>CM014275.1:61721727-61751473 GCA_004135705.1 Alloteropsis semialata
TTGTGTATCTGGCCACTGAGCTGTAGATTTTCTGACGTGTTGCTGTTGCTATATGTTTGTCTCGCAGGAACGAGCAACGAAGTACTATCGCCCGGCTCCCTTGCCCGAGGGCGATTTCCGGGTGGAGAAGCTGATGACAGTGGAGGAGGCGTCCCGGACTCCTCAAGTCGTGGATGAGGGGCAAGCCGACTGGGAGGTGGCGGACTTCATCTCGGCTCCCCAGGAGGAGGCGGAGGATGACCCGGTGGCGCGGGTGCTTGGTGCTGGCTTGGGGCGGCCGACACGTCAAGCTGTACGCAAGCTGACCCCGGCCCAGAGGGCGGCTCGAGGGGGATCCCCCAAGCCACCTCCGAAGCTGGGGCAAGCCGCGCGAGCCGAGGCTGAGGCGCGAAGGAAGAGGAAGGCGGCGAGTGATGCGGAAGGTGGCGCTGGTGGGTCTCCCTCAGGGCGTGAATCCGAGCAGCCTGCGCAGGAGACTGCGGGTAGCCAGGGGAGTATCTTCGCCCAGCCAGCTCTGCGGCCGGACGCGACCCTGGTGCCGAGCCAGACGCCCCCGCAGTTGCTGCAGGGGGTGCAGTTCAAGCGCCCACGCAAGGGCGGGTAAGTTGCCATGGTATTCCAGATTTGTGCCTTGATACGCAGGGCTTGAGTTGTTGAGGTGTTGGATGCAGGCTCGGGAGCCAGGTGGGTGCCGACGCACTGCCACGCCCAGGGGCCGGTGGCAATGCGCCGCCAAGTCGGCCTGCCGCTACGGAGGCTGGAGCAGGGTCCAGCACTGCGTTGGTCCTGCCGGAGCAAGTGCCGGTCGGCATGTCGGGGCCGCCGCGCCCGCCGAGTCCTCCACGCATCTTGGCGACGTGCGCTCCAGTGGACGACCGGCATGCAGAAGTGTCCGAGGTCACCCTCGAGGATAAGGCCCCGGAGGGTCCTACGGGGGTGGAGGAGCCGACTAGGAGCCCTCCTCCACTTGAAGATGATGATGACCAGCTCCTTGGGGAGGATTTGAATGCCGATGCTGGTGTCCACGTGCCTCCCCAGGTGGAAGCGATCGCGGCCGAGCCCGGGGGCGGCCCTCAGGCGCCAGAGCTGACCCTGGAGCGGCGGATGGAACTTGATCTCGCGGACCAAGAGAGCGAGCTCCGGAAGCTGCAGAATGTGGCCGACGTCTTGAATCGTGTTGTACAGGTATGTCTTCCTAGCACCTTGGTAGGGTTTCACGGCCCGAGCCGCGAGAGATCTTGACTTCAGGTGGCAGGCCCTGGAGGATCGCCGGACCTTGGCGCAGATCCACACGGAGAGAGTCCGTGAGGCTGAGGCCGCCAGGGAATTCCTTATGAAGAAGGACCGGGAGCTTGCCGACATCGTGAAGACCAACGAGGAGCTTATGGATGTGTTGACGCGGAAAATCGGCGGTTGTATCCTCCGCGTGCAGCACACGAAGACCAGGGAGATCTGCTTCACTCCAGTGCCAGCCCACACTCCAGTTCAGGTTCGCAGCGTGCCAGTCAATTTGACCTGAAATTGACAAGGGATAAAACAGTTAAATTGCTCTTTGATTGTGCCGGCTCTATTTCAGACGATGGAGTAACGTCGAATTTTAGCCAAGACCCAATCAGACACGTGTCGGCCGATACCAATCGGACCTCAAAATCGGACTTCATTGATGACGTCAATCGGACCGAGTAATCGGACCTCGATCAGACATCAAATCGGACCTCAGAATCGGACTAATCAGGATCGGACCTTGATTGATATAACAGATCAGCCTTTGAATAATAAAGTAAAGCATAAAACAAGGCCAATATGTAAAGTAATGGATCAGCTGTGTCTTGAGACAAGATATCAAATAATCAAAGTGTAAGCCGATACATTGTCCATCTTGCCTAATTGCCAGTTTGACTCATCTTGTCGGATCATCTAACTAGCCAATCGGACCATAACTTTTTCAGAGAAATCTAGCTCCGACGTAGGGAATCTAGATTTCTCCAGCTATGATCAAATCAGATAGCTAGACAGTCAAACTCAACTCATCAGCCTGTCAATTAAACAAGATGCTCGCACAGGTGTTGACCAGATTAAGCAAATAAGCAGATAAAACATTAACAGGATCGTTCTGATTCTAAGATATGCTATCAAATAATCAAGCATGACCTAGCTCCGACGTAGGGAATCTAAACCACACTTAACATTCAAATAACAATAAGGCATAACCAAAGCTTCCTTTGACTAATCAAGATGAATCTAGCTCCGACGTAGGAAATCTAAACCAAACATGACAATCAAAGATTAATCTAATCGTATTGTAAAGATCCAGCTCCGACGTAGGGAATCTACACCAGTGCAATACTCAAAGAACAACTAGATTAAACCACAAAGCAGGATCGGACCTAGAACGATGCTGTAAGATAAATATTGCTTAAATCGGACAAAGACCAATGCTCAAAGCCGTTGAAGAAGTAGAATTGATTCACATGGCGTAGATCTAAACCAATCTAGCAACTCCAAACAAACCGCAAAAACTGCCTTTAGTAACCAAGATTATTCTAGCTCCGACATAGGGAATCTAGCCTAATCTTGATACCTAGCTCCGACGTAGGGAATCTAGGCTAAAAGTGCAGTCCGATAAACGATAATCTGTTGGATAATCAATATTGATCTAGCTCCGACGTAGGGAATCTATATCAATCTTGCTTATCCAGAGATAAATCGGTTGAACAGTATAAACGAGAAAGGGCGATGCGCCTAATTCAAAGCCTATACTAGTTCGATAAATTGACTAACTTACTGGTAAGCCGGAGATCAGAACTGATGCAGCCCGTCCACCAATGAGTTTCGTCGATAACTACTACTAGGGTTTTTGGCGTGGAGCCGGGTTGTATTGATTGTGAGAATATTTTTTACAATGGACGAGGGCTCATATTTATACCCTGGTCATGGAGAGTCCTGATCGGACCAGACTAACTTGCGAACTAAGTAAACTAAGTTTAACATAAAACGGGACTCCCAAACGCCTTCTGAAAAGGAAATAGTCCCCGCATCTGATACGCTTCCTTCTTAGCCGACGCGCCCTTCTTCTTTTATCCATTATCAGATCAGACTTCTTGCCTCATCAGACTCCTCTTCAGCATCGGCTTCCTTCTCTGTCATCTTCTGTTTGACCATTCAACGGGCCCACTGCGCAGTCTCAACCTCACCACGTCACCATCTGACTCAGCATGTCAGGTGCGAAAATCCGGTGTCAACACATGCCCCCAATTTTGGAATAAAATATCATTTTGTTCCAAAATTCGTATCTGTCATCATAACTCCCCCACCGATTTTCGTGCCGAAACTTTCCATCCTTGTACTGTGCCGTTCCTCGATTTCCGAGCCATAGCCGTTTTCATCTTATAAAATTACCGCCGGCGGCCACGCTGTTCACTTCCCCTTCCTTGCCGAGAACCTACACTGCTCATCTTCTTCCTCCTCTCTCTCGAGCGACCATTCATATTCATTCAAACCTTCATCAAAACCGAATCAAATGGCTCAATCATCCTCCATGGGCGCCCTCCAGTCTTCTTCATCCGCTTTCATCTCCGCATCTGCTCCAGCGGGTTCTCCATCTGCTATGCCTTCCACTATGGCTGCAGTCACGACCTCAACAATGGCGACGGTTATGACCTCGACAATGGCGGCAGCCTCAAGCTCGACAATGGCGGCAGCAGCAAATTCCTCAGCTTCCTCTTCATCGACTTTCTTCGCCTCAGGTTCCTCTTCGACGCCCGTAGGACCATCAGTAGGAGAAGTGCGTCATCCAATCCCAGAGGTATTCTTCTGAATCCGATTTTATTTTCCGCATTTTCTGGAACTCGGCTTTTAAATCTTGTCCTCATTTCGCAACCTTCTTCTAGGACATTCGTGCCCAAACCCTAATCCCTGTAGGCGATGTTCATGGGGTTTATTTTCTTGGTCCAATGGGAGATCTGGACCCCACGGAGATTATCAATTTGGAAACCTTGCGCATTCCATTCAAAACTTCCGGATTCGATCTTGAAGATTGGAAGAATGCATTTCGTTCCTGGCCGACGGTTCTCCCCGGGTGGAAAGACTGGTACCTGAGAGTATCGGCCTCCAAATCTGCAATCTGGGACAGATCAGACATCGCCCAATGTATTGGCCTCAGCATCGGACCTATTGCCAAGAATGAGAACCTCCTGATTGCTGCATCGCATTTTTGGTCCGATGCAATGAATGCCTTCATCTTCGGTCATGGTCCGATGACCCCAACATTGCTCGATGTGGTCATGCTCCTCGGCCTCAACATCACCAGTAACAAGCTTCCTCTCAGACTTAATGTCAAGTTAAGTCACCACTTCAAAACTAAAAACTGTGGCGGCTGGAAAGGATATATGGAGAGTCATCATCGGACCGGACCGGTAACGGATCGTGAACATGCGGCCTTTCTGAACATGTGGCTGGATAGATTCTTCTTCTGTGGCACTACTCTTGGTCCGACGGCCAATTTTCAACATTTGGCCGAATTGCTGGCAAGTAATCATGTCATCAACCTCGGCCAGTATCTCCTAGGAGCAGTATACAATCTGCTTCACCAAGTTGCTAAGCGCCTGAGGACCGGATCACCCATCACCAACCTTGGCGGGCCATGGTGGTTCATTCAGATGTGGTTGACGCTACATCTGAGCAAGGCCGTCAAAGTAGATTTTCGAAAGATCAAATTCCCAGAAAGCAAGCCTGAATCGGAAGAGATCACCTGGCGCCGATGCACTTCGTTTGGTGAAGCTGCCATGGGTTTCCCTGCTGAGAAATTATCGGGCAAGGAATCTTCCAAGTATTTTGCTCTTCTTTATAGAGGTATTGCTGATGACAAAATGCTCTGGTTTTTGTATGATCATGCCGATGAATATGAGCTACCCTATAAATTCAGATTCGGCATGATCGTGGAGACTGATACAGAAGCCCTTGCCATCTTCCGAACTTGCATCAATGCTCAATTCCTCCCGATCGGCCTCAGTCTGAGCAAGCCAGGACAATCATCTTACGAGTACTACCATCCAAATCTGGTCGCTCGTCAGTTTAGCATTGGACAGCTCCCGCCCCATCTAGTTTTAACTGATCGGATCTTCCCAAGGGGAAAAGTTGATTCCGGTGTAGAATGGAATCGCCTTCTGGAGTTCGAGCCTCCCCTTGATCAAACCAATCTGGACACTTGGGCAATCAGTCTCATGGCTCATCGGACCTTCAACACGTGGTGGGCCGAATGGCGTCAGCATTTATTCTGCATCGCCTGCAAGAATTATGTTCAGAAGATGTACCCTACTTTCAAGGGTAGACAAGAGGTAATATTTGCAAGCTTGCCCCTTTCCTTTACATCATTTTAATTGGTTAAATCTGAATCTTCCTTTTTGTCAGGACATTGACCGCTCTCCCCCATCGGTGACTCAATCTGGGAAGCCGGTCGTTTATAGCAACGTCTCGCCAGATCCGTGGATCGGCTGTGATTCCCCAACCATTGGCAACCTACTGTCGGCTCTTATTGATAGTAGGAAAAGGAAGAAGTCAGTGTCCTCCAAAATTGTCAAGCGTCCAAAGACTACTCTGGTAAGTCTTTTAAAATTTCATCAAATTCAATTATCTTCTTCACCGAAACTAATTTTCTTGCAAAATCAGACCATTGGACAATCATCTGCAACTCGATCTAGCCCGACCAAGTCTCCAAATTTATCGGCTGGGGAAGATCCAGAATCGGACCCACAATAATCACCAAGCCCTATTCATATGCAGTCAAGCCCAATTCCAAGAGCATTTGGGTCATTCATCTTCATCAGAGAGGACTATAACTGGGTCACCTCGTCAATCAGGCCCGCCACCTCAAGCACAAATAGATCAAGGCTCTCAAGAAGATCAAACAGTAACTCCTCCACAGGTCCGATCATCTGACTTTACAGAAGTAATAATAACCATTGATCAATTTATTTAATAATTGATAGCCAACTCATCCTTATTCTCCCAAATCATTTAGAATGTCTTGACGGATCTTGAGATTGCTCAAGCAAACATTCAGGGTAGCAACAATCCTTTAGTCGGACCCGAGCAAGAACTAGCCTGGAAACAAGTAAGTCTTTTAGCCTGATATAATCATATCAGCCTTTTGATATTATATCTAATTATCTCTTTTGCAGGCTCAAGATACTCCTCAAACCAGCCAGAACATATCAGTCGATTTTGATCGGCTACAAACTGAAGAGGAAGAAATCAGTTCTGGGCAAAGCTTGCTATCTGCCGAGGTGAAAGCAAAGTTGCTTGATATATCTGCACTCCTTCACCAAAATATCATCGATCTCGTCCAGGATGCAGAGCCGATTCGCCAGATCATCAAAACCCTGAGAGGTCAACTTCCGTCAGACTTGGAGGAGGTATTGATTCCGGCGGCATATATAGAAGGCCACTCCTTTCCAGTGTTACAAGCCAATCGCCGAATCAATAATCGGACCTTCCAGCAAGATCTGATCAAAGCCAAGGATGAAAAACGTGCCCAAGCTGACGAATCAACAAAACTAATTGAAGAATTATCGGCTCGTCCTGCTTCTATCCAGTCAGAACTTGAGAATCTTCAAGCCAGAGAACAACAATTAGAGCAGGAACTTGTCCAAGTTCGATCAAGCATCCAGGCCAAGAAAAAAGAACTCGATGATCTCCCAGCCAGGAAAGCAAAGGCCGAAGAAGATTATAAAACCCATATCAAGGCCGCCAAAGAGATCCACAAGATAATCAAGCCTGTTGAAGGGAATGCTGAAGCTGATGCCAAGATCATCGCCGACGTTGACAAGATTCGTCAGACTGCTCTTGATTTGATAGTTAAATACCTGCAGCCTTGAACGCTGAGATTTGCCTGTCTTACCAAGTGGCCTGATACACTGATAGCCTGCTCCGCCATCGAGCGGCTTAATGATGCAATATACTCTTCTTTTGTTGTATATAATCCTTAAGGCGATGCATATCGCATCGGCTCTTATTTTTTGTTTCTTGAGGCGATCTTTGTTTTTATCGGCTTCCAAGCCTGACGCGTAGCATCGGCTTTACAAATTTACCCAAGTGTTAGGGTAATACCATTGGACAAGTAAACTCGAATCTTGCCCCCCAAGGCGAAACAATAATCAGGCCGATTCAATTTATAAGAAGAACTATCAAATACATATTTGAAAGAACTGATTATCCATATCGGCCTTTGTTTTCGTCGGATCAGCCACGTCAATTTTCATGATTTATCTTCATCATCATCAATACTAGATTCATAATGATCAATAATCCCATTGTTCGCGTGGCCGATATCTTGATCTGATGAGCAGCCGATGTTCAACAATATTACGGCTTAAACCGAATTCACCTCGGTCTTCAAGATCTTCTATACAATCATCCATTTAAAACAAAGTCTCAGAGCCGACTGCTTGGATCGGCTGTAGTCCTTGATCGGACACCTTGAGAAAGTCACCATCCCATGTTTTCCCTGACAGGCATTCAATTCCTTCAAACTCCCAAATCGTTGACTCAGCTGTAGCAATGCTAACCGAATCATCAGCTGGGACGATCTCCACATTATTGCCCTGCCATTGAATCAAACATTGGTGCATAGTGGATGGGATGCAACAGTTGGCATGAATCCAATCTCGCCCGAGGAGCATGCTGTAAGAACCTTGGCCATCAATCACAAAGAAGGTAGTCGGCAATGTTTTGCTGCCGATGGTCAATTCAACATGAATTGCCCCCCGAGGCTCTGAAACGTTTCCGCCAAAGTCCTTAAGCGTCATATTGGTCTTGATTAAATCATCAATCCCTTTTCCCAATTTGCGGAACGTGGAATAAGGCATGAGATTGACTGCAGCTCCTCCATCAACCAGCATCTTGGTCATCGGCTTCCCATCAACGTATCCCTTGATGTACAGAGGCTTCAGATGCCGATACCCATTTGCATTTGGTTTCTCAAAGATAGCTTTCTCCGAATCCAGAACCAAGCATGCAGCGGCTTCCTCCAATTCATAATTGACCTCATCATCGCCCTGTTCATCAGGAGCAGCAAAATCAAAAGGCAACATCAAAACCATGTTTATTGCGGCCGATGTGCTTGCTTCATCATCATTGGCCATCTTGACGCGCCATGTCTTCTTTTCTTTTGCCAATTCCTGCTCTTGAATCTGCTCATGATAGCGCAAGCGTTGCACGCGTCTCTTTTTGGACCTAGAAATCCCTGACGGGCACCACTGTCCAGGCTTCATTTGAGGTTCCTTAATCCGATTCCGAACTGGAGCCTTTTCTTCAATTTTTTCAGGGCCAAGAGCATCAACCTGGCCTTCGATATTTTTACGGCCATGAGCATCGACTCGGCCTTCATCTCCTCGATGATGATCATCAATCCTGACGCCGATCCGTTCATGAACCGATCGTCGACCTCTTTTGGAAGCTCTGTATTCTTCATACTGGAAACTGCATTCAGGACAATCTGCTTTTGATGGCAGTCTAAGCTTCTCGTTCCAGCAGAATACGAAGAAAGGACACCCCCAGTGATCATCATCCTGATCATATCGGTCGTAAACTTGACGCCTGTCTATATGCCAATTAGACCCATAACCGTACTGATGGCGATCATCGACTCTATCATCAAACCAGTGTCTGCCATCGGACCTGTCATCATATCGGCGTCGGCCATCAGACCATTCATCATATCGGCGTCGGCCATTGAACCTGTCATCACGTCGGCGCTGATCATCAAATTCTTCATCAAGCCGCCTTGCTTGATACTCGCGCCTCCGACGTCGTCGTTCCTCGCGCTCTTCCCATGCTCGGGCTGCTGCCTGCTGTCTTTTATACTTATTAATCAACATCTGGGAAGTTACACGCGGCCGATATCCACCAGGAGCATTAGATTCTCGCCCAAACGCCTGATGATTCCTCCGCAGCTCTTCAACAGTAACTTGAACGGCAGGATCAACGGCACCAGAACTCTTGGCGTGGTCCGATGTAAGCACTTTAAACTTCCCCTTCTCATCAGCATTAACCATATTAATGGAAAAGGAGAAATCAGCAAGGTTATTCGGAAAAGGATGACCATCGATCTTCATGGCTTTCTTGTTGTCTTCAAACTTGATCTTGCCTGATTCAATAGCCAACTGGATCTCCCTCCTGAACACCTTGCACTCATTGGTCTCGTGAGAAGTTGAATTGTGCCATTTGCAATATTTACGTTTTTTCAATTCATCGGCCGATGGAATAGAATGATTTGGAGAAAGCTGAATAAGCTTCTCACTGAGCAGCAAATCAAAAATCTTATCGGCCTTTGTTATATCAAATCCAAACTTCTCAGGGTTCTGCTTGATCCATGGGAGCGACACTGGCTTCTTGGATTTGGTCCATTCAGCTATGTTGACATCAGCTTCCTCTTCAGCATCAGAGAGATAAGATACCTGTTTAGAAAACTTCAAACGCTTCATCTCTTGATACCGGACCTCATGAGCTGACACCTTCTGAACCAGTTGTCCCAACGTCTCAAATTCTTGAGCAGAAAACTTTTCTTTGATCGGCGCGAGCAGACCCTGGAATGCAAGCTCGGCCAATTGCATATCAGACAGCTTCAAACTATAGCACCGATTCCTGGTATCACGGAACCGTTGAATATACTCCTTGACGGTCTCATCGTTTCTCTGCCTGACAGCAATCAAATCGGAAATCTTCATCTCATTGAGACCAGAAAAGAAGTATTTATGAAACTGCTTCTCCATATCGGACCATCCTGTGACTGATCCTGCTGGCAACGACGTAAACCAGGTAAACGCCGGCCCTGACAGTGACAGAGGGAAAAATCTAAGCCTGAGTCCCTCTTCTGAAGCAGCCTCACCACACTGAGCCAAGAATCGACTGACATGCTCAATTGTGGTCATATCATCCTGCCCGGAGAATTTGGAGAAATCTGGCACTCTGTAACGCGGAGGAAGTGGCACTGCATCAAAGTAAGACGGGTACGGGTGCCGATACAACCTCGTTTCATCCTTAGGCTTCAAGCCGAATTGATTCTGGATCACCTCGGCTATTTTCTGTGACCAATCGGACTGTTGACTTCCAGTTGGCATCCCATCAGCTATATCCATCACATAATTATTGTAATCACCGACCATACGCTGATGTGAAGGAATCTCTGCACGTGGCCTTGCAGCTGCAGGTTGTTTTTCTTGTTCGCTCAGAGTCCTAGCATATTTTTCACCATGTGGGCCGACAATAGATCCATCGGCCATCAACAGAAAACCGTTGGCCAGTTCAATAGGAGGTGGTGGAGCAATTGGAACCTGCGGAGCAACGGTCATTGCATTATCTTCAGTTCCTTTGCCTTTCCCTGATCCTGATGCCCCTGCAGAATCTGCTATAAATACTGGACCTTTCAAGCAAATAGCATCATCCACCGCCTTCTTGATGAGATTATCCAAAGAATTCACCAAGGTGCCTGACTGATTGATCAATGCATGATGAACAGCCTGGTGAATCATCTCTGTCATGTTGACCTGGTACTCCCGAGCTTCAGTTGTCTTCTTGATCAACTCTGGATCTGGGAGAGGACCTTTGAGTATAGGGCCTGAACGATTACGCCCAAACTGGCCAAGACAAAGCTTCTCAAATGCATCAATTTGAGCCTGAACTGCATCCAATTGAGCTTTAGACAGATCGGCTTTCGTAATTGGAATGGCCGCCTCAGGCGTCTTGTTTTTGTCATTCTTGGCCTTCTCAGCAGCTTCTTTTTCAGCAGCAAGTCTTGCTGCAGTTTCTTGTTCAGCATCAGACGACGACATCTTGGAATTTGTTTCTCGTGTCCCACTGGGCGTGCCAAAAAATGTGTTGACGCGGAAAATCGGCGTTTGTATCCTCCGCGTGCAGCACACGAAGACCAGGGAGATCTGCTTCACTTCAGTGCCAGCCCACACTCCAGTTCAGGTTCGCAGCGTGCCAGTCAATTTGACCTGAAATTGACAAGGGGATAAAACAGTTAAATTGCTCTTTGATTGTGCCGGCTCTATTTCAGACGATGGAGTAACGTCGAATTTTAGCCAAGACCCAATCAGACACGTGTCGGCCGATACCAATCGGACCTCAAAATCGGACTTCATTGATGACGTCAATCGGACCGAGTAATCGGACCTCGATCAGACATCAAATCGGACCTCAGAATCGGACTAATCAGGATCGGACCTTGATTGATATAACAGATCAGCCTTTGAATAATAAAGTAAAGCATAAAACAAGGCCAATATGTAAAGTAATGGATCAGCTGTGTCTTGAGACAAGATATCAAATAATCAAAGTGTAAGCCGATACATTGTCCATCTTGCCTAATTGCCAGTTTGACTCATCTTGTCGGATCATCTAACTAGCCAATCGGACCATAACTTTTTCAGAGAAATCTAGCTCCGACGTAGGGAATCTAGATTTCTCCAGCTATGATCAAATCAGATAGCTAGACAGTCAAACTCAACTCATCAGCCTGTCAATTAAACAAGATGCTCGCACAGGTGTTGACCAGATTAAGCAAATAAGCAGATAAAACATTAACAGGATCGTTCTGATTCTAAGATATGCTATCAAATAATCAAGCATGACCTAGCTCCGACGTAGGGAATCTAAACCACACTTAACATTCAAATAACAATAAGGCATAACCAAAGCTTCCTTTGACTAATCAAGATGAATCTAGCTCCGACGTAGGGAATCTAAACCAAACATGACAATCAAAGATTAATCTAAGCGTATTACAAAGATCCAGCTCCGACGTAGGGAATCTACACCAGTGCAATACTCAAAGAACAACTAGATTAAACCACAAAGCAGGATCGGACCTAGAACGATGCTATAAGATAAATATTGCTTAAATCGGACCAAGACCAATGCTCAAAGCCGTTGAAGAAGTAGAATTGATTCACATGGCGTAGATCTAAACCAATCTAGCAATTCCAAACAAACCGCAAAAACTGCTTTTAGTAACCAAGATTATTCTAGCTCCGACGTAGGGAATCTAGCCTAATCTTGATACCTAGCTCCGACGTAGGGAATCTAGGCTAAAAGTGCAGTCCGATAAACGATAATCTGTTGGATAATCAATATTGATCTAGCTCCGACGTAGGGAATCTATATCAATCTTGCTTATCCAGAGATAAATCGGTTGAACAGTATAAACGAGAAAGGGCGATGCGCCTCAATTCAAAGCCTATACTAGTTCGATAAATTGACTAACTTACTGGTAAGCCGGAGATCAGAACTGATGCAGCCCGTCCACCAATGAGTTTCGTCGATAACTACTACTAGGGTTTTTGGCGTGAAGCCGGGTTGTATTGATTGTGAGAATAATTTTTACAATGGACGAGGGCTCATATTTATACCCTGGTCATGGAGAGTCCTGATCGGACCAGACTAACTTGCGAACTAAGTAAACTAAGTTTAACATAAAACGGGACTCCCAAACGCCTTCTGAAAAGGAAATAGTCCCCGCATCTGATACGCTTCCTTCTTAGCCGACGCGCCCTTCTTCTTTTATCCATTATCAGATCGGACTTCTTGCCTCATCAGACTCCTCTTCAGCATCGGCTTCCTTCTCTGTCATCTTCTGTTTGACCATTCAACGGGCCCATTGCGCAGTCTCAACCTCACCACGTCACCATCTGACTCAGCATGTCAGGTGCGAAAATCCGGTGTCAACAGGATGACATGAGGTTCTCGCCGAGGGTAAGTTCTTGTGCTTCTCTTGGATATGTCTGTGTCAGAGTAGCTGGTACCCATGAGTTCTCCCTTGCAGAGGCAAAGAAGAAAGAGGATGCCCTCCAGGGGAGGGTTCACGAGCTGGCCGGGGCCAAGAAAAAGCTTGAAGACGAGCTGGCCGGGGCCAAGTGGAAGCTTGAGGAAGAGGTGCGGACGCTCAAAGCGGCCAACCTTCGCCTGGCAGCCGAGTCTGAGCATCTGACGGAGGCCAATCAGGCCTTGAAGGACTCGCATGACCAGGCCATGCATGGTGGGTATCTCTTGCCGAGTCTTCTGGAGCTTGAATAAGTTAGAGTGCTTATGTTGACGCCATTGCAGGGCTTCGAGCCGAGTTAATGGAGCTGAAGCAGGCGGCCGAGTTCAATGCTAACTCGTTGGTGCCTGCCGAGTCGGGCCCGGCGACATTGTCGTTGTTGCAGCGGCTCAGGGCCGGTCCTAACCGCGCTGCCCAGTTGATGCAGGAAACTGCAATTAGCTTCGGGAGCCGGATACTGGCGCTGTTCAGGATACACTTCCCGACGCAGGAGCTGGCTCCGATCACCGACAGCATTCCCGAGGAGCTCGCCGACGAAGAGTTTGACGAGTTAGTGGACGAATGTGCCCCTCTAGCCGAGGCTGTACCAAGAGAACTGGGCATGTAAAAATAACTTTGCAATGTGAAATATGAATCTTACATATGTGTATAAACTTCTAAGTTGAACTGGAGCATCGATATGTGATGATGTGGTGTTGGCCCCTTTTCCCTGCCGACTAGGACCTTGCGTCACCCGACCGACCACTGCCTTGTGCCGTTTAAGCACCCTTTTTGACCCGCTGACCACTGCTCACGGAGAGGACGGCTTACCCTGCTACATTGCTCAGCATGGAGGCTTAGGTGTAGGGGACACGCGGGTTGAGCACGGAGCTCAGGGTTTCACAGTTGGGGGACTCGGACCAGCCGGGTTAGCTTGGTTGTCACCGGAGGGAACATAGGGTTGGGCACGGACTCGGAAGTCGGAGTAAGCGGGTACTCCCCCTTTAATGTGATAGATGAAACATTGCCTGGGTCGGACCCAGTCCCCGAGCATCAGCATGGATGTGAGGAAATAACAACAAGCCATGTAGTAGGGCGAAAACACGTTCATTAATATGAGACAAGGGATACATAGCTTTGCGCAATTTCTACGGATAGAACTTGACGAGTTGCTCGATGTTCCACACGTTCGGGACGGGGTCACCGTTAGCCCACTGGAGGCTGTATGTTCCTGGCGAGACGACTTCCTTGACGATCAAAGGACCCTCCCAGGGAGCTGAGAGCTTGTGCTTGTCCTTGGTGGATATGACTCAGCACAGGGCCAAGTCGCCGACGTTAAGGGAGCGTTCCCGGACATTCTTGTCGTGGTAGCGCCGTATCTGCTGCTCGTGTCTGGCATGCCTGACCAGTGCAGCGAGTCGGTGTTCTTCTATGCATTCAATGTCGACCTGGCGGCCGATTTCTACTTTACCTTCCTTGTAGTGCTGGATGCGCGGAGCACCATGGGCGACGTCGGCTGGGAGGACGGCTTCTGAGCCGTACACCAGGAAGAAGGGAGTGTATCCCGTTGCTATGCTCTTTTGAGTCCGGAGGCCCCATATGACATGGGGTACCTCTTTGGCCCACCGGTCGGGGTGTTTGTTAAGCTCGTCATACATGGCTTTCTTAAGCGAGTCCTGGACCATGTCATTAGCCCGCTCAAACTGGCCATTGCACCAGGGGTGCGCCGTGGAGGAGTAGTAGACGTTGATGCAGTTGTCCTGGCAAAAATCCCAGAACTCGTGCCCTGTGAACTCAGATCTGAGACATGTCTTTTCAGATCTGGGCCGAGTAGATCGATGAAGCGTTGCGGAACCCTAGCGGAAGCGCTTTGCGGGGTCGGCGCAGGGCCTCCTCCGACATGGTGATGCACTCGGCGATGGCGTCTTGGACACGATCCAACCCGGCGAGGAGCCCGGCCGGGGGTGGGATTCTCTGGCGAGTGCTCTGGCCCGGAGCCTGGTCGTTGATGGAGATCGCATCGAGCCGCTGCTGGAGCGGGGCGATGACTGACAAGGAGATCGGCGATGAGGTCAGCGCGGACCTGGTCGGCGTGGGGACGTCAGGCGTCGTGGTGGAGTCGAAGGCGGCAGTGGCGGCGGAGTGGATCTCAGCGAAAAAGCTGATGCCTTCAAGATGCATAGCGCAGTCCTTGACGGAGTCGGGGAAGATGACGGAGCGACGATCTGCCATCGAGCTAGCTGTATTGCCCCGTGATTACCCCTACCTGGCGCGCCAACTGTCGGAGTTCTAGTCCGGCAGTCCACCCAGGGGTACCCAGATGGTAGATTTGTAGGCAAAGGGCAATCGCAGGACTAGGGAGCTCGAGTTAACACAAGGACATAGGGATTATACAGGTTCGGGCTACCCGGAGGTATAATACCCTACGTCCTGTGCTCGGGGGTCTTGTATTGCTTCGCTCGGCAATGTTCCGGGGAACAATGGCGAGTTTTGTGGTTACAGCATGGATGGGGAAGAAATTGAATGACCTGAGGGGGTCGACCTAGGCCGCCTTTTATAGGCTGACGGCCTAGGGTTTACAAGTCGGTTATCTCTAATTATGTCCGGCTCAAATCAGGAAACTAATCCAAGTTGGTTACAACATGATCTTCGGGCGGGATCCGAGGATATCGCCGAGTGCCTTGGGGCTAAGTCTTCTCTGATCTTGTCCATCAAGCCGAAGATCCTTGTGGGGCCGGCCTGGGGTCGGCCCACATCCTTGTCAGACATGGGACCAGGCCAACTGGCTATCTGGTTGGTAGTGGGCCCAGGGGTACCCATATCCCACAAGACCGACCTCATACATTCTGGAGGGGGCCTTGTGGGAGGTCTCAAGAAGAAAAACCTTAAGGGCGGCCTCAAGCTTAGGACTCGGTCTCAGCGATTAAAATATTCATTGTCTTGCAGTCGTTGCTGTTGACGCGCGACGAGGAAGAGCAAAGAGGAGAACCTGGAGTGTGGCGGAGTCCATAGCTCTTGCTTGGGCGACGTTCGCCGGCAGATCGAGGGTATAGAGCCACGCCGTCGCATCCTCTCCCGCGATCGGATCAAAATTGGCAGCCTGAACTCCGTCTACGCCGCCCAAGCCTGGATCAAAATCACGCCTGAGGACGCAACGCCCATGGCGCCGCTGAGTGAAGGAGGACCGTGCGGGAGTCGCCCTTCATGCGGGTGTCGGGGGTAGACCCTCGGGGGTACCCAGAAGGTGGATTGGCCCAACCAGCAAGGGACGGCCCAATCCGAGTGCTATCGGGCCGGCTTGTCAGACCGGATGGCCCACCAGTCGGATAAGCCGGGTTGGGTACGACAGCGCGCGGGACAAGGAAGGAGGCGGCGTGCTTCGCAAGAAGATCGGAGATCAAGATAAACTATACGGAATTCTAGGGAAAGATATCTGTAATCGTTATAGGATCGAATCCTTGTATTCCGGGTAGGTTACAATCTCTAGCCGACTTGTAACTCAAGGCAACCGGACTATATAAGGTGCCTTGGGACCCCTCTCCAGAACACGAGATCTATACGATCAACAATAGCCATCTGCACCTCGAGACTAGAACCCAACTACGGAGATCCTTCAGGAACTTCATACACAGCAATACAAACACCCAACACAGGACGTAGGGTATTACGTCATCTCGACGGCCCGAACTAGTTCAATCCTTGCATCTTGTGTTACCATCTACTTGTGATCCTCGATCTGTCTCTCAACAAATCAACCACGTAGGCTACCCTGTGTGGACTGCCGGGTCCATAAATCCGACAGTTGGCGCGCCAGGTAGGGGCTGATCGACGAGATCAATCTACAAGCTCGATGGCATCTACTTCCGCCGTCATCACGCCGGCATCTGCCAAGATCTCCATCGCTGAAGGGGCCATGTTCTTCTTCGGATCCATGGTCTTCACCGCATGTCCCAAGGGAGAGCTCTCCTTCAGCCGTGACGCCACCTCGGAGGAGGCAGCGCCACGACTCGACGCCACGCCAGACGGGATTGTCACCATCGCCACTCCACCGTCAACGCTCGCCAACAACTCGACGATCGTGACGGCCGACGCCGCCCTCGCAGCTTCTGAGGGGAGCCCGCTTCCGCCTACACCGCCAACTACTTCGTCTACTCCGCCTCCACCACGTAGGGCTCACCAGACACCCGAAGAACGAAGGGAGCGATGGGCCGCGCGCCAACGCGAGTTCGAGGCAGACATGGACCACGTCATTGCCTCCATCGGCAAGTGCATCGAGCTGGCCGAATCTGCCTGCCAGGACGTCACTTCACCGACACGATTCCCGTTCGGACTCAGGAACAGCGGGGTCGTATACCAGGAAGCACTCGGCGAGCGGCCAGGCGCCGACTACTCTCCTGATGCAAGCGGGGCGGCCAACTCCATCATGATCGCCCAGATCGGATCTGCCCCGAACGTCGCGACAACGCAACCTCCTCGTCATCAAGATATGCCGACTCCGACCGAAGAGGAACCATCGCCGATTTTCCCGCAAGTCACGCGTGTCCTCCCACCTAACAAGAAGATCGTGCCAGCCAAGCGGGAGACGTTCGTCTCCGACATATCCGCCGACGAAGCAACGGTCCCGGGGGAGGATCAAGCGCAGCATGACGCCAGGGTCAGGCACAACGATGACAAGAGACAGCGCCGCGACGCGCGACGAGATCGCCGAAACCCCAGGGCCACCCGTAACCTCAATGATAATTTCATCCAGGAAGTCGGCGGCATAGGCGTCTACGCCACCCCGTCAGCTAACCTCGCCGCCACGCATCATGAACTGGAAGGAATCCCAGAAACCCCGGAGATCAACCGAATCAAGACCAGGCTGACCGCAGCCGCGGGCATGATCAACGCCCAAAAGGTCGCCGCCTCTTCATCCCGTCCTTCCAGGTCAGCTAGCCGTCGTGAAGCCGATCACGGCGTGGTCGACCAGCCGGACCTCCGCGAACAACTCCGCAACTGCGACCTCCGCAGAGACCTTGACGACCGCCACCGGCGAAGGGACGAGGAAGAGCTCCGACGACGCGCCGAGTACAACCGTGAGCACGGCGCCCCGGGGCTGGACCGCAACACCCGCCTGCGCCGCGAACTGGAGGCCAATGAGGCCGCGCGCCGCCGCGAGTTCGATCGCAAGTACGGGCCTCCACTCGAACAACACGGGCAGCCACGGGCTCGCACCCCTGAAGATCTTTCCGCCACTCGGGACGTGAGAACGCCGAGAACCTCAACGACTGTGACGGCTTCCCAGCATTTACCGCCCGAGTAAGATCCATTCGAATGCCTGCTAACTTTAAACCTACAGGCATAGAAAGGTACGATGGGAAGGCAGACCCTACAATGTGGCTTCGGACGTACAGCATCGCCATTCGCACGGTGAACGGTGACCACAACTCCATGTGTGCCTACTTCCCGGTCGCCATGACCAAGGTGGGGCTAAGCTGGCTCCACAGCCTCGAGCCCGACTCCATCGACAGCTGGGACACACTCTGCCGCAAGTTCAAGAGTTACTTCCAGGGTAGCTCTATCCGGCCAGGCACAGCATGGGACTTGGGGAAGGTGAAGCAGAATCGCGGGGAGAGCCTCCGCGACTACACCGACAGGTACATAGAGAACCGCAACCTGGTCCCCGGCTGCTCCGAGTCCGAGATCATCCACTACTTCCTTGACTGCCTCGCCGACTCGGTGGTCTTCGAGCGTCTCTGCGAGGACTTGCCAAAGACCTCCGGCGAGTTCTTTGAGCGGGTAAACAAGTTGGCCAACGCCAAAGAAGCCACTCGCCTCCACTACAACAAAAGAAGCACTCGGGACGACGAACGGCCGCCCCGCCGAGAGGACCGACCGAGGAAAGAGGACCCACGCCGAGCTCGACCAGAGCCGAGCAGGGTGGGTGACCAAAAGCGCTCGGGAGATCACACCATCGCCGCCATGGATCGCGGAGGCCCTCGCCCACGGTCCAACTTCAGCGCCGAGTTCGATAAGATGCTCCAAGGGCCCTGCCCCATACATAAGCAGTCCAAGCACCATATGATCGACTGCATGGGGCTCGCCAATGCCTACAAGAAGCAGGAAGGGAAGCAGCCGCCACGCAACGACGATAAAGGCGACAAGGAGAAAGGGGCCCCCGCAGGCCCTGCTTTCCCGAACGTCGACAGACAGATGAACTTCATCCTCGGAGGACCGCCGCAGGTGGACGACAAGCGCCGGGAGAAGGTGCGCGACAGGGAGATATTCTCCTGTTACGCATCGCCGATCCAACCACTCCGCTGGTCAGAGCAGCCGATCACCATCTCCAAGGAAGACCAGTGGTTTCAAATCTCCGACGTTGGCGAATACCCCCTGGTACTCAGCCCAATCGTGAACAACGCTCGCCTCACCAAGGTACTCGTCGACGGCGGAAGTGGGCTCAACATCATCTTCGCCCAAACGCTGAGGGACATGGGTATCGGCCTCGATGCTTTGACCCCTTCCCCCACCCATTTTACGGGCTGATTCTGGGCAAGGGCTCCAAACCACTCGGGCAGATATCTCTCCCCATCACCTTCGGCGATCAGAGTAACTTCCGAACCGAGTACCTCAACTTCCAGGTCGCCGACTTCACCACCGCCTACCACGCCATACTTGGAAGACCGGCGCTCGCCAAATTCATGGCGGTTCCCAACTACACATACCTGCTGATGAAGATGCCTGCACCAAACGGCGTCCTCTCCATCCGCAGCGACGTGCACACCGCCAAGGGATGCGACAAGGAAGGGCTCCATCTCTGCACCGGCATCGAACGCAGCGTACTCCAAATGAAAGTGGTCAATGATGCGAGAATGTTCCAGGGAGATCCTGGTTTCGTCCCTTAGTCCTCCAAGAGAAGAGCCGCGTTGACCGCCATGAAGCCGGCCAAAGAAGTACGTCCCGTCTCACTCGGGCTCGCTGACTCCTCCAAGACCACCCTGATCGGTTCAGGGCTCGACGACAAATAGGAAAGCACGCTCGTCGACTTCCTCCGGAACAACGCCAACATATTTGCATGGACTCCATCAGACATGCCGGGTGTTCCGAGGGAGGTGGTCGAGCACTCCTTGAAGGTTGACGCGAACGCCATGCCAGTCCGCCAAAAGCTCCGACGCTTCTCTCAGGATCACAAGGAGGCCATTAGGGTAGAAATTACAAGGCTGTTAGCTGTTGGGTTCATTAGAGAAGTCTTTTATCCCGACTGGCTCACTAATCCAGTCCTTGTAAGAAAAAAGAATAATAAATGGAGAATGTGTGTTGATTACACGGATCTCAACAGGTACTGCCCTAAGGACCCCTTCGTCCTGCCCCGCATCGACCAAGTCGTCGACTCCACCGCCAGATGCGTACTCCTATGTTTCCTCGATTGCTACTCCGGCTACCACCAAATCGCCTTGAAAGAAGAAGATCAAGAGAAGACGTCCTTCATTACCCTGACCGGCGCTTACTTTTACACCAAGATGACGTTCGGCCTCCGCAATGCTGGAGCCACTTACCAGAGGGCCATAAACCTGACCCTGGGTACACAGATCGGTCGCAATGCCGAGGCTTACATGGACGACATAGTGATTAAGACGAAGAACGAAGCTGAGTTCATTCAGCAACCTCCGCAGACTCAACTTGAGGCTAAACCCGACCAAGTGCGTCTTTGGCGTACCGAAAGGGAAACTACTCGGCTTCATCGTCAGCAACATAGGCATCCAAGCCAACCCAGAAAAAATAGACACCATCCAGAGGATGAAACAGCCGACTAGAAAGAAAGAGATCCAAAAGCTGATTGGTTGCATGGCGGCCCTGAGTAGATTCATCTCCCGACTGGGGGATAAGGACTTGCCGTTCTTCAAGATCCTCAAGAAGACCGACAAGTTTGAATGGAACCAGGAGGCGCAGCAAAGCTTTCACCGACCTCAAGAACTACCTCTCCAACCCACCGGTACTCGCCGCCCCGCACAATGATGAGACACTGCTCCTAAACATTGCAGCCACAACTAATGTGGTAAGCACTGTAATCGTCGTGGAGAGGGAAGAGGAAGGAAAGGTGCAACGGGTGCAGCGACCAGTCTACTATGTGAGCGAAGTACTAAGCGAATCTAAGGCGCGCTATCCCCAGGTGCAGAAACTACTCTACACACTGCTGATTACGTCAAGGAAACTCCGCCATTACTTTCAAGCGCATCGTATCAAGGTGGTCACGCAATTTTCACTCGGCGAAATCCTCCATAACAGGGATGTCACTGGACGAATCATCAAATGGTCCATCGAGCTCGCCTCCTTCATCATAGACTTCGTCCCGCGCACCGCCATCAGATCACAGATTCTCGCCGACTTCATCGCCGAATGGACCGAGAGCCAGGACGCAAAGTAAGACACTAGCGATGAACACTGGAAGATGTATTTCGACGGCTCCTTAATGATCGACGGCGGGGGCACCGGCGTACTTTTTATCTCGCCGAAAGGGGAACTGCTCCGATATGTCCTTCAAATACGTTTCCCCGTCACCAACAACGCTGCCGAATACGAAGTAATCCTCCACGGGCTCCGCATCGCCGCCTCACTCGGAATAAAGAGGCTGTTGGTTTATGGCGACTCCGCCGTCGTTATAAACCAAGTCAACAAAGAATGGGATCGCCACAGCGAGCGGATGAACGCTTACTGTGAGGCAGTGCACAAGCAGGAGGAAAAATTCTACGGAATAGAATACCATCACATTCCCCGAGAAAACAACCTTGCAGCTGACGCACTCGCCAAATTGGGGTCAACCCACGCGGAAGTACCCTGGGTGTGTTCGTGCAAGGCCTCCTTAAACCCTCTGTTAAAGAGTTGGGAGACGAACCAGAGCCCGCCCCCGAACTCATAGATTACCTTAAACCATTGACGCCAAAGAAGATTGGATGGCCGAGTTCATAGATTACCTCGCCCATAACAAGGTACCAGAAGACCCCACGGCACGAAAGATTCTGGAACGCCGAAGCAGGAACTATGTGGTAGTCGGCAACGCCCTATACCGACAAGCCGCCACAAACCAAGTGTTCATCAAATGCGTCACAAAAGAAGTTGGCCTCGAGATCATTGACGATATCCACTCGGGAGTCTGCGGAAGCCACGCCGCCGTAGGAACACTAGTCGGAAAAGCATACCGGGCTGGGTTCTTTTGGCCTACTGCCGTCTCTGATGCTAAGGAACTCGTCCGCCGCTGCCAAGGGTGCCAATTCTTTGCCAAACAGAAACACCTCCCGGCCCAACTCTGTGCACAATCCCGCCCTCGTGGCCTTTCGCCTGTTGGGGATTGGACATGGTGGGACCATTTAGAGCAGCTCCGGGAGGTTACACGTACATACTCATCGCTATCGACAAATTCTCCAAATGGATAGAGTACAAAGCCATCGTCAGAACTCCAACGTCAAAGCAAGCCGCCGCCTTCATCGAAGAAATTACGCACCGGTTCGGGGTCCCAAACAGAATCATAACCGACTTGGGAACGCAGTTCACCGGATCCGCCTTCTGGGATTTTTGCGAGAGCAGATGCATTGATGTATATTACGCCTCAGTCGCCCATCCCAGGTGCAACGGACAGGTGGAGCGAGCCAACGCCATGATACTCCAAGGCTTAAAGGCAAGGATCTTCGACCCGTTGAAGAAATTCGCCGGACGATGGCACCAAGAGCTACCACAGGTCATTTGGGGACTTAGGACTCAACCGAGTCGTGCCACAGGCCACACTCCCTTCTTCCTGGTCTACGGCTCCGAGGCAATCCTCCCGACCGACATCGCTTTCGGATCACCGCGCATCGACAATTATGAGGAAGGCGAAGCGGAAGCAGCTCGCGAGGTGGACCTCGACTCCATCAAGGAACATAGAGTTAACACCCTCATACAGCATGCGCGCTACCAGCAACAACTCCGATGCTACCATGACAGGAACGTCCAGCAACGGGACTTCAACATCGGTGACCTCGTCTTACGCCGAGTGCAATCGACAGCAGGAGTTCACAAACTCTCCACCCCATGGGAAGGACCGTTCATAGTGACCCAGGTCATATGTCCGAGTACTATTCGACTCCAATACGAGGATGGCACTGAAGTCCTGCACCCGTGGAATATAGAGCACTTACGCCGATTCTACGCATAACAAAGCTATGTATCACAAAGTTCAATAAAGATACCCCTTTTTCATTTAATATTTGTTCTCTTAGCAAAACCACTTGGCATTACTCCTTTTCGAGTAGTTCCTAACTAAATGCTGCGTAACCGGGCCTGTAACGACGCCTAAGCCTTTCTACACGTGCACGGGACCCGCTCTCGACGTTATGAACTTAGGATAAGTGAAGCGAAGAGAAAAGCACATTCAAGCAAAAGAACTACTCGGGCAACTTTAAAACATGAGATAAAATATCCAATATTCTCATTTTACTCATTACTGAATACTTGCGCATACAAAATCTACTCTACTCTACTCCACCATGCAGGAGCCTACTCCAACTTGAGGGCCTCGCCGACCTTCTCCGCGATCGGGCAAGTTTGAGCCAGTGCCTCCTTCACCTGCTCACTGGAAGCATCCGCCGCCACCCCATCACACGCAAGAGCATCGTTCGCACACACAACCGCCGACTCCTTGACTAGGTCGGCGATCCTGGACGGCGCGGCCTGGAGGCGGGCAACGAGGGCTGTCGGCTCACCCATTTCCGGAGCAACGATGCCCACCAAGTCCTTCGCCGCGTCGTGGATCTCCATTAAGGCCAAGTGTGACGAAGACAGCTCTTGCTCCAAGCCTGTTATGATTTGAGCGTTATTCTGGATAGTATACATCGCTTGAAGCATCGTCGTGTCCGCACCATTTCGAAAATCCTACTCCCTCTTCAGCTTGCCCGCCATGACCTCCTCGGACTTCTGCAGAATGGCGTTCGCAAAACGCAAATTTTACAGCTCGCCGATGTGACGGGACCTCTCCATCTCCTTCTCTGAAAAAGCAGGGGAGCACTCGGGTCAGGACGAAAAGTACACGGCAAAACTTGACGGCAAAAGAAGAAGCACTGAGGAAGTTACAAGGACAAGGCCTTTTGAGCGATGCTGCACGATGGCATCGTTCAAGCTCTTCTGGGCGACGTCATGCTGACGCTTGACCCGTTTCAACTCCGCCTTCAGCTCCACCTCGCGCTGTCGCACCGACTGCACGTCACGAAGCTGCTCAAGGCGCGACTGCCGGAGCGTGTATAACCTCTACTCCAATCAGCGAAAAGTGGGGAATTCAGGCAACTTACAATGAAGAACGACAGATGAACAAGGCAGATGAGGAGACAAACCTCTGTGCAGCGCCGGGCTTGGTCGACTGCGTGCTGTAGCTCGGCAATCACCAACTCATCCTCCGCCGCACTAGCATCATCCACGGGGACCGTCATAGTCCCCGAGGCGTCCAACTGCTTTTGGAGGCCCTCCCCTTGGACTTCTCCTTGAACAGGGGTGTCTTTCTCTGTGTGCGGGGCCGGTGCCATAGGATCCACTACAGGATCCCCAGTGCCACCGCTCGGGGAAACCGCCGCCTTTTCCCCTTCACCCTGCACGTCTTCCGTCCCGGGCGCCGCCACGTTCTCCCCCGGAGCAGTCCCAACCGGCGTTTGCTCCGATTGCGCCGCCATCGGCCCCTGGGCCGAATCCGTCACACCAGGCACCGCGCCCGAAGGCAGCGTGCCAACGGGTGTGACGGGGGGGGGGGACTCGGTTTTCGTGGGGTAGCAGTCGATGACCCCGTCCCGCCGGCCGCCGTACCATCAAGATCGGAGGATTTGCTAAAAAAAGCAGTCGGCAGTTAAAACAGGAACTTGGAAATAATGATACGCACAGCTAACTTACTAAGGAGCATGAGAACAAAGACTTACTGGGTACTCTTCACCATAACAACTCGGGGCCACAAGATCGGAAGCTTGGGTCGCCGTTGCGCCGCGGCTGTTGTCAGGATCGGCCTGGTGACTGGCCTGGTATCCGCGGCAGCGTGGACAATGGCTTCCGCCACCATCCGCCGTTTCTCTTCTACTGACATGCCCATGGCCCGGGCGTGCTCCTGCTCTTGGAATAAGGAGTCGGACACCGCCTCGTCCTTCTCCTCTTCCTCTTCCTCAACGACGGCCGGGGAAGGTCGTCCCGGCTCGTCAACATCGGCATCCGAACCCGCCACTGGTTGCTTGGCCGGCTGCGCAGCCAGATTCGTGGCAGTCACCTTCCTTGTGCGCCTCCACTTGGGAGGCGGCGGCGTGTGCGCCACTACTTCCCGGACGGAGGGCGCCTCATCGGACAATGTCGCCGAGTCGTCGTCAGCCGCATCGCCGACCCAGGCGCCGCCGGTTTAGAAGCACGGGCCCTACGAGACCCGACTTTCGCCACAGCCACCCGCCGCTTCCGTGGATGGAGCTCTTCTACATCTTCATCTGAAGGGCTCAGGGAGCCTTCCGTGTCGCTGGCTGCCCACTCCCGAGGAGCAGGCAGATCAACTGCCTCTCCTGTCAGGGCGTCGCCTTGATCACCCGGGGGTGTTCCCCACCGGTACGCCTTCCTAGGTGAGTCTTCCGGAAGCGGAGAAGGAGAAAAGTACTCAAAGACCCGATCCTGCGACAGAGGAATCGCGGAATCAGACGGCCAACGGACGATTAGATCAAAATTGAAAACCAGCATCAAGATAAACATGCTAAAGTACTCGGAACAAAACTTACCTGAGGAGCAGGCCTCTTCAAGGAGAATGGCGCGGTTGATGCTTCTCCGACACGTGGCAGAGGAAGAAGCCGCCTACACGCGCCTTCATATCCTCCTTGCTCACCGTCCGACGGGCCCCGGGTAGGATCCTCCCGGCCCGAGTACTCGAAGCCCGGGTGCTTCCTCTCCTGGATCGGCTGAACCAGCCGCCGGCTAAAATTGCAGGCGACGCCGACCGCCATCAAACCTTGATTCTTCAGCTCCTTGATCGTCCCAAGGAGCTCCCCCACCTCGCGCATCTGGTGACCCGCAGGAAGATCGTTCCAACAGGTCTTGATCTCCGGATGCGCTCCGCGATGGAAGGGGATCGTTGGCGCGTGGTTCCTGATGTAGAACCACTCCGCCTTCCAGCCCTTGTTGGAGGTGTTGAGGGCCATGTCGAAGTACTGGTCCTTCCGGCCTTGGCGCAGCATGAATCCGGTGCCTCCCACCATCACCATCTTCTCCTCACTTGGCTGAGGCTTCAACAAGTAGAGGTACCTCCACAAGTCAAAGTGGGGAGTAATCCCCAGTAGGCTTCACACAAGTGGATGAAGATGGAGATGGCCATGATGGAGTTCGGGTTGAGGTGGACGGCCTCGATCCCGTAGTAGTGGAGCAGACCTCGAAAGAAGGCCCCCGTCGGCAAGCCAAACCCCGCCTCGAAGAACGGCTTGAAGAGCACCAGTTCGCCGAAATTCTCCGACGGGAAGGCTTCCCCGGCGCTTGGGCGCCACTCTGCCACTGCTTGAGGCGGGAGGATACTCCGCTCCACCATCTCCTCCAAGATCTCCTCGGTTACCTTCCCCCGTACCCATGCGACGGCGG
The DNA here is from genome assembly GCA_004135705.1 of Alloteropsis semialata. Lineage (NCBI taxonomy): Eukaryota > Viridiplantae > Streptophyta > Magnoliopsida > Poales > Poaceae > Alloteropsis > Alloteropsis semialata. Next base: position 61,748,114 of record CM014275.1, read on the forward strand.
GGGAGGGGATCTTCTCAAACTTGGAGAGGTCGGCGAGCTTCCTCTTCGGCGCCATGGCTTTGGGCACGGTGTGCTTTGTTCACATCAGCGAGGCTACGCTCCCGTTGGTAGCTAAATCCGCGGAGCGGATCTGGAAGTAGAGAGAGTCTTTGGTGGCGGCGGAATGAAGAATGGAGGAAGGGGGGACGGATCTGGAAACAGAGGGATTTCCCCGTTAGACCTAACCCTCGCCTTTCATAGCGCTCCGCAATGCCCAAAATTACCGCAGGATGGCACGATTAACGGATGAGAGCGCAACGGTAAAAAGAGCCGTTGAACGCCCTCGCGAACGCCGTTAAGCTCAGAGCGTCAATGGTAAAAAACGCCCCCGTGCACTCGGGCAAGACGAAGAAGTCGGCGTGCCACTATGGCTCGACCAGCACTCGGACTCGGGGACTGGCGCCGCATTAAAGACAGCGCGCCTCTCGGGCTCGATTGGCCCCGAACCACTCGGGAGCCGACGCTGCAAGTAAGTGGTGTGCCGCCAAGGCTCGACCAGCACTCGGACTCGGGGGCTGGCGCCGCATTAAAGACAGCGCGCCTCTCGGGCTCGATTGGCCCCGAACCACTCGGGAGCCGACGCTGCAAGTAAGTGGTGTGCCGCCAAGGCTCGACCAGCACTCGGACTCGGGGGCTGGCGCCGCATTAAAGACAGCGTTCCTCTCGGGCTCGATTGGCCCCGAACCACTCGGGAGCCAACGCTGCAAAGCAAGAGGCGTGTCGCTAAGGCTCGACCAGTCCTCAGACACGGGGGCTGGCGCCTCATCAAAGGCAGTGTGCCTCTCGGGCTCGATCAACCCCGAAGCGCTCGGGGGCTGGCGCTGCAAACATGTTACTGCATTCGGACAAGCGCCACCAACCCCAAACAGCTTGGGGGCTGGCGCAGTTAAGAAAAGGGACACAGAAGCTCCATTTTTGAGGTAATCAAGGAGGAAAATTCTTTTACAGATTATACAGTTACAACGAAGCCGATCGCGCGCCGGTTATAAGCATAAAAAGACTTCGCCGTCACGCGGACGGCCTGGGGCACTCGCTGGCGCACCAAGTGATGCATCCGCAGCAAGCTTGGTCCACATGAGCTCATCGCAATCTCTCTTGTAGCACCACTGCAGCCATCGACGAGGCAGCCCCTTTCGAGGGTTGAGAGCGAATGCCTCTGGGTACCCCTTCGTTTGGCAGAGCATTACGCCCTGACAGTCCTGAACCAAAGGCAAAGACAAGGAGCCGACGGGCAGCATCCAGACGTTCATCAACACCTCAAGTACATCGCAAGCACTCTTCTAGCACCACGCTCTTGTGACTCCATGGATTTTCCCCGGTGGATGAACCCAGCAATGAGCCTCCAGCATATTCGCTACAAGGATCCTATACATACTCGCTTCTGGGTGGCAGCTCCGGCTCCCGGTGAGTATTTATAGCCTTGCGCTACCGAGGGACGAGAAACCCCCTTGCACTGTGAAGCGTGTGAGCTCCAAGCCACGCGTCCTTTCCCTTCTCAAGGCGCGCAGGTCATCCTTATCGCCTTTGGTTTTACTCGACCATGGGAGCGCCCTGTGCGTTCACGGGGCAAACTGTTCCTGTCGCCGCATGCCGGAAACGACATTCCTCCGCCTGTGTTCTCCTTGGGACATTCGAGAAAGAGGGAGTCCTCGAGGACTCGGAACGTTCGCGGAGCTAAGTATTAAATCAATTTATTCTATCAATTTCGTAAGCTTTTATACAAGTCGCTAAAGTACTCGGACAGCACGCGCCTCAATTCGTGAAACCTCGACTCTTCCGTACGCCTACGCTCTTACGCGTGCATGCGGCCCAGCTCCCTGCGCTACGGAATGTGGCTATCGGAGATCAGGTGCATAAACGTAACAGGCTAACTACCCGGAGAAATTAAAAGACTTAAAAGCTAGAAGCAGGATTCGTTTTCATACATCGCCGAATACCTTTCTCTCGGATTTGTATTTTGCTGCACCATATACTGCCTTTGCACTATGCTTTTGCTGCAGGGTATGGACGACTACTCGGCGAGCTTCAGCCCTCACGCTCGGGGGCTGCGTCGGGACGACTACTCGGCGTGCTTCAGCCCTCATGCTCGGGGGCTGCCGTCGGGACGACTACTCGGCATGCTCGGGGGCTGGCGCCAGGACAACTACTCGGCGTGCTTCGGCCCTCACGCTCGGGGGCTGACGCAGGGACGACCGCCTGGCGAACCTCGGCCCTCACGCTCGGGGGCCGGCGCCGGAGTGACCTGTTGGCGAGCTTTGGCCCTCGCGATCGAGAGCGGCCCGCCGAAATTGACGCCAGAAGAAAGTGCCAAAATGCTCCTCGAATAAGCCTTGAGCCGATTCCTACGGGATCGTCTTAAGGCTCGGGGGCTACGGCCAACGGACGCACCTCACGGCGCATCCGTTGATTGACTGGTGACCATGACGAAGATAATCAGAACAAAGCTACAAACCCATGGAACGATTCCTCCGGAATCGCTTCAAGGCTCGAGGGCTACGGCCAACTGACGCACCTCGCGGCGCATCCATTACAGATGGCTCTCTTTTCTCTCCAGCATCATGCGGTTTTGCTTCCAACCGCAGCAAGCTCGAAGCTCAGCAGATAGCGCGACCTCGCCGGGTTGTCGCTCAACCAGTTACTACTCGGGGGCTTGTCGGGGGTAGACCCCCGGGGGTACCCAGAAGGTGGATTGGCCCAACCAGCAAGGGACGGCCCATTCCGAGTGCTATCGGGCCGGCTTGTCAGACCTGATGGCCCACCAGTCGGGAGGCCCACCAGTCGGATAAGCCGGGTTGGGTACGACAGCGCGCGGGACAAGGAAGGAGGCGGCGTGCTTCGCGAGAAGATCGAAGGTCAAGATAAACTAGCCGGAATTCTAGGGAAAGATATATGTAATCGTTATAGGATCGAATCCTTGTATTCCGGGTAGGTTACGATCTCTAGCCGACTTGTAACTCAAGGCAACCGGACTATATAAGGTGCCTTGGGACCTCTCTCCAGAACACGAGATCTATACGATCAACAATAGCCATCTGCACCTCGAGACTAGAACCCAACTACGGAGATCCTTTAGGAACTTCATACACAGCAATACAAACACCCAACACAGGACGTAGGGTATTACGTCATCACGACGGCCCGAACCTGTTCAATCCTTGCGTCTTGTGTTACCATCGACTTGTGATCCTCGATCTGTCTCTCAACAAATCAACCACGTAGGCTACCCTGTGTGGACTGCCGGGTCCATAAATCCGACAGCGGGAGGACAGCGGGAGTCCGAACCGGTGAGGCGGTGAAGGTCACGGCCCTGGAGCTGGAGTG
>CM014275.1:61753511-61780833 GCA_004135705.1 Alloteropsis semialata
CTTCCTCAGCACAGGCTCCAGTGATGATCAAATCATCGACATACACTCCTACAATCACCCTGGATGATGCCATACCTCGTGTGTACAACCCATGCTCACTGATGCACCTGACGAACCCCAAATCACGCAGGCTGCTATCCAGCTTCTGATTCCACGCACGCGGCGCCTGCTTCAGCCCATACAGAGCTTTCTTCAACCTCAGAACCTTGTCCTCGTGGCCAGCTGCCACAAACCCTGGTGGCTGCCGCACATAGACTTCCTCCAACAGATCACCATTGAGGAATGCTGACTTGACATCCATGTGATGCACAAGCCAGCCATCCCGCGCCGCCACAGCAAGAAGCATCCTCACTGATTCCATCCTCGCCATGGGCGTGAACACTTCATCATAATCAACCCCGGCCTGCTGCACATACCCCTTTGCCACCAGCCGGGCCTTATGCTTGACGATGATGCCTTGCTCATTGCGCTTCAACTTGAACACCCATTTCAGGCCAATTGGGCGATGGCCTGGTGGGAGGTCGACCAGAACCCAGGTGCCGTTCTGCTTAATCGAGGCCATCTCCTCGCACATCGCCTTTCTCTAGCTCTCCTCACCACGCGCCTCCTCGAACGTCGTGGGCTCGTCCCCGACAGCGAGCATCAGCTCGTCGCCAAGAACACGCCCCGTCCAGCCAGGTGGTGACGAAGGGCCGAGCAGGTTGTCGACCGTGCGGAACCGCAATGGTGCGTCGTCGTCATGTTCCGCGTCGAGGTCCAGTGCTCCGCTCGGGGGCGGAACGAACTCCACCTCCACTGCTGGCGAGTCGGATGACCCTCCTGGTGCAGGCGTGTCAAGCCCGGCGCCGCCTGCAGTCGCCGTAGGTGTTCGTGGCGACGTTGGAGTTCGTGGCCCTAGGGAAATTGGTGTTGTAGACCCCGGCGCCGCTTCCTTGCTGTTGCGCTCCCCCGAAGCACCAGAGCCTGTGGTTACCGTCATGTACTCGACATGGAACGGCTCACCATCCACGGCACAAGGGACCTCCCGCCCCTTACTCCATTCCTAGGAGCGCGCCTCATCGAATACGGCGTCACGCGAAATGACGACGCGTTCTGCAGCAGGGTTGTAAAACCTGTACGCCTTGGACCCCGGCTCGTACCCGATGAACACCATCGGAGTACTGCGATCATCCAGCTTGCTCTGGTGGCCGCCGGCGATCTTCACATGTGCAACACATCCAAAAACACGAAAGAAATGCACGGGCGGCTTATATCCATACCAGACCTTGAACGGCATCATCCCCTCAACACTTCTTGTTGGCGATCAGTTGAGGATCAACACGGCCGTCGTGACCGCCTCCCCCCAGAACTCGTCGGGAACGCCCATCACCTTCAGCATGCTTCGCGCCATCTCGAGCACAGTCTGATTCCGCCTCTCCACGACTCCGTTTTGCTGTGGTGTGTACGGAGCTGTGAGGTGGCGCAGAATGCCCTGCTCGGAGCAGTAGTCGCCGGACGAACGCGCCGTGAACTTGCCGCCGCGGTCGATGCGGAGAGTTTCCATCTTGCGCCCAGCTTCAGCCTCCGCTCGTGCCTGAACGCGAATGATTGCCGTTGCAGCCTCGTCCTTTGATCCAAGGAGCGTGAGCCACATGAATCGGCTCTTGTCATCGACGATGAGCAGGAACAGGCACTTCCCTCCTGGTGTCTGTGGCGTGATCGGACCGCAGAGGTCGGCGTGGACTAGCTCAAGGCAGTGGGTGGCGCGGTACTTGCTCGCCACCGGGAACGGACGTCGACGCTGCTTTCCCGCCAAGCAGCCGTCGCACCCCTGGTCCGTGTGCTGGATTGGTGGCAGTCCGCGCACCATCTCCTTCCTTGCCAGCTCCCGTAGCCCCTGGAAGCCAAGGTGGCCGTACCTTGCGTGCCAACGCCACGCCGCCTCACTGCTCCTCGCCGCCAGGCACACCGGTTTGTCGATGTTGAGGTTGAGGATGTAGAGGCGGCTCGGGAAGCGTGGAATCCTTGCCAGGAGCCGTCACCGCTGATCCCAGATGCGGAGGAAGCCATTCTCCATGAGGATCTTGTACCCATCTTCCTCCAGCTGCCCCAGACTAACGATGTTTGTAGTCAACTTGGGGATATGGTACACACCTGTGAGCATCAGGTGTTTGCCGTTCTTGCAGGCAAAGAGGATGGTCCCGCGTCCTTCAATTCTCACCATGGAGCCGTCGCCGAAATGCACCGTCCCGCGGACGCCAGTGTCGATGTTGGAGAAAGCGAAGCGCACTGGCGTCATGTGGTTCGTCGCTCCTGTGTCGAGGATCCATCGGGCGCAGTCGCCCCCGCCGTTTCCGCCGAGCTGGACGAAGAGCTTGTCCTCCTCGAGGTGGATCGGGGAGGGGTCCGCCGCCGCCGACGAGGTTGGAGAAGCAGTGGCCGCAGCGTTGACCGTCGCCGTTGCTACTAGCAAGGTAGGCTCATGTGCATCCTCGACTTGGGCCGCATGGGCCGCCTCGTCGCGCTTCTTCTTGCGGCATTCCCGGGCCCAATGGCCCCTTTTGCCATAGTAGTGGCATTTGTTCCGGTCGTCGTCGGCGGTCCCGCCACCATTGCTCCTGCCACTGTTTGGCGGCTTGGGACCACCGCCGCGCGAACCACGCCCACGCCCACAGCCGCCCCGGTTTGCCGATGAAGATCCCTTGGAGTGTCCCGAGGACCCCTCACCAGACAGCTACATCCGCGCCGCCACGCGCGCGATCAGCTCGTACTCAGTGAGGTTCAGCTTGGCGCCAGAGCCGGATCCGTCGCCAAGGTCATGACGCTCCTCCGCAGACTTCAGACGCCCAATCAGCTCCTCGACCGAGACCTCGCTCAGATCAAGGAGTGTTTCAATGGACATAGCAATTTGAGAGTACCTTGACGGGAGCGCCTGTAGGAACTTGCGGACGATTTGTTCTTCAGTGCACCCGTCGTTGAGCACCGCCAGCTGATGGGCGATGCAGTTGATGCAGACGTCGAAATCATCCACCGATTCGCCGTCACGGAATCGGAGCGCGTCAAACTCCGCTGCAGCGTATTTGCCTTGGCCTTGCGCACCCGCTCCACGCCGACGTACATGGTCCTGATCGCGTCCCACGTGACCTTGGTGCTCGTCTTGCTCGCGATGGTGCCCATCATCTCCGCCGGCACCGCCTTGGCGATGACCTCCAGCGCCATGCGGTCCTCGACGAAGTCGGTCGTGCCGAGGCTCACCGCGATCTAGAGACCACGCGCTTGCAGCATCACGCGCATCAGTGCCGCCCAGTCGTAGTAGTTCGTCTTGGTGAGCGTCGAGAACGACCCACCACTGCTGATCTCCTTCGTGACGTGGTGGATGACCAGACCGCGCTCACTCCCGGATGCCCCCCCCCCCCCCGCGCCATTGTTGTCGCGGCTCCTGGACGCACCGCTGTCGCCCCTCCCGGGCAGCGGTGTCCGCCGTGACGGCGAGGCTGATCGTGCGCGCACTATTAGCGCCCACTCGATCGCCCGGTGTCGATTGCAGGAACGGAACTTCGCTCTGATGCCAATTGTCGCTTCCACCGCCGGCGTGACCTTGCCGGAGTCAGAGAGGAAGCACCCTGAGAACTCACGCGAACGCACGCGAACTCAAACTAGAAAACACAGAATTGGTGCCGCAAACGTTGCAGCGTTTTCTGACTCTATCATTGCATATATGTAGGAAACAAACTCTACTGGCCGAAGCCCCTAATCCCACGAACGCACGCACGCCATGCTCCCCGGGTTTGTCGCGCCATCCCACGACGAGGTCGCATGCCGTGCGCTGCGGACGATAACTGACGAAACTGAAAAACCGGACGCGCCACTGCATGAACTCTCGCATGCATCAGGCTCCCTACGACTCGCTCACATAGCTGTTGTTTATTGGACTCTGAACTAACACATGACACGACACTGAACACACAAGGATTATCAACACCAATGCATAAACACTATGCATAACGGGTGCATCTAAACAACCCCCTAGTATGGCATCGCACTGCGCTCTCCAGACCTTGGTTCCCGTGCAGATAACCCCCTGCTAATCGTCAGCCACCCGTCCATCTGCCATGGCTGCCGACAGCTTCAGAGATTGATTAGCTGGAGGAAGAAGATGGGATTGTTGGGCTTAGCGAAGCGTTATTTTATTTGGACCATATGTTTAGCACTTCTGCAGCCCATCTGCGTAGCCATCCACTGGCCATATCGATTGATGATGCTGTCTGGGTCTTTGTTTGGACAGTATAAATATATCTGTGGGTGTGATTTTGTTTGGACCAAGAGGGGGGGGAGGCGGGGCGGGGGGAGGGGGGTTGGGGGGCACGGCCCACCTTGGCCAACATACAGCTCCGCCAGTGCATTGGCATGAGCAATTTTAGAGATAGTGATAGAAATATCCTAGCCCTACTATATACAGTGGTCCCCAGCCTCCTGTCTGCCGACACACGTATGCAAAAGCAAAATCAAAAGATTCGGGGGATGCTTACTAAGACCCTGTTTGCTTTAGGTCTTGTTTAGTTCAGTCGAATCGATCGAATTTGCTGTAGAAAAAGTACAATGGGAAGTATGTCCAGTGAGAGAGAGGCACGTTTTTCAATTCGTTACTTTTGGTCAAATTGATTGAATTCGCTGGAACTGTTTTACAGGGCCCAGCCGGTCCACGTGATTCCTTCTCTGACAATAGTGCAATAAAGACTTGCTGTTCATGTACGACTGTACGAGGAAGACTTCACAAGGCCTGCCGATCCAGCTTGATGAGGTAGGGGAAGCTTGAGCCATGGAGGGAGACGGATCGCGTTCGAGTTGAGCATGTATAGCAGACGAACAAGACACAGGTTTTAATTTCTTTTCGCCTATATCGATCTGTTCATCAACTATATGTACGCACTAATATAATTAAGGTTTAATTTGAATGCTTGAAGCATATCATATCGTCCTTTATTTCTGGAGTTATTTTTGCAGTCTAGATGGCGGATCTGCTGGGCACCGTGGGGAAGATTGTTGAGCTCGCGTGGTCGATCAAGAAGGCTGTCGAGACGGTTCGCCACAACGAGGAGGAATGCCATAGGATCCAAGGAGAAGTTTGCAGGGTCAGTGCCATCCTCAGCCAGCTCGAGGAAGAGGTTCCGGAGACGATGAGCAACCCGGTGACGAGTGGCGCCCTGGAATTTCTGGCAGAGGAGCTCGATACCGCGCTCAAGCTGGTCAAAGACTGCCAAAAGAGTCGCGTTCGCTATAAACTCTTGCCCGGAGACATGGCTGAGAAGCTGCGTCGGGTACGGGATGATATATCCAAAGGGACGATGATCGCTTTGTTCGCCATCGATGTTCACAGCACCATTATTTTGAAAAATATCAGCAACGGTGTTCATCATCCTCCAGTCCTGCAGGTAATTAATATGCATGTACACTGCTTCCCTGCATGGATCCATCTCCAGTTCTATCCATTATTATTGTAATGCGAGGTAATTTTACAAGATTACAAACTACTTGAGCATATAACTATTAAGGAGCTATACCCTGTGGGATTAGTTTCGCAGTTCTACAATTACTTGTGCCATTCTTTTTACAAACCGACAACCTGTGAAACTGAAGGCAACATAGTAGTTTTATGAGAACAATACTTGTAATATTGTAAAGAAATTATATATTTTGGTATTTCAGGATCACCACGCAGCTCAATCAGCTCCTCGTCCTCTTGAAACTACGTAAGATATCTAAATTCACTTTTAATCACCGAAATTTTATAAGATATTTCACTTGTTTCACTAACTTTCTCTAGTTTTCATTTACCTAAAACTGCCAATGTTTCGCATATGGCTTTTGTTTTGTGTTCCTTAATTTAACTGTAACTTAATATAAAGCATGTGCTTTCGATGAATGACAATGGCAGATCTGAATTGGTGCACGGTGCAATAAAGACAGAAGACAGCCTTGACTGTATAACGGACCCAGGTGCCATGGCTAGCCGTGAGGATCTTAGTTTCTTTTTTCCCATTATTATTTAAATGAACTTCTTGGATTCACAGTTTTACACGCATTTTTTTAATTGTACTATATGCCAATATGCACTGTACATTTAGAACAAAAAGACGGCTTATAAAACCACAATTATGGTCAATTTATATCTATTAGAGTTGAGATGTAAAAAGAGGTTCGTAGTAATATTGATGCTCATAGCTGATTATCAATGTTATTAGGGGTTCCACTTCCTTTTCCACATCGAATTTATTTAGATACATAGTTTTGTATTTTCAATCTCACATGGCCAAGTTTAAGTTGTTAGTTCCTTTTAAAAAAATTGTACTCTAGCTACCATGGTGTTGCAACTTGTTTAGCCTCGCTGCTGCAACTGGTTCTATGCACTGCAACGTACTGGTTTGCGTCCGGTTGCGACTGGCTCGGTCCGAGTGGTAATTGGTTTGCGTCCAATTTGCAGGTGGATTGGACCGAGTTGCAACTGCTTTAGTCCAAGTTGAGCTTGCGTGGTCCATCAAGAAGGCTGTCGAGACGGTTCGCCACGACGAGGAGGAATGCCGCGACATCGAAAAACGAGTTGGCAGGGTCAGTCGCATCATCAGGGAGTTCAAGGAGGAGGTGACGAACAAGTTGAGTGACGACATGGAGGATCTGTCCAAGGCCCTGGATAGCGCACTCAAGCTGGTCACGGAATACCAGAACCGTTGCTTGAGCCGTTTCATCGCGCCCGAAGGCATCGCTGAGAAGCTGCGCCAGGTACAATTGAAGGAGTGAAGCAGTGAAGCAGGGGCAATTGAAGGAGAAGAAACAGGGCTCAAACTGGCTGCATCCATCGCCGAGAGCAAAAACATCCCTCCAAACTGGAATGGTGCCCTTGGCATTTCCAGTGGCAGCACGAATACAACAGAAGTACATGAAATTGAAGTTGAGAAGGATGAAAACGACACTAAGGGTAAAGTGAACATTGAAGAGTACGACCTTGAGAAAATTCTGGATGAACAAGAAACCCATGACCTCTACTGTCCCAACTGCAAATCGTGCATAACTCGAAGGGTGATCCTTAAAAAGAGAAAGAGGACTGCAAGCAGTGGCGGATACAAGCCTAGGGGTAAAGTGAACATTGAAGCCGTGCAAACTCCACACTGTAGCATGTACGCAACAGTGTGTGGTGGCCCTAGTTGTTCGTCCGGCCGTGGTCCGCCCCTGACTGCAAGACAAACAAAACGTGACGAACCACCAAAATGGCCACAGCTTGAAGAGCGTTCGGCCAATGTTCCGAGCCAAACTGCAACTGATGAAGTATTTCGATGTTTATCTGTCTTCACCTTCTTCATTCCGACAGGTATCGTTTAACTTGCTTCCACGTATGGATTATGGATATCCGTCTTCATTCTCTGAAATAACAATAATCTAAGCTATATTTGCACCTCCAAGTATGCTTTCTGTCAAACTTGATTAGCATAGTACATCTGTACTTAAGTCTGTAGATCGATCTACGACTAATATATCAGCTGAAAGATCATGGTTATTAGACGAAATGAGTTCCTTTTACAGTATAGGAAGCAAAACTGAAAGTCTTGCACGATTGTTTCGGACATAGATAACTTTCTTTTCGGGAGACTAATATAGATAGCATTTGCATATTATGTTAAAAATATTCTTAGTATGACACCTCAAATTTGATTTATCAGCCTGCCTAGACTCCCTTCAGTAACATTCTCTTTTGTGCGGCTTTGGTTTCTTTGGGCGTGGCCCTTGCTTGTTGTACAGTCTTCTTTATTAATTTCTTTATATTAATGCATTTACCACAGTAGGAAAAATTAATAATGTTCTAGTTTAGTTTTAGGGGAAAGTAATCATAACTCTTTGTACCTGTGCAAGCTTCTGCGTCTGTTCCTAGCTAGTATATCTTATTTCAAAATGGACCTGCTTAACTCGTGTGCTGCCACCAGGTTGTGGTTTTAATATATTCCGTATATTCGAAAGGAGAGATGCGAACCAACAAGTTCAGGTTCAACATCATCCTGCTTCACAGGAGGATCAGTCCGAGCATCTTGGAAGTTGGCTTCTTTCTGGTTTCCAGACCGTAGATAGTCCAAAGCAACCATTACCTGCAGGATCCTCTACCACAGTCCAAACCACCACTGGAAACGATGGAGAAGAAAGTGAACAACCGTTCAGTGAATACCATGGATCTGCATCTTCATCCCTAGCTGTCCACACATCATCATCATCATCATCTTCGCAGAGCCAGACAGGTTTGTTTCTCTACAGAATTTGCCATCATGGCACATAGCCATGCAATTAGCGTTGCAAACGGGGCGGCACAACCCACAAGAGTTATTAATTGGGCTTCAACAGCAGCCCCGCATGCCACCACAAGCTTTATGCGGGATTAGCGGCAACGCACGTACACCCGCAAACTTAGCTCGCGCCGGCAGACTTTAGCTTTTACAATTTCACTTGTCTACCTTCCGCCGCTGAAGCATTCATCATGACCGCTTCCTTCACGCCGCTGTACGTGATCCTGAAGCTTCTGCCGAGACGTGCCAATGCTGCGACCATGGAGCACCGCGGCGCCCACCCTTCTCCTCTCCTCTCTCCCTCTCTTTCCATCCCCTGTGTCCGTGCGCTGCGTTGTTGGGGGGCCCACTGCCAGGGGCAATGGCTTGTGGGCAGGACCTGGTGGTGAGTTTCGGGGAGATGCTGATAGACTTCGTGCCCAGGGGTGTCGCTGGCGGAGGCGCCGACCTTCCTGGCTGTGAAAATAGATGGAACGTGACGTCTCTTGGCTCTCACGGTTGCATGTTTTATAGTCCTGGAACAGCCCCAGGCGTGGCATTTACAGATAGGTTAGATTACATCTTGGAAAGGAAGGAACTTGCTACACAAGACTACAACACAATCTTAACAACCTTCTATCCTAATCTACACGACAGGATATCTACTCGCTAAAACCCTCCCTCAATTACAACATCTCAGATAAGTTGAGATTGGTCTTGAAAGCTTCCAACTGTCGTGTAAGCAGTGGTTTAGTAAACCCATCCGCCACTTGATCACCTGATGGTATGAAACGAATCTCCAGAAGTTTTTGTGCCACTCTCTCACGCACAAAGTGATAATCGATCTCTATGTGCTTAGTCCTGGCATGAAACACCGGATTCATAGATAAATACTTGGCACCAAGATTGTCACACCAAAGCCGGGCTGCTGGCGGATGAGGAACTCGTAATTCTCTCAAGAGTGTTTGAACCCAGATCAGTTCAGCAGTTGCATTTGCCAAAGCCTTATATTCTGCCTCTGTAGACGATCTAGATACCGTAGCCTGCTTTCTGGCACTCCAAGAAACAAGATTCGATCCAAGAAAGACTGCAAATCCCCCGGTATATCGTCTATCATCCGGACACCCTGCCCAGTCTGCGTCAGCAAATGCACTCACCATCATAGACGGTGATTTTCCAAGCTTTAACCCAAGCCGTAAAGTTCCTTTAACATAGCGAAGTATACGCTTCACAGCAGCCCAATGCACATCTGTTGGTGAGTGAAGAAATCGACATACTTTGTTAACCGCAAAGGAGATATCTGGGCGTGTTAAGGTTAAATATTGCAGTGCTCCTACTACACTTCTATATCGTGTAGCATCTCCCGGCCCAAGCTTCTGTCCATCCATAACTGGTAGCTTTTCCCCGGCTGGTAGAGGAGTATTAACTGTTTTGCTATTAACCATGACAACACGCTGAAGTACCTCTGTTGCATCTCTCTCTTGAGTCAACTGAACACCACCCTTATTGCGTTTAACTTGTATACCAAGAAAGTAGTGTAGGTCATCGAGATCTTTGAGTGCAAAATCTTTCTCAAGATCCTTGAGTAAGGCAACTGTTGCTTCATGAGATGAACTAGCCACAATAATGTCATCCACACATACTAAGACAAAGATCATGTGTTGCTCTCGATTATAAAAGAAGAGAGATGTATCAGCCTTTGATGGAACAAAGCCAAGCTGTTTCTCCTATTAGCTTCTCAGTAGTACAACATCCAGGTTGATTGGTAATTGCACCATAGTTTACTCTACCATGCTTTTAAAATGCCCAGGATTTTACAGAAATATCAAATGTTTTCATCTTTATACTTTTTTACCTGCTCCTTACTATCAGAAGTTCATGAACCAGTTCTAGCATTAGCGAGTTACTTTTGGTGCTATGTATTATACTTTCTCGACTAATGGCATTGTTATGCGCTAAAGTAACTTATGGATGAACATTATAGTCTAGTAATTATACGTACTTGTTAATGTTCTGATCAGCAAGCATGTTACAGATTCATTGAAAGAGCCCCTATTCCAGAATCATGTAACCACATCTTCATCAGCAATAGTGCTACCCTGTTGTTTGGTCATCTGAAATTTCTACTTGCAAAATATGAATTAATTCTAATGGTTGTGCTGTAATGATGCCGAAAACAGTTGAATCATAATACATTACAATGTTGCATGGACCTTAACACTTGTGTTCTTTTTTTTCTTTTAGAAAACCACCAGAAATAGACAAGGCTCACGAATTTACCCATATTAATTGCAGTTTCTTTAGAACTAGTTTAATCAGCTATTCCCTCCGTTTCAAATTGTAAATTCATAGCTTTTGCTACATATCTAGACATAGAGTATGTATAGACGCATTGCAAATACTACGAACAAAAAAAAGCTAAAAATAACTATAATTTGGGACGGATCGAGGAAGTAGTATGCAAATGTGGTGAAATAAGTAACGGAACGGTAAAAACCTTTTATGCAGGGTTGTTCACTCAGACAGGACATGTGATAACTGTGCAGCAAGACGGAGCACATCAAGAACAAATAATTCCTCCCTCCGAGCCTGCTGGAGATGCTCATCCATCAATTGACTCCAAAGATGCAATACCTCATATAGTAGTGCCAGTCCTGCTGGGTAATGAGACAACTCCTGCCAGTACGAGCCTCTCGGTTCTATCCGCAGCAGCTGCCACCACGACTCGTAATTTTCTTTCTTGGTTCTTGCATTAATGAATGACATCGCTGAAGTATTTGGGAGTCAAACTCTTTTTCGACTTAGTTGGCCATCAACTGTTCTTTTTTATGACAGATTTTAAACGGTTCAGCTTGTCAGAGCTGGAGGACGCCACACATAATTTTTTGGAGGACAACATCATTGGGCGAGGTGCCTTCGCTACTGTCTATAAGGTACTCCAAATGTGCAGTTTGTTTTTTTGTTTGGAACCATGCATTATATTTCCTATAAAGGCAATTTTGTTTTGAAATTATGTACTCCTGTTGAATGGAAACGTACATCATTTCGTTTTCCTATATGTAAGATTTGAAATGGTGTATCCAATTTTAGCAGCGTTGTCAAAAAAGAGAGCATGTTATACTAAATAACAATATACAGACACAATTAAAGAAACCAGCAGAAATGTAAATTTGCAGTCCAAGTAATATTAACTTGAGTAATGGATGGAAGGGTAGTATAAACTTGTTTTTTTATGAACACTTGAGATCAATCCTGACCAAGCTTTCAATTTCTAGTGAAATTTCAGCGAAACTTTGCGAATTTCGGTGGTGACCGAAAGAAAAACCCTAAATTTGCTATTACTGCTATGTATGTGCTTTATTGTGAATATATTGCTCTAGACTCATATTTTTTGTTGTCTGTATGGTATATTCTCCAACTTAATAGATGTATAGCCCCATGCTAATTATTTGTTTAGATCTAAAAGACTTTAGAAAATCATATATTTTGGTCAAGGCTCTATAACAAAGTCTGAAACCAAAACAAAATTAAACCCTGCTCCTGACCTCTGTATAACCAAAATGAAAAAAAAACCCCAAATGTTTTTAGTAAATATAAGCACATACTAATAACTAGGTAAAAACTATGTGACCACCTTATCCAATTAAAAAGATTCCACACCGCAACCAACTCGATCCTGTGAATCCTGCTTCTGGAGGATCGAATTGGTTGCCTAGTCATGTAATTGCAGGCTGTGGATGACTAGGCAACTAACTTGTGAATGATCTAGACATATTTTGGTCCTATTTTTATTTCAAGGGAAGAGAACTCTGATGCCAAGTAAAAACTTAACTAGAACTGGAATGCGGTTCTTCAAACTTTTTTTCACCCATTAGAAACTCACGAATTTTCAACACATTATCCACAAAAATGGTGACAACATGGCTATTGTTTATATTTTTATAGGAAAGAAATATACCATTTGACTTGCCCTTCATTCTTTCAGGGTCTTTTACATGACGGACTTGTGGTTACCATCAAGAAAATTCAGTGTTCATATAAACTTTCGAAGCACATACGTGATATAGTCACTCATGTTTCAAAGCTTGAGCACAAGAACATAGTTCGACTTCTCGGACATGGGCACGGAGTCGCAGAGAGAGATGAGGGGTTGCAAGATGAAAAAGATAGAGGTGGCAAAGAATATCTGTTTTTGGTAGAAGAGTATATGCCGAATGGAAGCTTGGACAGAATTATCTATGGCATGTTTCCACGCACTGACATATTATATTGATTATATTTCGCCTATGATAATCTCCCTACCTTGAACCAACAGTAGTTTCCGTATTATTTGTATTTTGCAGGGTCTCAACTTGATTGGTCCTCTCGCCTCTCGTTAATTCAGAGAATAGCACATGGCCTACACTACCTCCATGAGCAACAAATTATCCACTTGGATTTAAAACCAAACAACATCCTCATTGATTATGACATGAATCCAAAGATAACTGATTTTGGTAGAGCCAGAATGCTGGACCATGGCCATGATGTGACAACTCATGACACGGACTACTTATTAGCCGGCACAATGTAAGTTCCTCATTCCAAAGTATTTTAGATAATTGGATTGTGTATCACCTGGACTAACACGAGTGGCATTAAACACTATATATTGAATTTATTTTCACATAATGCCATGCATAATTACGATTTGTAATTTCACCCTATCCATCCATCTGACCACAGCAAACTGGATTGTAAACTCAAATGCTCCAAATTCAAATAGTTGAGTCATTGCAATTCACAGTAGCCTTTTTGATTGGCTTTCAGTTAACTTGATTTTATTGTGTTGTACGACCAGTTTAACCGAAGATTAGGTGGTGCAATTTTCATACCATTTGCCCTAAGATTACTAATTTTTTTACCGTACAGGGGATATATGCCTCCAGAATATATCATGGAAGGCGTTGTGTCCAAGATGTATGACGTGTACAGTTTCGGTGTCACCCTCCTTGAGACCATAAGCGGTATGTGCAGATCGGAACCAGCTCATCGCCAAGCTTCAATTGAATGGGTTAGTAGCTAAAACACTTACATGCTGCTATATATGACTTTTTTACCTGTGTAATCATGCAAAATCCTTTACGGTGTCACTGACAAGGTAGGTCCCAAGATTCAGTGAGACAATTAGAGTCATTTTTAGAAAATGGAAATATTTCCGGGCTCTGCGTCCGCATACAGCCAAGTTCTTACAATAAATTCAGCTTCAAAGCTGATCACCAAAATAGAAATAAAAGTTCACAGATTTTAAAGGAAAATCATAAGCAAATTCTATTATTGCTTCTCCAGCCATTCTTGGCGAAGATATCCAAAACGATGACTTCAACGCTTTACTTGTCTCTTCACGCTGCAATTAGAGTCATATAAGGGATTAGAATAACAACTACAGAGGCAATTAAAATATTGATTCCTTTCAGGCTTGGGCAGCACGGGAAGCTGGACAGATGGAGGAGTTACTTGATCCGTCACTGTGTTTCGAGACACAGCTAAATGAGGCAAGAAGATGCTTGGAGGTAGGGCTCCTGTGCACTCAATCTGATAGGGCAGACCGGCCCACTATGGTGGATGTTGTCGAAATGCTGGACAGTAAGAAAGAGTTGCCGACCCCAAAGCAACCAAAATACACCAAAGGAAGAAGTGCCTGATCGATGATTACACATAGACATTCATCTCTGCTCATCTTCTTCGCCACATTCCTACGTATCTTATTCGCTTGCATGCGAAATACAAATTTCAAGAAACCAAAACTCCATGGCACGTGAATGGCCAGAATTGAACAGTAGCTAGAATAAGCCACACGAGTGTATGGGCACTTATCTTCAATCTTGATACATCGTGTTATATCTACTACAATAATTTTTTTTGCCATGTTTCATCAATCCCTCTTCCAGCTAAAATAGTCTCTCTTTTTTTCCACACTTTCATGGTTCAGTTCTTCCCTTGTATGTAAGCTGAAGAGGAACTAGCTTCTAGAATTTTCGTGAATCACCGCCCCGACACCACCTGCCTGGTGAACCGAGCCGTCAGCACCTCCGGTGGCGATCGTGAATGCCATGAGGCCGAGACTGAAATTATTGTGTTCTAAGTGTTAGATCCTACAGATAGTCTAGGAGTAGATCAGTGGGGTTCTTAATCATTTTGCCTCTATGTGGCATACCTTTGTCACTGCTGTTGTTCGCCGGCCATAGCGAGGACGACGTGGTGGCGGTCTGCGCATGGCAGCGACGGTCGGTGAAGAGGTTGCCGGCGTCGGGACGGCGGTGACTGGTGGCGCTCATGGTGAGATGGGGCATCCCGTCGCTTCAGCGCCTCCCGTAGATCGGACTAGGGTTGGAGGTGGGTGGCCTAACTGTGGCGACGAACCTCGTGTCTTGTGTCGTGGCCCCCATCTCCCTATATATGGCGCTGCACGACGGGGCCCACCAGCCGTCTATCGGGCTGAGCGTCCCCGATCAGGACGCGGGTCAAGGGCCAGTTGGCCGTTGGGCCAACTGGCGGAGATCAACCTAACACTAAGGAAGCATCAAGCATGACCACATGTGTATGTAATCTGTGACGGTGAAGTGTTGATCGTCGCTGCAGACTGACACGATGATAAGTTTTAATGCAGTATGCACTGTCCTGTTACTCTCATGGTAGTAAGGCGTACTGATTATATATGCCTGCCAGTCAACAATTAAAATTTAGCAGTATCATTTCAAACATCACAGCATCAGAGCATGATGTACCATTGTATATTTGCTTCATGAATCTTGGCATGTTTCATGTACATGCTTCACTTTTTCTTCACATTTTGAAAAATTTACATAAACACCAATCTAAATCTCAGTTTCTTAATTTCCCTGTTTTGCTGATCACTATTTTGTTACTTTATTTATGTTACTCCCTCTATTTCAAATTATAGTTCGTTTGACTTTTTTAGCCTTAACTTTGAACACTCGTCTTATTCAAAAAATTATGCAGAATATCATATTTTTTGTTATGACTTGCTTTATTAATAAAAATCCCTCAAGAATGACTTAAATTTGACTATATTTGCATAAATTTTTTGAATAAGACGAGCGGTCAAATTTGGGGTCAAAAAAGTCAAACGAACTATAATTTGGAACGAGGAGAGTAGCCTGTAAAAGCTTATTATCTAGATATGCTTAAATTCCATCCCATAAGAGTGTCTTCTTATTGCTTTGTCATTTACAAAGAAATGGGGATTGTTTCAATGATCTGCTCTTCCAAAATATCTTTTTTTTGTGTTCTGTGCAATAGGTAGCTTTCGCAACAGTTAACCGAGTAACATTGGAAATATTGTCGTACAGACATCTATGGGCCCACCGAGTAGTTTGGACAGTCCCAAACATGGGCCTGGGCACCTCAACATGTCTGACATGGAGATCACGGTGCAGGACGGCGTGATCTACATGAAAGTCTAGGAACTAGTCGTAGATTAGGAAAGTCTCTGTTGTACTTACGATAGAAGCTGTACTAGTCGAGTTCGACTAGTATCTTGTACATACCGACTTGTAACCCTGCCCCCGACTATATAAGGCGAGGCAGGGACCCCTCCAATCGATCAATCCAATACACAACACACAGGACGTAGGGTATTATGCAATCTCGCGGCCCGAACCTGTCTAAATCATGTGTCAGTGTCCACCTTCGAGTTCCTGATCTCGGCGAGCCCCACCCCAAACACTACCTCGGGGCACCCCCTCGATAGGTTGCCGGGTCTAAACACCGATAGCTGGCGCGCCAGGTAGGGGATCTCGTCGAAGATCCACTGACGAACTCGATGGCTCAAGTCATCGTCAACTCCACCGTCGCTTTCAAGCAAGGTGACACCTTCGTCTTCGGCTCCTGGGTCTGCATCGCAACAGGCGACGGAAACTTCTGCCGCCACCTCGCACCGGCCTCGGAGAAGAAGCAGCCAACCATGAAGCTCCAGCGCAACGTGCTGGAAGATCTCGTCAAAAATTTTGACGAAATTTCGATCTCTGACCTAGTCAGAGGTTGGGGGGACGAGTCTGAGTCCAACTCGACTCCTACTCTCACTCGGTCTGCCTCGTGCAAGCGGCTCTTGCCATCGTACAAATCGGACTCCCTTCAAGGATGACTCCCATTCAGACTCCGCAATCAAGTCACTGTTCATTAGGCGGCAATGTCGAGGCTCCAGCTTGGCTCTTTGGAGACTAACGACCTCGACTACTACCCGGACCCAGACGAAGAGGAACCATTATCAGGTCCAGCTCAAGGCCTGGTGATCACATCAACCCCGCAAGGCAGGTTCGTCTACTGGCCCGGCATGAGGCCTCCCATGCTGGATGACAACGACGACCTCCGCCTTGTCGGGTACCTTGATGAGCTCCCTTTTCAAGAGGGAGCACCGCCGTCACCCATCACTGAAGATGGCGGCAGCACCGAACTCGTCACATCAAGCTCTGGAAGCCACTCCCCCTCTAGGGAGATCTACATGATCGACGGGACACCCGAGACCGTGGAGCAAGAGGAACGCCGCAACCCTCGCAACCGGAGGCCGGATCGCTTTCTAGAGGACGTCTCCACCGACGAGTTGTCTGCAAATGTCCAAGGTCAAGAGACAGTGCAGCAGCGTGACGCGCGGAGAGACAGGAATGCCAAGCGAGCCGAGCGTCGTCGCCGGCTCACTGAGGCTCTCCCCATTGTCAACCTTGAAGATGCCTTCGAAGCTGTGCAGAACAGGGAGCACCGAACTCCCCTGGCGTACGTGGCGTCGATCAACATGCAGTCTCGAGCCATGCCTCGCGATAAGTACACCCGCGCCATGGTGGAAATAGCCGAGGAGCTCTACGAGCGCATTGACTGTGACAGCAATATCAGGACGGTCGAGCGTCCACAGGGCAGCCAACACGCTAGTAGTAGAAGACCACGACCAAGTAACCGCGACGCTGATAGCCATCACCAGAGCGGCGCACCAGCGGGCAGTGCACCTACGGGCTGAGCTCCAGGAGCTCCACCGGGCGGCTCACGCTGTAATATCCCAAAAATTTGTGATATTAATTTATATGGAANACGGCCCTCCAGCTTTCTCGTCGGGCCTCACATCCGTTTCGGCTGCGACGATGACCTGGATGGCTAAAAAGAAATCTCCATTCTTAATTCCAATCAATGGAAAGTAAACAATGGAAAGTGAATAATTGCTCCTTTGAAGCACAGAGTCGCTTGGTGCCCAATTGACAGGCCGTAGCGTGTCAACGGCGACCCAAGAGGCGACATCCTCCCAAGTCCTTTTGGCAAGAGGTGGAGGCCTGTCTCCTGCGTGGAGCAGCACAACACATAGGTGGGATTGTGAGGCCAACCACTTGCCTGTAGCCGGTCCGCCGTCCAAATGCGGTCCTGGAACGCCAATCAGCTGAAGAATTTGCACTTCAGTGGAGCCCAGACCTTCCAAATAATAGATTTGAAATAGGTCACCATGGAGACAACAAATTGCACTTGATACGCTGAGCTCGTGGAGTGGTCTGCTGTTAACTTCCACTCGATGGTGTCGCTGTACTTAGTTGCACTCGGCTGACCTCGAGCCAAAGCCTACAGAATTCGATAATGAGCTGCGGAGAAACTCGCGTGTCGTCAATTTAAGTCTACTATGGCTTGCTGTAACATCATGTTCTTTGTTAGGGTTAAGCTTGGCATGATCGTGTGTAGGTGTCGGGTGCATCGTGTGTGTGCGTGTTCGAGGCGTATGTCGCTGTAATCCAACTCCGCGATACAACTCTGATACGCACAACCAGACCCGCGATACGCACGCCCCTCCTCTAACCAACTCCGATCGAGCCCCAACCGCAGCATGCCTGCATGCCCGAGCTCAACTCACACCCCCTGGAACATGATGGGACGCACCCACGTCATGGCCGCTGCCCTACTGCAGCTCGCGCCCAGCTGCTCATGCCCAAGACACGCACACACACCGTGGCTTATTTGCTAACAATCTTCCTCCGAGATATTGCAAAAACTTGCGGCGCAAAGTCTCTCGGCCTTATACCTTGCACCCATGCGCTGTTCCAGAACGAGATGGTCTTTCCGTCTCCCACTGTGATGGTGGTGCAGGCTGCAAAGAGCTGCCTGTCAACCGAGGTGCAAGGGATTTCAGACCCTGAACAAAGCTTACTCTCATCCTTCCACTCTTGCCACAGCCAACCGAGTCGTAGAGCTCGTGAAAATTTGCCGAGATGAAGGATGCTTAGGCCCCCACATTTCTTTGGTCGTGCAGAATGTATCCAGTTGACTTTGCACTTACCTCCTGTGATCCTTCCAGGGCCCACGCGAGGGGCCCACGGGCTGACAGCCCGAGCACACTGACCTGTGGGGCCCACACCTAACCGGTGGGCCCCAGTTGACCGCTGATCAGGTGGGCCCTAGTTGACCGTTGACCAGGTCAACGCTGACCGTTGACTGGTCAACTCTGACCATTGACCAGTCAATGCTGACTTCAGCAGACACGTGGCGCAATCAGGGTCTGCCACGTGTCACCCATTTTTATAAATAATTAAATAATTAAAATAAATCCTTTTTCTTCAGTAATTCATAACTAATTATCGGGAGCTCCGAAAAATATGAAACTAGTTGCATTAATTTCATAAAAATGAGCTCTTGCTGATTGTAGCTAGAATGGAGTTATTTGCATCTTCTAAATTGGTCTTACTAGGAGTTTTTGCCTAACTATTTGCCGGTAATTTACGTTCGTATCGTATCTCGCTCTTTCTAGACACAGGGTACGACTTCGAAGACTACCAAGACCCCGACTACTCAGTTGAGGACTCGCTACAGGAAGGACAACGTGCCATTGCAACTCCCAAACATATAGATCCCATGCTTGCTTACATGCTAGGCTCTGATTTAATCTCTAATTACTTGATGCATGCTTTGCATAGCTTTTATAGCCTTTTGGAAATCCTTGCACGGACTAGCTACAGACCCATAGCTAGTCCACTACTACATCCGTATTATTTGTTTTGAGATATGGATGAGTTGAGGCCTTGGAATGGCCGTTGGAAACTATTTTAAACTCTAGCGTGAGTCTTGGGTGCGTGTGGTTTTCAAAACACTTGGCGGGAGCGAGCGAGGTTACTTGAGGAGCACCTGGCTAGGAGAGGGCTATGCTGGATCCTCTGCCGTAGCAGGTGGCTCGTGTTGACTTAGGAGCAGGAGGCGTCTTGTACAGTGCAGGTGCTTAGGTACATACTTGGAGGATATGCTCGCTCTCGGCCGCTTAAGGACCACCGTCAGCTTAACCATGTTTCTTTGGACTACTTTCGTACTTACCGCTCTTATACATATGGCCAGACTTTGTTTCTGAGACAAGCGGTGGACAGCACTCAGCTGGTAGGCGGATCAGGCGGATCGTGTAAGGAGCGAGGCTTGGACCTGCTCTGACCAGACTGTAAGCCTTCGTGGCTAGGTTTCACAGCTTCGAGGTCGATGACTGGTGACGGCGTGCCCTGCAGTTGAAGACATTCCTAACTCGAAGAAACCGGAGAGTGCTAGCCACCTACTAGGCCTCGGGCCATTGGATGGAATCGGGGCGGTTAGCTCCCGCACCGTCTTCATCAGGGCGGGTACAGTTGTACAACCTCTGCAGAGTGTTTAAACCTATAGCTATAGTCCGTGTCCACTGGTATGGACAGTCCTCTAATCTGTTACTCTGGCTAGTCTTTCCTACTTATTCAACATCTTCTTACCCCTTTTAAAATGGTTTTATGGGATTCCGGCTGGAGGCCACTGAGATGTGAGGGGACGGGGATCTGGTGTGATGAGGTTTGAGATATACTCTTGAGATTATTATAAACTCCGTTGCTTGCTGCACCTTGACTTCTGCCAACGTTGCTGCTGCTGTGCATACTACTACTCAGCCATATATTAGGATTATCCATGCATATAGAGCACCTTGACTTCTGCCAACGTTGCTGCTGCTGTGCATACTACTACTCAGCCATATATTAGGATTATCCATGCATATAGATATATCCCTTCTTTTTCTTGGCTTGCTGCTTTTGGGAGTTGACATGGCCTACCCACTTCTCAGATAGACGGTGGCTTTTCAGGCTCGGAGCAGGACTACGACTTCGACAACGATGGATGGGAAGACTAGGGTGTTATCCTATGCTCGAGTTGCTTGTGGTGATGAGCGACGCCATGCTTCCGATCTATGCTGCGTAGCTGTTTTACTTGCATGATTCAGTCCTGTTGGACTTGTACCGGCATGTGCCGAAGAGATGTACTCTTTTAAATAAAGAATATGATGCTACTTTTCATGTGTTGTATGGATTTGTACTATCTGAGACAGGGATTGCACGTGATAGCCGCTTCCTGGGACTATCACAGAGGTGTAGAGGCTTGAATTCTCAGAAATGAGAATTCGGGTTGTTTCAGCTGGTATCAGAGCTATACTTGACCGTAGGACGATACCCTAGCAATGGTCGATAGATTAGGACAAACCTAACTATCCTTGATCTTTACATATATATACCTTGATACCTTGATCTTTATATACAATTCCTTGATGTTGTATTGTTGCCCTTGGTTATAAATCTTATCTTTACCTTTACTCTGACTTTACTGACTTACTGACATCCCTAACAACGTTTGTTCCAGATGGCAATCCAGGAATGGTACCCGATACTCGAAGACGGGCACCACTACGGAGGTTTCTGCACCTTGCTCGCCGAGTGCCTGGAGCGAGCAGGAGTGAGTACGATGGGGATCGGTACCTGTTGACGCGGAAAATCGGCGGTTGTATTCTCAGCAGTCAACACAAGAAGACCAGGGAGATCTGCTTCGCTCCAGTGCCAGCCTACACTCCGTTCAGGTTCGCGGCGTGCCAGTCAATTTGACCTGAAATTGACAAGGAGATAAAACAGTTAAATTACTCTTTGATTGTGCCGGCTCTATTCCAAACGGCGAAGGCACGTCGGATTTTAGCCAAGACCCAATCAGAATTGTATCGGCCGATGCCAATCGGACCTCAAAATCGGACTTCATAGATGACGTCAATCGGACCGAATAATCGGACCTCAATCAGACACCGAATTGGACCTCAGAATCGAACCAATCAGGATCGGACCTTGATTAATGTAACAGATCAGTCTTTGAATAATAAAATAAAGCATAAAATATGGCCGATATGTAAATAACGGATCAGCTGCGCCTTTGAACAGGATATTAAATAATCAAAGTATAAGCCGATACATCGTCCATCTTGCCTAGTTACCAGTTTGATTTATCTTATCGGACCATCTAACCAGCCAATCGGACCAGAACCTTTTCAGAGAAATCTAGCTCCGACGTAGGGAATCTAGATTTCTCCAGCTATGATCAGATCAGATAGCTAAACAATCAAACTCAACTCACCAACCTATCAACTAAACAAGATGCTCGCACAAGTGTTAATCAGATTAAGCAAATAAGCAGATAAAACATTAACAGGATCGTTCTGATTCTAAAGTATGCCATTGAAATAATCAAGCAAGACCTAGCTCCAACGTAGGGAATCTAAATCACACTTAACACTCGAATAGCAATCAGGTATAACCAAAGCTTCCTTTGACTAATCAAGATGAATCTAGCTCCGACGTAGAGAATCTAAACCAAGCATGACAATCAAAGATCAATCTTATCATATTATGAACATCTAGCTCCGACGTAGGGAATCTAAACAAACACAATACTCAAAGAACAACCAGATTAAACCACAAAGCATGGATCGGACCTAGAATGATGCTGTAAGATAAATATTGCTTAAATCGGACCAAGACCGGTACTCAAAGCCGTTGAAGAAGTAGATTAATTCACATGGCGTAGATCTAAACCAATCTAGCAACTCCAAACAAACCGCAAAAGCTGCCTTTAAATAACCAAGATGAGTCTAGCTCTGACGTAGGGAATCTAGCCTAATCTTGATGATCTAGCTCCGACGTAGGGAATCTAGACATAAAGTGCAACCCGATAAACGATCAACTGTTGAATAATCAATAGTGATCTAGCTCCGACGTAGGGAATCTAGATCAATCTTGCTTATTCAAAGATAAATCGGTTGAACAGTATAAACGAGAAAGGGCGACAATTCAAAGCCTATACTAGTTCGATAAATTGACTAACTTACTGGTAAGCCGGAGATCAGAACTGATGCAGCCCGTCCACCGATAAGCTTCATCGAGATACTACTCCTAGGGTTTTTGGCGTGAAGCCGGGTTGTATTGATTGTGAGAATAGTTCTTTACAATGGACGAGGGTTTATATTTATACCCTGGTCATGAGAGTCCTGATCGGACCAGACTAACTTGCAGATAAAGTAAACTTATTCTAAGATAGAATGGGACTTTTAATACGTCTTCTGAAAAGGAAATAGTCCCCGCTCATGCTACGCTTCCTTTTTAGCCGATGTATATTTTCTCATTCATCATCAGATCGGACTCTCTCTCTTCATCGGACCTCTATTCTGCATCGGCTCCCTTCTCCAGCATCATCTGTTTGACCATTCAACGGGCCCACTGCGCAGTTCCAGCCTCACCACGTCACCATCTGACTCAGCATATCAGGTGCGAAAATCTGGTGTCAACACATGCCCCCCAATTTTGGAATAAAATATCATTTTGTTCCAAAATTCGTATCTGTCATCATAACCCCTTCACCGATTTTCGTGCCGAAACTTTCCATCTTTGCACTGTGTGATTCCTCGATTCTCGGATTACCGCCATTTTTCCCTTATAAAACACTTCCATCGTCAGCCATTACCAAGGATCTCCACTAGCCACCTTCTTCTCACAACGAACAGTATATGGAATCCTGCACCTTATGTCACGGGTACCCATATATTTATTGTCCCAGGCGAAACGACTCTTCAATGCAGTTCCTCAAAAGACGCCCCTCTTTAATCAGCACTGAATCAATGACATCTTCACGAGAATACTGTTCTTTATTTGGACAGTTTCAGCAAGCATCTTTCAGATTCCCTTCTTTCCTTTAATTCCTTCATCAATCGCCAGCTATAAATACCTGTCTCAGGTTCTCCTTTCTCCACCACTCCTTCGCCATGGCGCAACCAGTACTCATGACAGAACATAAACTCCTTCTCTTCGACATAGGAGCCAACCCCTTCTTCCTCTTCTGCTAGAAGAATTCTCGTGAAATAGCATAGGGTACTCCCCCCTTTTCTGATCCTGTAGTGAATCCAGGTGGAACCTCTGCTAGGAGAATCCTCGTGAGGTTTCCTCACGGTTTTACTAAAGGGAAGGTTTTTCAGAGGGGTTTAGTGGGGTGCCTTTCTTCAGGATAGGGACAGAGCCACTGGTCCGCCGGTGCGCTCTTCAAGGGACTGCTTCCCGAGCATATCTCCTCAAACTTGCGGATTTCTTCGAACGAGCGAGCTGTTCAAGAATATGTCCCAAGGAAGAGGATGTCTTCTTAATTTTATGCTTTCTCTTGCCCTTTTCCTCCTAGATTTATTCTGGCAATGATGAACAAAGTACATCGGTGCCTATTAGATCTTTCTGTGTTCTGAAATCCCTTTGTATGAGAAATAGATGAATATATATGCAATCCCTTTTCTAGCAGCCTGCTCCGCCATCGAGCGGCTTGATGATGCAATATACTTTTCTCTTATTGTATATAGCCCTTAAGGCGATGCATATCGCATCGGCTCTTATTTTTTGTTCTTGAGGCGATTTTTCATCGGCTTTTAAGCCTGACGCATAGCATCGGCTTCATGAATTTACCCAAATGCTAGGGTAGTACTTCTTCAAATATTTCCCATTTAATGCCTTAGGAAACACTTCTCCTTCAAGTGTTTGTAAAATATAAGCATTTCCAGGAACACATCGGACGACTTGATAGGGTCCCTCCCAGTTTGGTGACCATTTGCCGTACTTGGGATCCTTAGAACCAATCGGCAGAATAACTTTCCAGACAAGATCGCCCTCTTTGAACTCTTTCCCTTTGACTTTCTTATAATAATGCCTCGCAACTCTGAGATTGTTAGCCTCAATACTTTCGAGAGCGCGCAGCCGACGAACAGCCAAGTTATCGGACTCACTATTCATGAGCTCCATGTATTCGCCGGCCTTCAATTTATCCTGAAGCTCGATACGTCTTGATCCAGTACGAATTTCCCATGGAAGAACGGCTTCATGTCCATAAACTAGTTCATACGGAGAAACCTTGATCGATCCATGACAAGCCATTCGATAGGCCCATAGAGCTTCAGGAAGCACAATATGCCATTTTCTTGGATACTCAATCTTTCTATCAATCAACTTGATCAAACTTTTATTGGAGGCTTCAGCTTGACCATTGGCTTGTGCATAATATGGCGATGAATTAAGAAGCTTGATACCCATATCAGCAGCAAAATTTTTGAATTCGTCCGATGTAAACATCGTACCTTGATCTGTTGTGATTGTCTGTGGAATTCCAAATCGGTAGACAATGTGCTCTCTAACGAATTCAATAACATTCTGTGACTTCACCTCCTTCAAAGGAATAGCTTCAACCCATTTGGTGAAATAATCTGTTGCCACTAATATGAATTTGTGCCCCTTGCTTGAATGTGGAAAAATTTGGCCGATCAGGTCAATTCCCCATCCTCTAAACGGCCATGGCTTGATGACAGGGTTCATGGCCGATGCTGGAGCCCTTTGAATATTTCCATATCTTTGACACTCTTGGCATCCTTTATAATATTCAAAGCAGTCTTCTAGAATCGTCGGCCAATAATACCCATTTTTTCTGATCATCCATTTCATCTTGAACGCCGATTGATGAGCCCCGCAAACACCTTCATGAATTTCTCCCATTAAAACCTTGGCTTCTTCAGGTCCGATACATCTAAACAGGACTCCATCAATCGAGCGAAAATAGAGCACTTCTTCAACCAGGACATGCCTGATTGATTTGTAGCATATCTTCCTAGAAGTCTTGATAGAAGAATCCCTCAAATATTCAATGATTTCTTTCCTCCAATCTCCTTCTGGTATCTCCTGCACCATCACATCGGACATAGGCCGATAGCCAGATGCTTTTTGCGCCAGCTGATTTGCTTCTTCGTTATGATGTCTTGGAACATGCTTAAGAGTTACCAAGGCGAATTGACCAATCAAATCTCGGCACTTTTCAAAGTAAGATAACAAAGCATCCATCTTGCAATCATATTTGCCGAGTAACTGATTGATAATCAGCAAAGAATCTCCAAATACCTCAACAAACTGAGCGCCGATTTCTTTAAGAATCTGGAGACCCTTCATCATTGCTTCATATTCCGCCTGATTATTTGTGCATTTTTCAATTGGAAAAGCAAATTCAAACCTTGCCCCCCGAGGCGAAATAATAATCAGGCCAATTCCTCAACCATCATTGCAAGAAGAACCATCAAAGAATATAGTCCAAGGAACCGCGTCAACCACATCGGCCTTTTTCATTGGACCAGATACATCAAGCTCCATAGTGCATTGCTCAACAGTATCAATGTTAGGTCCACAATGATCAGCAACTAAATCAGCCATTATCTGCCCTTTTACTGCTTTGGCCGATTCGTATCTAAGATCAAACTCCGTCAGAGCAAAAACCCACTTGCCAATTCTCCCTTTCATGATTGGCATCGATAACATATATTTGATCACATCCTCCCTACAGATCACAGTACATTCGGCCGATAGCAAATAATGCCTTAATTTTGTACAAGAAAAATACAAACAAAGGCAAAGCTTCTCCACATATGAGTACCGAGTCTCAGGATCTAGTAATCTTCGGCTTAAATAGAATATAACTCGTTCCTTCCCATCAACCTCTTGAATCAAAACAGAGCCGATTGCATGATTAAAAGCCGATAAATAAAACTTGTACGGCTTACCCTTTTGTGGTGGAATAAGAACTGGCGGATATGCTAAATATCGCTTGATTTCATCCAATGCCTTTTGATGTTTAGGCTCCCACACCAACTCTTCTTCATCTTTCAGCTTCAACAGAGGAGTAAACGCCTCCAATTGGACTGACAGATTTGATATAAACCTCCTCAGAAAATTGATCTTTCCAATCAAACTCTGCAATTTCTTCTTGTTTACTGGAGGTTCAATATCATCACTCGCTTTGCGGTTCCGATCATTTACCTCGATTCCTCTCTCATGTACCAGAAAACCGAGAAATTGGCCGGCCGATACGCCAAAAGCACATTTGAGCGGATTCATCTTCAATCCATGTTGCCTTGTGCACTCCAACGTCTCCTTCAAATCGGCCAAATGATCTTGATAACCTTTTGATTTGATCACCACATCATCAATGTAGATTTCAACTATCCTGCCGATCAGCTTATGAAAAATATAATTCATAGCACGTTGATAAGTGGCACCGGCATTTTTCAAACCAAAAGTCATAACAACCCATTCATATAAACCGAGAGCACCTGGGCATTGGAATGCAGTCTTGGGAATATCCTCTTCTGCCATAAAAATCTGATTATAGCCAGCATTACCATCCAGGAAGCTCATCACTTTATGGCCTGATGCAGCATCGACAAGCATATCAGCCACTGGCATTGGATATTCATCTTTCGGGGTTGCCTTGTTCAAGTTCCTGTAATCAATGCAAACACGTAGCTTTCCATTTTTCTTATAAACAGGAACTATATTTGATACCCACTCAGCATATCGACATGGCCTGATAAACTTAGCTTCAAATAACTTTGTTATTTCGGCCTTAATTGGTTCATACATCTCAGCCTTGAACCTCCTCGCGTACTGTTTGTGCGGCCGATATCCTGGTTTGATGGGCAGCCGATGCTCAACAATATTACGGCTTAAACCTGGCATCTCATAATATTCCCAAGCAAAACAATCAGAATATTCCTTCAAAAGTTTTATTAACTCTTGCTTATACTCGGGATCCAACTTAGCACTGATATACGTCAGCCTTGGTCTATCACCAGATCCTATATCTATCTCTTCTAATTCATCGGCCGACGTAAATCCAAATCTTAACTTACCGAA
>CM014275.1:61781833-61793030 GCA_004135705.1 Alloteropsis semialata
CCACACGTAGCGGGTCCTCCCATTGATGGCACGTCGGCTCGCGCTCCATGACATGAATCCCGGTGTGGACCTCGTCGGGACCGTGATGTCCCCCGAACGGCTAGCGGATGATGAGATTCGCTTGCGCCTTCAGGACACTATGGTCCAGGATGAGGCCGTGTACCCGAACCTACGGCACCCGCCCATGCAGCCGGAGAATCACTCCAGCGTCGTGGTGAGTTGACTTGACCCTTCCGTCTCGTTTCCCCTCGTCGGTTGCTAACCCCATGTCTTTCGGGCTTCAGGGACTCCTCAACTACCGGGCTTCCCGCGCATCGATGTCGGGGATGCGTCCAGGAGGGCGCAGAACCACGAGCGCGTGGAGGCCGACAAGAGGAAGAAAGATGCCGAGGAGAAGAAGAAGAAGGCCAGGATGGATGCGGCGGAGAGGAATAGGAAGGCTGACCTCGAGCGCCGCAACCTGGCGGAGTACGAGGGTAGGTAGGCCGAAGGCGACAGCGAGCGTGTCGACAACGGTGACGACGGCGATGATGACAACTATGACAACTCTGAATCCTCCAGATTCGAGCGGTCCTATGAGACCGATGTCGAGGAAGGCGTCGCTGAGGACTCTGGGGGAATGCCGGCGTGGGCGACGGCAAGTCCCCCGTCGACTGGGAAGAGGCGGAGCGCGGGGATGACTCTTTGACGGGCACGCAAGCGGTGCCAGACAACCCCTCGGCGGGCACGCAGGTGGTGCTAGACCTGACTGGTGCGCCCACCAACACTAGGCCCACTCAGGGGATGGGGTCGGGCATCGAGCCCCAGAGTACTTCATTGTCGGTGGGGCCAGACCGGCTGGCATGGGCTCCGCATGTCGAAAGGGCAAGCACCCGCGGTCCACGGAGGAGGAAGGGACTAGGGGCACCGAGAGACGTTCCGAGGCGGAGGCGCCGCCGCAGAAAAAATCACGCCTGGAGGCGCCCGGATACCTTTTTCGTGGTGCCCTGCTTTGCCCGGCATTTTTGTCACTCGAGTTCTTATGCTTCGTGCTGTGCAGGGTCGGGGGTCGGGTCAAACCGCTGGCCTTGGCGCCAAAGGAGGTCGTGGCTCGCTAGGTGGCGCTGCCGCCCTGAGCTTGGGTGTAAACCTAGCTTAGTGGCCCATGCGGGAAACGGTGGCCCATTGAACCCCTGCGGTTCCAGCAGCGGGAGACAACACTGTGGAGGAGAGAGGGTCAGTCGGCACTCCACTGGCCTTGGAGGCCGTGCCACCATCTTCACCTTCCACGAATTTCTCCTTTATTTCCAGAACAGAACATGTACTGAATTCTTGCTCCATTGCAAGGCACACAAATTTTTCTTTCCAACGAGTCATCATTTGCCCATAACGGATTCCGAACAAAAGAGTTATGCCTATTTTATTCCAGCGTTGCAATCTGTCCCGAGCTGATTTCAGAACGCGTAGCGCCCAATGTTTTTGTCGTATCTCCTTGTATAGATCTTCGAATTCATTGATCTTAGATGCGTTGGAACGAGAATTTGATGGAGCCGCTGAATATCAACATTTTGTTCCTTGTACATCTCTGAACATGTGCAGATTTTTGATGAAAACAGTAGCGTCCCTTTAAATCTTTGGAGATGTTGATGATCTTGGTTGTAACTTTGATTACGAATTCATGGGATTCCTTCGTCTTGCCTGCAAAACCATTGAAACGCACAATCTACCCCCAGGGTGATGATCGGGAGTATAAGCAAATGCCAACAACCAATGACATCCCTAAGACCTTAACTTGTGGCATAATTAACCTAGTAAAAGAGAAAAATAAAATCCTAATGGGTGTGTGTGTGCAAAGTGAGTATGCAAATGAGAGGAAAGCATATAAACAAAGACAATGTTTACACCTAGTTCTAAACACCATGTTTACAACTAGGTTGCCGAATTTCACAATAGTCATAAAGGTCTATTAACCAAGGTTAAAACACCATGTCTATTCCAAGGTCAATATTTTCTTATAGCACAAGAAAAATAAAGCGCATTGCAAAGCTTATAAACCGACCAATGCAATGTAAATGCTAACAAGGCTTACAAAACTAATTGATGATGGTCCGCGATCATGTCTAAACACCATGTTTACACAAGATTGCAAATGGAAAATGCCACACGTGAAGCATTATCATGGATATGAAAGCATTCATCATGAAGTTTTATGAGAGAGCCAAGCTAACAAATGCATGATGGAACGTTAGAATGGATGCAAATGCAAAGAGTTAGCAAAAACAAGGGTTAGCAAGGTTTGAAAGGTCTTTCAATGTTGTTCCGCAATCAATTCATTCAAAAAGTAATTGCTTAGAGTGACAAAGCTTGGCCAACCACCTCATAAGAAATGAAGCATTGTCGACAAGAAAAACATTCATTGAAAAGAACCAAACAACCTAGCTAACGAGGTTTAGGGGAAGGTTCATGGGTATCCTATATTTTTGGCTTAAAACAAGAATTTTGAAGAGAGAAGTCAAGTTTAGAAAATCTACCTAAGGTGGTTGAAAACAAAATTAAAAAACAAAGGTTGTTTCATTGGGTGGAAAACAAAACCTATGGTTTTAAGATGGCTATAGGTATGAGAGATTTTCCTAAGAGTTTAGGATCTCATAGGAGGCTAGTCAAAGTTTTCAGTTAGGACAAGGAATAGAGATAGACTTGGCTAATCTGAATGATGACGGCAAGCAAATTAACACAAGTCAATCATATCCTTGTTGGTTCCGGTTTTGGCGGGGTGATAGAAAGGTTTAGATGGGTTTTAACAAAAAGTTAGATCGAAACAAAACATGCAATGCAAGGGTGAGAACAACATGGCATGAGGTGGGCGAACAAAATGACATGACATGAGTGGTGGTCTAAAACTAAACAAAAGTTAGCCTAGATCAACTAGCCACAAGTTTAGAATCAAAGGGTGATGCCATACTTCATAATTCTCTCTAAAAAGACTCAAAAGAAAAAGACTCTAAACACTAATAGGCACACAAAAGGGTCTACAAGTTTTCCAAGATCAAATAACAAAGTGCTCCCTCAATAACATTTAGATCATACAACATAAAGTTGTGGTATTTATTAGAGCAATGGTACAATGTTACTTGATGTTTCGATTAAAGAGCACAATATAGACTGTCATTTTATATAGATAATAAACAAAAGATCGGGTTGCCTCCCACAAAGCGCTTGATTAAGTCATAGAGCTAGACTTTCCCACGTACCTTCTCATTGTTGTGAAGCCATGGTCCTTCGTGCGAGAATCCGAAGTGTTCATGCAGTTTGATGTTGCCTTGTGTAATTCGTAGTGGTTTGCGCAAAACATCTTCATGTATCGAATGTCGCCTTATTGTGTCTTCATGTGCCAATGTTCTTGAGGTCTTCATTTTGTTCCAAGCTTCTGAATTTAATCATGTACGCTTGATGAAAGCATTGCCCAAGCACCTTTCCATTATAGTCATCATTATCTCCTCTACCTTGTTCTCATCATGTTGCTCCTGCCTATTCTTCGTGAATTTTTTTCCTATGTCCAGAATAGAACATATACCAAAGTATAGATCTATTGAAAAGTTTATGAAATTACCTTTCCAACGAGTGGTCATTCATCTTAAATGAAGTTCAAACGAGAGAGTTATGCCTATTTTACTTTAGCGCTGCGTGCTGTCCAGAAAATTTCAGAATGCACGACCTTTGATGTTTTGATCATAACGGCTTGTAAGAATCTCTGATTGACTTGATTCTTGTTTCATTGGAACTGGAACTTCATAGGGCTTTTAAACATCTAAAAATATTCTGCTGTTTTTTTCAGAGGTTGTGCAGACTTTTGATGCGAACAGTTCCTTCTTGCGAATTGAGCCTGAGATGTTGATGATCTTGACCTTGTGGTCTTTGGAGCGTCGTGTTGTGCATCCTTAGGATTCAAGGTCATCACCATTGATTCACCAGAAAGTAGCATGGCTCCAATGAAGAGTCTTCTCCATAGTTCTTGCTTTACCCAAGGTGCCGGGATCTTATGGGGCTCTTGCTCTTTATGTCGATGATTTGAGTGATTTCCTTCGTTGGTAGCATCACTGAATTAGAAGCTTCTTAAGCATCCTGCTGAAGAAAATTTGTAGTCACGTGGTGCTTCTAATCTTATTGCCTCCAGTATTGATCAACTTCAAATCATCATCTTTTGTGCTCGAGGCCCTCCAATCATCCCTTGACATCATCATCAGCTTCTCCGTCGCTTGCTGCTACCTTTTCTTCATTGAATTCCTCTTCACCCATTGTAGAACATATACCAAACTTCTACTCCATTGCAATGTTCATCAAATTATCTTTCCAATGAATGCACATTCACTTCAAATGGACTCCGGATGAAAGAGTTACGCTTGTTTTACTCTGGCACTATGTCCTGTCCGAAGCAGATTTCAGAACACGTAGTGTTGAAAGATTTTACCATAACTCCTTGCACCTATCTCCAAAATTCACGATTCTTAATGCGTTGGAAATAAGACTTGATGGAGCTTCATATTTTCTAATTTTCCTCAATGGTACTTCTCTGATCATGGGTGAAAAACTGGTCTCAACAGCAAGCTTCCAGAGATGTTGATGATTGGATCTTACGACTTCTTCGGGGCATGATTCATCACCTAAAGCTTGGACAAACAATTCTCCAAGAAACATTAGTCTTTAAAAATCAATTGACATGGCAGCATACCTTGTTCATCTTTACTTGTTTTGGGTGTGGGCTCGATAGTGGATGATGGGCCACTAACAAAAGTTAGCACCTACCACTAAAGAGTAGATCTTCACGTAGCCATCAACTTGTGGGAGCGAGTTTGGACTTGTCAAAGCCCAAGCCTTGTGTCTAGATTTCCACCCACTTTTAAGGACACAAACAAGAAAACAAGGGTATATGCAATAATAAAAATTAGGGTTAGTCCAAAAAATTAGATAGATCTCCCTAGGGTTCGAGTTGCCGATCCTCGGCAACGGCGCCAGAAAAGCTTGTTGACGGTCCATAGACGCGCCAATTGTGAACCGCAAGCGCACGGATCATCATAGCTTTTCCCTTAGAGTATTCATCCAAGGTTTATCAATCCGTGGATCGACAATGAACTACCTAGGGTTTTCCATCTAATCTAACGGATCTATTCCTATCATTAAGCATTGATTGCATATAGAAGTAAACCTTTAAGATGTGAGTGAGTATAAAGGTTGATTGTATCCGAAAGCATAGGCAAAGATAGCATAATCAAGGTTAACGAAGGGCCTAATTGTCTCTAGCTACAGCTCTTAGTCAAAAGATGATCAAAATAATAGATTGCATCTCTACCAAAGGTACCCGAGTCTTCTCTCCAAAAGGCGGCTCGCAAGCGGCCTACTTTCCAATAGTCACCGCCGCGAGGTGCGTGCCAACGCCTAAGGTTTCCCAAAGTTTTACCTAACCAACTAGCAAGCGCTCGACGAGTTTCCTCTTGTAGTGGCTTGCGACAACTCCCATCATACTCGCCATTGATCCAACTCAACATCACATCGTCGCTAGAACCTTTCCCTCCGTCATGCTGTCACCACACCGGGGTAATCGACGGACTAGCTAGAACGCGCTAATTCAATATATCCGCAAGATATGGACTAATCACCATGATTAGATCTAATCTTACTAAGAACATATGACGATCGTACATATGAATATAAAGCATCAAAGAAGTAGACCAAGGTTGAGACAACTAGAATAGAGATTAGATTGATATCACCATCGTGTGTGTACATACCCCGATGAATCTTGGGGCTTGACTCTTGAGCTCCACCGTGGCACAACCGCGCAGGGAGGCCATGGCGGCTAGGGTTGGCCTAGGCCATGCCCTAGGTACCTTTGAAGACTTGCAGCGACCCTCGTCTCCCTTTGGTGTATGCCCTAGTTTTCGCCGACTTCTGGTGGATTCATCGCCGTGGCTTCGAGGTACAGGAGCTATAAATATTCCGAGGAAACCCTAGCCTGAAGGAGAGGTCGAACCGTCGTAAAAACACCCTAGGCCGGCCGGCCTAGGGCCTTTGGGTCGGCCGGCCTAGGCCTTTTTTGGCCCGGCTCGGTCCCATCTTTTGCGTGCACTTCTCTCGATGATCCTTGTCCATGTATGCATGATGTCCTATATGGAAGTTGCTCCGAAAACGTTGGTTTGGGCCTTCTTTGCTTGGCTTGATTCGGTCGGGTTTGGTGTTGCTTTTGGACTTGAATATAAATGCCCCAAATTTGGCCATTTTCCTGCAAAAACACGATATGCTCCAAAATATAACACACATACGAAGAAAATGGGGTTATTTCACGTGCCAAGTGGCGGGTTAGTATATGAATTAGTCCAAAACCACCACTCAAATGGCACTAAAAGTGTACGTATAACGAGCGTCAACACTCACATTACCTGGGATGAGTTCATTGAGGCGTTCCGCGACCACCACCTACCAGAAGCTATCCTTGACCAAAAAGCAGATGAGTTTCGCAACATCAAGATGGGCAACATGAAAGTGCAGGAGTACACCAACAGGTTTCACAAACTGATGAGGTACGCTCCAGATGACACAGATACCGAAAAGAAGAAGATGTACTAGTTCCGCAAAGGCTTGCACCATGGCATGGAGATGCACTTGGAAGTGCACGACTGCCCCACCCTGCACGCCTTGGTTGGAAAAGCTCTTCGCATTGAGTAGTCCAGAGTGACCTATGAGGAGAGCAAGGGAAAAAGAGGAAGCGCCAGGAACAGTTTGAACGCCCGAGTTTCTCTCAGAGGCCTAGAGGAGGACTTACACAGAACTAGATTCAGATTTCCCGTGGCTACAACCAACCGTCTGCTCAGAACAGAAGCTTTGGACAGGCAGGTTCCGGCGCCTAGAAGCCGAGGGTGCAACAGCCTTCCGCACCTGAAGGAGGAAAGGGGATTGTCTGCTACAACTGTCGTCAGCCAGGACACAAGTCATTTGAGTGCCCACAGAAGACTCAAGCCGGAGCACAGAACCGCTCCAACAACTACCAGACCCCGGCCAAGCCATCACTGTCGGGAGGGTCACAGCTCAGGAACCCCGTGAGGACTGCACCACGACCCACCAGAGGCCGTCTGAACCACTTGACTGCTGAGGACGCTGCAGCGGCACCAGAAGTTGTTCTTGGTGAGTTCCTTGTTGACTCAGTCACAGCTTCAGTACTGTTTGATTCGGGTGCCAAGTTTTCCTACATTTCAACTCAGTTTGTGGATAAAAGGCCCTTACCAACTACGCCCAGACCAAGGCCTATTTTAACTAGTTCACCACTAGGTGAAAAGAGGAGCACACTTATGTGCAAGTCAGTACCTATAGTGATAGAGGGGCTGAAGTTCGTGGCAGACTTGAAAGTGTTGGAGTCTACCGGAATAGACGTGATCTTGGGCATGGATTGGCAGACACAATACAAAGGCATGATCTCTTGTGAACCATGGTTCGTCAAGCTTATTCACCCAAGTGGCATAGAAGTTCAGTTTGAACCCATCTACCTGAAGACAGCCCCGGTTTTACACAGCATGGAGGTCGTGACCATGGAGGAGGTACCAGTGGTCCGTGAATACCTGGACGTGTTCCTGGAGGAGTTAACCGAACTACCCCCAGATCGGGATGTGGAGTTTGTGATCGAACTTATGCCCGGAGCAGGGCCAGTGGCCAAGAGGCCTTACCGAATGTCCTTCGATGAACTGGATGAATTGAAGAAGCAATTGAAGAAGTTACTGGACCAAGGGTTCATCTGGCCAAGTGCTTCGCAGTGGGGATCACCCGTGCTATTTGTGAAGAAGAAAGATGGATCAATGAGGATGTGTGTGGATTACCGGACATTGAACTCCATGACTATAAAGAACAAGTACCCACTGCCGAGGATTGATGATTTGCTAGACCGGCTCAGAAAACTAAGTACTTCTCGAAGATTGACTTGAGATCCAGCTACCACCAGATGAAGATTCACGAAAGTGACATTTCCAAGACTGCTTTCACCACTCGGTACGGATTGTACGAGTTCACAGTGGTTTCCTTTGGATTGACTAACGCTCCTGCCTACTTCATGAACATGATGAACAAGATCTTTATGGAGGAGTTGGATAAGTTTGTGGTGGTATTCATTGATGACATATTGATCTACTCGGAGACCGCAGAAGAACACGAGGAGCACCTCAGGATTGTATTGCAGAAGCTAAGGCAACATCAGTTGTTTGCTAAGTTCAGCAAGTGCGAGTTCTGGATGAAAGAGGTTGCCTTCCTTGGCCACGTACTGTCAGCAGAAGGAGTTGCCGTAGACCCCGCCAAGATTGAGGCAGTCACTGAGTGGGAGCAGCCCCAGAACGTGTCTGAGATCAGAAGTTTCCTTGGACTTGCACGCTACTACAGGAGGTTTATTGAGAACTTCTCCAAGATTGCCAAGCCCATGACCGAGCTGCTGAAGAACCATGTGAAGTTTGAGTGGTCCGAGGCATGTGAGAGAAGCTTCCAGGAACTAAAGTCTAAACTGACGACCATCCTAGTGCGGACCTTGCCAGATATTAAGAAGGACTTTGTGGTATACTGTGATGCCTCCAAGCAAGGTCTGGGATGTATGTTGATGCAGGAAGGGAAGGCTTTGGCCTATGCTTCCAGACAGCTGAAGAAGCATGAAGAGAACTACACTACTCATGACCTAGAGTTGGCAGTCGTAGTGCATGCGCTCAAGATTTGGAGGCACTATCTGATCAGCAACAAGTGTGAGATTTACACAGATCACAAGAGCTTGAAGTACTTCTTCACTCAGGCAGAGCTGAACATGAGACAGCGCAGATGGTTAGAGCTTATCAAGAACTACGAGCTGGAGATTCACTACCACCCAGGAAAAGCCAACGTGGTGGCAGATGCCTTGAGCCGGAAAGCTTACAACAATAACTTGATGGTGCAAGAGGCACAACCAGAGCTGCACGAAGAGCTAGAGAAGCTACACATTGAGCTAGTGGGGCAAGGACACTTGCATATGATGGAGGTGACCTATGATATGATTGGAAAGATCCGGCAGGCCCAGTCCAAGTGTTTGGAGATTCTTAAGATACGCCGGCTGATGCAAGAAGGCAAGGCAGTCAACTACAGAATTGATAAGCAAGATACCGTGTGGCTGAAGGACAGGTTGTGTGCACCCCAGGAACCAGAGCTCGGGACAGCTATTCTGAAGGAGGCTCATGAGTCTAGATACTCGATCCACCTAGGATGCACCAAGATGTACCGAGATCTGAAGAAGAAGTTCTGGTGGAAGGACATGAAACTGGACATAGCCCGACATGTGGCATGCTGCGATACTTGCAAGAGAGTGAAAGCTGAGCACCAAAGGCCTGCAGGATTGCTCAAACCGTTGGAAATACCTACATGGAAGTGGGAGGATATCTCTATGGACTTTGTGGTGGGATTACCCAGGACACAGAAGGGTAACGACTCTATTTGGGTGATATTGGATCGCCTCACGAAGGTCGCTCACTTTATCCCAGTCAAAGCTACCTACTCGACCGACCACCTATCTACCTTGTACATTGACAACATTCTGAGGTTGCATGAAGCCCCCAAGAGCATTGTGTCAGATCGAGGACCGCAGTTTGTGGCCAAGTTTTGGAAGAGCTTCCATAAGAGTATGGGCACTACCTTGAGCTATAGCACAGCTTTCCACCCTCATACTGACGGGCAGACCGAGAGAGTCAACAAGATTTTAGAAGGCATGTTGCGAGCTTGCGTACTCACATACGGTCTAGACTGGGAGAGCAGCCTATCGTTTGTAGAGTTCTCTTACAACAACGGCTATCAAGCCAGCCTACAGATGTCACCCTTTGAAGCTCTGTACAGCAGAAAGTGTAGGACACCGTGAGATAGAATCTGAAGATAGCCCAGAGCAGGCAAAAGATCTATGTAGACGAAGGAAGACGAGATATGCACTTCAACGTGGGAGACTACGTTTACCTCAAGGTGTCACCGCTACAAGGAACTAAGAGGTTTCTACTGAAGGGTAAGCTAGCTCTAAGGTTTCTGGAACCCTATCAGATCCAAGAGCGGATTGGACAGTTGGCCTACCGTCTTGAGTTACCAGAAAGCATGGCAGGTGTGCACCCCGTGTTCCACGTGTCACAACTCAGAGTGTGCATGAAGAAGCCAGAGAAGATAGTCCACTCAGAGGCACTGGACTTGCAAGAGACTCTAGAGTATACCGAGTACCTAGTCAAGGTCCTCGACCGAGCAGTGAAGGAGACAAGGACTACCATCCCATATTGCAAAGTGCTGTGGAGCAACCATACCGAGAGAGAAGCTACATGGGAGAAGGAGTCAGATCTCAAGGAAGAGTTTCCCCACTTGTTTGAAATCTCGAGGACGAGATTCCCATAGGGGGAGACTGTAATATCCCAAAAATTTGTGATATTAATTTATATGGAAAATGGTAAAAATTAAAACCTTTTGTTTGAATTGAGTGCTCCTTTGAAAACTTCCTCTCACCTTAAGTTATTCTTAATTTTAAACTACAATTAAGGTTATATTTGTGATTTGGCTCTTAATGGTTTTATTTGGAATCTCAAATTGAGTGGAATTTGAATTTGAATATATATCAAATTCAAATTAAAACCTAATCTATTTTCAAATAAAAACCAAACCTTCCTAAACCTACCTAAACCCCCAGGCCGGCTCGTGGGCCGACCAGCTTGGCCCAGCTGAGCCGCCGCTAACCAAACCAGGCCAGCCCAGCTTACCACTGTGCCTGGGGCCCTTGCTCCTCCTTCCTCTGACCCGCTGGCACCGCCTGTCAGCCGGACTGTGCTTCTTCCACCTCCGTCCGTACGCGCGCAGGCAGGGAGGAGATAGGAGCGCCGCGCTAGCACGCACCCACGGCTGCGCGCGCCCCCGTGGCCCTTCGAGAGGGTTTCGGGGAGGGGAAATGCCACCCCTGCCCCTTGCACCATTTCCAAACCCTAGGTGCCGCGCCCTTGGATGGCCGCCACGCCGCTCCTTGGGGCGGACACCGGGAACGGACGGCGGGGCAAATCCTTGCCCCTGCACCGCCTTCGCCATGCTATAAAGGGAGGCCGAGACCCTCGGGTCTGACCAAGCCAAGCCCTAGGGGCTCTCCCCTGTCCAGTTGATACCGTCGCGAGTAGAGAGGGAAGGAAGAAGGGAAGAAGGGGAAGAAAGAAGAAGG
>CM014275.1:61793149-61819360 GCA_004135705.1 Alloteropsis semialata
CCCACACCGCGCCTCGCCGCGCGGGCAGGCGTGTGCACCCGTACGCCCGGCCACACGGGAGAGGGGTGCACGGGATCCGGTCGGCACACCGGATCCCGGCCAACCAGAGCCGGCCACGTGTGCGCCACGTGGCACACACGTGGCAGTGCCACGTAGAATAGGTCCACGTGGCGCCCACATGGCGCTGACGTGGCTGACGCCAGGGCCCACGTCCGCCCGTGCCCACTGACCTGTGAGGCCCACACCTGACCGGTGGGCCCCAGTTGACCGCTGACCGGGTCAACGTTGACTTGGTCAATGTTGACCATTTGACCAGGTCAACTCTGACCGTTGACTGGTCAACTCTGACCGTTGACCAGTCAACACTAACGTCATGCTGACGTCAGCAGACACGTGGCGCAATCAGGGTCTGCCATGTGTCACCCCTTTTTATAAATAATTAAATAATTAAAATAAATCCTTTCTCTTCAATAATTCATAACTAATTATCGGGAGCTCCAAAAAATATGAAACCCATTGCATTAATTTCATAAAAATAAGATCTTGCTGATTGTAGCTAGAATGGAGTTATTTGCATCTTCTAAATTGGTCTTTCTTGGAGTTTTTGCCTAATTGTTTGCCAGTAATTTACGTTCGTATCGTATCTTGCTCCTTGCAGACCTAGGGTACGACTTCGAAGACTACCAAGACCCCGACTACTTAGTTGAGGACTCGCTACAGGAAGGACAAGGTGCCATTGCAACTCCCAAACATATAGATCCCATGCTTGCTTACATGCTAGGCTCTGATTTAATCTCTAATTACTTGATGCATGCTTTGCATAGCTTTTATAGCCTTTTGGAAATCCTTGCACGGACTAGCTACAGACCCATAGCTAGTCCACTACTACATCCGTATTATTTGTTTTGAGATATGGATGAGTTGAGGCCTTGGAATGGCCGTTGGAAACTATTTTAAACTCTAGCGTGAGTCTTGGGTGCGTGTGGTTTTCAAAACACTTGGCGGGAGCGAGCGAGGTTACTTGAGGAGCACCTGGCTAGGAGAGGGCTATGCTGGATCCTCTGTCGTAGCAGGTGGCTCGTGTTGACTTAGGAGCAGGAGGCATCTTGTACACTGCAGGTGCTTAGGCACATACTTGGAGGATATGCTCGCTCTCGGCCGCTTAAGGACCACCGTCAGCTTAACCATGTTTCTTTGGACTACTTTCATACTTACCGCTCTTATACGTATGGGCGGACTTTGTTTATGAGGGCTCGTTTGGATTCTTGCCGGCGTCGGCCATGCCAAACTTTGGCCGCGGCCAAAATTCGGTGGCCGATTCGGCCGCCCAAGATTTGGCCGGACTGGGCGCTGAAAATGAACTGCGGGGCTTGGGCAGCGCCAAATCAAGGCCAGCGTCCAAACGCGCTGCATGCCCTCGGTCAACGGCCAAATATTGGCCCAGCAGCTCAGGGCCGGCATCCAAGCGTGCCCTGAGACTAGAGGTGGACAGCACTCAGCCGGTAGGCGGATCAGGCGAATCGTGTAAGGAGCGAGGCTTGGACCTGCTCTGACCAGACTGTAAGCCTTCGTGGCTAGGTTTCACAGCTTCGAGGTCGACGACTGGTGACGGCGTGCCCTGCAGTTGAAGACATTCCAGACTCGGAGAACCGGAGAGTGCTAGGCACCTACTAGGCCTCGGGCCATTGGATGGATTTGGGGCGGTTAGCTCCCGCACCGTCTTCATCAAGGCGGGTACAGTTGTACATCCTCTGCAGAGTGTTTAAACCTATAGCTATAGTCCGTGTCCACTGGTATAGACAGTCCTCTGATCTGTTACTCTGGCTAGTCTTTCCTACTTATTCAACATCTTCTTACCACTTTTAAAATTGTTTTATGGGATTCCGGCTGGAGGCCGCTGAGATGTGAGGGGACGGAAGCCCTCACATCACCGTGTGTGGTGTTGTGGGAACCAGAGTCCTGGGTGAGGATCTGGTGTGATGAGGTTTGAGATATACTCTTGAGATTATTATAAACTCCGTTGCTTGCTGCACCTTGACTTCTGCCAACGCTGCTGCTGCTGTGCATACTACTACTCAGCCATATATTAGGATTATCCATGCATATAGATATATCCCTTCTTTTTCTTGGCTTGCTGCTTTTGGGAGTTGACATGGCCTACCCGCTTCTCGGGTAGACGGTGGCTTTTCAGGCTCGGAGCCGGACTACGACTTCGACAACGATGGATGGGAAGACTAGGGTGTTATCCTATGCTCGAGTTGCTTGTGGTGATGAGCGACGCCATGCTTCCGATCTATGCTGCGTAGCTGTTTTACTTGCATGATTCAGTCCTGTTGGACTTGTACCGGCATGTGCCGAAGAGATGTACTCTTTTAAATAAAGAATATGATGCTACTTTTCATGTGTTGTATGGATTTGTACTATCTGAGACAGGGATTGCACGTGATAGCCACTTTTTGGGACCATCACAGAGGTGCAGAGGCTTGAATTCTCAGAAATGGGAATTCGGGTCGTTTCACTCGCCCCCGTACGCTCGTGGACGACGATCTTTGCCACCGCCTCAACTCTCAACACGACGCATGCTGAACCATCAGCGCGCGCCGTTGTGAATGCGAGCTAGCTCAGCAAGACGACATCGACGGGTTCCCCGCCTTCTCCAACCGCGTGAGTGTTGACGGCGCTCAAGTACCAATTCTAAGCCATCTACTCCTGCATA
Organism: Alloteropsis semialata; assembly: GCA_004135705.1. Classification (NCBI taxonomy): domain Eukaryota; kingdom Viridiplantae; phylum Streptophyta; class Magnoliopsida; order Poales; family Poaceae; genus Alloteropsis; species Alloteropsis semialata. The sequence goes on from CM014275.1 coordinate 61,795,866, forward strand.
AATTGTGCTAAAATGATCATCAACATTAGTGGTAGGAGTTATTACTAACGAATTCTACCAGTGTTGGTGTATATTTGTATGCAGGTGAGATATCCATGTTTATGGGTATAAAGCACACCTCATGGATCCAAGTACCATCACTCCAACCAATGAGGTGCTGCCACATGGGCAGCACATGGATCCATGGCCCCACAAGCATGCAAAGAAGCACACTCTCAACCAATGAGAGTGAAGTACATGGATTGAAGGGCCCACACTTGGATTTTTGCAGCTAAACTTACCTCGAGCAAACCCATACCCCACCTAGGGCCTACATGGCAGCCACTCCAAGCAAAGGCGGTTGTAGGGGGTCGGCCGAACCCCTGGTTCGGCCGAACCACCCTGGCCTCCTCTCTTCCCCAGCTGCCACGTGTCCCTTTGCAATGGCAGTTAGGGAATATTCCTTGGTGATTCCCTCAAGATGTTGCTGTTCAAGCCCTATAAATAGTAGGGGAGTGGATCCAAATGATAGATGAAATGACTACCAAGGAGTCAGAGGAGAATTGTGCCGACAAAATGCTTGACGAAATGATGTTACATGCCTACGAGAAATGCATCAGGGGCATGGGCAAGCTGCGCATCGCAATGGACGATGAGTCAGCGGAGAAAAGGAGTAGTGGTTGTAGCAAGGCGACGAAGGACAATGTAGTGGACGTGCACACATTGTTGATCTCTTGTGCACAGGCAGTGGCAGCCAACAACCACATGGGAGCGTGTGAGCTGCTGAAGCAAATCAAGAAACATGCATCGGCCATGGGCGATGCCACACAACGTACGGCTTGCTCAATGTTTAACTAAGGGGCTAGAGGCACAGCTCATGGGTTCAGGCAGCCAGCTTTGGCAGCTGCTCATTTTTTTAGATAAAGGAAAGAGTTCTGGCCTCTGTGAACGCACACAACCAAGTTTTTACATCATCCTCAGCTTAGAAGCTGAACACAAATAATAGGAAAATGAGTACACATAGAGCATGTATAATTTAAAAGCATATTCTATTATTGCTTCTCCATCCATTCTTGACGAATATATCCAAAGGGACGATCTCTAGTGCTTTGCTTGTCAAACAGATGATCTCTCTTGTGTCCTCATGCTGCAACAGAGACGAAAATCATAGCCAATATGCTGAATTGAAAATGGCCTCCATAAATGAATTGAAACGTTTTTTTCTCAATCACCAAATCATTACGTGTACACCAAATAGCTCACATAAGAGCCGCCACCCCCACAAATATTAAACTTTTATCTTTTTTTGCAATGTCTGTTAACCAATTTCCAAGCATATGTCTTACTGATCTAGGTGGGGTTAACCAAGTAGCAATCTGAATAGCTCTCCAAATGTCTTTAGCATGACAATTAAATAAGAGATGTTTGATTGTTTCATTACAATCACAGAAACAACACTTTTGACTCCCAACTCAGTTCCTCTTAGTTAAATTATCCTTTGTTAAAATGACACCTCGTTGCAGGTACCAAAGGAAAATCTTTATATTTAGAGGGATCTTTAGCTTCCATATGAATTTATTATTGAATGGCATACCTTGGTTTATCAAATACTCATACATAGACCGAATTGAAAAATGTTCATGTCGATGTAGGTCCCAGGTGAAAATATCTCTGCCATGTGAAAGCTGGTGCTCATGGCCGAGCACCCCTATGTGGTGGAGTTTCTCAAGGCCTACAACCTTTACTTTGCAGCCTGCAGCTACAACAAGATGTCTCTCAGTTTCTCCACAATGACCATCATGCAGGCCATGGTGGGTAAGAGCAGGCTGCACATTGTGGATTATGGTATGCATTTCGGGTTCCAAATGGGCAGACTTGCTCCAATTGCTAGCCAGTAGAGAAGGTGGCTTGCCAGAGGTGAAAATCACCGCGATAGGCCATCCGAAGCCTAAGTCCTGTCCAACTGCGCAGATCGAGGAAATAGAATGCTGGCTCAGAAAATGGGCTTGCCTTCATTGAAGTTCCACAAAATCATGAAGAATTGGGAGAACGTTAGCATCAAGACTTGAAATGGAGGTTGATGAGGTCCAAACGAGCAGATCGTGCTTGGGCGTTTGGCACTGAATGCCATCGCTTGCGAAGGCCTGGACTGTGTGGACCGCCCTGAGAAGTATAGGCAGTGGCAGGGGCAGGTGAGAAGCCAAAGGGCAGGCCTAAGGCAGCTGCCACTGAAATCAAGGATTATTGTAGAAATGGTAAAAGATATGGTCCAGATGCAACACCACGAGAACTTTCTGATCTGTGAGAATGGACAATGGCTTCTGGAAGGGTGGATGGGGCGTCCGCCCTCTTTGTGTAGCGAACATGGCCCATGTGCCATTTGTTCTACATGATTTTGATGATTCGATGACAATATGATCATTGGGACTAACCGGTATTTGAGCATGTCTTTGTAGGCATTTTTAGGTCCCAAGTATGCAAACCAAACCATGGCAAGGTCCAAGTCACAGTATTCTTGATAGCCAAGTCAGGGTATTCAAGCTATGGTATTCAAGTGACCAATCTATGGTACCTAGGATTATTCCACGGTATTGAAGCATCCAAGCCATGGCCTCCAAATGACGGTATCTTTGGTGCAAATCACGATATTCAAAGAAACAAAGATAGCACAGCAAAAGGACACCATCGGATGATCCAACAGTAGGCAAGGGAAGGCATCGAATCATCCGGTGGCCTATTTTCTAGTTGCGTCGGATGATTCAAGGAAAGTGTCGGATGATCCGACGGCCCATCGGATGAAAGCGTCGGAGCATGTCTGAGGAAGAAGCAAGTGAACGAAGAAATCTCCATAGCACCGGATTATCCGACGGGGGCGTCGGTTGATTGCGTCGGTGCATTGCGTCGTTTAGTCAGAGAAGTTTTGCAGGTTCTGGCTCAGAACGGGTGGCACTGAATGATCCAACGGGGCGTCTGAGTAAAGCGTCGAAGCAATGACGTCAGGGGATCCATCGGCTAGTTGTGAAAAGTAGTAGCACCGGATGATCTGATGCTATGAAAAGGTACTCATCGGATCATCCGATGGTGCTACTTTCTAGAGCCGTTGGCTAATGGCTATATTGATGCCTTGGGCTATTTATACCCCATCTACTCGCCCATTTGAAGTTGCTGGAGTGTGCATGAGTCTATTGGAGAGTGGGACACATCAAGAACACATCCATGCCACCAAAGTGCTAACGAGATTGATTCAAAGCCTTAGCACAAGCTTAGAGAATGATTAGTGCTAGGTTAGGCCTTGAGAAAGGGAGAGAGCAAGGTGTGCCAACCTTGTGATCAGGTTCTAGAGTGAACCAAGTGTACAAGAGGTGTGGTCGGCACCTTGGAGTCTTGGTGACTCGCCGGCAAGTCTTACAACCCTCCGACTTGGTGTGGAGCGGCGACGTCGATCGTGTGCGGGGGACGTGGAGACCCCTCCCTTGGTAGGAAGCTCCTTAGTGGAACACGACATCAAGATGACCGAGGGACTTGGTGTATGCCTTAGTGGCAAAGCCTTTATGGCAAGTCAAGGGCCCCTTGGGAGAAACTTGATGACCGGGAAGAAATACTCTCGAGTGAGTGCTTCAAAAATGTGGACTAGTGGTGTGGCTTAGCGCCTACCGATACCACAGGATAAATCCGTCTCAAGAGTTTGCTTCCTCTCATCCCTCCTTTATGTTTCCGCATTTACTTCTTGCAACTTGTTTGCCTCTACTTTCCTAGAGTAGTATCTTGATAGGATTGACTATAGGTTGCAAAACTCTTTTGGGATAAGGGTTTCACACTAGAACAAACCTAGTTGCACATCTAGATAGTATATTCTAGTTTATATTTTGAGCAAAATAATGGAAGCCATAGGTTAAGATTTTTAGTTTGTCTAATTCGCGCCCTCCCCCTCTTAGGCTGTCGAGCACTGACTCCTTACACTTTGCCCACTCAACATTGGGTAGTAGAAGACGCCCCTTCTCGATGAAGCTTTACTTTTCCTCGACCTTAGATTATTTTTGCTATGAGACAAAAGGATCAGTGCAAGGATACAATAATACAGATTGAATTGGTTTAATTATTTTAATACTTAATTTTTCAAAGAAAATGGGGGCCTGAAACCTTTGATGGAAACAATTAAAATCTTTGGCCTTCATATTCACTTCATTATTCTTGGGTCCCTCACATCGTTGTCTTCTCCGGACAACTGGCCCCTTCTCCGGGATGTATGCTAGCTAGTGTCGATTTGCATGCTTCTCTCACGAATTAATCTTATTTTGAGTTGGCATATATCACGAGCTTGATGTACATCACTATTCATAACCTAATTAATGTCTGTAGTGTATATCAAAAAATACTAAGAGGGACTCTGTTGACGCAGAATTAGGTCAACACACGAGAGCGCTAGAACGCGCAGGAGGTAAACTCGCAGCTTCCCTGCGCTGACCGGTCAGGGGCACCGGTCGGACCGGTGACCGGCGGGGAAGTACGGGATAAACCCTAAGCGCGCTTCCCGGAAGGATCTGTCAGGGAGCACGCACTCAGGGGTGTCGTAGGGTCGGCAGGCCACCTAGGATGCCTTCAGACGTCGCGGAGACGAAGGAAGAACAGCATATAGGGTTGGAAAAGCTAGGGTTGGAGATACATAATGGTAAAGGTAAATAAAGTAGATTTGATAGATTCGATTGTTGTGTGTTCAATCGGCCGAATCCCCTTATATTTATAGGGAGGGTAGGTCTTGTCCCATAAGGAAACCAAGTTACAACTCGTTACAACCTCGAAATCCTAAATTAAGAGTCCTAGTCAGATTACAAAAAGGGTAACCGGTCTGACCGGTCCCCCACACCGGTCAGACCGGTCTGGGCGTGGCTGCTCCTTGCTTCATCTTCTTTTCTTGCTCCATGCGCCGTCTTCTGTAATCCTCCTGGTCATCGTGCCAATTTTGGTTGTCAACATATGCCCCCCTGTTTTTTGGTAAAGCTTGCGTACCATAAAACACATCAGCACCAAAATTGTCATCTAAGGACGATGTTTTAACAGAATTCATCGGCCATTATAATTTTCTAAGGGCGATATCCAAATATCGGCCATGAGCCGCTTCATCTATTCTTCATCTGAATTGACCGATTTTTGAACCGGTCTTAAAGCAGCAGACATAAAGCTGTCCTTACTACAAGCAGGGAACTCAAAATCCGAGATATCAATCCCGGTCAAGCATTTGAAATTATCATGAGTCCCTAACATGGACGCATCGGCCATAGCAACACATGCCAAAGAATCCGCATGAACCGTCTCAACCTCGTCACCAACCCATTGAATTAAGCGTTGATGCAAGTAGAAGGCACACATTGATTTGCATGAATCCAATCACGCCCTAGGATCACGCTATAGTTACCTTGCACCTCTGTAACGAAGAAAGCGGTTGCTAATGTCTTGCTCCCAATAGTAAGCTCCAATGATGCAACTCCCTTGGCACTCATCGGTTCTCCTCCCCCAACACCGCTGATCGTCATGCTAGTCTTGATAAGTTTGCTGTCCAAACCTCCCAATTTCTTGTACAATGAATATGGCATGAGGTTTACAATAGCACCACCATCAACGAGCATCCTAGAAATCGGCCTCCCTTTAATGTGACCCTTCACATAAAGAGCTTTCAGATAGTTGTCCGATTCTAAAGGCTTCTAAAACACAGCATTCTTGGGAGCAAAATCAATTTGAGCCACTGTTGACGGTCCTTATAACAAGAAATCTGACCGTCAATAGGCTCAGAAATCAATTAAGATCAAGGCATAACTTAGACATTAGTATTTAAATAATAGTATACCATGCATATCTGGAATATATTTGAGTACAGGGACTACGGTGCAAAAGATGGACGAAACTGGGCTCAGACCCAGGTCGGCCGACCTGGCTAGGTCGGGCGACCGGGACTGAACCCCGATCGTGCCCATTTTCCACACAGGTCAAGAAGCACACAATGGAAGGATCATGGACGTTGAATCATGGTCGGTTCAAGTCAAGGGTGAGGATGAGCCACGTGTCACTCCCACGGATTGAAGGGCCCACACCTCAACTCATTTGCACCTAAACGGAGTATACCCACCTGGAACCGTCATAAGGACCCACATGGCAGTCAACCAGAGAAGAGTGGGGCCAAAAGGCGGCGGAGCCAGGTCGGTCGACCTGGCTAGGTCGGCCGACTCGGCCCTGCGGCCGTTTCGCTTCCCCCTTGACCAGTACCTGTAAACCGCCATCAGAAGTCCATCTGAGCCGTGCAACGCTGAAGACGGTGCATCCAAGGGTCGGCCGACCTCTGCACATCGGCCGACCTAGGCCCACCTCCTAACTACCACAACCACCTCTGGCCGGCTCCAACCGCCTATGTGAAGCTATAAATACCTGCAAAGGGTGCCGTACTCAACACACACCAGAAGAAGAGCTCTCCTTGCTACAAGCTTAGTCTTAGTCTTAGTAGTGATAGTCATAGTGTTAGATCTTCTGAAGGGCTTCCTGAGGGTCTTGGTAAGTTCTAGAGTTTAGCTCTTGTATTCTCTTACTTACTTGTAGAACTCTGAGCTTAATGGAAATACCTTTATACTTATGTTGTGTACTTCAGCTATGCTTTATCTACTTAGTATATACTACTTATGTCTTACACCTTGATCAAGTGAATGTATGCTATGGCATTGGCTCAATGTGCCTCTTGGTTGCTCTATTTATTAACGTGATAGATAGAGTTGTATATTATATTGCAAGCATGGTGTTTGGGATATGAAATACTGTTGAGGGTACCGCTGCCCCATGGATTAGTAGAGGTAGGCGGCAGGTGGTGACAGCCCTGTCCATCCATTGTAATCCTCCACGTACGGGAGTGGGTATTAGGCCTTTATGATAAGACGTCCTACTGTCGTCCCTTGATGAGGGAACCACTGGATACCTCGATATGTCCTCTTGCATATGATCATTGAATGAGCTTGTATAGGGTATTGTAGTATATCCAAGTCACATTTGTATGATGCTAATGAAACCTTTTGTAATCTTCACTAATGTATTATTACTAACTAAGACTACCATAATGATGAGCAATGAACTTCTGTGTGTCACATTACCCATTCATTTCTATATCATTTACCCCTGCTTAGATTATGGTATATTAATGTTGTTGTAAGTAATTACATTGGATGACATCTCTCTCTTAACAAAACGCTTTCCCTGCAGATAAACAAATAACGATACTCTGGAACACTCCCAGGTGAGATGCTACAACGTACTTCTGTGCGCTTGCAGAATATCTGTAATGTCTAGATTTACGATGAAGTATCTCTAGTACCATCACTACTCTAAGTGGTGATGCTAAGAAATACCAACAAGCATTTCTGGCGCCGTTGCCGGGGAAAGCAATGGTTAAAGAGATTTGATCATCCATGTATTTAATACAACAAGATTAATTGCCAGTAATCTAGCAGGTTTACCCTTTTGCTCTGTTTCTCTATGATGTGAAACAGGTAGTGCATGACTGGTTTCCAACTACCATCCAACTACGTCGAGAACCCAAATACCATAGGAAGGAGGGTACGCTCTCGTGTCGTGATCCCTCAGGTGTTCTTGTCGAAATCGAACCAGTCATCGGAGAATCCTCCAACCAAGGCAAACAACCCGTTGCCGTAGCACCCCAACCGGAAGAAGCAATGGCCGACAGAACCATCTGTGACTACTCCACCCCGTCTGCTGCCCAGATCCCTACGGGACCAGCAGTGGAGGTGGGGGACCATGCTTTTGAGCTAAAGGCCCCGCTAATCAACATGGTGCAGGCTAGCCCTTTCTGCGGGAAAGCCAATGAGGACGCCAGTGCTCACCTGCAGCACTTCCTGGAAGTGTGCAGCACCATCACCATCAGAGGAGTGGATCAAGATGCCATCAGGCTCCGCTTGTTCCCGTTCTCGCTGTTGGGTAGAGCCAAACAATGGTTCTATTCCAACCGTGATGCGGTGAATACGTGGACCAAGTGCTCCAACGCCTTCTTGGCAAAGTTCTTCCCCATTGGGAAAACCAATGCCCTTCGGGGAAGGATTTCCAGCTTCCAGCCAGAATCCGGGGAGACGGTCCTGGAAGCATGGGATCAAGAATGGCTACTGCTTCAGAACTTCTACCATGGGCTGTCCCAGGCAGCCCGTGAACACATGGATGCTGCCGCTGGAGGGGCATTCCTCTCCTTGACCATGGCCGCCGCCAAACTTCTCATTGAGACGATAGTGTCAAACCAATCATGGAATGACGACCGTCTTCAGGGACGTAAACGCGATATGCACACCGTGAAGGAGGTGGACATACTAGCCGCCAAGATGGATCTCATCATGAAGCGCCTTGATGATCGCACCAAGGATGGAGGCGCCGACAACGAAGGGCCACTGGACTCACACATGACATGTGAAGACTGTGGAGAGACTGGCCACTCAGGGAACAACTGCCCTGAGACACAAGAGGAGGTACAGTTTGTGAATGGCAACAACGGGTACTGGCCTCAAGGGAACTAGAATCAGCAACACCCATTCTACCAGGGAGGTAACAACAATAATTCTTATTCCAACCAACCTTCCCTTAAAGATCTTGTTCTTGGTCAAGCCAAAATTAATGAATCTATCTCTAAGAGGCTTGCTGCAAATGATAAGGCTCTGGAGGGCATAAATTCTAAGATAGAAAGTTTGTCCTCCACCTTCCAGAGCTAGCTGAGCTTTAACAAAATGTTAGAAACCCAATTAGCTCAGCTAGCAGCTACTGTCCCTTCTGGTGACAAGGGGCGAATTCCCGGGCAACCGGAATCGTCTTTTGAAAATGTGAAAGCTGTTTCTACGAGAAGCGGTAAGGCTACTCGTGATCCAGTCCCACCTAACCATGCAGGGAAGGCAGCAGCACCGAGGAAGGAGATCCCAGTAATGGAAGACGAGCCTGAAGCCGAGCTGGCACCAGCTGGACAGACTGCGCCACATGAGTTCTACGACAGCAACGTGTTGCCATTGCCGCAACGTCAAAAGAAACCATCCGCGGATGAGCAATTCGCCAGGTTCGTAGAAGTCATTCAAAAGTTAAATATACATGTGCCATTGCTGGATGCTATGCAGGTACCGACCTATGCGAAGTACTTGAGGGACATTCTTAACAACAAACGTCCACTCCCAAGTACCGAGGTCGTAAAGCTGACCGAGGAGTGCAGCGCAGCCATCCTAAACAAGGTCCCAGAGAAGAAGAAGGACCCAGGATGTCCCACCATCACATGTACAATTGGGACACAGCGTTTTGAGCATGCACTCTGTGATCTGGGGGCAAGCGTCAGCGTCATGCCAAAGGTTAGTATTTGCCAAAGGTTAGTATTTGACCGCCTCAATTATACTACCTTGTCCCCTACTCCCATGAGACTGCAGCTGGCCGATTCCACGGTTCGCTACCCAGAGGGGATAGCCGAGGACATTCCGGTGCGCATCTGGGATTGCTTCGTTCCTGTTGACTTCATGGTTCTGGACATGGACGTGAGCAACGATTCGTCGCTCATCCTTGGGCGACCCTTTCTGAGCACAGCAGATGCTCACATTAATGTGGGTGCTGGAGAGATCCAGCTCAACATTAATGGAAGAAAGGAGAAGTTTGAGTTCAGGCCAAAGGTGGAGCAATGCTCCATGATCAAGATCAAGTATGGGAGAAACAGTCAGAACGTCAAAGAGGTGGAGGTGACACCTCCAGAAAAAGACAGCCTGATTAAGTTCATGGAGAAGTTATGGGAGAAGGACTTCCAAATCCGGTATTGTGCAAAGCACAACAAGAAGTCTGCACGAGGTGCGAAAGCACAGACGAAGAAAACACCGGAACAAGCTGTCGACCGCCAAAAGAAGGTAAAAAAAGGTATGGCGGGTTAAATCATCTGTATCCTCATCTCCAGGGTCAGATGCTGCTTCATCAAGTTGAACCCCACATCGGAGACGTCTTCACTCGACGACGTAAAACACGAGTCCTGCGCCGACAAGTTCATCGGTATCAACAAGCTAGCTTGGGGGAGGACCCTCAGCTCAGGTAAGTTAAGGTAAGTATTATTGAATAAAGTTTTCTTTTCGAATAAAGTTAGTAAATGAGAGCTATCTATAATAATCCCTTAATGTCTTAAGTCCATGCTTAAAATCTTTACTTTGGATATGATGAATAGTTGCTCTTATTTCTCTCTTGTGACTATGTTTCAACCTGTTATTCTCCTAAGTTTTGAGTTAGCTGGTTGAGCATGATCTTTTCTGTTATCTTGTCTATTTATGGGTAGCACATGCAAGCTTTAGTCTAGGTTGTTGTTAGCTAAGATATGATAAGACTTGAGTTACCTTAAGATCTCACTAAGCTAGACTTGATAACCGGAGTTTCTCTTTTAAAAATAAAATAAGAGTTCCTTATGGTGACTAAATTCCCTACCAAAGCTCATATTGTTTTAAACCCCTACATAAGCTACTTGCTTTTGCATTGAGTTTTGTCAAGGTCATTGTGATTTTTAGAGATTTACTTCATGCTTTTAAAGCCAAGATCACGCACACGCCACCATATACATGTTATACTTCTACTCTGGAGGTAAACATGACATTCATCATTCCGTCAAATAAAGGCTCTACACAAAGTATGGTGTTTTTCCCCCATCTTATTGCAAAAAGAGACATGGGCTGATAAAAAAAATGGACACATGAAGGTCCAAGTATGTAAAAAAAAGAGAAAGAGCAAATGAAGGCTCTTGGTTCAAAAATAAAGCCATGTCTCTAAAAGCAACTCTTTTAAAGGGGAAGAGGGACCTGTAAAAAAGAGCTATCATCCACTATGCCATTCCCACACGTGCACATCTTGGTTTGAGAGTATGACTTATTTCTCTTTGAATCCTGATTTTGACTTTACAATATGTGCATTACAAGTTTGCTATAAAGCTCTCCTAGCACAATCTCCACTCTAATGAGTGACATGAGAGTTGAGAGAGGAAATTGGTAAGGAAATACACCATGAGTGACTTGAGAGTACCACCTAAAGGAACTCTGTTCTTTTGAAAATTGTCAAAACCCCCGGTTTGATTGTCTAGCAAGGTAGAAGGCAAGGTGCTTAGTCTACGTCGTTCTAGCTATCAACCGCCCAAGACAAAAAGAAGCTACAAGCCCCATAAAAGGCCAAGGTAATGAGGGAAGTTTATTTTACCAGCTTATTCAATTTTTGGTAGAATACCTTGTTGAACCACTGGTACTTTTGAGAAGTAATGAGGAAGCAACTCCTGATCCACTGAGCCTAAAAGTTTAGTCTTTTGCTCGGGACGAGCAAAGGATAAGCTTGGGGGAGTTGTTGACGGTCCTTATAACAAGAAATCTGACTGTCAATAGGCTCAAAAATCAATTAAGATCAAGGCATAACATAGACATTAGTATTTAAATAATAGTATACCATGCATATCTGAAATATATTTGAGTACAGGGACAATGGTGCAAAAGATGGACGAAACTGGGCTCAGACCCAGGTCGGCCGACCTGGCTAGGTCGGGCGACCGGGACTGAACCCCGATCGAGCCCATTTTCCACACAGGTCAAGAAGCACACAATGGAAGGATCATGGACGTTGAATCATGGTCGGTTCAAGTCAAGGGTGAGGATGAGCCACGTGTCACTCCCACGGATTGAAGGGCCCACACCTCAACTCATTTGCACCCAAACGGAGTATACCCACCTGGAACCGTCATAAGGACCCATATGGCAGTCAACCAGAGAAGAGTGGGGCCGAAAGGCGGCGGAGCCAGGTCGGCCGACCTGGCTAGGTCGGCCGACTCGGCCCTGCGGCCGTTTCGCTTCCCCGTTGACCAGTACCTGTAAACCGCCATCAGGAGTCCATCTGAGCCATGCAACGCTGAAGACGGTGTATCCAAGGGTCGGCCGATCTCTGCACATCGGCTGACCTAGGCCCACCTCCTAACTGCCACAACTGCCTCTGGCCGGCTCCAACCGCCTATGTGAAGCTATAAATACCTGCAAATGGCGCCGTACTCAACACACTCCAGAAGAAGAGCTCTCCTTGCTACAAGCTTAGTCTTAGTCTTAGTAGTGATAGTCATAGTGTTAGATCTTCTGAAGGGCTTCCGGAGGAGTCTTGGTAAGTTCTAGAGTTCAGCTCTTGTATTCTCTTACTTACTTGTAGAACTCTGAGCTTAATGGAAATACCTTCATACTTATGTTGTGTACTTCAGCTATGCTTTATCTACTTAGTATATACTACTTATGTCTTACACCTTGATCAAGTGAATGTATGCTATGACATTGGCTCAATGTGCCTCTTGGTTGCTCTATTTATTAACGTGATAGATAGAGTTGTATATCATATTGCAAGCATGGTGTTTGGGATATGGAATACTGTTGAGGGTACCGCTGCCCCACGGATTAGTAGAGGTAGGCGGCAGGTGGTGACAGCCCTGTCCGTCCTTTGTAATCCTCCACGTACGGGAGTGGGTATTAGGCCTTTATGATAAGACGTCCTACTGTCGTCCCTTGATGAGAGAACCACTGGATACCTCGATATGTCCTCTTGCATATGATCATTGAATGAGCTTGTATAGGGTATTGTAGTATATCCAAGTCACATTTGTATGATGCTAATGAAACCTTTTGTAATCTTCACTAATGTATTATTACTAACTAAGACTACCATAATGATGAGCAATGAACTTCTGTGTGTCACATTACCCATTCATTTCTATATCCTTTATCCCTGCTTAGATTATGGTATATTAATGCTGTTATAAGTAATTACATTGGATGACATCTCTCTCTTAACTAAATGCTTTCCATGCGGATAAACAAATAACGATACTCTGGAATACTCCCGGGTGAAATGCTATAACGTACTTCTGTGCGCTTGCAGAATATCTGTAACGTCTAGATTTACGATGAAATATCTCTAGTACCATCACTACTCTAAGTGGTGATGCTAAGAAATACCAACAGCCACCCTCTCATCATCTCCGACAAAGCAATAGTCGGCGTCTAAATAGATAACATTGATGTCCATGTCCGTTCTGTTGGGGGAAGGCTCAAAATCAACAGCTTCATCATCATCGCCCATCTGAACATCTGAAATAGCAGTGGGCGAAATCAAAACTTTAGCCGAAGAAAAAAATGCATCGGCTATGGAATCTCTAGGCGGCACCGGTCTGACCGGTTCCTGACCGATCTGACCGGTTCCTGTTGCCGGAACTGGAACAGGGGGCGACCGGTCTGACCGGTTAGGGAAACCGGTCTGACCGGTTGCGGCCAGATCAGCTGAGTTCGCTGCAGATGGTTTGGCCTTTTCTGGTGTGTTAGCTTTAACTTCTTGGGCACCAGAATCATCCTTGGAACTCTGACCAGATGGCGGAATCATTGGCTTAACCTCATTGAACCATTCCTCCCTCCTTTTAGCCGATTCTTCCTCCCTTTGCTTTTAGGTGCGCAACCGCTGCAATCTCCTCTTCTGAGAATGAGTCAATCCAGGAGGACACCACTTTGGTTGCGTGTACTGAGACAAAGGCACCTTTTTTTACGGCCAATGCGCCAATAACATTGGGTCCATCAGCCATTGAAGGATTAACTGCCATGGAGCCAATTTGAATCACACTCTTCATAACTGGCTTTGGAATAATTGGTGCAGGCTCTTCCTTCTTCTGAACGGGACGGTACTCCTGCCTAGCCGGCTCCTTGCCCGGCCTCTGTTGGTAACCGGTCTGACCGGTTGGAGGGACCGGTCTGACCGGTCCGTGCTGCTGAGGCACAATCACCGGCTTTTGTCTTGGTTGAAAATTCATAGGTCTAAGCTGCGGTGTATTCACTCTGGGATGTACAGGAGTCTTAGGCCGTGGTTGATTTGGTGCAGGACAGTTAGGCACGTATATTATACCATCCCTCCAAATAGGTTGTGGAGAAGGAGGTTGATATGTCCATGGCCTAGAAGGACCAACACCGTTGGATGAGCTTGGACCTTGATCCCACTGTCCTCTTGGTGCCTTCATCACACCAGAATTCCTTGGAGGCGATCTTGGTCTCCTTTTTAATGGCCGATCTTGTTGAACGGCCGCGTTTTGCATATGTTTAGCCATAACTTGATCAAAGGTCGCTTTCGGCTTGAAAGTCTTCCCCTAATCTTTGCCCTGATTGGTTTTCCAAGCACCAACTTTGGGACATTTGGGAACGAAGGTTCGGACCGGCCTCTGAGCCGGACCGGTCTGACCGGTCAGGCGGACCGATCTGACCGGTGCGTCCTGGGCAGCAGGAGCAACCGGCCTTTGATCCCGCGCTTGAGAGCTTGATTGCCCCCCAATCTCAGAAGTCTTCACTGTAATAGTTAAGATCTTCTTTCCATCAGGAGCTTGCTTAAGAACCACTTCTCTCCCAAGCACTTTGTCATGTTCCATCACCTTCCTTGGTTCTCCAATCACAACATTCTTGCCTCCTGTTGCATCGGCATTGTCTGGCCGAACCAACATCTTGGCTTTCTGAAGATCCATGGTATTGACCAATATGTTGTTGACTGGAAACGGGTGCTTATCAATTTGCATCTCATTCAAACTCAATCGTCCATCATTTACAGCCAATTGAATCTGTCGACGAAAGAAATTGCAATCATTAGTCGCATGAGAAAAAGAATTATGAAATTTGCAATAAGCACGCCACTTTAACTCCTCAGATGACGGAATAGTAAAAGAGCATTTGATATATCCACTCTTATGCAATTCATCAAAAATTTTATCGCATTTGGACACATCAAAAGTAAACTTCATCTCTTCTTTCCGATTCTATGAGTCGGCTTAAGAGATGTGCAAGTAAAAGCTTTATTAGATGTTGGCCATACAAATTCAGCGGCCAACACATTATGAGACTCATCATCGGAACTATTAGAATCACATTCAAGATTGTGCATATTAACCTGATAAGTCCTTTGGCTTTCTTTTAGATCTTTGCTTCGGCTTTCGGCAGCCAAAGCTCTTTGATGCACTTGGTTTATACTAAAGAACTCAAAGCTCTCTAATTTTTCCTTGATGTGAGACCGTAAACCATTCAAAGCCAAATCAGCAAGATCCTTTTTGGCAATATTGACACCAAAGCAACGATTTTTAGTATCATGAAAACATTTAATGTAATCATTAATGGTCTCATCCTGTGATTGCCTAACCGATGTAAGATGTGATAGTTTAAGCTCATTGTTGCCTGAAAAGAAGTGATCATGAAACTTTTGCTCTAACTGTTCCCATGAGGTAATAGAATGAGGAGCCAATGATGCATACCATGAGAAAGCAGTACTAGTTAGAGATAAAGAAAACAAACGCACTTTTAAAGCCTCACTAGAGCTAGAATCGCCTAGTTGTGCCATGTATTGACTTATGTGTTCAAAAGTGCTTTTAGAATCCTCCCCAATAAACTTGATAAAATCAGGAAGTTTAAAACCTGTGGGGAAAGGAACTAAATCAAATCTAGAAACATAAGGCTTTTGGTATAACCTAACCTTATCCCTGACATCTACTCCCAAGTTCTCTTTAAGAACTGAAGCCAAATCAAATTTGTACTTGGAAAATATCTTATCTAAATACTCCAATGAATTGTCCTGTGAATTTGGCTGTTGAGTATTTTGATTGGGAGTAGGAAATAAATTCCCCGTGTCTGTTTCCCCAGGACCTGTCTGACCGGTTACGGAGACCGGTCTGACCGGTTGATGCGGCCCAAGCTGATTGGCCGCATCTGACCCTCCAGGACCGGTCTGACCGATTCTAGAGACCGGTCTGACCGGTTGGTGCTGGCCAGATTGATTAGCCAACACCTGTTCCTAAATCTGTTGACCGAACCTTCCGAAGAGTTCATAAGGTACTGGGCCTTGTGAGAATAATTTTTGTACTAGTGGGGATACAGAATATCCAGAATTTGGAATTTGCGGGGTATAATTCACAACTTCATCATTAATTCGACCATAATCAGCCGAATTAGGAAAAGTTGTGAATGGCTGAGGCGCGGCAGGCAGAGTAAGTATTAGATTGGATGGTATAACAGATTGGCCTTCGAAGTAATTCAACGGCATACCAAACGTAGGCTGTTCTATGGGTTTCGCTGCCGTTGTTTTAAGATCCGGCACAATAGGAATTTTAGAAATCAATAAATTAGGATCGGCGGCAGGTAAATCAGCCATAGGCTGTTTGCTTTCTAATTCTAAGCACTTGTTATGCATCCAACTAACCAACTTAACATTACTCTCAGCCATCTTATCTTCCATGTACTTTAGAAAAACTTCATGAGATTTTTCATTAGATTGTACCTTAGGAAGTGCTGCTGAAGATGCAGCAGATTCATCAACCTCCTTGATCTTGGAGACCACGTCCTTGCGGTCCTTCTTGAAGTGCGAGAGGTAGTAGAGGCGATCTTCTTCTGCTTTCTTCTTCAAATAATCCTCGAGCCCTTGACGATCTTCAACAGAGAGTTCATCGTCCTTGATGACGATGATGTTCTCAAGATCCAATTCAGCGGTAGAACCCATCTGGATGAGTTAGATAGATCGGCTGCAAAACCAGATCTCCAATTCCCCAGCGGAGTCGCCAAAAGTATGTTGACGCAGAATTAGGTCAACACACGAGAGCGCTAGAACGCGCGGGAGGTAAACTCGCAGCTTCCCTGCGCTGACCGATCTGACCGGTCAGGGGCACCGGTCGGACCGGTGACCGCCGGGGAAGTACGGGGTAAACCCTAAGCGCGCTTCCCGGAAGGATCCATCAGGGAGCACGCACTCAGGGGTGCCCTAGGGTCGGCAGGCCACCTAGGACGCCTTCAGACGTCGCGGAGACAAAGGAAGAACAGCATATGGGGTTGGAAAAGCTAGGGTTGGAGATACATAAAGGTAAAGGTAAATAAAGTAGATTTGATAGATTCGATTGTTGTGTGTTCAATCGGCCGAATCCCCTTATATTTATAGGGAGGGTAGGTCTTGTCCCGCAAGAAAATCAAGTTACAACTCGTTACAACCTCGGAATCCTAAATTAAGAGTCCTAGTCGGATTACAAAAAGGGTAACCGGTCTGACCGGTCCCCCACACTGGTCAGACCGGTCTGGGCATGGCTACTCCCTGCTTCATCTTCTTTTCTTGCTCCATGCGTTGTCTTCTGTAATCCTCCTGGTCATCGTATCAATTTTGGTTGTCAACAGACTCCTTCCCTTCGTCATCTTCTACCTCTAGCTTCTCCTTTCAAGCTTCAATAATGAAGATAAATTTGAGCGGGTTGTTAGAAGTGGGCTTATTTCCTTCATCTTCCACCTATAGCCCATCCACGCTTCCAACAACATTAGGAGGGGCACGAACAGGGATGAATTCTTATCCACAAGGAGGAATTTAGCCAGTTCTTTGATTTTTATTTTCTACCTCCGTGCCTGCTGATCCACATCAAATATCTTGCTCAATCAATGAGACCCTAGACACACAACTACTTTTTTATGTACTGCCAATCTGGCATATCAATAATGGATGCTCCAATACACATGGATATATTCTCCTCAACACGAGGAAGAAACTATACAAACATATGTGCCTACAGTAATTTCTCTGACGATATATATCTATGGATAATCATATATAACAAACAAACCAAATTTCCTCTTGCTCATGGATAGGACAAGTTTCATATAACCAAAAAGCTAAATGGAGAAGTCCCAGACTTTCCTCAAATATGAAAAATATATATTTCACCAATTTTTAGAAAAGGAAATATTTTCTCTGCATTAGCTTATAATATCACATACTCAATTATATTTGGTATATATGCGCAAATTTATTGCTTCTTGACATTTGTTCCACAAAAAGTTAGAAAAGGTAATTTTATAGTCCGAAAATGTAATTTGCACATCTAGTTACGGCCACATAATTTGACTGGTTAATCTTTATAAATTAAAAACAAATACCCATGCATATACACAGTCCTTTTATGTAGGGGTTCTCATTCTGTTTCTGAGGGACGACTGCTGTTAACTTCCGAATGGGGTTCCTAGGCACGGAATGCAGGGTGGTTTTACCGATGTGGGCTCACAGTGGTAGAAAAAAGGAGCATGGTTACATATAGAGAGGGCATCGATGCATCGTCGACAACTAAAACTAATGCCGGTGTGCCGTTGGCCTCTCACCATCACCATAGCCTATGAGATCATATATGCTGACCTGCTGGCACAACTAAGAACCGCAGAGAGACTAGCTGGTTACTATTAGTGATCTTGTTGATAAACTTTATATTATCTCAGTTCTAAAATACAAGTTGTTTTATCCATAGGCACACGGATTTAAGGGCAATGGATGGACCATCCTATCCTTAGCTAGTACTCCCTCCATACTGGTAAAGGAAGTCGTTTAGGACAGCATTTATTAAGTAGGGGCGCAGGACCATAAAGTTGCCAATGATAGAACGATAAATATTTTAAAAGGACTAGTATATATACTACATTAAACATTTTTTCCTTCCCAAACCCGAGTTTTATTTTGGACCGCTAGATCTCCATATAATGGCGGATAGCGCCCATCTTCTTCCTTCTGCCAAGCAGCTTTCTTTTTGTCTGGACTCATCTCTCGCCCGCACTCACCCCCACCTTGCGCTCCTCTCTCATCTGTGCTGGCCGGATCCACTACCGTGGCCGTCCACTCCCTCACTAACCCATCAACATGGTGCCCCCTACCCGCTTCCTACACCACCCGACAAGTGGTGCTGCCATTGTGGTGTTGCCTCATCACCCAGTGCCCACCACCTCCGCCATGCCACCCTATCATCGTTTGTAACTGATCAAGGTAAGGCAATAGAGAGAAGTTCACAGGAATGGTAAGGCAATAGAGAGAAGCTCACGGGAATCTAAACCCTAACCTCATCGGAGGCGGAGAAGGAGCTTGCTGGCCTTGGATTGGTGAAAGGAGGGAGAAGCAAATTAAAATTTTGTTGTGAGGGGATAATAAAAAATTCTTAATAAATAAGGTATTGCTTTCCGGTTTAAAAAATGTTAGTGGAATATGCATATATGCATTTTAGATCCGCTAGAGTAGCTAGAGCAGCTAGGAGTTAGTATCCGCACATCGATCCTTGTACCTATTGTTGGCGGCTGTTAAGTACCAAATATAGCCACCAATATACTCTTAAATAAAGGAGGATTGGCATTTCTTACACGCATATTTGCTTTGAAATTATGTAGTTTCACATGTCCTTGGAGATTATTTGGTTGCATGTGATGAAGCACAAAATAAAGGAAAACCACTCTCATATGGATCCAAGTGACACATTCTCGACGAATGAGAAGACGCCACGTGTGCAACCCATGGATTGAAGGGCCCACAAACCGTCCAAACCGCCTCAATTCACTGGGAAGCACACATAACCGTCATAAGGGCCCACACATCAGCCACCCACGCGAGGCTGGGCACCAGAGGTGCCACATGGGGTTCGGCCGAACCGCCTCTGGCGCCGCTGCCCATCTGCCTGCACGTGGCGGCTTGTGGTGATGTCCTAAGGTCGGTTGTAGGAGATTCCCTGGATTTTTCGCTCGGGATGCTGCCTCTTTGGGCCTATAAATATGAGGGGAGGGGCTCCAAATGAGAGCACACTCACAACTCTTGATTCACTCTCTTCCTCTTAGTTCCACTACAACACATACCACCTTCTGTGACGAATATCTCACAACGTTGGAACTCTTTGTCATTATAGTAGCCGTTTTGTGACGTTCTGTATTTGGCACTACGGTTTAGTGACAAAAAAATTGTTCGTCATTAGCACCAACTAGAAAACGTCACAAACGAACACAATCATATATCATGACGAACGTCATTTCATCATAAAGGCTAAATGCCAAGCGTCATAAAAGTCATGACAAATTGTCAACATTGATTTGTCGTAAAAAGGTTTTTTATATAAAAAAGAGTAGTCCCAAGATCCATTTTCCCTCCTTTTTCTTTTCACAAATATTCATTGTTTATGGCCACGCAAAGATTATACCACTATGCCAACACTCGCTTCTATATTGACATGGAAACATTTTCTCTTTGTACGCTATACTTGATCACAAAAGGAAAAAAAAGTATATTGTTTAATGATTATCGAACTAGCTTATTTTCTCGTTCAGTTGAGTTTTTTTTTTATTTGTGACCATTAGCCCCTATGAAAAAAAAAATTAATCCAACGACGGCAAATGGGTTCAAACTGCCGACCATCCAGTAAAGGAGCATTAGCCTTAGCACTAGGCTACGGTTGCACAACTGTTTACTACTCCCGTTCTAGTTTATTTATCGCTTGATACTGCCGCCATGAAACTTGCCCAAAATCCAGCGTTTTGGCGCGTTTTATCCCGCCATACACCAAAAAAATTGAGAAAAATGACATTCCTGTCCAAACATGTCTTCAGTCTTGACCTTGCAGCAAGGGTAATTGCGTAAAAAAACATTGAAGAGTTGTCTATACCCTGCTTCCACCGAACCCTAGCCATCCCAAATCATTTCCCATTCTATCCACCCCCGGCCGCCGCCAGGTTCCCTCGCAGCCCCGTCCCCTCCACTGCAGTGCCCACAATGCCTCCACTGCTGCATCAACGACGCCCACCTCTCCGACTCTTTCCTTTCGGGAACAGACCAAGATCGACACCAAGATGCCTCCAGGTCGTAAGCGAGGACCAAGCATGGCGCAAACATCAGGTAAATTTGGATTCTAGGCAATGGGGAGCACCAGTAGATAGGGTTTCCTGGTTTGGGGATTAATTTGGATTCTAGGGCTTGTCGATTTTGTTATGTAGCCAGGCCTGTCCATTTCTTTGCCATGTAAAATTTTACCTTTGCCAAGTCAAACACTCATGCTTGTCTAAATGTAGACGAGGCACAATGAATAGATCTACTGTTTGAGTCCTGGTTGATAGAACTTGCAAATACAACTAGCAGTAGATCCGGTTCGGGTAAAACAGGGATAAACAGAGTAATGGTCCTATACATGAACTACTAATGAAGAACAGTAATGAAACAGAGGGTTAAAGATCAGACCATCGGCGGTGGCGGCGGGATTTGCGGCGGCGTTTGCCATGGCGATGGCGGCGTCGTCGCAGGAGGAAGAAGAGTTCGTCGGTGGTGCTTCCCGCCGCTGCTGCGCAACTCCGATCGGTGGAGAACTAGGGTTTGTCGGGGTGGAGATTGTGGCTGCGGCGAACCTCGTGTCGTGTGCCTGCCAGCCCCCACCCCTCTTTATATAGCGCAGTGCGACGGGGGCCCACTAACCATTAGGGTTAGGCGCCCCCGATCAGGGCGCGATTAAGGGGTTAATGGGCTGCCGTTGGGCCCCCACTTGAGATCAATCTAACATTCTCCCCCTTGATCTCTTCTATCGCCTTGTGCTTTTCCAACTCACCCCATCACAAATCAGAGTATTGAGCATGTTCCGTCATCACAGTCATTACCGTTAGACTCGACAGCCACAAACCCTTTTCTGTTTAGAGATGAATTCTTGCCTTGGGCCCCCTTGCTATCCAGGTATCACAGGCTTTCCCTTAAACCCATGCCGGCTACATGTCCTCTGAACACGTTGGGCGGTAAGCCTTTCGTAAGCGGATCCGCTAGCATCTTTTCTGTGCTTATATGTTCTAGACTGATGGCGTGATCCCGGATTTTATCCTTCACAACATAATACTTAATGTCAATGTGCTTGGCGGCATTGCTAGACTTATTGTTGTGAGCGTATAATACAGCTGGCTCGTTGTCACAATACAACTTTAGTGGTTTGTTGATGCTATCAACCACCTTCAAACCGGGTATGAATTTCTTAAGCCAGTTCACCTGCCCTGATGCTTCATAACAAGCAATAAACTCAGCATACATCGTCGATGACGCAGTGTTAATTGTTTGTTTCTGGCTTTTCCATGAAATAGCTCCTTGAGCAAGAGTAAATATATACCCTGACGTGGACTTTCTTTCATCTCCTGCATAGTCAGAATCTGAATACCCTACTATCTGTAGGTCATCAGTTCTTCTATATGTCAACATTAGACCTTTTGTACCTTGCAAATATCTTAAGGCTTTCTTTATCAAATTCCAGTGTTCCATACCAGGATTACTTTGATATCTGCCAAGCAACCCGGTTACAAATGCTAGATCTGGGCGTGTGCACACTTGCGCATACTGTAGACTTCCTACAGCTGAAGCGTATGGAACAGCTTTCATGCGATCGCTTTCAAACTTATTCTTGGGACACTGATGTGCCCCATACTTGTCACCTTTGACTATAGGAGCAGGTGAAGGACTGCACTTATGCATATTATATTTCTTCAGAACTTTCTCTATATATGCTTCTTGGGACAATCCCAATACCCCTTTGCTTCTATCTCGGTGAATCTTTATGCCCAAAACAAATGAGGCTTCACCTAAGTCTTTCATATCAAAATTTGAGGACAAAAACTTCTTGGTTTCCTGCAGCAGACCAACATCACTACTTGCCAGTAGAATGTCATCCACATACAGTATTAGGAAAATGTATTTCCCATTCTTAAACTTTGCATACACGCAATTGTCCTCAACATTCTCTTTAAACCCAAATCTTTTGATTGTCTGATCAAACTTTAGATTCCATTGCCTAGATGCTTGCTTTAGGCCATAGATAGACTTCTTTAGACGACATCCCATTCTTTCTTTACCTTTCTCGACAAAACCTTTTGGTTGTGCCATATAAACTCTTTCTTCTAAGTCTCCATTTAGGAATGCTGTCTTTACATCCATTTGATGCAATTCTAGATCAAAATGTGCTACCAAGGCCATTATGATTCTGAAAGAATCCTTGCTCGAGACGGGAGAAAATGTCTCATTATAATCTATCCCTTCTCTTTGGGTAAAACCCTTCGCCACAAGTCGCGCCTTATATCTTTCTACATTCCCTTTGGAGTCACGTTTCACCTTGTAGACCCATTTGCAGCCTACTGTTTTGGCTCCATTAGGAATTTCTTCTAGCTCCCAGACTTTGTTTGCACTCATGGATCTCAACTCATCTTCCATGGCTTCTTGCCACTTAGATGCTTCAGCGCTTCTCATGGCTTCTTCAAATGAAGCGGGATCACCCTCCATCTGAACTTCTTCGCATTCATAGACTATGTAGTCATCTGAAATTGGAGATTTTCTAACTCTTTGCGGTCTGCCAGAAGGCTCCGCAGCTGGCACTTCCTCTACTTGTGGTTGTTCATTTTGAGGCTGCTGTTGCTCCGCCACTGGCTCAACCGGCTCCTGAAGGACAGGTTCCGGGTTACCAGGGAAAGGCAAAGGAACAGCAGGTGCTGGCTCTATTGTAGGGCCGGCGACAACAGGTAGTGTGAAATAGGGCTCTTGCTCTATCGGGATGGGCACAAACACCCGTTTTTCCTCAAGGTCAATTTTTCGCACTACCTTGCTCCCCCTGATCATCTCTTCCTCTAGGAATCTAGCGTGTCTCGTTTCCACAAACTTTGTGTGCCCAC
>CM014275.1:61820360-61866921 GCA_004135705.1 Alloteropsis semialata
GAGCGACCGAGCCTCCTATCCCGCCTGCGCTTCCTCCTTCTGAGAGCCTTGCGATGTCGACCTGGGAGCGCTCGAGGGTTTCGCTCCGGCAGCTGGAGGGCCTCGTGGCTCGAGGACTACCCCCGACCGCCGCGCGGGTACGTCGTCTCGTTCGTCGCCTTCCACGAGCGCGGGTTCTCCGTCCCCGCTGGGAGGTTCATCCGCGCCGTGCTCAACGAGTACGGGCTGGAGCTCCACCACATCCACCCCAATGGGGTGCAGCAGATGGCGGTGTTCGTGGCGCTCTGCGAGGGGTACCTGGGGATGGAGGCCCACTGGGACCTCTTCAGGTACTTCTTCAAGTTCGCGCTGCACCCCGCAGAGGGCGGCGCCCCCGCAACGATCGGGTGCGCCGTGTTGAAGGCGAAGCAGGGGCGGTCGAAGGACTACATCATGGGGACCCTGATCAGCTGAACAAGGGCTGGCACCCGATGTGGTTCTACCTCAAGAACGACCCCAAGAACCCCCTTCCGGAGTACACCGGAAATACGTTCGAGAAGGCGCCCGACGAGTGGGCGTACAGGCCCGAGAAGAAGCTGCAGGAGAAGCTCCTCGGGAACATCTGGAAGGCCCTCGCGCGGCTCCGCGACGCGAGGGTGTCCGCGGCGGAGGTCATCGGCGGGTACCTCTCGAGAGGTATCATACCGCTGAGGCGGCGCGCCCTCCAGATCTGGCAGATGGTCCCGGAGAAGGCCCCCTTCGTGGGGACCGTGACGATGAGCCCCTTGCCCTCGGAGGCCGAGGTGGAGCGCCGGGTGACGGCAGCGATGGGGAAGGGGCACGACGCATATCCTCCCCCGGGCCTTCTCCCCATGCTCCCGATTGCCCGCACCAAGGCTCTGGTAAGGTTTCCTTCATCCGCCTTGAATCCCCGAGTAGTCTTTGGTTTGCTGATCCCGAGTTCTTTTAGATGAAGAGCTATGACTGCTCCTACTCCCTGCCACCGCTTCCCGAGGACAGGGCGAAGAATCGGGCCGAGGCCGAATGGGCCAAGGCGAAAAAAGAGCGCCGGGAGCAGTGGAAGAAGCAGGAGATCGCCAAGCGCGAGAGGAACGCCGAGCGGTCCAGGAGGAGGAGAAGGGGAGAAGAGGTCTCCGAGGATGAGGACCCCGAGTCGGAGCCCGCAGAGGACGACTCGAGGAGTGGTGATGACGAGGAGAGCGACGACGACGCGCCTCCTAGGAAGCTTAAGGCGGTCGCGGCGATGACCGCCTCATCCTCGGCGCAACATCCGGGGTCTGGCGGGAGAGGAGGGCCGCCACCGCCGGACGCAGGGAGGAGCGAAAGCTCCCGGTCGGGCCGGCATCGGCGGTCCTCCGAGGACAGCCGGCGCGAGAGGCGCAGCCGCACGCCTCCGTCCTCCCGTCACGTGCCCGAGGAGGGGAGGAGTTCCCGACGGGACCCGGTCTCCCCTCGTCGGGAGAGGAGCCGGAGCCGGGACTTGTCGGAGCGCGCCCACAAGGGGGGTTCGTCCTCGGGGGCGTCGCGCTCCCCCAAAAGGCTCGCGCCGCGCGATGACAGGCGGCCGCCGCCAGCCCGTCAAACGACGCGGGCGCATAGCGAAGGGCGGGACGCGCCCCGGACGCCCGCGGTGGAGACGCAGGCCCCTTCTGCCCCGGTGAGGGCCACGACGGGGCGGCCGGACCCGTCCCCGGTCGAAGGAGGAGGCCCGTCCGGTCAGGCGGCGCCCCACTCGGGTAGGGACGCCGAAACCGCGCCGGTGGTCCCCCGCCCCAACGGCGCTCGCGGGATCCAAGAGGCCCGCATCCCCGAAGGACCCAGCGCCGACGGGTTCCAAGCGGACTCGGACCATCTCGTCGAGGTGAGTGATGATCTGTCCTTCTCGAGTGGTTTTTGTTTTCTCTGTAGTTGCCATTTTTCTCAGCCGGATTCCCCGACTTGTGATGAACCAGCCGGGCCGACACTCCGCTCGTGGTGGCGCCGAGGAAGACGCTGCGCTCGGCGGCACAGACGCCGAGGCCTGCGACGGAGCAGGCCGAGAAGGTGACGCCGGAGCCCGTGGCGGAGCCGGCCGAGAAGGCGACGCCGGAGCCCGCGGCGGAACGGGCCGAGGTGGTGACGCCGGTGCCCTCGGCTGAGCCGGCCGAGGAGGAGGCACGGAGGGTGGCGCCCTCTGTGGGGGAGAAGGCGCAGGAAGGGGACGGCGACAGCCCGGGAGACGCGCTCCCGACGGGCCTGGCCGTGGCACAGACCGTCCCTACGGAGGCGGCCGTGGCGGCGCTCCAAGCCGAGCTTGCCGAGGAGCTGATGGAGGCGGCTCTGCCTACTCTTCAGGAGGCGGCGGCCCGCCCTGGAGCGGGAGAGGTCGCCGTGTCTGGTGACGCGGCCGGGGAAGGTGGCCGCGGGGTCGCTGCCTCTCCGGGGGTTGCGGCTGGCCCCAAGGAAGCAGAGGCGGGGACATCCGGCGCCCTTCAAGACGCTGCCATCCCGGCAGCTGCTGCAGCCCCCGAGCCCTCCGGGGTGGTTCCCCCAGAGGTCGTCGTGCTCGAGGACTCGCCGGAGGGTAGCTCGCGGAGGGTCGTCGGCGAGTGCAGCAGGGGGCCTGTCGTGGAGTCCCCGAGCCCTTTGAGCCCTTCGAGCGAGGGCCTGGGCTTTCTCCGGGAGACGCCGGGGATGATGACGATGGATCGTCGTTTTGACGCCATCGTACCTATCGAGAACAATCCGAACCTGCCATGTGAGGGTCGATTGTTGTGGTACGATCGTCAGAACCCGGGGGATCCCATCTTCGAGCTGGACGACACGTCGGAGAGGGAGCAGTGCCGACTTCTCGCCGAGGGCCTCAATAATATGAAGGAGGTCTTCAATAAGATGATCATCGGGCCTTCCCGGGTGAGTTCTCGGGCTTCGTTCTTCTAGTCTTGGCGCCGTTTTGGGGTGTGTCTTACCGCTCTTCTTTTTGCTTTCGTTTAGAAAATTATGGAGCGCAGCTCCGAGAAGTCGGTGTTCCTTCGCCGGGAGTCCGGGCTTTGGCCCGCCGTGCAACAGCTGAAGGCCGAGAAGGAGCAACTCGAGGCCCAGCTGACCGAGGCCCGGGAGGCCAGGGACGAGGCGATTGAGGACGCCGCGGAGGAAAAGGCCACCCTCGAGGCGAAGGTGGTGGAGGCCGAGAGGACGGTGATGGAGGCGCTGGTGGCCGCGGACACCTCCAACCGGGCGAAGGACGCCGCCGTGCAGGAGGTCGAGGGGCTGAAGGCGAAAGTGGTGGACCTTCAGATAGACGTCCAGCACCGCGACCTTGACCTCAAGATGGCCAACAACCAGTTGGTCGAGCTGGCCGGGAAGCTGACGGCCGCGGAGGAAGAGGGGGCCCGCCTCAAGGAGGTCGCCCAGAAGCGGGAGGAGGAGATCCTCGGTAAGTTATCCCTCCCCATTTCTTGTCGGGCGGTTTCTTTCCGTTCTCCTCGAGTGGCGGCGAGTTTGCTTAGGCTTGTCTGCCAATGTAGCCCTGCGGAAGGGGAAGGCTGACCTGGAGGCCAAGCTCGAGGCCGAGAAGCGCGAGGTGACCAAGGCCTTTGCTGCCAACCAAGAGCTGGTGCAGCTTGGTCACGAGCTGAAGGCGGAGTTGGCCAGTAAGTATCGTGTTTCCGCTCGTCCTTCTTCTTGTTTTCCTCCCTGCAAAATGACACTGACGAAGGGTTGTCTGCAGGGGTTGTCGAGGACCTTCGGAGGTCCAGGGAGGCGGGCGAGCAGAGCCAGAGGGCCCTCGAGAAGAAGTCCGAGGTCCATCAGGCTTTGGTCCAGGCGGTCGAGCACCTGTTCGAGGAGCTCAACGTCAGCGGTGGCCCGTCCTTGGTGGATCGCCTCGCCCTTGTCGCAGGGAGGACTCGGGCGCAGGCCTCAGATCTTGCTCGGAGCGTGGCACGGAAGATCATTGCTATGTTCTTGTCGCACTACCCGACCATGGATCGGGAGGCTCTGCAAGGTGGGTGGGCCCCCGGCTACGAGGATGCTGAGTATGATGAGATTGAAGCCGAATCTTCCTCGTTTGCCGACAAGGTGCTGACCGCCGCCCTGAAGGATCTTGGGCTGGAGTAGGATAGACATAGAGGACTTAGTCATTTTGTCATGTAATGAACCAAACTCCTCTTTAAAGGATGATCATTGTTGCTCAAAAAACTCGTGTTTTATCTGTTGTTTGCCATTTTCATTTTCTTCCGAATGCTTTTTGGGGGTCGTGGGTCGAGATGGAAAGGCGCGGGGTCCTGCCCGTCGGACTCTGTTCCGTAGCCACCGGGGCGTAGGAACTCGGGAGATTGGGCACTCAGACTCGCAGCCCCCGAGTAGTTTCGGAAGATTCGAACAATGACAAGCAGCAGGTCGATATGCTGAAAGCAACAACTAGTCGAGGCGGTTCCTTTATTGCTTCTCGGGAAAAAGACGTCGGTCCGAGGACTTGGACTTTGCCCGCAAGTTAGCGCCGTAGCCGCAGGGGCGTGAGCACTCGAAACTTGGACAAGCGTGGTCACGAAGCCCCTCGAGCTGACGTTCCTTTCTCGCAAGCGCAAAAGTATACCGCTTGATCGCGCGCGAGAGCGATCACTTGTCGAGTTTTTGCGAAAAAACGGAGGGGCACCGGGCCCCGGGTGGAGCCCCCGAGCGGTGGGCGATCCTGCACAGGGAAGGGATCGCCCGCCGCTTAGCTTTGGGAACTTGCGTGGTACATTTCGGAAAACGACCATACGCGAATAAAGTACTCGGAACAGCGCAGTACTTTGATTATTATCGTGAATTGAAAAGTACAGGTACTTTTAAGGGTAAAAGCGACGTAGCTGCAGAGGCGTGCGAGCCCGCAGGGGAGTGTGAGGCTCTTCGGGAGAGGCGGGGACTCGTTGGGCGAGGTGGAGACTCCTCGGGCTCATCTTCGGCCTCGTTTTGTCGTGGCGTGGCCTCTCACAGGCCTCCTTCTGTGACCTGGGACCCCACGCGATGCAGGGTGCTGGTGGAGGAGCCTGTTTTACATCGTTACCCCTCATGCACCTTTTTCACAAAAGGTGGAGGGGCCGGACCGCGCCGTATTTTTGCCTTGCTGGCCGAAAATGCGGTGTCCGTATGACCTGATAACGGGTCAATTTGAGTGAAGCCTCGGCATCCCGCTCGACGGGTTCCGATCGGATCAGCTGGTGATCAGCTTCAAATTCTTGGTGGCGAGATCATCTAGTTACCGAGTCCGTTCGTCCGGACCTGGCGGCTCTTTGCCTTTCCATCGGAGGAAAAACCATGATCTTACTTTCCATCAAGACTCGAATGCAGTTCGGGATGCCCATGACGCTCGTGTGCTCGGGTACTGGCCGCTGGGACCCATCCCTTGCTGCCCCTCGCTCGGGGTGCCCGGGGGTGGCTGTCGAACCCTTCGACGGGCCAGCCTTCGAACCCCTGGTGGTTAACAGGCCGTAGTAGGTAATTATCGTGTCGGTTGTCGAGATCATTTGACCCTACGCGGGGAAAGGGTCACTCGCCTCTTATCTCAGAGGGCTCGAAGAGTGTCTCGGGAAACGACTGCAAGCTCATAAAGTACTCGGAACGGAAGAGCATTTTTATCACCGCAAGCGAATGACAAAGTACAGATACTTTTTAGGGGTAAAAGCGACGTAGCTGTTCTATGTTCCAAGCGTTCGTGAGGACTTGGCCGTCCGCATCCTTGAGCTTGAAAGTCCCCGGGCGGAGGACTTGGTCGACGATGTAGGGGCCTTCCCATGGCGGCGACAGCTTGTGGCGGCCGCGGTTGCTCTGAACTCGTCGGAGGACGAGGTCGCCGACTTGAAAGGCCCGGCTTCGGATGTTGCGGTCGTGGTATCGCCGTAGGGCCTGCTGGTACTTGGCCGAGTGGAGTAGTGCGATGCTGCGCGCTTCATCCAGCTGGTCGATGGCGTCTTCCAGGGAGGCTTGATTCCCTTCGTCGTCGTAGGCGCGAACCCTTGGGCTGCCATAGTCGAGATCAGTTGGGAGGACCGCCTCGGACCCGTGCACCATGAAGAAAGGCGTGCAGCCCGTGGCTCGACTTGGAGTGGTTCGCAAGCTCCAGAGGACCGACGGGAGCTCTGCAACCCACCTTGCCCGGAACTTCTCGAGGCGTTTGAAGATTCGTGGCTTCAGTCCTTGCAAGATCATGCCATTGGCTCTTTCCACCTGTCCGTTGGTTTTGGGGTGGCTGACGGCGGCCCAGTCCACTCGAATGTTGTTGTCGTCGCAGAAGTTGAGAAACTTTTTGCCCGTGAACTGAGTGCCGTTGTCGGTGATGATCACGTTCGGGACCCCGAAGCGGTAGATGATGTCGGTGAAGAACTGGACGGCTTCTTGCGAGCGAACCCGCCTGATGGGCCTTGCCTCGATCCATTTGGAGAACTTGTCGATGGCGACGAGGAGATGCGTGAAGCCCCCGGGTGCTTTCTTCAGTGGCCCGACTAAATCCAAACACCATACGGCAAAGGGCCAAGTGATGGGGATGGTCTGCAGGGCTTGCGCCGGGAGGTGAATTTGCCTTGCATAGAACTGACAGCCTTCGCAGCTGCGCACGATGTCCTTAGCATTGGCCACCGCGGTCGGCCAGTAGAACCCTTGCCGGAAAGCTTTCCCGACAAGTGTCTTCGGCGCGGCATGGTGCCCACACGCTCCTGCATGGATGTCCCTTAGCAATTCTTTGCCTTGGTCGATCGGGATGCAGCGCATCAAGACGCCGAAGGTGCCCCGTCGGTAGAGTTCTCCCTCGATGAGCGTGAAAGTTTTGGCCCAGCGCGCGATCCGCCGAGCCTCGGTCGGGTCGGGAGGGAGCTTGCCCTGCACGATCCACTCGAGTAGCGGGATCCTCCAGTCGGGATCCTCGAGGTTGGGCCCTGGTGCTGCGTCGATCTCCATCACTTCCACCTCCTCCTGAGCTGGAGGCTCGGGTGGCTCGTCGTCGAGTCGGATGGAGGGGGCGTGCTGGTCCTTGGCGAACACTCCATGGGGGACGGGCTTCCGGTTGGAGGCCGCCTTGGCGAGGGTGTCGGCCGCCTCGTTGTATCATCGTTGGACGTGCTTGAGCTCGAGGCCGAGAAACTTGTCTTCCAGCTCGCGGACCGCCCGGCAGTAGGCGGCCATCTTGGGGCTGACGCAGCTCGACTCCTTCATCACTTGATCGATGACCAACTCCGAGTCTCCTCGGATCTCGAGACGCCGTATGCCAAGCTCGAGGGCAATACGGAGTCCGTTGATGAGGGCCTCGTACTCGGCGGCGTTGTTGGAGGCCGAGAAGTGCAGCCGAACCATGTACTCCATGCGCACGCCCAGAGGCGAGACAAAGACCAGGCCGACACCTGCCCCCTCTTTCATTAGCGATCCGTCGAAGTACATGACCCAAGTCTCGTGCTCGATGGAGGTCGGGGGAGTCTGGGCCTCGGTCCACTCGGCGACAAAGTCGACCAACGCTTGTGACTTGATGGCGTCCCGAGGTGCATAGGTGATGTTCTTCCCCATCAACTCGAGCGCCCACTTGGCTATCCTCCCGTCGGCCTCGGGGTTCTGGATCACTTCGCCGAGTGGATACCTCGACACCACCATGATGGGGTGGGCGTCGAAGTAATGCCGGAGCTTCTGCTTGGTGATGAGGACGGCGTAGACAAGTTTTTGGATCTGGGGATATCGTACCTTGGTGTCGGACAGGACCTCGCTGATGAAGTAAACGGGGCGTTGCACCTTTTGGATCTTCTCGGGCTCGTTTCGCTCGACGACGAGGGCGGTGCTTACCACATGGGTGGTTGCCGCAATGTAGAGCAGCAAGGGCTCCCCTTCCGCCGGAGCGGTCAGGATCGGTGGGTTTTTAAGCGATGCCTTAAGCGAGTCGAGGGCCTGCTGCGCCTCGACGTTCCAGACGAAGTGATCCGACTTCTTGAGCAGTCGGTACAAGGGCAGGCTCCGTTCCCCGAGTCGGGCGATGAAACGGCTGAGTGCGGCCAAGCATCCCGTGACGCGTTGGACCCCCTTCACGTTCTGGATCGGTCCCATGTCGGTGATGGCGGTTATCTTCTCAGGATTGGCTTCGATGCCTCGTTCCGATACGATAAAGCCGAGGAGCATGCCTCTCGGGACCCCGAAAACGCATTTCTCGGGGTTGAGCTTTACTTTGTTCAGCCGGAGCTTCTCAAAGACAGCTGCGAGGTCGGAGACCAAGTCGCCAGTGCGCTTGGATTTTACTACTATATCGTCAACGTACGCCTCGACCAGTCGGCCGATTAAGTCGCCAAAGACGCGTCGCATGCATCTTTGGAACGTGGCGCCCGCGTTTTTCAGCCCGAATGGCATAGACGAATAGCAGAAGGTGCCGTAAGGTGTGATAAACGATGTTGCGAGCTGGTCGGCCAGGCTCATCGCGATCTGATGGTACCCGGAGTACGCATCGAGAAAGCAGAGGGTTTCGCACCCCGCGGTGGAGTCGACCACCTGATCTATGCGCGGAAGAGTGAAGGAGTCTTTTGGACATGCCTTGTTAATGCCAGTACAGTCAACGCACATCCTCCATTTCCCATTCTTCTTTTTTACAAGGACGGGGTTGGCCAACCACTCGGGGTGGTATACCTCCCTAATGAAGCCGGCGCTGAGGAGCTTTTTGAGCTCTTCGCCGATGGCTTTGTACTTGTCCTCGTCGTAACGTCGAAGCCTCTGTTTGACGGGTCGAGCGCCAGGCTTAATATCAAGTTTGTGCTCGGCGACTTCCCTTGGAATCCCCGGCATGTCCGAGGGCTTCCATGCAAACACATCGACTTCCCTATAGAGGATCGAGCGCCGTCCCGACACGGAGGGTGCGACCATCGTTGGCCACGGCAACCTCCTTGACGTCCTTGGCTGGCTCAAAGGAGCACGCAGCACGCTTGGAGGTCTCGGGGATATCTGGGTTCCTGGGTGAAGGCTCAGCGGCGAGCTTCTTGGACTGGACGAGCGCCTCCGCGAATTGGAAGCACTCGGTTTCACAGGCGAACGCATGCTCAAACGAAGTCCCCACTGTGATGACACCTTTGGGTCCGGGGATCTTCAGTTTGAGGTACGTATAGTTCGGGACAGCCATGAACTTTGCATATGCAGGCCTCCCGAGGATGGCGTGATACGTCCTAGGAAATCCCACCACTTCGAAAGTGAGGGTTTCTCTGCGGAAGTTCCGTGGAGTCCCGAATATGATGGGCAGGTCGATCTGCCTGAGCAGTATTGCGTCCACCCCGGGGACAACCCCGTGGAATGGCGCCGCGGATGGCCGAAGCCGGGACCGCGAGATCCCCATCTCATCGAGAGTGTCGGCGTAGAGGATGTTGAGGCCGCTCCCGCCGTCCATCAACACCTTGTGGATGCGTTTCGTCCCGAAGAGAGGAGCAACCACGAGCGGGTACCTTCCGGGTTGTGGGACATGGTCGGGATGATCGGAGCGATCAAAGGTGATCGGGGCCTCGGACCATCTTAGGTAGGAGGGCACCACAGGCTCTGTGTGGCAAACTTCTCGTCAGATTAACTTCTCGTCGCGCTTCGAGGGGCAGGCCGCCGACCCCCCAACGATCATCAGGACTGCGCCGTCCTCCCTGGGGTAACCGTCGTCGTCGTTCGGGCCTCCGGCCCCATCTCGGTTCTCGTATGGTTTCTTCTTCAGAGTGCCGGCGAGGAAGCTCTTCATGAGTTTGCAGTCCTTCAGGGCGTGCTTGACGGGGCCCTCGTGGTTGGTGCAAGGCGCCTCGAGGAGCTTCTCGAAGTGATCTTTCGGCGTGTTGCCCTTGGGCTTGGTAGGTTTCCGCTCGGCCGCCGCCACCATGCCGTCGTCACGTCGCCGCTTGTCCTTCTTCTTTTTCTTGTCGGGTGGACCCTTGGGCTTGGTAGGTTTCCGCTCGGCCGCCGCCACCATGCCGCTGTCACGTCGCCGCTTGTCCCTCTTCTTTTTCTTGTCGGGTGGAACGGAGGGGCCTTCGCCGGCCGCCCCCGACTGCTTGCCCTTACCTTGAGGCCGATCGAGGGTGGCGGCGACTGCGTCTTCTCCGTCGGCGTAGTCGGTGGCGATGTCGAGGAGCTCCCGGATGGTTCGTGGCTTCCTGCGTCCCAACTCGTGGATGAGGGTCGCGCAGGTGGTTCCAAACCGGAACGCTGAGACAACGTCGGTGTCGGCGGTGTTTGGCAGCTCGGTGCAGCGCTTGGAGAAGCGCTTGATGTAGTCCCGCAGAGTTTCGTCCGCCCCTTGGAGGCAGTTGCGCAGGTCCCAGGGATTCCCGGGACGAGTATAGGTGCCCTGGAAGTTGCCGACGAAGGCATCACGCAACTGCGCCCAGCTGTCGATCCTGCCTGCGGGGAGATGCTCCAGCCACGTTCGCGCCGAGTCGGCGAGGTAGAGGGGGAGGCTTTTGATGATGAAGTAGTCGTCTTGTGCTCCCCCCGCGTGGCACGCGAGCCGGTAGTCCTCCAGCCAGACGCTGGGGTTTGTGTCCCCGTCGTACTTGGGCACCGTCGTGGGAGCTCGGAAGCGCGGAGGGACCTGAGCGCCGAGGACGCGAGGTCCAAAGGCACGCGGCCCCCTAGGGTCGGGTGACGCGCTCCTGCTCCGGTCCTCGCCGCTGTCGTAGCGGCCCCCGCGCCGCCATTTGTAGGATCGGTGTGGGCGGTGCTGATGGTGCTCGTCCCGTTGTCTGGCGCCTCCGTCGGCTACGGTCTCGTGATGATGTACGGAATGCTCTCGATCGGGCTCCCGGGGAGCTCGCTGGCGTGAGGCGGAGCTTTCCGCCTATTGGACTGCTGCGGTTTCCAGGAGCGCGCGGAGCTGCTGATGGAACCTTCGATCTTCGGGCGCCGCTGGTTCAGGGTGCTCGCGGAGCAGGACAGCAGCCGCTGCGAGGTTCTGGGACGCCCGGTTGAAGACCGGCGCGTCGTTGGCATTGCCACCGTCGTTGATGATGCGTTGTTGCACGTCCCGAGCCCGTGCGCGGGCGGCTCCTCCATCCATGTTTCTCCCGAGCTCGCGGTTGAGCTGCTGGCGTTCTGCCTCGATCTGACGCCGGGCCTCGTCGAGCTCCTGTAGCCTGACCCGCCGGGCGTCGCCTGCCGGGGCGTTGGGCGGTGGTGCCGCAGGGGCGTTGGCAGGCGGAGCCGCAGGGGCGCGGGCAGGCGGAGCCGCAGGGGCGTTGGCAGGTGGTGCTGCGGGGGCGCCGTCCCTCGTCGAACTGCTGGCGGACTGCACATCCCCGTCGGGGGTGTGACACATGAAGCATTCCCGAGAAGGGTCGAAGTTCGGCGGAGCCCACCTCAACCGCGGGTGAGAGCTTTGCTCGCTCACCGTGCTTTTGGCAGTTGGCAGGAGGCAGGGGTCGGACTCCGTCGGTGTCGGGGTGGCCGCCGGGTCGCTCGGCAGGCCTGGCTGTCCCTCCGGGTACATGGCGTTGTAGCAGTCGATGAACTCGTCCCAGGGGAGCTGCTCCTGCCCTCCAACCTGGAGGGCGAGGTTGGTGATCATGTAGGAGACGTTGCGGAAGCGTTCCTGGGACGGGCTCCGTCCCAGGGCGGCCGCCAGGTCCCCACCGAGCAGGTCGAGGACGTAGGCGGTGGCTCCCGTCGTGGCGTGGGAGGGCTTGGGCCCCTCGTCGTGGAACGTCTTGCCACCGTTGTCGCAGGCAAGCTTGGGGCGCACGAAAGTGGCCCCGACGATGGGCTCCACCGACTTGCTGAAGGCGAAGTCGAGGGAGCCGAACCGCAGGTGATCGCCCGGCGCCAGCGAGGCGCCGCCGTGGGCCATCCGGGCCCTGGTGAAGTGTCGTGACACGCGAAAAGGCCCCTACCTGGCGCGCCAACTGTCGGGGTTCTCTACCGCCGGCAAGTAAATTTCTACGATCGCGTGTCTGGGTCCGGATGGTGACTCAAGAGACAGGGGGTTTAGACTGGTTCGGGCCTCCGGAGAGTAACACCCTACGTCCAGTGTGTGCCGATGTTCTCAAGTCCAAGTCTGTAGTAGGGGGTACAAACTGGTCGGGAAAGGGTCCCAAGTCCCTGTGCTGTGCGAGTGAGCGTGCTGTTCGTGCTGTGTTCGAATGTTCGACTGATGTCCGACCGTCCCCCCACTGGTGTCCCCTTGTCCCCTTTTATAGTCTCAAGGAGAGAAGGGAGCGGGGGGTAAGAAAGAAGAAAATTACAAGGGGAGTTACTGCCCCCGAGGCCTTTAGCTTGCGCCGCGCGCCGAGCCGTACAAGGAGCAGGTGTTGACGGAGTGGGCGCCCCGCCGGACCCGGGATCGTACATCCCGGGTGGTTGGTGTAGATGACTTCTCGGGCAGGTTCTCGGGTAGTTTCCGGGTCGTGGTTGACTCGCTCGAGGCCTTTGGGAACTCCAGGTGTCCTGCTCGAGCTCCAGGTGTCGTCCTTGGGCGCCGGGGGTCGTCCTTGTGCGCCCGGTGTTGCGCATGCATTTCTCTCAGGACTGTAGCGTTCCTGTTCGGATGAGACGGGCGCCATTGTGGCTGCCGTGGCGAAGGACGGACGCCCATCATGCTCTGACGCGGCGGGTACCAAGTGGGTACGGCACTGGATGGGCCGGGACGGGACGAGGCCGAGTAGTTTGACCGGGCGAGCCGGAGACTCCTCGGAAGCGGAGAACTCCTCGGGCGAATCGGAGAGCCATTCGGAGGCGGAGAACTCCTCGGGCGAGCCGCGGAACCACTCGGAGGCGGAGAACTCCTCGGGCGAATCGGAGACTCGTCGGGCGGCCTCCGAGTTGTTGGGGCATGGAGAATCTGCTTTGATTTGGTTCTTTGGTTTTTGCTTTTGAGGGGTGGATTATCGTAAGGACCCGGGTTAAGGGTTTGATTGGGTACCCCTAATCCAGACCCTCGTCACAGCTCCTTGTAACTGTCCAGACCCATAAAGCACCTTCTCCCTGTCGGTGCACTGAGCTATATCCAGCTGACGATTCACCGCCTTGAGCCAGTCTTCGGCTTGCAGTGGCTCACTGGCGTGGGTGAAGACAGGCGGGCGTCCCTTCATGAACTCCCCACGCCGATCTCTGACTTGCGGCTGATGCTGAGGTGGCGGCTGGTTCTGCAGATTCTGCTGTGCAGCTGCGAATGCGTTGGCCATCTGCTGCAGCATCTGTTTCTGATTGGCCAGTAGCTGTTCGAGCGGCACTGGAGGTGGCAACGGTGGCGGGTTTGGGTTGGCACGACCTCCACGAGCATTCCTCCAGTTGGCCATCTGTTACAGACACATGTCACGGTTACATTTCAGTCCATAACATGAATCCATTCCGACTGATCATAGGCACAAGATAGAAATAGATTTGGGAGAATTCAGCAGACAGAGAACAGATAAAGGATATGAAAGCAAAGTAAAGAGACAGATAGATTATAGAAACCCAACTATTTATTCATTAACGAGCTAAACCAATATTCTAGATGTATGTGAACAATAGGTTCACATGCACCACACTCATTACAAAGATCCAAATCACACAAGTTCACAAAAATAATAAAGCAAGCACTCATTAACACGGTTCAAACACTAAAACTCAGACGACTCACACAACTCAAACGACTCAACTCGCATGACTAGCATTTTTATTACAACTCAAGACCATGTAATGCTCATCTATGGTGGTGCGGCTAGCAAAAGTCCCGTAGCGAGTCCTCTTGCGTGGCGGTGCTTCTGCAAGATACTCCGGTTCCTCCATTGGTGGTTCAGCGCCGGGGTGCTCCAACTCTGCGATCCTAAGCCTTGCTGCTTGAAGCTCTTCCCACATCCTGGAGTGCTCATCCAGCAGTGAATCGAACTCCGTGTTGATGGTTGCAGCAAAACCCATAGTCTCCACGAGTCTGGCGCTCTGCTCTCCAGCTGGGTTGGCGATTCTGCTAGTCCTCCTCCCACGGGGCACACGTGGAATGTAGCGCTCCGCTCCATTGCAGACAAGGCTGAAGTAGAGTCCACGATAGGCGTAGAGTGCCCGGCGAGCGGCATCTGTAATGCCAGCCTCCTGCGTCTCCCTGGGAGCCAGTGCGGGGTGCTCTGACTCAGTCCTGGCGGCGCCTAGCAGTCGAGCAGACACTCGAACACAAGCCGTGGTCTTCCAGAAGTCAGTGTAGTGGTGATGAGTCCACCACTCACTGTGGTAGTCCACACTGACACGGCCATGTCCACAGTGGCGTTGAAGTAGGCGAAGCAGACGGCGATGGAAGTAGCAGTCTCCTCCATCACGAGTAGTCTCCACCACCTTCCATCCTGTAGCTAGAGGTGGGTGGTCTTCCTCA
This sequence comes from Alloteropsis semialata, assembly GCA_004135705.1. Classification (NCBI taxonomy): domain Eukaryota; kingdom Viridiplantae; phylum Streptophyta; class Magnoliopsida; order Poales; family Poaceae; genus Alloteropsis; species Alloteropsis semialata. The sequence goes on from CM014275.1 coordinate 61,834,648, forward strand.
TCATCATCAGAGTCATCAGAGCCATCATAGTCGGAGTCCTCTCCATTTGAATCATCACCATTGCCTTCGGGGTCCTCTGGGCCTCCTCCGGCAGTGGCGCCTTCTTGCTTGACTGGAGCTGGTGGCGCCGGTGGTGGAACAACAGGCACGAACTGGTCCTCCTCCTCATCGTAGATCTCGACCATCTCGAGATCTTCTTCAACTTCCTCCACTGGAGACTTCTGGATAGGCGGCAGCTCTATCCCTCCAACTGGATCAGGGTTGAAGAACTGCAAGGCATGCTCAGCAACTCTGGGAGGCAAGAACTCTCCAACACACTTGCGCGGAGTGACCTTAGAGCGAGCCATCTATAGAAGAAAGAGAACAAGGAATGAATTAAAATTTTGTAATAGAATAAGATAGATTAATAAGAATAAAGATTTGTATAAAATAACTCAAAGTGAAACAAGAGATTAAAGTAAATTAGAAATAAGGAATAATAATAAGGATAAGTGAAATAATCAAGATTAAAACTTAAATGGAATAAGGACAAAGATAAAAGAAGACTCTAAACGACCATTCTAACTAGGCTGTGTGTCCTACAGTCAGCACTGCTTTGATACCAATCTGTCACACCCGGATTTACGAATAAACCCGAATGCTACTATATGTGTACCCAGGAAGTCCAACACACACATATAGCTTTAGGATAACAGAATATCAAAGTAAACCAAGTGCTTGAATACAAAAGAGTAGCATCTCAGAAATTATTACAAATAAGACTCAAGTCTTTAATCAAAGTTTACGCATACGAAAAGATAAACTCTCATGGCTCCACAAACTACACAAGGACACCGACTGGTTGACAGCTGCCTAGAAGTCCGGAACATCTTCAGGAAACTCCACAACACCTTCAGGTTCATCTGATTACCCATTCAGGATTTTGTTGAATAATGCAAGTGTAAGTAAACCAGCTTTACTTAACAAATATAACACGAGGGATGAAGGCTTAAAAGGCTAGACACGGTTTAATTGCGGTAAACACTTTTAATTGTTCAATTTTAGCATTAACCAAATTACTACAGTGTAATAGGCAATTCCCAGTTGTAACCCAAATTAAGTATAAGTAGAGAAGTATCATAGTTCACCATCATTCCAGTTTCATTCCATTTTTAAACATCACCAGGGTAAAAGTCACTGTCAAAAAGGATCCAGGCCACTCGTAACCGTGAGTACGGCTGTTATAACAGTTTTACACTCTGCAGAGGTTGTACACTTCCCCACTGGTCGCATAAAAGTTCAGAAGAACTTTATAACCCAACCACGCAGTGCTATCTAGGCACATTCATCACACTACCTTTGGTGCGACTGCATAGGGACGCTACGAGATCTTTCAATATTTACTTAGTCAAGACCAGAGCCCATTTGATTCCCGTGGTTGCACTGTTCTCCCGGGTTGCCACTTTAAGATAGACCATAACTAGTGATGCCCAGAACAAAGCACACAGCAATTGATCCAGTTTAAAGGTTGATTAAGAACAAAGCACACAGCACATGTTCCGATTTAGGTTGGATGGAGCAAAGCACACAGCACATGTCCAAATTAAGGGTTGCCTAGAACAAAGCACACAACACATGTTCTAGATCGTGAATTGCCTAGAATAAAGCACACAGCACATATTCTAGAACAAGAGTTTGCTGAGAACAAAGCACACAGCACATGTTCCAGCTACCTAACCATGTTGCTAAAAAGCAAGTTTTAATCATTCGCAAATGATCATAAGTATCCAAGTATCATCGTCCAAAGACGGTAAGCTCATGTTGTTTAGCCTAGCATTTGCTACCCAAAAGATGCATAACCCGATTGAACAAGGAAGTAAGTTTTAAGAACACTTGGGATAATCCTAAAACAGATTAACTCATGCATGAATGTATGTGATTAATAAGGTGTATAGGTATCAAGGAATTCTCGTGTTATACTTGCCTTCCTCTTGGTACTGCAGCTGCTGCTCTTGCTCTTCAAAGTGTTGCTCGAAGAACGGCTCGAACGGCTCACCGGCTAGACACGATCAACAATCACCAACACACAATCCAGACAAGCCAGTACATGCATAACAAGTGAAATAAATTAGAACAGTACACCAATCAATACAAACAGTGGCTAAAAAGCTAACAAAACTATTCTATGCATCACTACGAACACATGAGTGCAAGAATCACTGAAATCGGAGTTAAAACGCATAATCTAGGGCTAAAACAAGGTCTAGGGCTTGCTGGCAAAGAAACTAAACTTCCAGGGACCTATCTGCGAGAAAATAGGGACCTAAATGTAATTACATAAAAAAGAAGGTCTAACGTGCAAATATTACAACCTAGGACGGTGGGTTCAATTATTTAAATACTCAGGGTTCAAACTGTAAGAAAAAGGACCTAAACCTAATTATTTTTGAACTACACAGGACTGCGGGTTAAATTCAGTAAAACCGAGGGGCTTTTCTGCAAAATGGGCGCTGCGTGGCTGGCCGGGCTGACGTGGCGCTGACGTGGCGCGCACGTGTCAGCCACGTGGCGCTGACGGGGCGGTGGACCGCGCCGTGGACTCGGTCCACGGGTCCACGGTGGACCGGTTACGGGCCGAAGGGGTACGGGCAGATCTCGGCCGTCCAGATCAGATCGGGCGGCTGACTTTGAAGCGGGCGGCTGTGGTCACCGGCGGCGAGCGGGGACGGCGGCGAGCGGCGGTGAGCGGCGGCGCTGCATCGAACTAGGGGCTACGGGGCTCGGTTTTGTGCGCGAGTTGGACCGGGAGAACGAGGGGCGCACGGCGAGGCTTACCAGGGGGTCGAGGACGGCGATTAGGCGGTCGAGAAGGGGCTCGACGGCGAACGGCGGCGGTGAGGCTCGGAGCTCCGCGGCGGGGTCGTCCGGGGCTCGGTGTCGGGGTTCCGGGCGTCGGGGTGGCCTCCAAGAGCTCCTGTGGGCACGGGGAAAGGGTTAGGAGCGAGCGCGGCTCCTCCTTGGCGTCGAAATCGAGCGGCGGCGGCTTACCGGAGCGGATGGCACGGCGGCGGCGCGAGCTCTCGGGTATGGGAAACGAGGTAAGGGAGGGGGCTTGGGGTAGCTTTATAGGGTGGAGGTTGTAGGGGATAAGCTCGCGCGAAGTCCGGGGCGGATAGGGCCTGGCGCACGCGCGAATCGCCGCGGCGGTTGGGCGCGGCGGCGTCGGACTCGACCGGGAGTCCGAGCCGGAGGGAGAAGACGGCCCTGACAGGTGGGCCCCACCTGTCAGCGGTGCGGCTGGAAAGCGCCTGGGCGCTGGGCGTCTTCGGCGTGTGGGAGGCAGGCGCGGCGCGGCAACTGGGCCGAGTGGGCTGAGGTGAGTTGGGCTGCGGGGAGGAAAAGTGGACGTGGCTGAGGGTTAAGGGGGCAAAAGCGGACCGGACGAAAACTAAAAGGGCTAAAGTCAGACTTATTGCGGGAAAACAATTAAACACTCATTCAAGAGCAAATCAAATGAGGATTTCAAATATAAATTCAAAACCCATCAAATGAATTACTAGCAAACAAAAAATATGCTCCGGTATGAATGCACATACATGTTTTCCTACGCGTACTCTTGCTTTAATTTTTGGACCAAATTTTAATTAGCCCCTATATGATATGAACAAATCAATAATTAAATATATTAAATTCTAATTTTTATTAAGGCCTAATTTTTATGGTGTTACAAACTCCTTCCTCCGGGACAACTGGGACATCTTCCCGTGGAAGCCATTAGACATGCCGGGTGTCCCAAGGGAGAAGGCTGAGCACTCCTTGGACTTGAGCAAGACAGCGAAGCCTACCAAACAGAAGCTGCGCCGATTCGCCCAAGATCGTAAGGAGGCCATTAGGGTAGAACTAAATAAGCTCCTAGCTGCCGGTTTCATTAGAGAATGCAAACACCCCGAGTGGCTTGCAAATCCTGTACTTGTAAAGAAGCAATCTGGCAAATGGAGAATGGGCATTGACTACACGGATCTCAACTACTACTGCCCTAAAGACCCCTTTCCTCTTCCGTGAATTGATCAAGTCGTTGACTCTACGTCCGGCTGCGTGCTCCTATGTTTTCTCGACTGCTACTCGGGTTATCACCAGATAGCCCTGAAGACGTCCGACCAGGACAAGACGGCGTTCATCACCCCGCATGGCATCTACTGCTACAAGACGATGACTTTCGGGTTGAAGAATGCCAGTGCCACGTACCAGAATGCTATCCAAGGTTGCCTGCAGAGCCAAATCGGCCGTAACGTGGAAGCTTACGTGGATGACGTCGTCATCAAAACATACGACGCCGACTCCCTGGTCGCCGACCTCCAGGAAACATTCAACAACTTACGCCGTTTCAGATGGAAGCTTAACCCCACAAAGTGCGTATTAGGGTGCCGTCCGGAAAGCTCCTGGGCTTCCTGGTCAGTCAACGCGGCATCGAGGCAAATCCAGTCAAACTGGACGCCATACGCAACCTCAAGGAACCAACGTGTAAGAAAAACATCATGAAGCTCACTGGAATGATGGCGGCCCTGAGCCGGTTCATCAGCAAGCTCGGCGAGAAGGAATACCCATTCTTCAAGATCCTCAAAAAGGCGGACAAGTTCGAGTGGACCCCTGAGGCAAGCAAGGCTCTGGCCGACCTCAAGGAGTTCCTAGTCACCCCCCAGTGCTTACGGGTCCGACCCCCAGGGAAGAGCTCTTGCTATACATCTCTGCCACCACTCATGTGGTCAGCACGGCCCTGGTCGTCGAGCGACCAGAAGAAGGCCACCCATACAAGGTCCAGCGCCCTGTATACTTCGTCAGCGAGGTACTTAGCGAATCCAAAGTCTGGTACCCCCATCCTCAGAAGCTGCTCTACGTGCTCCTGATCACCGCCAGGAAGCTACACCACTACTTTCAGGCCCACGTCATTCGAGTCATCTCGAATTTCCCTCTTGGAGCCATTCTCCACAACAGAGACGCCAACGGCCGCATCGTCAAGTGGTCCATCGAACTCGACGAGCACACCGTCAACTTTGAGCCACGGGAGGCCATTAAGTCCCAGATACTGGCCGACTTCGTGGCCGAGTGGACCGAGATCCAGACGCCGACCCCCGCGGAACGGCCGAAACACTGGAAGATGTACTTTGATGGCGCCCTCAACCTTGAGGGAGCTGGCGCAGGAGTGCTGTTCATCTCCCCGGAGGGGCAGCACCTCAAATACGTTCTTCAGATACACTACCAGGCCACCAACAATGGGGCCGAGTATGAAGCCCTCATCCACGGTCTCCGGATCGCGGTGTCGCTTGGCATCAAGCGGCTGATGTGCTATGGTGACTCCAAGCTAGTCATCGAACAAGTCAACAAGAATTGGGACATGACCAAGGAAACCATGAGCGCATACTGCGCAGAGGTGCGCAAACTCGAGGCCCACTTCTATGGTCTCGAGCTCCACCATGTCCTCCACGAGGACAACGTTGCCGCCAATGTCCTATCCAAGCTAGGGTCCACCAGAGCCCAGGTGCCAGTCGGCGTCTTTGTCCAAGACCTGCGCACCCCGTCCATCAAGATGCTTGAGGACAGCAGTCCTGTGCCCGACATGGAGCCACCCTCGAGTGGCCCACCTACCAATGAAGTTCTCATGGTGGAAGCAGACTGGGCGCCCCCTTCATCGCTTTCCTCACAGAGAACTGGTCACCGGGTACGAAGGAGGAAATTGAGAAGTTGACTCGGCGTGCGACAAACTACGTCGTCATCGGTGAAGCTCTGTACAGAAAGACCGCCTCCACAGGCATACTCATGAAGTGTGTCCTCCGCGACAAAGGCATCAGCCTCCTGCAAGACATACACTCCGGTACTTGCAGCAACCACGCCGCTGCAGGGACCCTAGTCGGCAAAGCTTACAGAGCAGGGTTCTACTGGCCAACAGCCCTATCCGACGCAAAGGAGTTGGTGCGCTGCTGTACCGGCTGCCAGTTCTTCCAAAAGCAAAAGCATCTGCCGGCCCAGGCGCTACGCACCATTTCCCCATCTTGGCCATTCGCCATACAGGGACTCGACAATGTCGGGCCCTTCAAGACCACTCCGGGCGGATTCAAACACCTCTTGGTGGCAGTCGACAAGTTCACCAAGTGGATCGAGTACAAGGTTGTCACTGATACCAAGTCAGCTACAGCTGCCAAGTTCATCGAAGAGCTTACCCACCGGTTCGGCATTCCGAACCGCATCCTCACGGACCTGGGGTCCGAATTCACAGGCAACCAATTCTGGGACTTCTGCCAAGACAACTGCATCGATGTTTACTACTCCTCCATGGCACACCCCAGGTGCAATGGCCAGGTTGAACGAGCTAATGGCATGGTCCAGGACTCACTCAAGAAAGCAATGTATGATGGGCTCAACCAACACGCAGGCCGATGGGCCAAAGAAGTACATCATGTCATATGGGGCCTACGAACACAGAAGAGCAGAGCAACAGGATATCCCTTCTTCCTGGTATACAGCTCCGAAGCAGTCCTTCCAGCCGACGTCACTCACGGTGCTCCGTGCATCCAACATTACCAGGAAGGTGAAGTTGAAATCGGCCGCCAGGTCGAGCAAATATGGCGATACCACGACAAGAACTTCCGGGAACGCTCCCTCAACGTCGGCGACCTGGCCCTACGCCCGGTGATGTCTACCAAGGACAAACACAAGCTTTCAGCCCCCTGGGAGGGCCCTTGTATCGTCAAGGAAGTCGTCTCGCCAGGAACATACAGCCTCCAGTGGGCTAATGGCGACCCCGTCCTGAACGTGTGGAACATCGAGCACCTCGTCAAATTCTATCCGTATAAAAACACCAAGAGCTATGTATCCCTTATCTCATATCAACAAAAGTATCTTTGCCTCATGGCTTGTTGTTGTCTCCTCACCCGACATCCATGCTGATGCTCGGGGACTAGGCCTGACCCAGACAGTGTTTTACTCGTCACGACAATAGGGGAGTACCCGCTTACTCCGACTTCCAAGTCCCTGCCCAACCCTATGTTCCCCACGGCGACTACTAGGCTAACCTGGCTGGTCCGAGTCCCCAACTGTGAAACCCTGAGCTCCGTGCTCAACCCGCGCGCCCCCTACACCTAAGCCTCCCCGCTGAGCAGTGTAGCAGGGTAAGCCATCCTCTCCGTGAGCAGTGGTCAGTGGGTCAAAAAGGGCGCTTAAACGGCACAAGGCAGTGGCCAGTCGGGTGAAGCAAAGTCCTAGTCGGTAGGGAAAAGGGCCCAACAAGAACACCAATGCACATTAATGCTTCAATTGAACTTAGAACTTTATACATACATGTAAGATTCATATTTTACATCTTAAAGTCACTTTTACAGGCCAAGCTCTCTCGCTACAGCCTCGGCCAGAGGGGCACACTCGTCCACTAACTCGTCGAACTCTTTGTCGGCGAGCTCCTCGGGAAGGTCATCGACGATCGAAGCCAGCTCCTGCGTCGGGAAGTGTACCCAGAATAGCGCCAGTATGCGGCTCCTGAAGCCGATTGCAGTTTCCTGCATCAACTGGGCGGCGCGGTTAGGACCGGCCCTGAGCCGTTGCACCAATGTCAACGTCGCCGGGCCTGACTCGGCAAGAACCAGCGAATTAGCGTTGAACTCGGCAGCTTGCTTCAGCTCCAGCAGCTCCGTCCAAAGCCCTGCAATGGAACCCACATAAGCATTCCGACTCATTCAAGTCCAAGAAGATTTGCCAGGAGATACTCACCATGCATGGCCTGGTCATGCGAATCCTTCAAGGCCTGATTGGCCTCCGCCTGGTGCTCGGACTCGGCCGCCAGACGAAGGTTGGTTGCCTTGAGTGTCCGCACCTCCTCTTCAAGCTTCCGCTTGGCCCCGGCCAGCTCGTCGACCGTCCCCTGGAGGGCGTCCTCCCTCTTCTTCGCCTCTGCAACAAAGGCGCTATGAGCACTGGTCACCTAGACAAAATGCATACAGACGAGAAGCACAAGAACTTACCCTCGGCGAGAACCGTCATGTCATTCATGAGGTCCTCGTTGGTCTTCACGACGTCGGCAAGCTCCTGGTCCTTCTTCCTAAGGAACTCCTTGGCAGCTTCAGCCTCACGGATTCTCTCCGTGCGGAGCTGCGCCAAGGTCCGGCGATCCTCCAGGGCTTGCCGCCTGAAATCAATATCCCTTGCTGCCCGCGCCGTGAAACCCTGGCACACAATACATTGACCTCATGGTCAATCCGTGCTCCAGAACTACAACAAGGTCCCAGGAAGACATACCTGTACAACGCGATTCAGGACACTGGCCACGTTCTGCAGCTTTCGGAGTTTGCCTTCTTGATCCACGAGGTCAAGTTCCATCCGCTGCTCCAGAGTCAGCTCTGGCGCCTGAGGCCCGCCCCCGTGCTCAGCCGCGATCACTCCCACCAAGGGAGGCACGTGGACGCCAGCATCGGCATCCGTATCCCTCCCAAGGAGCCGATCATCGTCATCTTCAAGTGGAGGGGGGCTCCTAGCCGACTCCTCCACCCCCGTAAGACCCTCCGGGGCGTTATCCTCGAGGGCAACCTCGGACACCTCTGCCTGCGGGTCGTCCACCAGGGCGCCCGTCCCCAAGATGCGTGGAGGACTCGGCGGGTGCGGCGGCCCTGACATGCCGACCGGCACCTGCTCCAGCAGGACCAAGGCAGTGCTGAACCCTGACCCCGCCTCCATGGCGGCAAGTTGACTCGACGGCGCCTTGCCACTAGCCCCTGGGCGTGGCAGGGCGTCGGCACCCACCTGGCTCTCGAGCCTGCATCCAAGACTTCAACAACTCAAGCCCTGCATATCAAAAGAAACAATCTGGATTGCCAAGGCAACATACCCGATCTTGCGCGGACGCTTGAACTGCACACGTTGCAGCACCTGCGGAGGTGTCTGGCTCGGCAGCAGAGTCGCGTCCGGTCGCAGCGCCGGTTGGGCAAAGATACACCCCTGGCTACCCGCAATCTCCTGCGCAGGCTGCTCAAACTCAGGGCCTGAGGGAGACCCGTCAGCGACACCTCTCGCATCGCTCGCTGCTTTCCTCTTCTTCCGCGCGTCGGCCTCGGCCCGCACGGATTGCCCCAGCTTTGGGGGCGGCTTGGGAGACTCTCCTCGAGCTGCCTTTTGGGACTCGGTCATCTTGCGCACGGCATGGCAGGACGACCTTCCCAATCCACCAGTTGGCGCCTGGGCCACTTGGTCGTTCTCCAACTCCTCCTGGGGAGCCGCGATGAAGTCGCCCGCCTCCCACTCGGCCTGCCCCTCATCCAGGACATGAGGAGCCCGGGACGCCTCCTCCACCATCATCAGCTTCTCCAGCTGGACATCGGCCTCGGGCAGGGGTGCCGGGCTGAAATATTTCGCCGCTCGTTCCTGCGAGATAAACACACGGCAACAGCACAGTCAGTTATGTCGGACACCTAGCAGCTCAGTGATCAGATATACAACATACAAGGCAATAGAGAACTCACTGGTGGAGGAGGATTATGCAAAGAAAAGGGCATCGGTGTGCCCTCATTGAAAATCTTGCCCCACATGAACCCTGAGATCCTCTCGCACGTCTCAGGAACGGATGTTGTCCGGGCCTGCTCCTGGGTTGGGTCCTTGCCACCCGAGAACTCGTACCCGAGATGTACCCGGTCCTTGATTGGCTGTGTCAGTCGCCGAACGAAGGAGCATCACTGCCACGACGGTCAGTTTCCTCTCCTTCACCTCGGCGATCAACTCGAGAAGCTCCTCAGCTTCTTGCAGCTCCTGGCCCTCCGGCTGTGAATCCCAGGAGTCTTTCTTCTCCGGCCGGTGGCCGGTCCGAGCAGGCAGCGCAGGGGGATGGTTCACGACATAGAACCATTCTTGCCTCCAGTTTTTGTTCGAGTCGTTCATGTCCAAGATGAAGTACCTCTTGGACATGCCCACCCTCAAGGAGAACCCGGCTCCACCAGTGATCCGAGCCGGACCTTTGCCAGCACCTTCCCCGATTGTCTTCATCTGATACAAACGCCGCCACAACCCAAAATGTGGCGGGATCCCCAAAAACGCTTCGCACAGGTGGATGAAAACAGAGATTGACAGAATTGAGGTGGGGTTCAGGTGACTCATCTCCACACCGTAGAAGTGCAGCAGACCCCGGAAGAAGTCCCCCGTGGGCAATCCAAACCCGCGCTCGAAGAAGGGTGCGAAGACGGCCATCTCGCTCTCCAAGTGCTCTCATGGCCGGGCATCATCGCCGGCAGGCCGCCACTGCAGTATCTCCCGTGGCCCGAGCTCGCCCCGATGTACCGTGTCTTGGAGTTTCTCCTCCATGATGGAGGATTGCCCCCAAGCCGGTTCTTGAGGAGGCACCCCCAGGCACGGAGGTCAACTCCGGGACCTCTTTAGACGAGGCCACTGCCTTCCCCTCGGCGTCCGCCCTGGCGGCAAACGACGGCGCGTCAGTACTGCCGCCCTTGCTGGCGGCGACGTCACCCGCTGCCCCAGACTGGCCCGCAGAGGGCGCCACCTTCTTCCCCGTGTCAGCATCACCACGCCCCGTGGCAATGCCCACCTCCGCCATCCTCGTCACCGGCGGCACCTCCTCCTCCGACGCCGGTGTCCTCATTGTCTCCCTCGAGTCCGCCATCTTCGTCAGGGTGCTCAGGCGCGATGCAGATGCGTAGCGGCGGCGGCGGCGCTCGAACTCCGGCGGCGGCGAGTGGATGGTGGGCGAATCATTCTTGCGGCGGCGCTAAGCGGCGGTGGAGGCGCGGGATGTTTCTTGATTTGGAAATGACCGTGGTAAAATCTGCCGGAGAACAGATCCAATTTATCCCCTTTCCGTCGATTCAAATTACCCTAACGGTGCCGTAACTTACGGACGGAATCCGCGGGAGTCCCGTTAACTGCGGGCCAACGGCTCTCCGCGCGCCAACGGATCTTTGCCAAAGTACTCGGCCAGCCCCGACCCTCGGGGACTCGGCTCTTGACTCCGGTCAACGGGTCTCCGGACTCGGCCAGCCCCGACCCTCGGGGACTCGGCGCTCTTGACTCCGGTCAACGGGTCTCCGGACTCGGCCAGCCCCGACCCTCGGGGACTCGGCGCTCTTGACTCCGGTCAATGGGTCTCCGGACTCGGCCAGCCCCGACCCTCGGGGACTCGGTGCTCTTGACTCCGGTCAACGGGTCTCCGGACTCGGCCAGCCCCGACCCTCGGGGACTCGGCGCTCTTGACTCCGGTCAATGGGTCTCCGGACTCGGCCAGCCCCGACCCTCGGGGACTCGGCGATTTTGACTCCGGTCAATGGGTCTCCGGACTCGGCCAGCCTCGCACGCTCGGGGACTCGGCGCTCTGACTCAGACCAATGGGCCTCCGAACTCGGTCAGGACCAACGCTCGGGACTCGGCACTTCGACTGCGACCAAGAAGTCTCTGTGAATTGTTGTTGTTACGCGAACCTACAATGCCTCTCTCGACCTCCGGGTCCAGGGAATACAGATATTGCATTAATAGACAAGTAATGGAGACAAGTGTTGACGCGGAAAATCGGCGGTTGTATCCTCCACGTGCAGCACACGAAGACCAGGGAGATCTGCTTCGCTCCAGTGCCAGCCCGCACTCCAGTTCAGGTTCGCAGCGTGCCAGTCAATTTGACCTGAAATTGACAAGGGATAAAACAGTTAAATTACTCTTTGATTGTGCCGGCTCTATTCCAAACGATGGAGGAACGTCGGATTTTAGCCAAGACCCAATCAGGCACGTGTCGGCCGATACCAATCGGACCTCAAAATCGGACTTCATTGATGACGTCAATCAGACCGAGTAATCGGACCTCAATCAGACATCGAATCGGACCTCAGAATCGGACCAATCAGGATCGGACCTTGATTGATATAACAGATCAGCCTTTGAATAATAAATAAAGCATAAAACAAGGCCAATATGTAAAATAATGGATCAGCTGTGTCTTTAAACAAGATATCAAATAATCAAAGTGTAAGCCGATACATTGTCCACCTTGCCTAGTTGCCAGTTTGACTCATCTTATCGGACCATCTAACCAACCGATCGGACTATAGCCTTTTCAGAGAAATCTAGCTCCGACGTAGGGAATCTAGATTTCTCCAACTATGATCAGATCGGATAGCTAGACAATCAAACTCAACTCATCAACCTGTCAATTAAACGAGATGCTCGCACAGGTGTTGACCAGATTAAGCAAATAAGCAGATAAAACATTAACAGGATCGTTCTGATTCTAAGATATGCTACCAAATAATCAAGCGAGACCTAGCTCCGACGTAGGGAATCTAAATCACACTTAACATTCAAATAGCAATAAGGCATAACCAAAGCTTCCTTTGACTAATCAAGATGAATCTAGCTCCGACGTAGGGAATCTAGACCAAGCGTGACAATCAAAGATCAATCTAAGTATATTGCGAAGATCCAGCTCCGACGTAGGGAATCTACATCAAACGCAATACTCAAAGAACAACCAGATTAAACCACAAAGCAGGATCGGACCTAGAACGATGCTGTAAGATAAATATTGCTTAAATCGGACCAAGACCAATGCTCAAAGCCGTTGAAGAAGTAGAATCGATTCACATGGCGTAGATCTAAACCAATCTAGCAACTCCAAACAAACCGCAAAAGCTGCCTTTAGTAACCAAGATGAGTCTAGCTCCGACGTAGGGAATCTAGCCTAATCTTGATATCTAGCTCCGACGTAGGGAATCTAGACTTAAAGTGCAACCCGATAAAACGATTAACTGTTGGATAATCAATATTGATCTAGCTCCGACGTAGGGAATCTATATCAATCTTGCTTATCCGAAGATAAATCGGTTGAACAGTATAAACGAGAAAGGGCGATGCGCCTCAATTCAAAGCCTATACTAGTTCGATAAGTTGACTAACTTACTGGTAAGCCGGAGATCAGAACTGATGCAGCCCGTCCACCAATGAGCTTCGTCGGTAACTACTACTAGGGTTTTTGGCGTGAAGCCGGGTTGTATTGATTGTGAGAATAGTTTTTACAATGGACGAGGGTTCATATTTATACCCTGGTCATGGAGAGTCCTGATCGGACCAGACTAACTTGCGGACAAAGTAAACTAAATCTAATATAGAATGGGACTCTCAATATGCCTTCAAAAAGGAAATAGTCCCTGCATCTGATGCGCTTCCTTCTCAGCCGACGCGCCTTTCCTCTTGTACTCGTTATCGGGTCGGATTCCTGCTTCATCGGATCTCTTCTGCATATCGGCTTCCTTCTCTGTCATCTTCGGCTTTGACCAGTCAACGGGCCCACTGCGTAATTCCAGCCTCTCCACGTCATATCTGACTCAGCATATCTGGTGCGAAAACCTGGTGTCAACACATGCCCCCCAGTTTCGGAGTATGAAGGATTCATGCTTCGAAATTCTGTAAATCCAGCGTCTCAATCTCCTAGCCGATGCAATTCGCTTCATAGATTCAACATCTTGACTTCTCTAGCACTGCCCTTTTCATAGCCGATACCTTTCTTCAAGCTTCTTTATCATAACATGTTAGCCAATATGAATAATCAAGAAAACTCTACTCTTCCTGCTAAATAACTTGGTTTTTCATTTTCAAATCAAAACATAACTTCGCTCCTCAAATGATTCTCTCAGATCGCTCAATGTGTATTATTCCTCACCAAGGCACTGTATCGTCTCTTTTTCTTCCTACTTCTAATAAGGCTTTTGTGGAGCTCAGGGTAGGATATAGAAAGGAAGCATACTTGCACTGCATATCTTGCAAAGTCAAAAACCGGATCCAGTGGAGAAAATAAGTCATACAATCAGATCAAGATGTGCATGTGTGTGGAATTTTTGGGTGAAACTCCCTTTTGCATGACTCTTCATTTTACTTTTCTTTTCAGATATGGGCTATCATATTTATTTTTTTATCACTCTTCCTTATGCTTTTGAGCACGGATAATATATTATTTTTTTCTTTTTCTTTTTGCATAACCCATACCTTTTGCATAATGAATTTGAAAAGTCATGTCAAAGGGACGGAGTATTTTTGTATGGATGGAAGGCATGTTTTTGCGTAACTTCCAGTGTAGAAGTCAGCATATGAATAGTCGAGTATGCGAATCCAGACCAAACGACCGATGTGCCCGGAAATTAAAGTCTAGCATACCCAACAATGGAATAATATGTGGAGTGTACGTGATCTCGATCTTAAAAGCATGAAACAAATCTCACAAGGGTCACAAACAATTTGACAATGCTCAATACAAAACAAGCAGCATATGTGTAAGGTTTTCAGAAGATATCAACATATGGCTCTGGTAGGAATTTCATATCATTGAGGAACTAAACTATGTATTTTATTTTCACAAAATAAAATTCCCAAGTATTTCGCAGTAAGAAATAGAGTTTACTTGATCATACCATAGTTTTTGGATCGGTGAGCCGACGTCGTGTTAGCATAGATGTCGAAATCTTCTCTTCTGAATCTTGGTATTCCAGCATTGTTCCTTCATCGGCAGCGACGGCATGAGCAGCGGCGGTATTGGCAATAGTAGCGGCGGCATTGGCAGCAACACAATCTTATGATCATCAGCCCTTTCTTCGCCCTAGTATCTTTGCAGCACTGCAGCAGTACCTCCGGTAGCCTCGTGCTGGCGGCAAACCAGGCCATGGTGGGTTGTTGGTGGTATCACTCCAAGGTCAACGCTGATAAAGTGATTGGCGGAATTGCCGATGCGGATGTAGTCACCAATGCGGACGAAGTGATCGGCGGAATCACCGAGGAGCTACATCCTTTAGAACTTCCCTTGTTAATCCTTCTTGCTATTTCTTGGAAGTTACCTGTAACCGATCAGCAACCGGCATGGCCTGATAAACTTAGCTTCAAATAGCTTTGTTATTTCGGCCTTAATTGGTTTGTACATCTCTGTCTTGAATCTCCTTGCGTACTGCTTGTGCGGCCGATATCCTGGTTTGATGGGTAGCCGACGCTCAACAATGTTACGGCTTAAACCGAATTCACTTCGGTCTTCAAAATCTTCTATACAATCAGTCATTTAAAACAAAGTCTCAGAGCCGACTGCATGGATTGGCTATAATCCTTGATCGGACAACTTGAGGAAGTCGCCATCCCATGTTTTTCCTGACAGGCACTCAATCCCTTCAAACTCCCAAATCGTTGACTCGGCTGTTGCAATACTAACCGAATCATCAGCTGGGACAATCTCCACATTGTTGCCTTGCCATTGAATCAAGCACTGGTGCATCGTGGATGGGATGCAGCAATTGGCATGGATCCAATCACGTCCGAGGAGCATGCTGTAAGAACCTTGGCCATCAATTACAAAGAAAGTAGTCGGCAATGTCTTGCTGCCGATGGTCAATTCCACATGAATTGCCCCCCGAGGCTCTGAAACATTTCCACCGAAATCCTTGAGCGTCATATTGGTCTTGATTAGATCATCTATCCCTTTACCCAGCTTGCGAAATGTGGAATAGGGCATGAGATTGACAGCAGCTCCTCCATCAACCAACATCTTGGTCATCGGTTTCCTATCAACATATCCCTTGATGCACAGAGGCTTCAGGTGCCGATATCCGTTTGCATTTGGCTTCTCAAAGATAGCCTTCTCTGAATCAAGAACCAAGCATGCAGCGGCTTCTTCTAGTTCATAATCAACCTCACCATCATCTTGTTCATCAGGAGCAGCAAAATCAAAAGGCAACATCAAAACCATGTTTATTGGGGCCGATGTGCTTGCTTCATCATCATTGGCCATCTTGATGCGCCAAGTTTTCCTCTCCTTAGCTAATTCCTGCTCCTGAATCTGCTCATGATAGCGCAAACGCTGCACGCGTCTCTTCTTGGTTCTAGAAATCCCTGATGGGCACCACTGTCCAGGCTTCATTTGAGGTTCTCTAGTCCGATCCTGAACTGGAGCTTTCTCTTCCATTTTTCAGGGCCATGAGCATCAGCCCGGCCTTCATTATTTTTATGGCCATGAGTGTCAACCCGGCCTTCATCTTCTTGATGACGATCATCAATCCTGACACCAATCCGTTCATGAACTGATCGTCGACCTCTCTTAAAAACTCTGTATTCTTCGCATTGAAAGCTGCATTCAGGACAATNTTGGTCTTGATTAGATCATCTATCCCTTTACCCAGCTTGCGAAATGTGGAATAGGGCATGAGATTGACAGCAGCTCCTCCATCAACCAACATCTTGGTCATCGGTTTCCTATCAACATATCCCTTGATGCACAGAGGCTTCAGGTGCCGATATCCGTTTGCATTTGGCTTCTCAAAGATAGCCTTCTCTGAATCAAGAACCAAGCATGCAGCGGCTTCTTCTAGTTCATAATCAACCTCACCATCATCTTGTTCATCAGGAGCAGCAAAATCAAAAGGCAACATCAAAACCATGTTTATTGGGGCCGATGTGCTTGCTTCATCATCATTGGCCATCTTGATGCACCAAGTTTTCCTCTCTTTAGCTAATTCCTGCTCCTGAATCTGCTCACGATAGCGCAAACGCTGCACGCGTCTCTTCTTGGTCCTAGAAATCCCTGATGGGCACCACTGTCCAGGCTTCATTTGAGGTTCTCTAGTCCGATCCTGAACTGGAGCTTTCTCTTCCATTTTTCAGGGCCATGAGCATCAGCCCGGCCTTCATTATTTTTATGGCCATGAGTGTCAACCCGGCCTTCATCTTCTTGATGACGATCATCAATCCTGACACCAATCCGTTCATGAACTGATCGTCGACCTCTCTTAAAAACTCTGTATTCTTCGCATTGAAAGCTGCATTCAGGACAATCCGCTCTGGACGGCAGTCTAAGCTTCTCGTTCCAGCAGAATACGAAGAAAGGACATCCCCAATGATCATCATCCTGATCATACCGGTCACAAACTTGACGCCTGTCCATATGCCAATCAGACCCATAACCGTACTGACGACGATCGTTGACTCTATCATCAAACCAGCGCCTGCCATCGGTCCTGTCATCATATCGGCGTCGGCCATCGGACCTGTCATTGTATCGGCGCCGATCATCAAACCTATCATCAAACCGCCTCGCCTGATATTCGCACCTCTGACGCCGTCGTTCCTCGCGCTCTTCCCATACTCGAGCTGCTGCCTGCTGCCTCTTGTACTTGTCAATCAGCATCTGGGAAGTCACACGTGGCCGATATCCACCAAGAGCATTAGATTCACGCCCAAATGCCTGATGATTCCTCCGCAGCTCTTCAACAGTAACTTGAACTGCAGGATCAACGGCACCAAACTCTTGGCGTGGTCCGATGTAAGCACTTTAAACTTTCCCTTCTCATCAGTATCAACCATATTAATAGAAAAGAAGAAATCAGCAAAGTTATTTGGAAAAGGATGATCGTCTATCTTCATGGCTTTCTTGTTATCTTCAAACTTGATCTTGCCAGATTCAATAGCCAATTGGATCTCCCTCCTGAACACCTTGCATTTATTCGTCTCATGAGAAGTTGAATTGTGCCATTTGCAATATTTGCGTTTCTTCAACTCATCGGCCGATGGAATAGAATGATTTGCAGAAAGTTGAATAAGTTTTTCATTGAGCAGCAAATCAAAAATCTTATCGGCCTTTGTTATATCAAATCCAAACTTCTCAGGGTTCTGCTTGATCCATGGGAGCGATACCGACTTCTTGGATTTGGTCGATTCAGCTATGTTGACATCAGGCTCCTCTTCAGACTCAGAGAGATAAGATACTTTCTTGGAAAACTTTGTACGCTTCATCTCTTGATATCAGACCTCATGGGCTGACACTTTCTGCACCAGTTGTCCCAATGTCTCAAACTCCTGAGCAGAAAACTTTTCTTTGATCGGCGCAAGCAAACCCTGGAATGCAAGCTCGGCCAACTGCATATCAGATAGCTTTAAACTATAGCACCGATTCCTAGTATCACGGAACCGTTGAATATACTCCTTGACGGTCTCATCGTTTCTCTGCCTGACAGCAATCAAATCAGAAATCTTCATCTCGTTGAGACCAGAAAAGAAGTATTTATGAAACTGCTTCTCCATATCGGACCATCCTGTGACTGATCCTGCTGGCAACGACGTAAACCAAGTAAACGCCGGCCCTGACAATGACAGAGGGAAAAATCTGAGCCTGAGTCCCTTCTCTGAAGCAGCTTCACCACATTGAGCCAGGAATCGGCTGACATGCTCAATGGTGGTCATATCATCCTGCCCGGAGAATTTGGAGAAATCCGGCACTCTGTAACGTGGAGGAAGTGGCACTGCATCAAAGTAAGATGGGTATGGGTGCCGGTACAACCTCGCTTCATCTTTAGGCTTCAAGCCGAATTGATTCTGGATCACCTCGGCTATTTTCTGTGACCAATCGGACTGTTGACTTCCAGGTGGCATCCCATCAGCTATATCCATCATATAATTATTGTAATCTCCGATCATACGCCGATGTGTAGGGATCTCTGCGCGTGGTTTTGCAGCTGCAGGTTGCTTTTCTTGTTCGTTCAGAGTTCTAGCATATTTTTCACCATGTGGGCCGACAATAGTTCCATCGGCCATCAACAACAAACCGTTGGCCAGTTCAACAGGAGGTGGTGGAGCAATCGGAATCTGTGGAGCAACGGTCATTACATTATCTTCAGTTTCTTTGCCTTTCCCTGATCCTGATGCCCCTGCAGAATCTGCTATAAACACTAGACCTTTCAAGCAAATAGCATCATCCACCGCCTTCTTGATGAGATTATCTAATGAATTCACCAAAGTGCCTGATTGGTTAATCAATGCATGATGAACAGCTTGGTGAATCATATCTGTCATGTTGACCTGGTACTCCCGAGCATCAGTTGTCTTCTTGATCAATTCTGGATCTGGGAGAGGACCTTTGAGTATAGGTCCTGAACGATTACGTCCAAATTGGCCAAGGCAGAGCTTCTCAAATGCATCAATTTGGGCCTGAACTGCATCCAATTGAGCTTTAGACAGATCGGCCTTTGTAATTGGAATGGCCGTCTCAGGCGTCTTGTTCTTGTCATTCTTGGCCTTCTCAGTAGCTTCTTTTTCAGCAGCAAGTCTTGCTGCAGTTTCTTTCTCAGCGGCGAGCTTCGCTGCGGTTTCTTTTTCAGCGGCGACGACGACATCTTGGAATTTGCTTCTCGTGTCCCACCGGGCGTGCCAAAAATGTGTTGACGCGGAAAATCGGCGGTTGTATCCTCCACGTGCAGCACACGAAGACCAGGGAGATCTGCTTCGCTCCAGTGCCAGCCCTGCACTCCAGTTCAGGTTCGCCGCGTGCCAGTCAATTTGACCTGAAATTGACAAGGGGATAAAACAGTTAAATTACTCTTTGATTGTGCCGGCTCTATTCCAAACGATGGAGGAACGTCGGATTTTAGCCAAGACCCAATCAGGCACGTGTCGGCCGATACCAATCGGACCTCAAAATCGGACTTCATTGATGACGTCAATCAGACCGAGTAATCGGACCTCAATCAGACACCGAATCGGACCTCAGAATCGGACCAATCAGGATCGGACCTTGATTAATATAACAGATCAGCCTTTGAATAATAAATAAAGCATAAAGAAGCCGGGTTGTATTGATTGTGAGAATAGTTTTTTACAATGGACGAGGGTTCATATTTATACCCTGGTCATGGAGAGTCCTGATCGGACCAGACTAACTTGCGGACAAAGTAAACTAAATCTAATATAGAATGGGACTCTCAATATGCCTTCAAAAAGGAAATAGTCCCTGCATCTGATGCGCTTCCTTCTCAGCCGACGCGCCTTTCCTCTTGTACTCGTTATCGGGTCGGATTCCTGCTTCATCGGATCTCTTCTGCATATCGGCTTCCTTCTCTGTCATCTTCGGCTTTGACCAGTCAACGGGCCCACTGCGTAATTCCAGCCTCTCCACGTCATATCTGACTCAGCATATCTGGTGCGAAAACCTGGTGTCAACAACAAGCTTCATCAGAAAGCTACAAGGTACAAAGGGAGTTGGTCATAGGCCGATTACAAGAATCAAACACATCAACCGTCAAGATGACGGCTTGGGGCACCCACTGCCGCCCGAAATGCTACATCAGCTGCAACTTGGTCCGCATGAGCTCATCGCAAGCCCTCTTGTAGCACCACTGCAGCCGTCGACGGGACAACCCCAATTGAGGGATGAGCGCGAATGCCTCCGGGTGTCCCTTGCTCTACAAAGCATTTCATCCCACATGGCCCTCGGCACACGGTAATGCAGGGGGTCAATGGGATAGCACCTAGATGTAGCTGAACGCCTCAAGATCTTCGCAAGCACTCTCCTAGCACCATGCTATCAAGTCCCCATGACTTTTCCCTGGAGGATGAACCCAGGAACAAGTCCCTAACATTTTTTTCAAGCTAAGTGGTTGATACGCCTATCTTCTGATGAGAGCAAGGCTATGGGCCTTGGTGTCTATTTATATCTCGGTGCTAGACAATCACATGTGACCCCGGTTGCATTGTTCAGCGCGTGAGCCCTGTGCCACACAGCAGCAGCTCCTTTCTTCGAGGTGCTCAGTCCGCCCTTATCATCTTTGGCTTTATCCGACCATGGGAGCACTCTGCGCGCTCACATGCATACTATTCTTGTCACGACGTGTGTGGCGAGCTTATCCTTCAAGCGGCCTGATTGCCCCGAAGCTTGGAGATTCTTTCTTCTTTGACCATTAGCCCGACTTTTCTAGTCGGCTCAAAGCTCGGGGACTACTCCATATGGAGGGCTCCTTGCGTCGCCCTCCATATGCCCCATCAGGATGTGTCACTTATCCCAAGTGGTGCAGCCCCTCGGCGCCCGACTCGGCCACGACTCGGCGCTACGCCACTCGAGGCTTCACCTCGGGTTTGCCCAGGGTCATTCCAAGATGGCCTGCGGTTTTCTTTTTTCAGCACCACCCACACTTGTGTCGGCCTGCCGACCAAGATGCTTCAGCCGACCTTGAAGGCTTCGCTTCTTCATCAGCACTCCGACACGCTCCTGCACGTTGCTCGGGGACTTGTGGGATATGGGTACCCCTGGGCCCACTACCGACCGGGTAGCCAGTTGGCCTAGTCCCACGTCTGACAAGGATGTGGACTGACCCCAGGCCGGCCCACGAGGATACCCGGCTTGATGGATAAGATTGGAGAAGACTTGGCCTACAAGGTACTCGGCGATATGTCCAGACCCCGTCCAGAGATCATGGAGATTACATGGCAACTGACTTGGATTAGTTTCCTGATCTGAGCCGAACAATAATTAGAAATAACCGACTTGTAAACCCTAGGCTGTTAGCCTATATAAGGCGGCCTAGGTCGACCCCCTTAGACCATTCAATCTTCATCCACGCAATCCCATCCTCATCTACTTGCCATACATCCATTGTAATCGAGAGCTCGCCGTTGTTCCCCGGAACTCGCCGAGCAGAGCAATACAAGACCCCGAGCACAGGACGTAGGGTATTATACCTCCGGGTAGCCTGAACCTGTATAATCCCTGTGTCCCTGTGTTACCTCGAGCTCCCTAGTCCTGCGATTGCCCTTTGCCTACAAATCAACCATCTGGGTACCCCCGGGTGGACTGCCGGACAATAAATCCGACAGCAGTAGCGCAAACTATCTATGATTGAGAATGATTTTGTCTGATTTACTCTGCTCTGCAAATTGCGTCATGGATTTCCTCTGTACTTTCCTCACCTTTGAATCTGTAGTTTTGCTCGCACACCAACGTATGATGAACATAGTGCTTAGATGATTGGGAATTTGAGATGGATAGTGGTGGTAAAGCTGTGGGTAGTCATGAGTCTGTATTTTAATGAAGGATTGGCTGATTTTAATCTTTGAATTCATGCAACATGAAAAATGAACTTATAGAGGAATTGAAGGTAGGTTGATTCACCGGTTACTTAGAAATATAGACATGAATGGATATACTAGTTTTACAAACTTACTATCAGCAAATTTGGAACTGAGGGATGTGGATGGAACTCTCTAATCAATATGTTGTGCTCTGATTGTTGACTGGCTGACTGTCCATTATTGTGGCTGAATGCTTGATGAGCCTAGCTGTCAGATTGCTCATGCATTTACCATTTGAACATTGTGCTGCCTAGTTCTGAAGCTTGTTGCTACAAATCATGTGAGGGATTGGGAATCCTTTGTATTTGCTGTGACCTTGCAATCTGTAATTTTAAATACTGACATCAACATAGTACTCAGAGCATTGGGAATGTGTGGAAATATAAGCTGGGGGGAAGAATAATTGTGAGTTGCATACTTGTAAGGGCTGATCTAGGATTTACTACTTTTAATTCACGTGACATGAAGGGTGAACACATGTGAAATGAAGCTTAGTTTTATGCCTCAGGGAACCTTGTAAAAGTGACACAAAGATGGAAATTTTTGGATTAGCAACTTGATTTTTCATTATGGTCAGCTATATATGGAATTTTTGGAACTGTGTGTGGGATGTAAATGCCACTTGCTACCTTACCTATCACGGTGTCCTACACATAGTTTGGTGTG
Organism: Alloteropsis semialata; assembly: GCA_004135705.1. Lineage (NCBI taxonomy): Eukaryota > Viridiplantae > Streptophyta > Magnoliopsida > Poales > Poaceae > Alloteropsis > Alloteropsis semialata. The sequence continues at coordinate 61,857,184 of CM014275.1, forward strand.
TTCGTTATGATTAATCTTTGAGCTGTGTACTTGTAAGGATTGATGTAGGATTCACTACAGGGAACCGGTCATTTGCCGAGTGTCTAAGACACTAGGCAAAGGCCAAATTACACTCGGCGAAGCCTTTGCCGAGTGTAACACTCGGCAAAGAGCACACGGCACTGTTTGGGTCGGCAAAGGGGCTCTTTGCCGAGTGTCTTTCTACGGGCACTCGGCAAAGGCTTCGCCGAGTGTCTGGGCCCACACTCGGTGAAATAAAGGCCATGACAGCCCGAGACGGCGCGCGCGCGTTACATGACGTCACGCCGATGTGGCAGCGACGGCGACGGACGGCGGACGGCGGGACTTTGCCGAGTGTCCACACGTGGCACTCGGCAAATGGGGAGGATTTGCCGAGTGCCACGTGTAGACACTCGGCAAACGGCCTGCTGTCACTGTGACGTGGTAGGGCTCCTTTGCCGAGTGCCTAAACGTGGCACTCGGCAAAGCCTCCCTATTTGCCGAGTGTTGCCACGTGGCACTCGTCAAAGGCCGACCATAAGGTACCACTATGGTAACCCTTTGCCGAGTGCCGGTGCAGTAAACACTCGCCAAAGCTCCAACACTCGTCAAAGGGTTACCATAAAGTAACAGAATTCACCCCTTTGTCGAGTGTATGGTAGAAAACACTCGGCAAAGGCCCTCTTTGCCGAGTGTACACTCGGCAAAGGTGCCAAACTGCCCCCTGTTTTATTTGCTCGGTCAGGTATAACGTGCCCCCACTCTATAAACATTACAGGCAGTTCATATAGATGACAATACACATTACAGGCAGTTGATATAAATATAAATCCACAACCACAAATTCACAATCATAAATCCACAATAACCATAACAAATAGTATCGCAACAATAAATCCACAATCACACATAGTTCGACAACACAACTCACAAGCACAATAAGGTTTATTTGTTCACATCCCTAAGTCCGCGAGTTCACAAGCACAAATCGTTCACAAAGAGCATCACTGAGGAGGCTGTGGCGGTGGGTCGAACAGTCTGCGGCCAAGCCGTGTCGACAGATCTTCATCCGCAGGAGGCTCGTTCGACGCCGCCACCGATCCAGCAAAATTCTGCACAAGTTTTAGGACAGAAACAAACTAGAGCTAAGTTTTCTAAGCTATGGTTACGTAACCAAGTTTTCTAAGGTTGTCATTGGTCAAAATGAAATTATAAAGTTGTCAAGTGACTCACAGGAGAAGATGCTGGAGTTGTCAATGTTGGCGGGGCGAATTGCACGGACTTTGCCCCATGTTCCTTGCCATGCCACTGAACCAGTTATACCAATCCATCATCTGCTACACCCGGAGCCGCTCGTTCTCCTCCGATCGCTGCCGCTTAGCGTCCAGCCGGCCTCCAGGTCCTCCCTTCTCCTCTTCTCCTCTTCTAGCTGGGCCTGCAATATTCCATCAAAGTGTTAGAATCCAAAGGTATGGAAAAATGAACGAAAGTGTAATAAAGCAGAAATAACCTAGATTGTCTGCATATGAAACTGTGCAGCGGTCTGTGGTTGGCGTATGTCCGGGTTAGCGCTACCAGCTCGGATCTGGGAGAATGTGGGGGTAGTGGCCGTGTCGAGCGTGCTGTCGCCGAGGGCGTACCTCCCATGCCTCTTGCCTCCTTCCATCCTCATGATGACTTCTCCATCAAGCGGCTAGATGGCCGGATCCCACTCAGGCCCATGCTTTGGCTTCCCCATCTCCGAGTACATACTGAGGCGGTTGTAGACCATGGGATTGCTGTACGCCTCTGGCCCGGCTTCGGGGTTGTACCGGACGTCGGACGTCGCCTTGCCCATGTGGGACAAGGCAATAGCCTGGAACTCAGTCAGCTGCTCGCCTTCATGTGACGCCGACTACAAAACACAAAAAAAAACAATATGATTAGAAATTTTGCAGAATTGAGCGTTAGAATAAAAAAATGATTCATCGTACCCATCTTTCACGATATTCGTCGATGGTAAGGCTGCCCTGATGGTGTGATGGACCTGGCATCAGCAAACGGCTCTCCCGGGCAGCCAAGTGTGTCTCCATCCACTCGGAGGAGCACCACTCATTCACCATCCTCTCCCAAGCCTCGGGATGCGAGGCACACCACCACGGAATCGCCTACACGGGATCAAGTATAAGAAGATTAGATTATACGTACTTAATCACAGAAGGAATCGTAATGAAAGTTTTTTATTTACTGAGATGTATTGTTCGTGGGTCAGGTAGATGGTTCTTGCTTCTTCTTTTGAGTGCTTAATTCCTTTATCCTTCCAGAAGTCAATGACGGCCTGGACGCGCGCCTCGTAGTGCATGTCCTTCACAAGTTTATGAGCCGCCAGCTCTGCCTGCTCACCCGCTTCCACCTCGCGTCCAGGCTCGCATCTGTACAAATCCTGCATATATATGCGATGTAGTGGTGACAAATGTAAAAATACTGCATATATATGTGTTGAAAGATGTAGTGCGGGAAACACTTACCCACGGCTCGGCAAGCACCCGCTCCGCCTTGTTGGGGAAGCGCCTGTGCTCCCGATCCTCGAGGTCGTTGTTGACGGTCCTTAAGTGCTACTTTTGACTATCAATTCCTGCCAAATATATGTCAAATATAATCACCAAATGTAGTGGTAAGGTTTATTACTAACTATTTCCACAAGTTTTGGTGTTTTAACTTGTCATGCAGGAATTCACACTGTAGGCTTGAGAAAGATCCCAATATATCATTATCACAAACTATCTCAAATGGCAAATTGGATTACACCATTGTGTAGAGCTCGTCGAGATGATTCCAATGAATATATATTTCATATTTTTCGGAGCTTGGGAGAAAAAGTTACGAAAACACCAATTTATTATGCAGCGCTGACGTCATCGCTGACGTCAGCGCTGCTGACGCCAGCACCAGCGGGCCAACGGGCCCAGCGACAGGCAGTGCGTGGCCCATTTAGGCCAGACGCACGCCGGCCACCCCGGCCCCGACGCGTGGCGACCGCGGCGAGCTGCCACTCGCGTCGAGCGTGCAGACGCGCGCGTCCACGCGGGAGGCGGGGCGGGCCGGCCGGTCTGGCCAGGTGGCGTCGTAGGAGTGGAGAGCCAGCGGTTTTGTGGGGTCCAGCGGCGACTAATTCTCCGAGGTCTCCGGTTTTCTTCCACCGCCCTACGCAGAACACGATAGGGCCCAGTTTTGGCCGGTTTTTCTCCGGTTTTGGCCGCTACCGACGTACAGATACATCAAAGATCCGGTTCTGCTCTGGTTTTTTACCAGGATTACGTGGTTTTCTCCGGTTTTCGCCCCCACCGACTCCAGAACGTCGGTGGGCGCCCCAGGGACATCAGTTGGCTTCCAGGTGTCGCAAGAAGAGGAGGGGTACCCCCTAGTTTCTAGTGGGGAATGTCCACATGCTCAAGTTAGCTCCCCCTATAAATAGAGACCCCCTCCTTCACTCCAAAACACACAGAGAAGGCACAAGATCAAGCGAAGCACTATCCAGTTAGTAGAAATAGGTGAGAGTTGAGGTGCGAGTCGGGGAGAAGCCGGAGCTGTCGGCTTCCTCCCCTCTTCTTGTACTTTGGCGGATGCGGCTCAGGTTCGAGTAACATCCGGGTATTTTCTCTTGTATTTCTGGATTAATATTTATTTAATATAGTTCAAGCTTTACTTTATACTTGTGGGCTCCTTGCTGTGATAAGTGTCTTAGTAATTATAAAGCTAAGATAGTATTTAATTGAGTATACGTGGTGTATAGTCTTTTGAATACCTTGTAGTACGTCTAGTGCCACGGATTTGTAGTGGTAGCCCCAGGTGGTGACAGCCCTGACGGCCTACGTAGTCCACCACGTGAGAAGCACTAGAGTACAGTAGGACCATTGCTTGGCTTGCTTAGTCCCCTTCGCATCCCTTTCCGGACTAGGATGGTTGGGCGTCCCGAAACAAGTAAATCGTAAACAACTTGAGTTCATCCTTAATTATCCAGAACACATAGAAATAACCTTCTCTACCTTCTACATAATTATTCCTTCTCTTGTCCTCGGTCGTTCTTAATTCTTAACTAATACACACACATTCCCTGTGGATTCGATACCCTGGAATACTCTCGGGTGAAAGCTACATCGGTATCCGTACGCTTGTGGATTCATCTGTAATCGTTAAAATATACCAACAAGCTTTCTGGCGCTGTTGCCGGGGAACGGTTGCTGTACTAGTTTCGAACCAAGTTCGTCCGTGTATCCCCATCCATACCATTACACACACCCCATGGAATCAACACCTATCAATCAGTACTCGGCTCCAAAGGGCGAATATCTGGAGCCTCCACCTTCATCATTGCCCATCCATACACCTGGCTATGAACTTCGCCCCGCCCTCATAGCCATGGTACGGGAGCAATCTTTTTCTGGAGCAGAAGAGGAAAGTCCATACATTCACCTATGCGGTTTTGAGCAAGTGTGCTCCTGCCTTGTCATTCCTGGCATGTCGCAGGAAACACTAAAGTGGAAGCTTTTCCCGTTCTCTTTGACGGGAATTGCCAAGCGATGGTATGCTCAAACCGTAGGTAGTACCAATGGAGATTGGAGAGTATTGCGAGACAAATTTTGTCTAGCTTTCTTTCCGATTTTCCGAATAGTAGACCTCCGAGTAGAAATCCTAACCTTTCGGCAAAGGGAGAAAGAAAACTTAGGAGCGGCCTGGGCCCGATTCTTAAATCTAAACATGTCTGGTCCCGACCTTGCTATCCCCGAACCTATGCTTTTACAGCATTTCCATCGAAGACTTAGCAAGGAATCCGCTGTCATTCTTGACACGTCTTCAGGTGGGTCGTTCACTCATTTGACACCTAGCGAAGGGAGAGTTGTCCTCGGTAAAACACTTGAGAACACCCCTTTCACTGGTATCTTTGACGAATTCCCCGAACCAGAAGTCGGAGAAATCCCCGAACCAGAACAAGAGGTCCTATCTATCAAACCTACACCCATGACTACCCCTCTTTCTGAGCCCGTAAAAGAAGAGCCTCCTGTGGGGAAATCCCACAGTCCAGAAGATGAGGAAACTCATCCAATGGACTTTATTGGTGAATTTGAGATGATCTTTTCACAGATTTTGGTAATGCCTCGAATTTACCAACTCAACCTAAACCCCGAGTATGTAGATCTCTGCTCCAGCAAGATCGTAACCCATCCGATAAGCCCATTCTCATAGAAGATCTGAAATACTTATCGGTGATTATGAGTAGAGAATGGCTAAAGGAAGCAGATACATCGCCCGAGGTAGTCCAACTCGTCAGCCCCTTAATCCCTCACTCCTATCAAATACAGGGGGTCACAATGGACGTCCTTTACGACCCAGCCGTTGGGATAAATGTCATTTCAAAATCCCTTGCCCAAACACTTTGTCCTAACGCGGCCTTATCTCGTTCCCAAAAGCTTTTGCAAGATCCTAATGGGAACATTTTGGGGTGCTACGGGATCCTTAGAACGATTCCCATAGTTTCTAATGAGGCCGAGGTTTTTCTGGACTTCCATGTTTATGACGGTCCGGACATACCCATTCTTATCGGCAGGCCTATCGAGAAACTCTTCCAAGAAATGCCTAAAGAAGGCCTAGCCATTCAACTGGGAAAATCCATCTACACCGTTCCTTTAGCTCGTGCAAATAATTCGATGGCAGAGCCAATGCCAATTCCTGACCCTATCGAAGAGCTTATGGGAGTGTCATTGTCCGACATGGCCCAACCAAACTGGGACAACGACGCAATAAACTTCTCTCATGAAGAAGAGGTCATTGCCGAGCCCATTGAGTTGGACATAACGGAACAATCACCACCACCCACAATCGAGCTAAAACCTCTCCCGCCAGGCCTAAAACATGTTTTCCTCCATGGTAACCATCAAACCCCGGTTATCATCAGCGACAAGCTCACTGAAGAAGAATCCAATAGACTTGTTGCTGTCTTAGAAAAACATCGTTCAGTCCTGGGTTACTCGCTCCATGATCTTAAGGGCATAAGTCCTACTCTTTGCACTCATCGCATCCCGACCGATCCCGAATCCACACCTTCGAGGGAACCCCAAAGAAGGTTGAACAACGCGATGCGAGAAGTAGTTAAGAAGGAAGTCCTTAAGCTGCTTCATGCAGGGATTATTTATCCCGTGCCATACAGCGAGTGGGTGAGTCCGGTGCAAGTGGTACCAAAGAAAGGAGGGATGACAGTGGTAAAAAACGACAAAAATGAGTTGACCCCTCAACGCACCGTCACCGGGTGGTGTATGTGTATCGATTACCGAAGGCTCAACAAGGCTACTAAGAAGGATCATTTTCCGTTGCCTTTCATCGATAAGATGTTGGAACGGCTTGCAAATCACTCCTTCTTTTGTTTCCTTGATGGATACTCCGGATATCACCAAATCCCCATACACCCGGATGACCAAAGTAAGACCACTTTCACATGCCCCTATGGAACTTATGCTTACCGTAGGATGTCCTTCGGTCTTTGCAATGCCCCAGCCTCATTCCAAAGGTGCATGATGTCTATTTTCTCTGAAATGATTGAGAAAATCATGGAGGTGTTCATGGATGACTTTTCTGTCTATAGCAAATCCTTCACAGATTGTCTAGAGAATTTAGACAAGGTCTTACAACGGTGTGAAGAAAAGCACTTAATCCTGAACTGGGAGAAATGCCATTTTATGGTTCGGGAAGGTATAGTGCTTGGACACTTGGTGTCCGAACGTGGCATAGAGGTGGATAAGGCTAAAATTGAAGTTATCGAGAAGCTTCCGCCTCCCATGAATGTGAAGGGAATCCGCAGCTTTCTAGGGCATGCCGGGTTTTATCGGCGTTTTATCAAAGACTTCTCTCATATTGCCCGGCCCCTAACTAATCTTCTAGCAAAAGAAGCGGAGTTCATCTTCACTGATGGGTGCCATCAAGCCTTCCAAATCCTAAAGAAGGCACTCATCTCGGCCCCAGTTATTCAACCACCTGACTGGGCGCTACCCTTTGAAATCATGTGCGATGCTAGCGATTATGCCGTAGGAGCTGTCCTAGGCCAAACCAAGGACAAGAGGCACTACGCCATTTCCTATGCTAGCAAAACCTTGACCGGGGCCCAGCTGAACTATGCCACCACTGAAAAAGAGTTGTTGGTTGTGGTCTTCGCGATAGATAAGTTTAGATCCTACTTAGTGGGGGCAAAGGTAATCATTTACACAGACCATGCTGCACTAAAATACCTCCTCACTAAGAAGGATGCTAAACCTAGGCTCATCCGATGGATCCTTCTTCTCCAAGAATTTGATCTAGAAATCAGAGATAAAAAGGGAGTAGAAAACTCGGTAGCCGATCATCTGTCCAGGTCGCAGGTTGAGGAGACACATGATCTACCCATCAACGATTACCTAAGGGACGACACACTCCTTAAGGTAACGCATGATAACCCTTGGTACGCGAATATCGTAAACTATATAGTGGCAGGCTATGTTCCCCCAGGTGGAAACAGGAAGAAGTTGGAATATGAAAGCCGCTTCCACTTGTGGGATGAGCCATACCTATATCGGGTCTGTGCCGATGGGTTGTTATGGAAGTGTGTCCCAATGGTTGAAGCCACCAAGATCATAGAGAGATGTCATTCATCTAAGTATGGAGGACACTATGGTGTGTTCAGAACCCATGCCAAAATTTGGCAAACTGGGTTCTTCTGGCCAACCATGTACGACGACACCAAAGAGTTCATCAGAAGATGTGATAGATGTCAGCGGCATGGCAACATCAACAAAAGAGATGCCATGCCACTCACAAGCAAATTGCAAGTTGAACTCTTTGATGTGTGGGGCATCGACTACATGGGTCCATTCCCCAAATCTCATGACTGCGAGTACATCTTGGTAGCTATGGACTATGTGTCCAAGTGGGTAGAAGCACTACCTTGCCGGGCTGCCGAGTCCAAACATGCTAAGAAGATGTTCCATGAGACCATCTTCCCTCGATTCGGCACGCCCCGAATGGTGATAAGTGATTGAGGATCCCACTTCATCGACAAGACTTTTAGGCAATACTTGGCAGACTTTGGGATCCGCCATAATGTGGCAACACCCTATCACCCACAAACGAGCGGTCAAGCAGAAACATCCAATAAACAAATCAAAAATATTCTGCAGAAGACCGTCAATGAGATGGGAAAGAACTGGAAGAACAAACTCCCTGAAGCATTGTGGGTATACCGTACAGCATTCAAGACACCCATTGGTATGTCCCCCTACCAGCTCGTGTATGGTAAAACATGCCATCTTCCAGTTGAGTTGGAGTTCAGATCCCACTGGGCTATCAAGAAATGGAACATGGACCTCCATCTCACTGGAAACAACCGGAAGATGCAAATATCCGAGCTAGAGGAATGGAGGGAGAGAGCATACCACAATTCGAAGATCTATAAGGATAGAACAAAAAGGTGGTATGACAAGAGGCTTAAACACAAAGAGTTCAAACCCGGAGACAAAGTCCTCATGTTCAACTCCAGAGTGAAGCTTTTCGGCCATGGTAAACTTAGAAGCAAGTGGGAAGGACCATTCGACGTGATTGATACATCATCCCCATGGAGCCATTACTCTTCAGGATGACTCAGGTAATATATTCAAGGTAAATGGCCACCGCTTAAAAGTTTATTTTGAGCCTGAAAAGATGGAGGAAGTCGATGAAATCGAATTTCTCAATTTTGGTGATTAAATGTTTCACCCTTAATAAAATAAAATAAGAACCTTTGAAAAAAATAATAAATAAATGCTTCGCTTTGATTTGGCTAGTACACTTGTACTAGCCAAATCCTTGTATCTCATCATTGTATCTAAGAATGTGCAGGTGAAGGCATCACAGCAGAAAATAGTGTGGGGGAGGCACCAAGGACTCTTTCAACACTTCAAGGGAAACCATGGTTTGCACAATTCTATCTCTTAAACTCCCTGATTCATGAGTTTATTTAATTCTTGTTTATCACAAAATTAAACTCAATGAACTCCGGTGCTCCATTGATACACATGATTTTCCATGATTGGCTTGCATATTCTTTATTCCTAGCACATACACCTGTTTCTTGTGAACTTATATATCATTAGGAAAGCATGTTCATCTAAATGGTTGATGAATGAGATATGGTATGATAACATGAACCTTGCTTATTCTGTATAAGTGCTTGGGATGTTTTACTAGAAATAAATTTAGCCTTACAAACTCCTCAGTGATATATATTCCTACTAAAGCCATATGTTGTTTACATTGCAAAACCTCATACATAAGCCATTTGTTATTACATTGAGCTTTGTCAAATTGTTGTGACCCTTGTAAGATGCTTTTCGTGCTTTCATGATCAAGATCACGTACACTCCACATCCATATGCTAGACTTCTACACTGGAAGTCAGCAACATTCATCCATTCACAAAATAAATGCTCTAGTTGTTAGATGAATCTCTCTCCTAGATATTTCTTTAAAAGAGACATGGGCTAAAAAAAGAGATTACATTCTGAAAGAGAAATGTTACCCTCAAGCATGATAAAAAAAAGAGAGAGAAGAAAAAAATGAGATAGCCATGTTCTCAAAAACTAAAAGGAGAGAGATCACATAAAAAGGAGTTATCATACATTCCACATACTTTCTCCATTCACAGACATGCACATCTTGATCAGATTGTATGATTAGTTTTCTTCTTGGATCTGGTCTTTG
>CM014275.1:61867921-61896219 GCA_004135705.1 Alloteropsis semialata
CATTAAGAGGTATCAAGTATCGCTGCCCAAAGACAGTAAGCGCAAGTTGTAAAGCCTAGCTCAATTTACCCATCAATGCATAACCCGGTTGAGCAAGAAAGTAAGTCTCAGAAAAAGTACTAGGGATATCCTAAACAGTTTAACTCATGCATGAATGCAAGTGATTAATAGTGTGTATAGGTATCAAGGATTGCTCGTGTTATACTTGCCTTCCTCAAAGTATTGCTTGTAATTCTCTTCTCCAGAATCCTTTCTCTGCTTCAACGTCGAACAGCTCACCGAGGCACAATCAACACCAGCACACAGGATACATCTAATAAAGCAATACACCAATCAATAAAACAGTTTTGAAAAGCGCTACTAGAAAACTCTACTGCTACGAACTCGGAGCGCAAGAAATACTAAAGGCAGAACTACGGTTGGGAAGGTTTGGGCTATTGAAGGATCAAGCGGTACAAAGACGTAGAACAGGGTTGTTTTGGTTGACCACAAATGGATCGTGACATCGTCAAGGCATGAGCATGATGTCATCAAAGAATATTGGAATAAAGCTTCTATGGAATTTTGTATAAATGGATCAACAAAGTTTAGTTTATGCACATACAATTCAACATACTATTTTAATATCTAGATTTCACATATGCGGCCGCAATATATGAATTTAGTATTAAAATAATAAGCTGGGATTATAGTGGTTCATATACTAAATATTTATTAAGCCAGATGACAAAATACGATAAGATAGGAATAAAGGTATAGGCTAATTATGTGGCAACAAAAGGGATGAAAGGGATGAAACTTGGATAGGTTATGATCACTATAAAAGGTTGGCTCTGCTGCACCTATGGGCAAGGCACAAGGCTGGGTGTAAAAGCCTAATCAACCTTTATTTAGAAAGCTAATTTAAATTGATCGTTAATCAAATTAATTACTAAATTAATTTCAAAACAAGTATTATGGAAAACAGCACCACTAACATGTAGCTTAGGTTACTACGAAGCTAACGTAACTTGAACGGATTGAATCGGACCTAAAACGTGCAATCTATGGGTTAAACAAGGTCTAGGGGCTTATCTGCGAAAAACCAGAGACCTAAACGTAATTAACTATAGATCTGGAGGGTTAGCAGGTAAGTTTCTCGGGTTATATCTGGACGGCGGGTTTATTTTGGGCTTCTTCAGGGTCTCTTTAGAAAAAGTGGCGAAGGGGTATGGAGCTTCTGATCTGGGCCGTTGATCTTGAGATGGAGGGCTGTGGCGGCTCGGCTCGGTTCTGGTCGCCGGTGAGCAGAGCAGACGGCGGCGCACGGCGGCGAACGGCGGTGGGCTCGCCGGAGTAGGGTGGCGCAGGGGCTACGGGCCACGGTTTCGCGTGCGGATTGAACCAGGACGCAGAGGAGAGGATGGAGAATCTCACCGAGGTGCCATTGGAGTCGATTTCGCAGCGGGGGCGACGGTCGGCGGAGGATGGCGGGCGGACTCGGGCTTGCACGTGGGCGAGCTCCTCCGATGGTGGCTGGGCGACTCCAACGGGACGGGTGGACATGGCGCGGAGCGGGGGGACCTCATGGCGGCGCAGACTCGCTCCACGGGCCTCCACGCGCGGCCAATCGGGCGAGCGGCTTGCAAGGCGGCGGCACGCACGCAGGCGGGTGGCGCTCGGTGCAGAGGGAGGGGGCGGCGGCAACAGGGGTACGCGGCCTCGGGGCGCGCGTTATATAGGGGGAAGGGGCGTCGGGGATAGGCTCGGACGGCCGGGAATCTCGTGTGGGGGCGTTGCGGGAGAGGCTGGCGGCCGTTGCGGACTGGTGTCCCGGTCGAGCACGACGGGGAAGACAGACCCGACAGCACTACAACAAATACCACTTTTTATGACAAATACCTCATGACATTGGACATATTCGTCGTTATGATGGTCAGATTTATGACGTTTTATATAAGGCACAATAGTTTAGTGACAAAATAGAATGTTCGTCATTAAGACTAACTAGAAATCGTCATAAACTAGTCTAATGCCAAATGGTGACGTAATTTATTTTGTCATTAAGTCCAATATTTGAACGTCACAAATTTTCAAAAATAAAAGGGCAGGCCTAGGGTGGATCCCACTGCCACTTGGACAATTGGGTCCCGCATGTTTTTTTCCTGCCATTTTTCTTTTATTTTCAGCTAGGCTCCCAATTTTTTTTCTGCCATTTCAGCCCATCCTACGGCCTGCTTGCAGCCCAATAAAGCCCAAGCGGCCAGCAGCCCAGTGAGCACCAAAATAGAATTAAAAAAGAGAGGAAGCAAGGAGTTGAACCCACAACCTATTGAATGGGGAGGTTGTGGACTTACCACTGGACTATTGATCTATTGTTGTAAAATTAAGAAACTACAGCTAGTTATACGAATAACTTCGTCCGGCTATTGCCTAATCTTATGCATCTCGCATCTAACTCGTGAGTTGAAAATTTGAAAAAACTTTAACATTTCTGAGTGTGTTTATTTTTATTTTTTGTACACAGCGTGCTTTTAATTTGAAAAAAAGTTTTAATTCTAAAATACTTCTCAAAATTTGAAAATTAATTTTATTTATTTTTGAGTGTGTTTATTTTTATTTTTTGTACACAGCGTGCTTTTAATTTGAAAAAAAAGTTTTAATTCCAAAACAAAAGTGGCACGCATGGCTTGAACCTTGGTCTGCATGGTTGTTAAGAGTGCCCTTACCACTGCACCAGCAATCTGTCTGTGGCAAAAGCTTGGCATGCCTCTTTTTATGAGGTGTGAGCATATTCAGAAAACAAAAAACAAATAAAGCAGAGGGACAAGCGGAATCGAACACGAGACCGCAAGCACTAACATGCGCATGGCTTACCACTACAGCATCCGACAACTTGTGTAATAATAATGTGAGAAGTTTACATGAGTAATTATACGAAATTAGAAAAAAGAGCAAAAAGGAAATAAAATTAGACGGCTGTCGAAGGGTTCGAACCGCGGGCACTTGCTTATGTACTCAAATGACTAACCACTGAGCTAGAACTGCTGTTTGGTCAGTTGTTTGTGCTATAATTTATTTATAGAATGTTAGATCGCTAAGTCAGTAAGGAAAAAACAAAAAGACATCATTCGAGAATCGAACCGCCGACCTCCAGTTAGAAAATCGCAACACAGACCACTGGCCTACAACACCGTTTGGAAACTTTAGACAAACAGTTCGTATTTCTTTTTTTAATTCAGAATTTAAACTATCTAGTATTTCTCCTTCGTGGCTATTCCAAATTTGATGATTTTTTTTCTAAAAATTTCTAAAATCATGCTCATTCAAGTTATGAAACTTATTAATGCTATTATTTTGAAAAATCTTCTCGTATGAGTCTGTTTGAACAATCCAATTTTTGAATTTCAAAAAATAACAAATACAAGCACAACTTTTTTACACTAAATGATGTCAAATGAAAAAGTGATGAATACCAAAGCTTCATATCTCATCAAGATCTACAATATTTATTTAGGTCATTTTGTCATTTTCAAAAATGGTAATAACATGTAGTACAAAATTGACAAGTCTCTAACATAGTTTCTTAAACTATGTGAGTGAATCTAGGATTAATGACCAATGTATAGTACCACTTTATCAAATGAAAAAATAACGTAAATAAAGATTGTAGATCTTGATGAGTTATGAAACTTTGGTATTCATGACTTTTCAGCTGAAATCATTTAGTGTTCCAAAATCTTGCTTTTAGTTATCAAATTTTGAAATTCAAAATTTGGATTATTCAAACTTTGTCACATGGATTAATGAACTAAATAAAGTTTGTAGATCTTGATGAGTTATACAATTTTGGTATTCATGACTTTTTTATTTTAAATCATTTATTACCTAAAAAATATATGTGAATTTCTCAACTTTTGAAATTTCATATTTAAATAATTCAATCTAACTCGGATGGGAAAGTGACCAAAACAATAGTTATAGATCTCGAATAGTTCTACAACTATTGTATTGATAACTTTCTCATTTGAAATAAGTTTTAGTGTCTTAAAATTTAATACATTTCTACCATCAAAAGAAAATAAATGTTAAATTTGGTTAAACGGGCCCAAACACCTATTTCTGGGCTATTTTTGGGCTCGGTTTACACGGCCCAATCATTTTTGACCGTCCATCCAATACCGACGGTTGAGATGATTCCTGCTCCTGGACGTCCATCTTCGATCCAACGATTCAGGTTGATGTCTAGATGAATAAAAGGCTGGAACCCTAGGTCTCGCCCTGCCTCCCGCCGCACCCGACGGGTCCTCCGCCTCTCCTCTGCCTCATCGCCGCGCGCCGCCCCGATCCCATCCCGCGCCCCGCTCTGATCCCACTGCCGCCGCGTCGCTCCCTGCACGACACTGTCTGGGCCTCGATCGCGGCCACTGCACCGAGGTGGACGGAATCCATCTCTCCCTCGCAGCCTTCCCTCAGATCTGCTTGTGGCCTCCCTCCCTCAAGTCTGCAATGACGCCCTGCCTGCCTCGGTCCGATTGGCCAACGCGGGGGACTGCGACGCATGGACCGGCGGCTGCAGCAGCGGGGCCGGCGGAGGAACTGCATGCCGACGCGGGCGACAGCTGCAGCCGCAGGGCCCGGCGGCACGGCTGGCAGGCGGGGTACATCCCTTTGCGGCAGCCGCGGCCGGCCGACAAGGGTGCGCGTTCCGGCGGGGTGCTGGCTTGAGCGCCGGCGAGCAGTAGATGGTGCCCACCTTGAAGCGTGTCCTCCTTCCTCCGCCGTCGGACTAGCAGCCGCTGTAGGCCCATAGGCAGGTGAGCTCGTCAACCTTCCTCTCCCCTCCCCCCATAGGCAGGTGCGAATTAGTATTACATCTACTATTCAGGTTCAGTATTAGCTTGTCCATTCACTGAATAGTGCTATTTCAATGGCGTCTGCAATTTCTTCGGCAACTCTGGCAATTTCTTCGGCTGGCAGTCGTATGTCTCTCTCAACCATGGATGCTAGCTCAATCTCTAGACCCAGCAACATGGTACTCCTCGTTCTCAGTTTTGCTCATAGGAATCACATTACATGAGTGCAGGAGATAGGATTATAGTTGCTGTTTATCCCATATGGCAGTACTGCTTGTCCAGATAATGGCAGTTAGGTGTAGATGTTGGGACATTTAGATCATAGGTGATGTTTGTGCTTATCAGCTCGTCTATTGCATATTCTGGTCTATTTCATATTGCACTAGCACAAGTACTGTTTGCATATTCTGGTCTATTTCATTTTGCTTGGTTGTGTCGACAAGATCAGCATGTTTTCTGATTTAGATGTCTGAACTCAATATTTTTGGTTTTTTTCATTGATCTCCTGTTGTCTGAACTCAACATTTCGTTTTTTTCATTACCTATTGTTGATGTCCTGTGTGAACTATTGATATCCTTTATTTTATCATATCATGTATTTTTAGTACTTATCAATATAAATAGGCATGTGGTATGGGAAATGCATATCATGTATTTTATCCTTTATTGAATATGCAGTAGACTAGGCATGTGGTATGGGAAATGCATATTTCATGGTACAACCTGCAATGAAACTAAAAGAAAATATTTTGTTCTATGAGATTGAAGTCATTATGTTTGGAAAAACTATTGAAAATGCCAAACATGTGCAATAAAAGGTATTCAGTATGCAGTCTGCCCTTCATGTTTTGTATAAAACTGTGACATGAATGCATGATATATGTTGCTAGCTAGATTTATAAGGATATTTCAATCGAGCATTTCTTGCTTTCAAAGACATCACCTTCAAGCAAACTAGCTGGTAATCATCTAAACATGATAGATTAGCAGTAGGTGTTGTGTTAGGACTTGGTCCCCTGTTGTTAATTTCTGGTGTTACATTGACAATATTTAGTTCCTTGTGTTGAAATGTTGAACATGTTGGCCAAATCTACCGGTTACTTTACAATAACTAGTTAAATTCACTTGCTTCACCTAAGTGTTTTTGCTTCACCCACAGTCACCTTTTTTGTGTATATTTATTGGCTATAGCATTGTTGTTATCCCTGTTTGATTATTGTTAGTTCTTATTCAGAATTTGAGGTCTGGCATGTCTGGCTATCCCTTTTTCAAATAGATACTCTTAGTCTAGCATTGTTTAATTGGAAACCTATATTAGTCTAGCATTGTTTGATTGGAACCTATATTTATGTTACCTGGATTCAAGGTCTGGAGCCTTGGAGAACTAGCAAGAGGACAACCTGCAAGCTTCAAGTGCAATTTGTGAATTGTGTTCATATCATTTACCAGTTTGCAAGACTCTATCAGAAGGTGAGATGCCGTTTCATCTTGTAGTTTGTGATATTTGAACAAGTGGACTTTTAAACTTTAGTGTAATAATGTTTGTGAATTGTGATATTTGAGCTATCAGTTAATCTGTCATGTACTGTTGTTGCCTGTATGTTGCACAAAATTGTTGCTACAGGCCTGTGGCCTATCTGTCTTGCTGAATATCTGATTTTTTGTGCTGTATAGTGCTGCTTGCTGAATAGCTAAAGAGATTTTACTTACTATAGTGCTATTTATGCAGGAAGTTGTGCTTCATTAATTGAAAAGTGCCAGCTTCATATTCTTCAGAAGATGTTGAGGTTTGCTGAAAGCTGCAATAAGGGGTTCAGATCTTGCTGTTTTCTTGACAAATGAACCTGTGTATGTAAAATGTTTCCCTGTATAGCTATTTTCTCCCAAGTGGATGTTAGAAAATTTGCCTTTGGAGATTCTGTACAGTTATTTGTATTATCAAGTTTAAATGTGTAAATGATTCTTGTCATAATTGCTAATATATTGATGAGGTATTACATGGAAATAATGTGTATTATTCTGTGACCATCTAATTGGTTTTTGGGAGAAAAAAAGGGTAAAATCAAGATGGGCCTGATGGGCTTTTAAGTCATTAGGCCTATTAAACAATTGGACCGGACAATCTTTGAAAATGAAAAATGGGTTTAGCCCACGAATAGAGTGCGCAATATGGGCCTTAGTGGGCCATTAATTATTTTATGACGAATTAATTCGTCAAGACGGTGTTGCTGAGTCAGTGCCACGTTATTGCCACATCATCCGTATATGGTTTTATGACGAACCAAATTGTCATGGTAGCGATGCCACGTCAGCGCCACGTCATCTGTGCACAATGGATTATGACGATTTAAAGGTCTTTAATGACGTAAAACAGTCATCATAAATTAGTGACAGCAGAAGAAACGTCAAAAAATTTATGACGAAAAAAGTGTTCCGTCATTAAACACCTTTTATTACAGGGTATAGATGACGAACGATTTTCGTCACGCGAACGTCATAAATTAAAAACTAAGACAAAAAAATGAGCTTCTGTGACAAAAATGAAATGTTATAAAATGCCATATTTGTTGTAGTGCAGGTGGGTCCCACCTGTCGGCGTCCCGGCTGTAAGCGTAAAGGAAGCCGGGCGTCTTCAGAAGAGAGAAAACAGGAGAGGGCGGTAGCCGGGCCGAGTTGGGCCTGCAGAGGAGTTCAAGGTGGCTTTTTGGACCGGGCCAAAAACTAAGGGGCAAAAGGCAGACTTAACTGGTTTAGGTTTAGACGGGCTCGGCCCATTAATTCGGGAAAACATTTTTAGGTTAAAAGAAAATCCAGAAAAGTCTAGATAATTCCGTTTAAACCATGAAAAATATCCCAGAGTGTCCAAAAATTCCGAGCAAAATCTCAGAAATAGAGTTGGACACGATGAACCCAAATAAAATATTTGGAGCTCATGAAAAAGGTTTCTAGAAGCATCCAAAAATTGGATTTAGCTCTAGGAAAATAGGAATAAATTCCAGAAAAATCTGGAAAATTCCCGAAGGAACCTATTCGAGAACATAGTCAAGAACCTAATCGGGTTTTTGAAACAAACTCACACCACTACGACAATGAAGCCTGGCACAAAAGCAACACTCACTTTCTATTTAATTCTAACCAGATTTTAGGATTTACTGGAAACTCTGAGAGGGCCAAAAACCAGGGTGTGACAGATCTACCCCACTTAACAGGAATCTCGTCCCGAGATTCGTGAAAAGTTTCGAGAGGGGAAAGTCGATTGCTCCTGACGTATATCTTCTTAGCTTGTCTTTCCTATCACCGTATTCTTCTTTCTTTGAACCTTATTTCCATATTGATCACCCGTATATGATCTCCAACCATTCGTCTTGTATTTCCTTGCTGTAGTATTCCTTGATTTCAAAGATGCCTCTCAATTATTTCAATTCTTTGAGATCCACCACTTGACATCTTGTGCACCTCATGTGTTGCGGTAGCAGTGTGGCTCAGCACTACCCCACTTAACAAGATTCTTCTATACCTCAAGTTGAGGTTTGGTGACAGTGGAATCTCCTGGTGACTCCTTCATGGCTAGGTTATATGGAAGACAAGGGTGTTGAGAGGAACTAGAGTTACCAGAAAGACTCTCGGGAGTTCATGATGTGTTCCATGTGTCACAGCTGAAGAAGTGTTTGAGAGTGCCAGAGGAACAGTTACCAATGGAGGAGCTTAATGTGCAGGAAGATCTTACGTATACCGAGTACCCGATCAGAATACTGGAGGAAGCAGAAAGAGTTACCTGAAACAAGGTGACGAGAATGTGCAAAGTACAGTGGAGTCAACATTCAGAGGATAAGGCAACCTGGGAAAGAGAAGAGGATTTGAGGGCAGAGTTTCCCAATCTTTTCCAATCTGCAGCTACCCCCCTTAAGATGAATCTCGGGGACGAGATTCATCTTAAGGGGGTAGGTTTGTAACACCCTAAAAATTAGGCCTAAATAAAAATTAGAATTTAATATATTTAATTATTGATTTGCTCATATCATATAGGGGCTAATTAAAATTTGGTCAAAAAATTAAAGCAATAGTACGCGTAGGAAAACATGTATGTGCATTCATGCCAGAGCATATTTTTTGTTTGCTAGTAATTCATTTGATGGGTTTTGAATTTATATTTGAAATCGTCATTTGATTTGCTCTTGAATGAGTGTTTAATTGTTTTCCCGCGATAAGTCTGACTTTAGCCCTTTTAGTTTTCGTCCGGTCCGCTTTTGCCCCCTTAACCCTCAGCCCCGTCCACTTTTCCTCCCCGCGGCCCAACTCACCTCGGCCCACTCGGCCCAGTTGCCGCGCCGCGCCCGCCGGCGCTTTCCAGCCGCGCTGCTGACAGGTGGGGCCCACCTGTCAGGGCCGTCTTCTCCCTCCGGCTCGGACTCCCGGTCGAGTCCGACGCCGCCGCGCCCAACCGCCGCGGCGATTCGCGCGCGCCCGGCCCTATCCGCCCCGGACTCCGCGCGAGCTTATCCCCTACAACCTCCACCCTATAAAGCTACCCCAAGCCCCCTCCCTTACCTCGTTTCCCATACCCGAGAGCTCGCGCCGCCGCCGTGCCATCCGCTCCGGTAAGCCGCCGCCGCCGCTCGATTTCGACGCCAAGGAGGAGCCGCGCTCGCTCCTAACCCTTTCCCCGTGCCCACAGGAGCTCTTGGAGGCCACCCCGACGCCCGGAACCCCGACACCGAGCCCCGGACGACCCCGCCGCGGAGCTCCGAGCCTCACCGCCGCCGTTCGCCGTCGAGCCCCTTCTCGACCGCCTAATCGCCGTCCTCGACCCCCTGGTAAGCCTCGCCGTGCGCCCCTCGTTCTCCCGGTCCAACTCGCGCACAAAACCGAGCCCCCTAGCCCCTAGTTCGATGCAGCGCCGCCGCTCACCGCCGCTCGCCGCCGTCCCCGCTCGCCGCCGGTGACCACAGCCGCCCGCTTCAAAGTCAGCCGCCCGATCTGATCTGGACGGCCGAGATCTGCCCGTACCCCTTCGGCCCGTAACCGGTCCATCGTGGACCCGTGGACCGAGTCCACGGCGCGGTCCACCGCCTCGTCAGCGCCACGTGGCCGACACGTGGGCGCCACGTCAGCGCCACGCCAGCCAAGCCAGCCACGCAGCACCCGTTTTGCAGAAAAGCCCCTCTGTTTTCCATGAATCAACCCGCAGTCCTGTGTAGTTCAAAAATAATTAGGTTTAGGTCCTTTTTCTTACGGTTTGAACCCTGAGCTTTTAAATAATTNTCCGCCCCGGACTCCGCGCGAGCTTATCCCCTACAACCTCCGCCCTATAAAGCTACCCCAAACCCCCTCCCTTACCTCGTTTCCCGTACCCGAGAGCTAGCGCCGCCGCCGTGCCTTCCGCTCCGGTAAGCCGCCGCCGCCGCGTTTTCGACGCCAAGGAGGAGCCGCGCTCGCTCCTAACCCTTTCCCCATGCCCACAGGAGCTCTTGGAGGCCACCCCGACGCCCGGAACCCCGACACCGAGCCCCGGACGACCCCGCCGCGGAGCTCCGAGCCTCACCGCCGCCGTTCGCCGTCGAGCCCCTTCTCGACCGCCTAATCGCCGTCCTCGACCCCCTGGTAAGCCTCGCCGTGCGCCCCTCGTTCTCCCGGTCCAACTCGCGCACAAAACCGAGCCCCGTAGCCCCTAGTTCGATGCAGCGCCGCCGCTCACCGCCGCTCGCCGCCGTCCCCGCTCGCCGCCGGTGACCACAGCCGCCCGCTTCAAAGTCAGCCGCCCGATCTGATCTGGACGGCCGAGATCTGCCCGTACCCCTTCGGCCCGTAACCGGTCCATCGTGGACCCGTGGACCGAGTCCACGGCGCGGTCCACCGCCTCGTCAGCGCCACGTGGCCGACACGTGGGCGCCACGTCAGCGCCACGCCAGCCAAGCCAGCCACGCAGCACCCGTTTTGCAGAAAAGCCCCTCTGTTTTCCATGAATCAACCCGCAGTCCTGTGTAGTTCAAAAATAATTAGGTTTAGGTCCTTTTTCTTACGGTTTGAACCCTGAGCTTTTAAATAATTGAACCCGCCGTCCTAGGTTGTAATATTTACGCGTTAGACCTTCTATTTTTATACGTAATTATGTTTAGGTCCCTGTTTTCTCGCAGATAGGTCCCTGGAAGTTTAGTTTCTTTGCCAGCAAGCCCCTAGACCTTGTTTTAGCCCTAGATTATGCGTTTTAACTCCGATCAGTGATTCTTGTGCTCATGTGTTCGTAGTGATGCGTAGAATAGTTTTGTTAGCTTTTTAGCCACTGTTTGTATTGATTGGTGTACTGTTCTAATTTATTTCTCTTGATATGCACGTACTGCTTGTCTGGATTGTGTGTTGGTGATTGTTGATCGTGTCTAGCCGGTGAGCCGTTCGAGCCGTTCTTCGAGCAACACTTTGAAGAACAAGAGTAGCAGCTACAGTACCAAGAGGAAGGCAAGTATAACACGAGAAATCCTTGATACCTACACACCTTATTAATCACATACATTCATGCATGAGTTAATCTGTTTTAGGATTATCCCTAGTGTTCTTAAAACTTACTTCCTTGTTCAACCGGGTTATGCATCTTTGGGTAGTAAATGCTAGGCTATGCAACTTGAGCTTATCGTCTTTGGACGATGATACTTGGATACTTATGATTATTTGTGAATGATTAAAACTTGCTTTTTAGCAACATGGTTAGGTAGCTGGAACATGTGCTGTGTGCTTTGTTCTCAGCAAACTCTTGTTCTAGAATATGTGCTGTGTGCTTTATTCTAGGCAATTCACGATCTAGAACATGTGCTGTGTGCTTTGTTCTAGGCAGCCCTTAATTTGGACATGTGCTGTGTGCTTTGTTCCAATCGACCTAAATCGGAACATGTGCTGTGTGCTTTGTTCTAATCAACCTTTAAACCGGAACATGTGTTGTGTGCTTTGTTCTGGGCATCACTTGTTATGGTCTATCTTAAAGTGGCAACCCGGGAAAACAGTGCAACCACGGGAATCAAATGGGCTCTGGTCTTGACTAAGTAAATTTTGAAAGGTCTCGTAGCGTCCCAATGCAGTCACACCAAAGGTAGTGTGATGAATGTGCCTAGCTAGCACTGCGTGGTTGGGTTATAAAGTTCTTCTAAACTTTTACGCGACCAGTGGGGAAAGTGTACAACCTCTGCAGAGTGAAAACTGATATATCAGCCGTACTCACGGTTACAAGTGGCCTGGATCCTTTTTTTTTTGAGGTGAAAGCCTGGATCCTTTTTGACAGTGACTTTTACCCCGGTGATGTTTAAAAATGGAATGAAACTAGAATGATGGTGGACTACGATACTTCTCTGCTTACACTTAATTTGGGTTACAACTGGGTTTTACCTATTACACTGTAGTAATCTGGTTATTGTTAAAATATGACCAACTAAAAGTGCTTACCGCAGTTAAACCGAGTCTAGCCTTTTAAGCCTTCATCCCTCGTGTTATATTTGTTAAGTAAAGTTGGTTTACTTACACTTGCATTATTCAACAAAATCCCAGATGGGTACTCAGATGAGGCAGCAGTTGAAGATTTTCAAGAAGATTTTCCAGAAGAGTTCTAGGTTGTGCTTCACCAGCCGGCGTCCCTGTGGAATGGAGACTTCATCGTGAGAGATAGTAAATAAACTTCCGCTGTGGTTTGTTTTAAGACCTTTGTCTTTTGTAATAGTTTCTTTTGTAATTCGAGCACTGGTTTACTTTGATTTACCTTATTCTGGAGCTATATGTGTGTTTAAGACTTTCTGGGTACACATATAGTAGCATTCGGATTTCCTTTGTAAATCCGGGTGTGACAGAGGTGAGCGCGTCTTCCTATTTGGGAGTGAGTCCTGGCCCTATGAGGGCCGTCTTGGAGGGGTCGTCGAGTCCCAAGCTGATCGCTTTGGGAGTTGTTGCAGGTACCAGCGCCGTGGGCTGCTGCTTCTGCTCCGGGAGGACAGGCTCACCGGCTGCCGCCTTGGAGGCTTCTTCTGCCAGCAGAGTGGCGTTGCCGAGTTGCTAGGACAGCTCAGCTATCTTGATGGCCTCCCCGTCGCACACGAAGGAGGTCTTGATGTCTCCACGGATGGAGAGGACGCCATTGGGCGCCGGCATCTTCAGAACCAGGTATGTGTGGTTCGGAATAGCCATGAATCGGGCCAGCATGGGCCTGCCAAAGATGGCATGGTAGGAGCTCTTGAAGTCGGCTACCTCGAAGTATAGAAACTCCGTGCGGTAGTTGTCGACGGTGCCGAATGTGACCGGCAAGGCGACTCTTCCTATTGGGTAGGAAGCTTTTCCTGGCACAATGCCAAAGAACGGATCTTCAGCGCTCAGGAGCCTGCTGTAGTCGAACCCCATGCTATTGAGGGTGCTGGTGAAGATGATATTCAGGGCGCTCCCGCCGTCGATCAGGACCTTGGAGAGGAGAACCCTGTCGACGACAGGGGCGACAACGAGTAGGTAGGACCCTGGCTCGGGAAGGTATACCCAGTGGTCATCGCGGTTGAAGTTGATGGGCATCCCCGACCACTGGAGGTATTCCACCGGCTTGGTGGAGACCATCTTCACCTCGCGCTTGTGGAGCTTGTCCTTGCGCCGATCTAGAAAGGCGCCGGGCCCTCCAATGATGACATTGTCCTAGCGGTCGGCGCGCTGAAAGTCACCGTTGGCGTCACGCCTGGGTGCTTCTGGTGGTGGTGGTAGTCGGCATTCGTCGTCTTGACGTCGCTGATCATCACAGTGAGCCGGAGCGTCGCAGTCGCGTTCATCGCGGCGGTAGTTGTCGCGACGATCGCGGTCTTCTCTGCGGCGGTAGTCATCCCGCCGGTCGTCGTCGCGACGATCGCGGTCCTCTCTGCGGCGGTAGTTGTTGTATCGGCCGCCGTTGTTGTTGTAGCGTTGCTTCTTGGTTGGTGCCAAGGCGCCGAGTTCCTTGAGCAGTGCGTGACAATCACGGAGATTGTGCTTCGCGTCCTTGTGAAAGGGGCATTGGTAGTTCAGTGTGTCATAAAATTCCTCAGCCAAGAACCAGGGTTCCGGCCGGCCGTCTTCTTCTACTAGGGCTACGAGGGGCTCAGGGCCCGCCTTGCGCCCGCATAGTGGCTCATGGCATTTGGAGCTTTCCACCCAGTCGTCTTCCTTCGGGCGCTTCTGCTTGCTCTTGAACTGAGCCTGCTCGGCTTGGTCCGCTCGGACCTCCAATTTGACCACCTCCATCAGGTCGGAGACCATGATGGGGTTGTTTTTGAAGAGCGTCCGGAAAAGCTGGTTGTCGACGAGGCCTTGCCGGAATGCATCAATGACGTCCCGGTCCTCGACATTGACGATCTTGTTCCGGTTGTCAAAAAAGCGGTCGGTGTAGCCTCGGAGACTTTCACCTTTCCTTTGCTTGACGTTATCCAGGTCGAACTTGGTAGCCGGCCAAGTATAGTTTGCCTGGTAATTCTTGGTAAAGGCGTGGCAGAGGTCTGCCCAGTTGTCAATGGTGTCCCGGGGGACGCCCTCAAGCCATAGGAGTGCTTCCTTGCCTAGCACCACAGGGAAGTAGGCGGCGGCTTGGTCGTTGGACCCATGGGCGGCTTTAACCGCTGTGTGGTATGTCTTGAGCCAGAGCTTGGGGTCAGAGCGACCGTCAAACTTCTCCACGAGGGCTGGCTTGAAGGACTCAGGCCGGCAGATGGCGCGGAGTCAGGCGGTGAAGGCAGCGAAGCCATCGAAGATCTCCTCCTCGTCGTTGCGGTGGTCGCGGCGAGAAAGTCGGACTGGGTCAACTCGGTGCCGAGCATCGTCGTGCCTTGGACGATGGTCGGCCTGTGGGGGGCCATACCGTGCATCGTATTGCTCGCGCTCCATGAGCTCGTGGATGACACGTCGCCCGTTTGCATCTACTGCATCATTACCTGCCTCTCTGACCGGCTGGCGGTCGGGTCGGCCATAGTCCCTATCGTATCGCTCGCGGCGCTCGATTTCAGCGGCGTCGTGCTCTTGGTGCCCAGCGTCGAGTTCAGCGCGGATGTCACGAGCGTAGTCCCTCAGGTGGTCACGGAGATCGTTGGGTCGGTGATGTCGCTGGCGCCTATCGCGCCGGTCCTGGTCGCGTTCACGACGATGGTCCGCGTTGCGCGGATTACGCCGTTCCTCCTCTGCTCCTGCGGGGTGGTTCTGGGCCACCTCTTCTCCTATGGGGTGGTTCTGGGCCACCTCTTCTTCGACCACTGGTAGCGGAGGGTTACTCTGACGAGGCTGTCCTCGATCCGATCTGCTATGAGCAGAGCGGCGACTATAAGAGCGAGACGAGTTGGATCGCCCAGATCAGGATCTGGCACGATACGATCGCTCGATTTGCTCCTGGGCGGCTTCCAGCTGAGCTCGGGCACGCTGCACCTCAGGGGTGTCGGGCATGTGCCCCAGCTCAGCGAATGCGGCAGCGACGTTAG
Organism: Alloteropsis semialata; assembly: GCA_004135705.1. Taxonomy (NCBI): domain Eukaryota; kingdom Viridiplantae; phylum Streptophyta; class Magnoliopsida; order Poales; family Poaceae; genus Alloteropsis; species Alloteropsis semialata. The sequence goes on from CM014275.1 coordinate 61,883,205, forward strand.
CCTGGGGCGTGCAGAACGGCACCCGGGCGAACGCTCCATCTAGGTTTTGGGGCTCGACCCCAAGCGGACCCCGAGGCAGAGGTTGCAGTCTTGGTGGGGCCTCCGGGGGGATCTCTCCGGCGGCTGCGGTTGCGGGTCCACCAGCGGCTGCGGGGTTGCCGGCAGCTGCGGGGTTGCTGACGGCTGCAGCGGCTGCAGGGTTTCCTGCCGCTGCCCGGGGTAGGGTGGCTTCCTCGTCGTGGCGTCGGGCTCGGCCAGCGTTTTGCTCCAGTCGGCGGTCCCTGGCCGAGTCGGTTTCTCCGTCCCGAGTTGCGGAATCCTCGGAAACGAAAACTTCACGCCCCGGAGGCGTAGCGTAGCCTGAATCGTCGCTCGTGTCGGCCGGAGCCGGCAAGAGCACGCTTGTAGCAACCTGAAACTCCCCGCAGTCCGGGGACTGGGTGGGTTTGGGTGGGATCTAAAATTGGATCTAAGACATATCTTCTCGGAGTTGGGCCGAGTAGATTGACGCGGCGTTGCGCAACCCTAGAGGGAGCAACATGCGGGGTCGGTGCAGGGCCTCCTCCGACATGGAGATGCACTCGGCGATGGTGTTCTGGACAAGGTTCAACCCGGCGAGGAGCTCGTCTGGGGGTGGGATTCTCTGGCGAGCGCTCAGGCCCAGAGCCTGGTCATTGATGGAGATCGCATCGAGCTGCTGCTGGAGCGGGTTGATGACCGAGGTTGAGATCGGCGAAGAAGTCAGCGCGGAGCTGGTCGGCGTGGCGACGTCGGACGTCGCGGTGGAGTCGGAGGCAGTGGTGGAGTGGATCTCGGCGAAGAAGCTGATTCCTTCAAGATGCGTGGCGCAATCCTTGATGGAGTCGGGGAAGACGACGGAGCGACGATCTGCCATCGAGCTAGCTGTATTGCCCCGCGATCACCCCTACCTGGCGCGCCAACTGTCGGATTTATCGTCCGGCAGTCCACTCGGGGGTACCCAGATAGTTGATTTGTAGGCAAAGGGCAATCGCAGAACTAGGGAGCTCGAGGTAACACAGGGACACAGGGATTATACAGGTTCGGGCTACCCGGAAGTATAATACCCTATGTCCTGTGCTCGGGGTCTTGTATTGCTATGCTCGGCGAGTTCCGGGGAACAACGGCGAGCTCTCGATTACAATGGATGTATGGCGAGTAGATGAGGATGGGATTGCGTGGATAAAGATTGAATGGTCTAAGGGGGTTGATGGGGACGTGGGTGCCCGATCTTCCGTCAGGTGAAGGATAACTCGTTTTGGGCGGATGTGACGCACCGATCCGGCTTCAGATCCCAAAGACCCGAACCCTGCAATCTTTGCACCACGACTCCTCTGGTTATCAACCGTGTCACAACCCGGTTGACCTCGCCACGAAGGCTAATCCCTGCCTGCAAAACGAAGAACACAAGCAAGAACTCGAAAGAACGCAGCTCAAATATGAAGTGACAAACTACAGATGAATGATTAAGCACACGAGTTGGGGTTTTACAAACCGACGAACGGCGAAACTGTTCTTGACAGAATAATCTAAGCAAAACCCAAGTCTAAATGATGGCAGCTACTGAGTTTATTAGGGTACAGACGACCTAGGGTTGGGGGCGCACCAGGGTGGGGCGCCCACAACATGGGCCGAAGGCCCGACACGATACAAAGCCTGAAAAAGGCCCAAAATAGGTGATGCAACACCTTTTCGTGGTCACACAGAATGATCCACAAGGCTTCTGGAGCTAGGACCAGAACCAAAAGAAGCGTCTCATTGTCATAGTTCCAACGCATCCAAGAACGCCTTGATTGGACGCCGTATGAGGGAGATATCGCCGTTTTGGTGCAAGACACGTCGGCTGAATCCGAACCGAAGATGCTGTCCAACATGGCGACGACTCGTAGCTTCGAGATGAGGCCGGCTCATGTATGTCCAGCGTGGTGATGTCCTCATCAGGGGTCGACCTAGGCCGCCTTATATAGGCTGACGGCCTAGGGTTTACAAGTCGGTTATCTCTAATTATTGTCCGGCTCAGATCAGGAAACTAATCCAAGTCGGTTGCCATGTAATCTCCACGATCTTCGGACGGGATCTGGACATACCGCCGAGTACCTTGTAGGCCAAGTCTTCTCCAATCTTATCCATCAAGTCAGGGATCCTTGTGGGCCGGCCTGGGGTCAGCCCACATCCTTGTCAGACGTGGGAACAGGCCGACTAGCTACCCGGTCGGTAGTGGGCCCAGGGGTACCCATATCCCACAACTGCTTTTTTCCCCCCTAGACTCCCTGAGGAATTTAGCTACCATCATTTCATTTATGTTCATTAATTCTTGCTGCTGCGTGAATCATAAGCAGTACGTCAACAATTACATGTACACAGCAAAAGACTATTCCTCTTCCCCCAAACAACACTATCAAATTCCCAATTCTCTATAGGTAAATAGCATGCAGAGACAGCCACAAAAATCAACAGGCAGGTCTATCCGAGCATAATCTATTTGTCGATTCTAAGTTTGCATACTCAGTATACACAAATTAACCTACTACCTCTATTTCACAAATGTTCATTCTTGCTGTTGTGGGGAATTAGAAGCAGCATGAACCCTTTACACATACAGAGGTGATGATTGTTCTTGCTGTTCCCAACCAATATATAGCACTGTTGACGATCAAAATTGGCACAAGGCTGGTTGGGCACTAGAAACCGGTGACACCGGAATCAGGAACTAGTGGAACCGGTTTCCTTCTGTAGCCAGTCTGGCAACAGGAATCGGTGGAACCAGATTTGAAAACCGATGGAACCGGTTTTCCTCGAGTCCTAGTAGAATTGGATTCTTTTGTGGGTCCGAGTTGTAACAGGGTTTTCCTTGCGGGGCAAGACCTCCCCACCCTATAAATATAAAGGGTCACGGCCGATTGAGGTTTTATTCCATCGATCAAATACAAATTACCTTTATTTTTTATCTCTTCCATACCCTAACTTTTCCAAACCCCTCCTGCTGTTCGTGCTTCGTCTCTATGGCGTTTGACGGCGTTCTGAGTGGCCTGCCAACCTCAGAACAACCCTAGGTGCGCCAGCCCTGACGGGGTCCCTCCCGGGCCTGCGTTCGTAGGTCGACGCAGCAAACCCTAGGAAACCGGTTTCACCGGATTCCCAAATCGGTTTCACCGATTTTGCCAGGGCAAGCTGCATGTGATTGATCCGTTGTGGATCCGCGCGTTCTAGTGCATATCTCGGTGTGTTGACCAGAAAAGTGTCAACAGATTTTTGGCGACTCCCTGGGGAATTTGGAAATCCTGGTTTTAATAACCAATTTATCAAACCTTAGCCTGATGGGTTCTATTTTAGATCTGGATAAAGACAATATCATTGTGCCCTTCATGGAGGAGCTTGACGAAGAGGAGCGTCAGAAGTTTAAAATAGCCCAAGAATTTTTCAAGAATCAATTTCTGATGGGGCTAAAGAAAGATTGCTAGGGCACAGTATCAAGAACACAAGAATTTGCGATGCCCGCATTCAAGATTGATAATCGGAAGATTGAGGTAATACCCACTGTAAGCAATTCCCCGTCTACTCCGATTGATCAACCTGCAGTTACTTTTGATTCTGTACAAAAAAACATTAGATCTTTTATCTGCACTATCAAAAAGAATGGATCGATTAGAAAAGGGGAATTGTGTTAGTAATTCTATTTCCTATGATATTCCTCATATTGAACAACATGAGAATATGCATGCGAGTTTGTCGGCTACACTAGGAAAAAACCTAAAAATCCATTGTATGGTATGCCGGCTAATTGTTATCCAGGACAAACATCACCGCCGCCACATGTTTCACTAGCCACGGTGAAACCGGTTAAATTGGTTCTAGATACCGGTGAAACCGGTTTTGCTGCACAGCAGTTAGCACCACCCGTTTCGGCTCCTCTTTCGGTAGTCCCTAACCGAAATATAGAGGTAGCTAATAGATCTACTTATATCCAAACACGTGCTTATACATCACCCCCTATACCTAACTCTAGTGGGATTCCTAATGATGTATATGACCAATATTTGCGGCAAAGTCCTTATCGCATGCCTCATGTTGTTCAAGTTCAAAGTACAGCTGCAGAGCAATCTGATCTAGCTCGTTCAAATTTATATGCTGAATTCTATAAGATGAAGGATGAGTTCGATAGTATGATGCAGGATAAACAAACGATGCCAAGATCACTACAACTGCCGAATACGGCAAAAGTGGTATTACCAGTTTCTGAAACCGGGACCACCGGTTTCTTGGTGGCATCTCCTAAACAGTCTGAAACAATGCATTGTGTCCCATTAAATTATATGCCACATGTTACTACAATACATCAAGAATTGAAATTGTCAGATTTAACATCGGTTAGGCAACAGGAGAATGAATCTGTTTCTGAATATATTAGGAGATTTAAAGAAATAAAAAACCGTTGTTATGATTTGTCAGTTTCTGATAAAGATCTTGCTGATATTGTTTTCGATGGCTTAAGATCTATTATTAAAGAGAAAATAGGAGGCTTTGAGCACTTTTCGGTTAATCAAGTGCAAGTAAGAGCTTTAGTTGCTAAAAATCGAATAAAGAATAATAAAGATACTTTTGGAACTCATCAGTCTAGTTTACATGTAAAAAATATTAGTTTGGACGATGAGAGAAAAAGTGATTGTGTTGCTGAATTAGTCTGGCCTTCAGAAGATAAAGCGTATACATGTTCGTCCCTTAAGCTGATTCCTAAGGATCGGTAAGAACAAGTGCGATTTAGTTTTGATGTTTCTAAATGTGATCATATATTTGATGAATTGTTAAGACATGGAAACATCAAGATGTCTCACATTATACCTCCACCTGAAGAATTGAAAGGGCATGCATATTTTAAATTTCATAATTCCTTTTTTCACACTACGGTTGATTGCAATATCTTCCGTCGGCAGGTACAATCGGCCATAAATCAAGGACGATTGGATTATCATGAGATGCCAATGGATAATGTTTCTCTTTCTATCAACACCGTTGATGTACATGAACCCAAGGTATTGGTTCGGCCACATCAAGCTAAAACAACCAAGGGAAAAATGTCATCATCGGTGAGGAAAAGCTTAAAAATTTGAAAGGCAAACAGGTGATCAGAGATGTAGTGTCTGAAAAGACTCCTGATGGTAGAGAGATCTTCAAGATCACTGCAAGAATTTCTGGACTCGGGGGGGCAAGAATCCTCGCAAAAGTCGTTTGAGTCTGCTATACAGACAAAACCGGTTCCATCGGTTTCAGAAACCAGTTTCACCGGTTTTAGACAGCACAATTCCAAAGCGGTTAAATCAAAGTGCTCCGAGATTAGAATTTCAAAAGTGGACTTTGAAGAAGATCAGAGGAGATGTGGAAAGAAAAATTTAACCTTTGATCAGTTATTGTCCAAATATGAAAATCAAAAGGCCGTTACTAGTGATCGGCCGGTAAAAAAGGGAATATGGTCACCTATGCGTCATGAGAGACATGCTTCATCCCAGAAGGGAGCTACGCAGCAGGGATGTAATGCATTTGCTAAGCCAGTTTATGGCGGGATGTTACATTCTAAACTTGACCATTTGACACCTTGTCAATCAGGTCGAGACCAGCAGAGTAAAACCGGTGGCACCGGATTGCCAAACCGGTTATACTGGTTTCCTCAGGGAAAATATGTTGCTCCTCCAAAATAGATCTATCGTGTCAAGAAGAAGGAAGTGGAGGTGCAAAGAATGGATGATGGCCTGGAAATTATTGATAATAATGTCACACAGGTTGAGGGCATTGATATGACTTCAAAGGACGATGGCAAAAAACCGATTGTAATTGATGATAAGGTTGAAACGTCAGTTCAAGAGAATGTTGCTGCTGTTCATGATGAGAACAATAAAATTGATAATGATATTTCTAAATATTTCTTGCCAAGATGGTGTCCTCTAGGTTTAACTCGCACATAAAAGAGGAAATTGCAGCGGCTTCGATTCCAGGAGAATAAGGAGAGGGAATTGGAGAAACAGAAGAATGAAAACTTGAGCAAAGATAGACTGATGATTCCTCAGAAGGAGTGGAAGATTAAGCCTGGTGTTTGCTCAGCAGCAAAACCGGTGGGACCGGATTCAAAACCGGTGGCATCGGTTTCCACGACAGCAGTGGAGGATCTGGTTAACACAGTGCAGGTTCCTCTAATTCCTAATATTATTTCTCCTAGTTTAATTCATTGCAATGAAAAATTGTCATCGGATTCCCAGAATAAGGACGATGAACAGTTTTTGGATTATGAGCTATCCTCTGAACATATGAATATTAATCTTGATATGGTGCACTTGCCTTCGGAGGAGAGGATGGCTTATTTTGATTTTGGGTCACAAGAAGCTATTTTTCAAAAGGTCAAGGATAATGATGATCATCTGAAAGCTCTATACATGAAAGGTTATATCAAAGGAAGACCAATTTCTCGGATGTTGATTGACAGTGGAGTAGTTGTTAATTTGATGCCTTATATTTTATTCAAGAAATTGGGATGTTCAGATGATGAGTTGATTCAGACCGATATGGCTTTAAGTGGTGTGGGAGGAGATGATCCTATAAGTGCTGAAGGAGTCGTTTCTATGGATCTCACTATTGGAAGCAAGACATTGGTTGCTGCATTCTTCGTTTTTGAGACTCAAGGTAAATTTAGTTTGATTCTGGGGCGTGATTGGATACATGCGAACCAATGTGTACCTTCTAGCTTGCATCAATTCTTGATACAATGGATAGGCAACAAGTTAGAGATTGTGCACGGTGATACATCGGCTTACATTACAGCTGATGGTTCTGTTAAAGGTGTGCATGGTGACTTTAAGTGCTTGACAGGTGTAGACATTTCACATTGTGGATTTATAAGATCTACACGAGATGGTTTTATTATTTGTCATGATAAAACCAATTGAGGGTTGGTTAGACCACTTTTGTATGATTTGAATGAATATAAATATAGAGTGGTCGTGGCAAATGATTAGACATTATCGGGCATATGAGAATGATATGTGTAAATTTGTTGAGCAGATTTTGCAAGAGATGCCCGATATTTTGTGATATTGTCCTTAGAATAAAAGGCCGATGGATTTGTTTAAACATCGCCCTCAGGAGTATTTTCTTGTGCCAAAATGTTTTCTGGTACGCAAGCTTTACCAAAAAATAGGGGGGCATATGTTGACGATCAAAATTGGCACAAGGCTGGTTGGGCACCAGAAACCGGTGACACCGGAATCTGGAACCGGTGGAACCGATTTCCTTCTGTAGCCAGTCTGGCAATAGGAACCGGTGGAACCGGATTTAGAAACCGGTGGAACCGGTTTTCCTCGAGTCCTAGTAGAATTGGATTCTTTTGTGGGTCCAAGTTGTAAAAGGGCTTTCCTTGCGTGGCAAGACCTCTCCACCCTATAAATATAAAGGGCCACGGCTGATTGAGGTTTTATCCAATCGATCAAATACAAATTGCCTGTATTTTTTTATCTCTTCCAAACCCTAACTTTTCCAACCCCTCCTGCTGTTCATGCTTCATCTCTACAGCGTTTGACGGCGTTCTGAGTGGCCTGCCGACCTCAGAACAACCCTAGGTGCGCCAGCCCTGACGGGTCCCTCCCGGGCCGGCGTTCGTAGGTCGACGCAGCAAACCCTAGGAAACGGGTTTCACTGGATTCCCAAACCGGTTTCACCGGTTTTGCCAGGGCAAGCTGCAGGTGATCGATCCGTTGCGGATCCGCGCGTTCTAGCGCATATCTCGGTGTGTTGACCAGAAAAAGCGTCAACAAGCACCATCCAAATTCCCAATTCCCTAATGATAAGTGCTATTATGTCCATCACAACCAACTTAATAGGTGCACATGTGGTACACCTTATGTGAAGTTAGTAAAGGAAGGCTGGGGTGCCACACACACGCGAGCGAGCTCACCTCGCCGAGCCGTGGGATGCGACTTGTGTTGAGTCGAGTCGAGACGGAGCGGACGTGAGGTGTTGCAGTGCAGTGATCCGTTTTGCCATTTGTTAGTTGAAATAATGACATATATCTTTCCTGCGGAGGTGTCCAGATGCATACTACCTCCACCCACTAGGCGCCTATATAAAGAGGTCCTCCCCTTTCTGGAGAGACACACCAACACAACATCTCATATACTTCTACTTATGAAATATCTCCCTTCTCCCTCATTTGTTTTCAACACTTGAATTCCCATCGCTAGCACTACGTGTGCAGTTGTAGCGAGATCAGAGCCTCTAGAGCCTCGACTGGCCTGAGATCTTGCTCAGGATAGCCAGACGATAAGGTTTTTGGGGAGCGTCTCCTCGCGACACCTCGCTTCCTGCTACGACTACTTCCCGGCGTATCGGCCGACTACTTCGTCTTCGTCTTGGTGGCCTGCACGACTTGTTCCACTACTTTCCAGTGCCATTTGAGGGATTGCACTGCATCGCCTCGTCACCGCACCAACTTTGTACGGCTACATCTAATAAGGTTAACTGATTAGCACAATTGATCACGCGTGCAGCCGCTGCCCCAGCAGTGTGGCTCCGTCTTAGGGTACAATTTGAACTTTTTCTGGTTTGTCATTTTGTTCATGTTTAATATGTGATTAAACTTGAACATGCGTATATTCTGTTGTCACAAGATCACTAATAGTCATCATGAATTAAAATATATCGAACAAGCTTGGCGTGAGCGACTTCTTCATGGACCATGACCCCTGGCGCTAGATCAGAGGGTGGCGATCTGACAGATGCGGCCGTTGATCCAGTTTTACTAGATAGGTCGAGAGTCGTGGTGCTGCGATCGTCAGGACGACTGGCGGCTGACAGACAGCAAGGGGCAGAGGGTAGGTGGACTCGAAGAAGACGTCCGTAGGTACTCCCTCGATCTAAAAAAGAATGCAATTCTAGATTTGAATTAAATTAATCTTACTTATGTTTGGCTAATTTTATAGAAAATTTTATTAACGTCTATGACTGCAAACATGCATCTATGAAATTATATTTCACCATAAATCTTTTTACTATTACTTGGTACCATAAATCAATTTTATTTTTTATATATGTTTAGTCAAAATTGAGATGGATTGACTTTTTGAAAAATGAGCATTGCTTTTTTTGGGGGGACGGAGAGAGTATATCATCATCCATTCGGAGAGAGTATATCATCATCCATTCGCCCGGTGTAATTAATTAGTATTCGCCTGGTGTAATTAATTAGTAGCTTCCTTTGTTTTTTTTTGGGGACGGAGAGAGTATATCATCATCCATTCGCCCGGTGTAATTAATTAGTATTCGCCTGGTGTAATTAATTAGTAGGTTCCTTTGAGAATGATGAAGCTGGTTGCTACTATTTCATACCGGATTGTAGTGGCCTGGGTAACCAAATTAAAGAGCCCCCTGTCCCATTCAAAGTTGGAGATTCGGCAAGAGCACAGCTAAAGCATGGACGAGGGTGGGTGCGGTGCTTTGGCTCGCCTGTCTCAGGATCTGATTCCGTCGCAGCATGGGTGGGAAAAAGGGAGGGCACGGTGGGGTCCCTAGAAAGATGCCGTGGGGGGGGACGATGTGAACGGGCATTAGATGGCTCTCTTTAAGGGTTAATCTAGTGTACTATGTCTAAATTTGTCTAGCTAATACAAGAGATACCAAAAAGATTACATCTCTAATGGGTTGTCTCATGGCATATTGCTCAAAACATTTTAGGTCGCACAACCTCTTTCTCATCAATAAAGCATGAGCCCATTTTCTCTATATGAGCTGCTCTTCAATGCTCTTCAAGAGGAGATAGTGCACTCTCTCTCCTTATCTTCTCTTTCACATAAGCAAAATGCTGAGTTGGATTCCTATGAGTCAGCTGAAGTGTCGTTGTTGAAAGAGACCTGACACGGAGAGGAACAAAGAATACTTATCCTCGAAGAAACGACTCACGCTGTCGAGCATTAGCAGCCGTGCTTACTATTCTCGAAAGCAACAACCCAAGTCCCAGTACCAAGACTCGAAGAGGCTGTCCGTTGTATTGGTAAGCGCTTCCAATAGATCACCAACCTCTGCCACTGCTACAGAACTCGCTATCGGTACCGGTTCATAACCCTCATAGGTACCGGTTCTAAAACCGGTACCACGCATCCGTGACTAAAGGGGTCGGTCTTTGGTACCGGGTCCAGAACCGGTACCAAAGGCCCCTCCCACGTAGGCTACGGGGGAGGGCCTTTGGTACCAAAGGGTGATTTGGTTATTTTTTTAAATGTTTGATATTTGGGTTAGTTATATGCAATTCGTCTACGCGTCTACGTGTCTACGCGTCATATGTCGTATGTCGTACACGATCTTTCACGCAATAAGATTGAAGTCGTCGCAATTGTCAATTGATTTTGACCCGACTTTGATTGCATTTTTCTCGAACATTCACATATAAACATTTGAGATCAGCCAATACAAAAGTTAGAGCATTTAAAAGTTGTTTACAATTTACGGCCAGATCTGAAAGAAGGAGCGGAAAGGGAGTCTAATTGAGCGATAGTGCGTCCGTCATGGTGGTACTCTCCGTTTGGATTTATAACTTGGTCCATAATGAATCCAAATAGTTGGTCCGCAATAGCTTTTGCTTTATCTGTCATTGGGAGCTCTTCATGGTAAAACATCCTCTGCATTAATCACAAATGACAACATTCATTCATATAATAAATAAATTTTGCATATAATCATTTCTAAACAAATAACTAATAATCATTCATTCATATAATAAATAAATTTTGCATATAATCATAAAATTTCCTAACACATTTATTTTTAAACAATAACTAATAATCATTTCTAAACAATAATCAATAAGTAATAATCATTTCTAAACAAGTAACAAAGTTTACATGAAATAATATATTCATGAAATAACAAAGTATACATGAAATAACAAAGTATAATAAATATATTCATAATAAATATACACTAATAATCATATTTCAATATACACTAATAATCTAATTTCCATACTATTAATCATATTTCCATATACACTAATAATCATATTTCCATATACACTAATAATCTAATTTTCATATACACTAATAATCATATTTCTATATACACTAATAATCTAATTTCCATATACACTAATAATCTAATTTCCATATACACTAATAATCTAATTTCCATATACACTAATAATCTAATTTCCATATACACTAATAATCTAATTTCCATATACACTAATAATCTTATTTCCAGATACACTAATAATCTAATTTCCATATACACTAATAATCTAATTTCCATATACACTAATAATCTTGTTTCCATATACACTAATAATCTAATTTCCATATACACTAATATTTTCATACTAATAATCTAATTTCCATATACACTAATAATCTCATTATCCACTGGCAGACGTACCATGAGTTCTTCATTAGTCGCTTTTTTGGGAGAAATAAAGCTATGGATCCACTGGCAGACATAGTATCCGCATAGATTCGTCCCTTGTTCCTGTCTGGTACACTAAAAGTGAAGAAGAATAAATTTAGACGTAACAACTATATATTAGTGTGATTTTACGAGATATGCGGGTACACCAGCCACATACCGGAAAGTCCGTCTTCACATCCAATTTTTCTTTGAAATTTTCTCGAACATTTGCACGGAAACGTGTCCATGCTTCGTCAATCAGGTCTAAAACTGCTTGGTAATCCCCTCGTGGTTTCCGCATTGAGTCCAAAGATTCGTACGCCTTGCCCCGATAAAGGATACAATCATTGGGATATGCGTGTATCTTTTGTACTTCCAGTCTAGAGGGCAAACGATTTTTCTTGCTTCGTATGTTGTTTCGGGCAATGTGTTGCCCTCTGGAAGCATCTTCTTTATCATTTTCAATATCTCTCCAAAACCTTTGTCAGACAAGCCATTAGTTGCCTTCCATTGCAACAGTTCCAGTGTGGTACCCAACTTTTTCTGATCCTCTTTGCAATCTGGGTACAGCAATGTTTTGTGGTCCTCCAACAAACGCTTCATCTTCTCCCGCTCTTTCGCAGTCTTTCTCTTCATCACGGATCATGCCACCTAAGGTGTCATCATCCTCATCTTCTGCAACTGCTTCACCCTCGCCCATTGCTGTATCATCTGCAAAGGCACCGTATTGTGCAAAGTCTGGGATGTTGTCCTCACCTTCTTCATCACCTTCTTTAAAGAATATCCCCGCTTCGCCGTGTTTGGTCCAACAGATATAGTTAGGCATGAAACCACTCCTAAGCAAGTGTGTGTGAACCACCTTCTTCGAGATGTGATAGTCCTTCTCATTCTCACAGACCTTGCATGGACAGCATATAAAACCCGAGGTCGAGTTAGCCTCTGCCGCGTCGAGGAATTGATGAACGCCATTAATGAAGTCAGATGAGCGTCTATCCACATTGTACATCCATTGCCGATTCATCTATGTAAATATCATTTCAAATATGTAAATATCATTTCATGTATGTAAATATCATTCACAAAATACAACGAAAAATATGTAAATATCATTTGAAATATGAACATCATTTGAAGTCTCTAAAAAGATGTAATTCTAAAGAGATGATTTTGTTGCTTGGAGCAGGTCAGGGCCCTCAGGGGCAGCTATTTGTAGCCCTTGTAGGCTGGTGAGGCGGAGAGTATCCGATGGAGCCGGTTGCTTCGCCGGGAAGAGAGTGCAAAAGAGTTGATTTGAGTGGTCACTGTAGCAATGGTGGACATGGACGTAACAGGCTCTCGCTCAGAGCTAGCAGGATGGTGCTACAGTAACCAAGGGAACGATGGCCGACAACCACATTCCAAAATCATCAACGTCTTACTTTTGCTCATCTCAAAAAAAAAATAAAGGAGTGATTTGCCTCAGATATGTTGTCCTTTCATTTGACCTTGAACTTGGAGCATAAGAAATATTATAGGTGGTAAAAAAATTGGTTCATGGTAGGCATGGAACCATGAGACACACCCAGCCCAACCATCACAACCGATC
>CM014275.1:61897219-61964147 GCA_004135705.1 Alloteropsis semialata
TAAAAAAATTGGTTCATGGTAGGCATGGAACCATGAGACACACCCAGCCCAACCATCACAACCGATCCGTTGCTTGGGCATGGATGTGTCTCATGGTTTGATGACAACCATGAGAAGCATAACTATACAATACAAGCTCAAGCTCAAGGTCATCATACGTTACCCAGCTAGAAAACTAGGTAAAATTTGATATCATCATAGGCATGCCTAGAGTTGAATTGTTTTAGTTCAAGATATTGACAACCATGAGAAGTAAAATTGAATTTAAAATCTAACTAAGTAAGAATATCATTTATAATCTCAAAAAATCCTAATAACCCTAAATATCAATGTCATTTGAAGCCTCTAAAAAGATGTAACTCTAAAGTTCGTAATAAGCCTAGATATGAATATTTATAATCTCTAAAAATCCTAATAACCCTAAATATGAATATCATTTATAATATCTAAAAATCATAATAAGCATAAATATTAAAATCATTTAAAGTTTCTATAAATAATCCAAAAATCTAAACAATGTCTAAAAATTTGTGCATCATCTCTACACATGCAACAACTAACTATATAGTGATTCTCTATTACAAATTCATAAAAAAAATGAAGATTAAATCTAAAATCTCTTATTTCAATCCATTCCACAAAACACAAATTGCTCAAAACATAGAGCATGAAATAGACCATACTAACCGTCAAAAGAGAGAGGATGAAGTTGCTAACCTTCTAGCGGACTTGGTTTGCAAAATCTGCAAAAGTTATGGAAATTTTGGGCATGAGCTCCCCCAACCCGAGCTCAATGGAGGATGAAGAAAGGAGCCATGGCTCGGGCTGGGGGAGGAAGAAGGCTGCTTTATACGCAGAGCCCCTTTGGTACCGGTTGGTGGCACCACCCGGTACCAAAGGGGTCACATTGGTACCGGTTGGTGCCACCAACCGGTACCAAAGGCCCCGAGGCTCATTGGTACCGGTTGGTGACACCAACCGGTACCAATGTGACCCCTTTGGTACCGGTTGGTGCCACCAACCGGTACTAATGAGCGCGCAAAATTATTGAACGTTGGACCCGGTACCAATGCAAGCATTGGTACCGGGTCCGATCCATCCGTGACCTATGAGGGGTGGCGGATGGCTGGTTCTCTGGTAGTGTGCCCTGCCCCGCCTTGATGAATGATAACCGATTTTGCTGTGCTTTTTTATATATGGCTTGATTTCTGAAGCTCCGGCGACAGGTTGCCTTCTTGATGAGTGCAAGTGGGGAAGGCGGGCGTAGCTGATCAGTGGGATTATTGGTACTGGAGTAAGGAATTATTAGCTGGAGTCTGGGGAGCCTTTGTGGCGAGCTCAAGGCCTTGACCGGGAAGCAAGACTTGGCGATCAGGAGTACATCCTTTGTGGAGCTCCAACGTGGAGTAGGCATTAGCCGAACCACGGGATAAATCTTCTTGCCGAGTTTGCATCCCCTTAACCCTCCTTTAAGCTTCCGCATTTCATACTTGCAACTTGAGTGCCTTTACATTCCTTAGAGTAGTATCTTGATAGGATTGGCTCTAGGTTGCAAAACTCTTTTTGGGTGGGTGCAAAACACTTAGTGGAAACCTTAGTTGCACATCTAGATAGCATGTCTTAGTTTCATTTGTGCAATTAGAGGAAAAAGTAGGTTAAGGTTTTAGAAAGCCTAATTCACCCCCTCCCCCTCTTAGGCTACCACGAGCATCGATTCCTTTCAGAAGATCATGAAGGTCACCATGCCGAACAAGTGGAGCGAGGGCGCCAGCAACATGAACGAAAGCGGCGGCCGCAAGATCAACAAGAACGGGCTCATCTCCAAGAAAAATAGGTCGGCCTCCCACCCTTCTTTCCCCATCCCGAGTATCCTAGCTACTGTGTGCTATAACTTAGGATGTAGGAGTAGCTGGAGATTTATATGGATGCTTTGCATTGACATTGTGATGCTGCAAAAGTCCAATGAGAAATTCAGAATCTCCAAATTGTAATTTTGGGAGTCACTGGAATTGGAAATTGGAAATTGTAATGGATCTATTGTAGTTGCACCATCTGTGAATCCGTAGGAACCTCCTTTTTGTTCAATTTCGCCAATAGACGTTATGTAGTTGTTAATTGTCCCCGTGTGGATGGAATTGGCTTAACTAGCTTACTGTATCTTTAACATAGGTTTATTCTCTGAATTTTGTCAGTCACAACGATATATGTATGCATGTTACATCTTTCAATTTCTGCAGATAACATCTGATTCGTGTGTGTTATGCAACTCCATTTTGTCATGTGGCTTCACGTTTGTTGTTTATTTTGGTTTACCACACACCGAAAGTGAGACCGGCTAAAGTGCGTCATACTGACAGAATCTCTATACCAATTTATTTTGTGCTGACTTTATTCCTTTTACACAGAAAAAGCTCAGGATTTTTCAATACTCTGTATGGTCACGTGAATTTTGCGCTTAGCTACTTAACTAATAATACTTTCGCAAAAAAAAACTAATAATTGGTATGCTTTATTTTTCATATAAAGAGCTGATAATACGACATGATATAAGGACAGAAGAGTTTGTGTTTTTAAGAAGCAACAAATCAACATTTTGTTAGGTAGAGGAATTCAATCATTAACCATACTGATTGGCAATAAGTAATTTATAAAGGCATTAACTGGAAAGTTTTACTTGGTTATCTATGTAGGCCCAAGAGGGACAGGTGTTATCGTCGGTAAGGAAGCAGAAGGTCCCCGTGAAAACAGGGGGAAAGGTACTAGCCTTTCTTTTCTTGATTATTTAGTCTAACAACATTCCGTGTGTCCATGAATGTTAGATGGATGAAAAGTTAGAATACTTCCTCCTGTGAACGGTGCATGTAGGAGTAATTTCCAATTTTTGTACAGTTATTTTGTCTTATGGTTACTATTTTGTACTGCATATATAGGTTGTGGGTTCCTCCCGTGCTGCTGCCAGTCCAACTCCAGCGTTCACAACGACATCCACCCCCTCCATGGTAATTTCTTTCTTTCCTATTTCCTGTATCTCTAGAACTAAGTAGTGATTTTAGGACTTCGATTTCTTTGAGTTGTTAATATACAACATGTTTTATTTGGTTATCTACGTAGGCCCAAGAGGGAGAGATGTTATCCCAAGTGAGGAAGCAGAAGGTACCAGGATCACAGAGGTTAAGATCACCAATTGTGTCAATGTCTGTAAAATCACCGGGGATAAGAATCCTGTTGACACCAAGGATCAATGCCCTGTCCCCTTCCCCATCCCCATCTGTGATGCTTCCCAGTAAGTGATCTCATTTGTGATGCTTTTTTTTAGCGTTGCACTATTTCTTGTTGTTCAGTACCATAACAATTACTACTGTTTGTAAATTTATTGTAGCACTGAATGCGCATAGAGAATCTGTATATTATGCTGTTTCCACTGCCAGATTTGATACAGAGCTAGATTTGATCTTGTTTTCCTTAAGGACCATTTTGAGGAAAATTAGTACTGTTATGTTGTACCAATTACAACTTTTACAATTATCGATCATGTCCTATGACTAGGGAAATCTCGTAGAAGACGCAAACTTACATTAGAAAAAAGGAAAGATTTTGAGGCTATATATGATGGTGACTCTGTTGCTAAAGCCGAGTGCGTACATTGCCACAAAAGAATCAAAGTAGCACGTGCTGTTGGAACAAGTACTTGTCTTAGGCATTTGCGTAGTTGTGAGGGCAAGGCAAGGCTGGATCAGATGCTTGGTCAAATGAATTCAAATGATATGACATTACCTGAAGCTTCATTAAAAGATTGGAAATTTGATCAAGACAAATCTAGGCAAGAATTGGTTAGTCTGATTGCTGTCCATGCACTTCCTGTGACTGTTTTGTTATTTCACTTAGGCAATTGTTCAGTTAGCATTCACTTACTGTTCAGCTCCACAGAAATGAGCCTTTTTTTAGCATGGTGGTGCTGGGATCATTATTTTACGAAAAATGAAGATCTGAATTTGATTTTGATAGACCAGATGATCATTGGTGCCACCAGCACCTGCAGTCTCTTTTAGAGTAATTATTGCTTCTAGTAGAACAACTATATTCTTTCTCTGTAACTGCAAAATAAAGTTTAGGGCAAATGGTTCTCTACTGTTGAGTTAGTGTCTTTTCTTCTGTTCAGTTTCAGTTCACTAGTGTATCATTCAGTCAGTTTATGATTTGGTCAAGTTTGTTAGCCAGTTGGCGTGTTGTCACTAGTGTGCTGGATCCTCACTGTAAGTATTTCTGAATGTGCTTTAGAACTGTTTTAGAACATTCAGTAGCATAGAAGATATGGAGATGCCTTAGGAGTATACCTTCATTCCTGTATGATTAGATTTGCTACTGCTCTGCAATACAGAACTGTATGATTCCTTTCTTGCGGTGATCTGCTAGGATCTATGACTGCCTATAGAGAAGCTGCACCTAAATGTTCAATGTTCTTTCCAGTGTTCAGTGTTCTTTCATGTTATAGAGAAGCTGCACCTAAATGTTCAGTGCTCTTGCTTGGCAAATCAAAGTGGAGGTGACCACATTCTTGGTTGCTGATCCGCTAGAGAAGACCGCCGGGGAGCGATGACAAGATTTGTATGTCTCATTCCTTACTCAACGATGACCGAAGATATGAGATCGGTGTTCGTGGTGGCTACAAGTGACCTCAATAGATTTTTAACTAGGCGGTCTTTAGTACTGATTTTCATGTACTAAAGTTCTTTAAGATATTTTCTTAGATGTTGTAATAAACAAGGCTGTGTGCAGTCACGCAGAGGCCAGAAGGCTGTGTGCGTTACTGCAGAGGCCGGAATGCAATTCTATTTTCTAAAAAAAGTGTCAGTGCAGAACTGCAGATTCAGAATACTAGGCACAGTGATCATTTTCTCTCTTTTCTTTGTCTTTAGGCAGAAATTTAACTTGCTGTAGTAATATAACTGAATGTGTCACTAGCTCCATTGATTTTAACTTGCTGTAGATACAAACACAATTCTGGTTAGCCCCATTGATTTTAACTTGACAGAAATTTAACTTCGTGTGCTGTTTTGTATCTTGATAGATGTGTCCACTACTACAAAAACCACATTTAGTCCCGGTTGGGAACTGGCTGTAGTCCCGGTTGCCTAACCGGGACTACGCCACCAGGACTAAAGGGCCTCCGCCCCGCGGCTAGGTCGAAGGCCCTTTAGTCCCGGTTGGTCGTTTAGTCCTGGTTCCTTGGTTCTGCCAACTCACACACATAGTATCCACATATATTGGTGCCTTGGTTCTGCCTATAACACTTTATACGCGAAGAAATGGTCAAGTCAATACGTGCATATTAATGAAATTGAAAAAAAGGAAACGAGATATGTCTAGCTAAGTTAGCATTTACCGGAAAGTTGTCCTTGACATAAAGTTCCTCCTTGAAATCACCCCTCTGCTCTTCACGGAACTTTCTCCAACACCTGCGCACCATAGCAAATAAATGAAATTCTCAAACAATGTAAAGAGGTATGTAGTGCGAGGAGGGAAATTACTTATTTAGGAGGTCAATCATTGGCTGGTAGTTCTTCTGGTCCATCCTCATTGAGTCCATAACGACCAACATGCTTCTTTCCGGAATTATAACAAATAAAATCCAATGGAACCTATAATACATGCAAGTTTTATATGAAGGGTCACGTCAAATGGAATAACATGATGTTAGAAAAAATGAAAGATGCACGAGACAGTAAAAGTACTCACCTAAAGTGGTATGGGAAAAGAATCAATGTCTTGTAATGTTGTACACGTAAGAACTTGTCGATGTTGTTCACGGTGTCTTGATAATGAGCTTTTGACATATGCTCGTTTACAACTTTTGGGTCGATGAAGCCCAAGTGAAAGTATGTGTGTTTTCTGCATTCATCGATTTCCATTCTACATGACACAATATTAAAAGGAAGAATTATTTAATAAATTAAAAGAAAATTGAAATGAGACAATAATAATTGAAATAAATGAAGCACATACAGCACCCAGCAGCTGAGGATAGAGATGTCAAGGGCATCCATATGGTATAGCTGGTATAGTTCTGGAAATTCAATATATATGAGGTCCTCGTCATGGAAGTAGTCATCATCTCTAATCTTTCCTGCGACCATGGTTTGCCCTTCAGCCGACGCCTTAATGTACCATTCATGCAAGTCAGAAATTCTCGTTGACAGCTTGTCGTACTCATCGGGATCCACTAGAGGTGCGCCATATGCCTATGGCCATCTTGCCTTTGTTTGTTTCTCTAGGGCGCTCTCCTTTGGAAGCTCTCGTGAACTTAAGAGTTGGGAGACCGTGAATCCAGTTTCATTGCAGAATTGAAGCAGAGTTTTTTCTTCTTCTGTAAGCACAACGAGCGGTTCAACTGCTTGATTCTTCTGCTCTCCGAGCTGAGGGACTGTTTTCTTCGCTTTTCCCTTGCCACTCTGTTGGCTCTTGGAACTCTGTCCGCTCTCTTGGCTTTGTTGCTTCCTCAGCTCCCTCTCTTCCCTTTTATTTTTCTCCTAGGACTTCGTGATAGAACATTCATAATTTGACAAAGCTACCTTCTTTGTTGGTTCAGCCATCTTTATCCAGAACTATGTTTTCTTCAAAGGAATTTTTTTCTTCTTCTTGGGCTCCTCCTTTTTAAAGAAGGCTTGGACCTCTTTTCTACTAATCTCCCCGCACTCCTCATCGGTTTTGTCCCATGGTAGCTTGACAGGTTCCTTAGCTTTCTTTGGCTTTGATGCTACCTGCTTTGTGGATGTTAGCTTTGATACCACTTGTTTCTTAGCTTTCTTTAACGGCGGAGCAGGAGGCAAGGGAGATTTCTGAGGTGGAGGCGATGGAGACCTTTGTTCATGGACCACTGGCGAATATTGTTGTGGCGGAGACTGTGCAGGTTGAGGTGGGGGGAGACTGTGCAGGTGGAGGCGGCGGAGATGGCCTTGAGCTTTGGGGTGACGACGAAGAAGGTCCCTCAGGAGTTAAGACGATGTAACGCTTCTCCCATAGGATAATACCATGAAGTGCCTCTTGGAGTGTGTTCTCCCCGTCACCTCCAGGAATGTCAAGCTCAAGTGTTTCGTACCCGCCCATGACCTGTTCCACACCAACTCGCCCATAGCCAGCCGGTATTGGCGCTCCATGGTAGAGATCTCCTTCTTTAGTGGGCAAAGCAATGCCGTACGCCACCTTGAACGTTAAGTTCCTGAATGGGCTGTGCAGCTCACAGGTCGTCCGCATGTTTATATCATCCACGGGGTAGCGCTGCACTCTATCATTTGGGAGCTCTGTGGATGCACAACTGCTTCAACGCTGTTGTGTAGGGCTAATCACGTCCACATGAGCGCCGCCTAATCCACGGCTTTGTTGCTGAGCACTTAGTGCTATCTCTAGTTGCCGTTGAACCTGCACTGTCATCTGTTCGTTCTGCAATACCCTTTCCTCAAGTCGCCGCATCTTCTATAACTCCTCATTTCTTCTTCTGCTGCGACTTCTGTAAGACTCAATGGAGTCACAAACCCGTACTTCCACAGAAGCGTTCCTTTGCCTCGCGTCCGTCCAGGATGCTCTGGATTCTGCAGAGCATATGTGAGCTCATCTTTTTCTCTGTCCGGCTGGAACGCTCCATGCTCAACTGCATCTATGGCCTGCATAAGTCTCTGTGCTGCTTCTTGTATCTTCTGGCCAAAGACGCATTTCCCGGTCTCCGTGTCCAATGAACGGCCATGGGCATAATACCAATGTCGTGCGCACTCAGACCAACTTTGTGTCTCTGGTGTGATACCTTTAGCGCATAGATCTTGTTCCATCTTCTCCCATTTTGGAATTTCTGCAGAGTAGCCACATTGGCCAAGATGGTGATGGTATGATTTCTGCGCGGCATTGGCTTTGTTCGTCTCTGAAAGCCTATTTGCATCGTCCGATAACCTGTGTTGCACAAACGCAGGCCAGTGGGGTCTTAGCTTCTCATATGCTCCAGTGAAAGTTGGCGTTCGATTTTTCTCGACAAATTATTTGTACAATTTTTTCTTGAAGTTAGAAAATTGTTCAGCCATTTCGAAAGAGCCCATGCCTTCACTCTATCCTCAGTTCCTGCTGGCACTTCCATCTTGGAATGCTGATCGGGATGTAATCTCTGACAAGTACCCCGCATTGATTTGTCATCTTCCTTGCAACGTCAGCTGGGGCAATTGGTTTGCCTGAGTCATCCACTTGTGTGACAATATATCGACCCTCCAGCTTTTTTGTCGGTCCTCTTTTTCCCGAACTCGACACCGTTGCAGAGGGCTAAAAGTTAAGAGAAGATACTTAATTATTATTATTATTATATGTGCTAATGTCTTGAAGCATCGTGAGATTGTTAGTAAATGTGCGAATGTATATACCTCGTCACCATCGGTGCCTTGGCCATCGTCACCATTGGTTCCTTGGCCGTCGTCATGATCCGACTGCTCAATTCCCTCACCGGACATGTTGAGGTACTGGTCGTTGTTGCTGCCATCATCGGCTTCAGGGCCCTGATCATGAGCCGCACCACCGCTGTGAGCAATCATGTCCCTTAGGAGGTTACTGCTTTCCTCTTCGTTAAGTCCCGGGTCCATCTTAACTAATATAGTTCAAAAGAAGACCCGTTAGTACTCTATAATACTAATATCTAAAATATTAGTCTAATACTAGTCTAATATAAACTAATATTAGTCTAATATCCAGCTAATATCTAAAAATTGATATCACAATATGATATAAACTAATACTAGTCTAATATCCAACTAATATCTAAAAATTGATATCACAATATGATATAAATTAAAATTAGTCTAATATCCAACTAATATCTAAAAATTGATATAATTGATATCACAATATGATATAAACTAATATTAGAGTAATATCCAACTGATATCTTTAAATTTATATAATTGATCTCACGATATGATATAAACTAATATCAGACTAATATCCAACTAATATCTAAAAATTGATATAATTGATCTCACGATTGACATAAACTAATATGATAAAAAAATTACAAAATATTATATTATGACTAAACTAATATCAAAATTACAATATAAATGAAATAATATCACTAAAAAAAGATACTTGATATCACAATTTTTATATGCAACATACATAGAACACTATGACACTAAATTGATATATCCACAAATCCATCTCACAATTATAATATATAATAAACTAAGTTTTATTTAATCTCACAAATTCTATACAAATTTAGACTAATTTATATTGTATAACAAATTATCTTTTCAATTCATAATCTTCTACACATTCTAGACAAAATTCATACAAAAAATGAAAAAAAAAACACACACATGCGACACTTAGCACACACACGCACACAACACTTACACAACCACACACAAGTGCGAAGGACGGCGGCCGGGGACGGCGCGGGTGACGGCGCAGGGGGGGCGTCGGACGGGGNGCGCGGTGGCCGGACAGAGGGGGGTGCGGCGGACGGAGACGGAGGGGCGGCGCGGTGGCTGGACGGCGGGGCGGCGCGGTGGATCGGTTCTGAGTGGGGGAGAAGAAGAGCGCAGCGCGGGGGTTATAACCCCCGGGGCTGCGTTTTCCCTTCGCGCCCAAATTACCCTTTAGTCCCGGGTCGTGTGACGGCCCGGAACTAAAGGAGTGGCCTTTAGTCCCGGGTCGTATTACAGTCTGGGACTAACAGGGGCTGCGTTTCCCCTTCCCGCGCAAATCCAGCCCCCTTTTATTTTAGTTCTTTTTCTTTTTACTAATACACTAATATTCATTCTTATATATTATTATCACCAAAAAATTGCAAAAAAATTAACAAATAAAAGTTGCTTATATTAGAGCTTATAAAATTTAATAAACATGCTAATATGAGTTATATATTGTTTATTTGTCAAATATTAGCAAAAAATCAATAATCAAACTAGTTGATGGAACATATACATATCTTTGTTAATAGTCGACACAATACTCACAAGCATTCTCCCATACCTATTATGCATATGTATATGATGTTCATACATTGGCAAGGTTAATCTCCAGCTGGCTAATGACAGTCTGTAGCAATGAAACTTATGTGTTCCATAACCGTGTTAAACAATTGTTGATGCAGTTTTTACTTCTCGCTGGTTTTAGTTTGACGGAGATTTTAATGTTCCGAAGACTCACACTAAAACCTCGAGAAGTAAAAAACTCCATCAACTATTGATCTCACATGGTTATGGAACACATAAGTCTCATTGCTACATACTGCCATTAGCCAGCCGGAGATACACCTTGCCAGTGTATGATCAGCATGTAGATACGCAAAAAAGTCTAGAGACAATGCTTGTGACTATAGAGTGGCCTATTAAAAAAATCTATGCATCCCATCAACTAGTTTAGTTATCAATTTTTGGCTAATATTTAATAAACTAAATAATACCACTCACATTAACATATTTAATAAATTATAAATGCACCAATATAAGCAAATGTTATTTATTATACTTTTGCAGTTTTGTTGGTAGAAATGATATATATGAATAGATATTGGTCTATTTAGTAAAAGAACTAAAACTAAACCAAAAGAGGGCTGGATTTGCATGGGAAACGAAAACGCACTTAACTGCAAAAGAAAAAATTAGTGTTATTACAACATGATAAAAATTAGTCCAACACACATAATAATAATTCTTATTACAACATGATTCATAAAAGTCCAACCACTAAATTAATCTCCGTCCACGCCATTCTTCTTCATGAGATAAAAAGGATAGTTTATGTCAACAATCTCGACACCTAGATATCTATCAACGTAATCAAGTACCCATATGGACGCACTATCAACCGCCTTATAGGGTTTATCCAAAACCTCTCCATAAATTTTTGTTTGCCTAGTCATTCCAGTTGCGTCCGAATGGGTTAGGGTTGTGTCCGCTTGAAAACCACCATTAACATGATATGAATATGGTTTAGTGAATGTGTACTGTAGGTAACCAAGTACCTGTTTCATTATCGGTTCTAACCCGGAGTACACATGCATGTATCCACAGTACAGGTCGTCCTATAAAAAAAACAAAGCAACGTTATTTCAGAACATTCATAATGGAATTCAAAAAAATCATAGTTAACTTACATAGATGGATTCGTATTCAGGGGTAACTAATTTAGGCATCTGTGTCACGGGGAGGCCACCCGCCTCAAGAGCTTTTATCTTGAAGAAGCTATAGTCTGGTAAAACGTGCCCACCGAATAAATGGATTCGCAGTGCTTGCCTTACAACGTCACAAGCCGCAACATGGTCCTGCTGCCAGGCATCCGATTGGACGTCGATATGCACAACTTGGCCCCGGCTTGGGTCACGTAAGGCATTTTGCCTAATCTCAACAGAAATGAGAACCGTCGTCCTGTTCTCATTTACCTCTCTGTAAACCAATGGGCATCATGGAGCGATGTGCGTTACTGCATCTTTAAACCTTCTGATTGGTAAAATAATCTGCGATACTCATAACTCACATTAATAAATTAAATAAAATAATCAATACATTTACATGTAACTGTTGAAGCACTAGATAATTACCCAATTGAAACGAGCTTCGGGCGGCGCGGGCACTTCATTGTTGTTTCCAGTGTACACGAGACCAAGAGCGTGCGCTTTTCGTGGCGGGTTTATTTGTGGCATGCACACAGGACCATCCAACCCTCCACCACGACGAGGTACCTGACGTTGTCTCCTCAGCATTGTTCTAACTAATTAAGAGCAGAAACCGATTTATCGAATTATTTTGACTAAATCTCTAAAATGGATATATACTGAATAGAAAAACAAAACTAAAAATTAAAATAACTAAATTGTAACATCTTCAGCTCAACAACATCTATCAATGCATACTACAAACAAATTCATAAATCAATATTGTGCTAAAAATCATCAATCTCATGAATACGATAAAACTCGAATTTGTCTACGTACAAAAAAATGAACAAAAATAATAATTAGAGGATGAACAAGAAATGCTAACCGTGGACACTTCGGCGGAGTGAAAACTAAAATCATGAGCAGAGCTCACTCCTCGGCCAGCTGAAGTGTCGTGCTTGGGCGAGAAAAATGGCTCTGCTCGGCCGCTCCCCGGCCGACGCAGGCCAGTGCTCGGCCGTTTTATAGGGGCAGGAGCCTTTAGTCCCGGTTCAAGCCATGAATCGGGACTAAAAGTGTCAGTACCCGACACTTTTAGTCCCGGATCGTGGCTTGAACCAGGACTAAATGTCCTTTTAGTCCCGGTTGGAACCCCCAACCGGGACTAAAAGGTCTGCTGCGGCCTGGCCGACACCTTTGGCCGGCCAGTGGCCAGTAGCCGGCTAGTGGCCCATGGCTGACAATTTTTTTATTTCAATTTGTTTTTTATTTCATTTACTAAAAATATATATTTCAAATAGTTTTTATTTTATTTACTATATGTAATAATATGAGTGACATGATGACTATTTTTTTGAGACTGACTATTTTATTATTTAGCCAATATATATTTCAATTTGTTTTTTATTTCATTTACTATATATGTCCTAATAATAAGAGTGACATGATGATTATTAATATTTTTTATCCAATATATATTAAGCATTCGTTTTTAATTTTATTTACTAGAAGTGCTAATATGTATACGCGGGTTGAGAACAATTTCAATACAACTCCATCACATAAGCATAAATTAATATTTTACATAATGGTTCGAACAATACATTACATATCATGATCTACAACGGCAATAGTCTTCCTTTTCACGAATGTGCCTCGCTTATAATCACTACGTGCGTATGGAGCATCCTCTTTAGCTAAAAGAATGCTTGGGTCAACATCCACAGCGAAGGGAGGAATCTCATCAAACTTCTCATAATCCTCCGACATATCTGTTTTGCCCTCGATGCCGGCGATATTTCTTTTTCCGGAAAGAACTATGTGTCACCTCGGCTCACCATTTGACTTGTCAGTTTGCTTCTTCGGTTTACTAGACATGTCCTTCACATAGAAAACCTGAGTCACATCCTTGGCTAGGACGAATGGTTCGTCTCTGTAACCAAGATTATTGAGGTCCACCATTGTTATTCCATAATTGTCTTTTGACACCCCTCCTCCACTGAGCTTCACCCATTTGCACCGAAACAGCGGCACTTTCAGGAATGGGCCATAGTCCAGTTCCCATATCTCCTCTATGTAACCATAATATGTGTCCTTGTTACCATCGCTGTCTAGGGCATCTATACAGACGCCACTGTTTTGGTTGGTGCTCTTTTTATCTTGGGATACCGTGTAGTATGTATTCCATTAATCTCGTACCCTTGGAATGTCAAGACTGCAAAGAAGGGACCCTTGGCCAACCATGCTAGCTGTTCATGTGTGGCCATATTGCGCATTAGATGTTTCCGCAACCAACCTGTGAAAGTATCAATGTGTTCACGTGTAATCCATGCCTCAGACTTCCCTGGGAATTTAGAGTGTAAAAGCTCCTTGTGTTCATCTATATAAGTACTGACCAAGGATGATTGTTGTAGAACAGTGTAGTGTGCTCTATTGAAAGAATCATCATCCCTAGTAACAACAGCTTTCTTTCCTATTGTTCCCTTTCCACCGAGTCTCCCCTCATGCCGTGACTCAGGAACACCAATCGGTTTGAGATCGTCGATGAAGTCAACACAAAACTCGATGACCTCCTCTGTTCCATAGCCCTTTGATATGCATCCTTCTGGTCGAGCACGGTTATGAACATATTTCTTTAGTACTCGCATCAGCCTCTCAAATAGCCACATATTGTGCAAGAAGACAGGACCCAGAATTTCAATCTCTTTGACAAGATGAACTAGTAGATGTGTCATAATGTTGAAGAACGATGGTGAAAATACCAACTCGAAGCTCACCAGGCATTGGACCACATCAAACTATAGCTTCTGTAGATTGTTTGGATCTATTATGTTCTGAGAAATTGCATTCAGGAATGCACACAGCTTTACGATAGCTAATCGTAGATTCTCTGGCAGAACTCCCCTCAATGCCACTGGAAGCAACTGTGTCATGAGCACGTGGCAGTCGTGAGACTTCATGCTTGTGAATTTCTTCTCTGGCATATTTATTATTCCCTTAATGTTCGAAGAGTATCCAGAGGGCACCTTGATACTGTTGAGGCATTTGAACATGCTTTTCTTTTCTTCTTTGCTAAGAGTAAAGCTGGCAGGACTCAAGTAATCTCGCCCATTGTCCCTCTCTTGTGGATGTAGTACATGTCGTTCTTCCATATGTTGCAGATCCTGGCATGATTCCAGTGTATCTTTTGTCTTCCCATAAGTGCCTAGAAAGGCAATCAAGTTGACGCAAAGATTCTTCGTCAGGTGCAAGACGTCAATTGTGTTGCGAACCTCTAAGACTTCCCAATATGGTAGCTCCCAAAATATACACATCTTCTTAAACATGGGTGCCAACCCATTACTATCGTTTGGAATAGCAAGGCTACCTGGCCCCTTTCCAAAAACAACTTTTAGATCTTTTACCATAGCAAATACGTACTTTCCATCACGATGCATAGGCGTGGAACGACGATCTGCCTCCCCTTTGAAATGCTTGTCTTTCTTTCGTACCGGATGATTGAGAGGAAGAAATCGACGATGGCCCAAGTACACAACCTTCCGACAATGTTTCAAATAAATGCTTTCAGTATTATCTAAGCAGTGCATGCAGGCTCTGTATCCCTTGTTTGTCTGTCCCAATAGGTTACTAAGAGCCGGCCAGTCATTGATGGTTACAAACAGCAAAGCTCGCAGGTCAAATTCCTCTTGTTTGTGCTCATCCCACATACGTACACCATTTTCTCCCCACAGCTGTAAAAGTTCCTAAATCAATGGCCCGAGATACACGTCAATGTCATTGCCGGGTTGCTTTGGGCCTTGTATAAGCACAGGAATCAACATAAATTTTTTCTTCATGCACATCCATGGAGGAAGGTTGTACATACACAAAGTCACGGGCCAAGTGCTATGGCTACTGCTCATTTCACCAAAAGGATTAAAGCCGTCCGTACTCAAAGCAAACCTTATGTTCCTTGGATCTTTTGCAAAGTCTTCAAATGTACGGTCGATTTTTCGCCACTGGGACCCATCGGCAGGGTGCCTCAACTTTGAGTCTCGCTTGCGCTCTTCTTTGTGCCATCGCATCATCCGAGCATGCTCTTTGTCTCTGAAAAAAAGCCTCAAGCGTGGTGTTATAGGGGAATACCACATGACCTTGGCAGGAACTCTCTTTCTGGTAGTCTCTCCCTCGACATCACCAGGATCGTCTTTTCTGATCTTGTACCACAAGGCGCCGCAAATCGGACACGTGTCCATTTTCTCGTACTCGGCACCACGATACAGAATGCAGTCATTTGGACATGCGTGTATCTTCTGCACCTCCAACCCCAGCGGGCAAACGAGCTTTTTTGCTTCGTATGTTGTCGAGGGCAATTCGTTATCCTTAGAAAGCATCTTCTTTACAATTTTTAGTAACTCACTAAAGCCCTTGTCCGATAAGCCATTTTTTGCCTTCCATTGCAGCAAATCCAGTGTGCTACCCAGTTTTTTGAGGCCCTCGTCACACCCCGGGTACAAAGGTTTGCTGTGATCCTCTAACATGCGCTGGAACTTCAACCTCTCCTTCTCAGTTTGGCTTGTGTCCTTTGCATCTTGCAACATCTGACCAAGATCATCCGTAGGCCATCTTCTCCATCCTCTTCCTCAGCATCACCCATTATAGTATCAGCAAAGGAATGGTATTCAGCAAATCCGAGAATGTTGTCGTCAATCTCATCTTCACCGTCTTCCATTATTACACCTATTTCTCCATGGCTTGTCCAATACCGTGTCTAATCAAGTGGCTGTGAAGGACCTTTCTTGAATGGTGATCCTTCTGGTTCTTGCAGACAACGCAAGGGCAACACATGAAACCGTTCTTCTTGTTCTGCTCAGCCACATCTAGAAAATGATGCATGCCTTGCATGAAGTCACCTAAACGTCTGTCGGCATTATACATCCATTGCCGGTCCATCTGCAAGGTTAGACAATTATTTATAACTAATACAAAAAGTAATTTAATTTTGCAAAAAATGAAAATTGATATGTCTAATATCTAAAAACTGATATAAGTGATCTCACAATTGATATAATCTAATATCTAACTAATATCTAAAAATTGATATAATTGATCTCACTAACAATTGATATAAACTAATATCATACTAATATCCAACTAATATCTAAAAATTGATTTAATCAATCTCACAATTGATATAAACTAATATCTGGCTAATATCCAACTAATACCTACAAATTGATATAATTGATCCAACAATTCATATAAATTTCTATTAATTTAAACTACCAAT
Organism: Alloteropsis semialata; assembly: GCA_004135705.1. NCBI lineage: Eukaryota > Viridiplantae > Streptophyta > Magnoliopsida > Poales > Poaceae > Alloteropsis > Alloteropsis semialata. Next base: position 61,913,620 of record CM014275.1, read on the forward strand.
GATATAATTTTACTAATACACTATCCTCTAATTAATTAGGATAAATATTAAAGTATTAATATGAATGAAAAAATAAAACTAAAATAAAAACTTAATACTAAGCAAGAATTACTCTATGTAACAACTAAACAAACTAGCTAGTGCAAACTACTAACAATTCACTATCTTAATTGTGCTAAAAAAACAAAACTTTCTCGTCTCTCCCATTCCACTAAAACTCATATTTCTCTAAGTATGAAGAAGGAAACAAGAAATACTAACCGTGAAAAATGAGAGGACGAAGATATGATCCTTTTTCACCACTTCGAGGAGCTAAATCTTCAAAAAATTGAGAAAAAAATTGGACAGCACCTCCCCTAGCTCCGGCCGGTGCCATGAACGAGCTCTGTTCATGGCTCGGGCCGGCTGGGGGAGGAAGAAGGCATTTTGTAGTCGCACCTTTAGTCCCGGTTGGTGGCTCCAACCGGGACTAAAGGGTGGGCTTTAGCCCCGGCTGGAGCCACCAGCCGGGACTAAAGCCCACCAGCCGGGGCCCTTTAGCCACCAGCCGTGGCTAAAGCCCACCCTTTAGTCCCGGTTGGAGCCACTAACCAGGACTAAAGGTCCCTCCTCCCCCCACCCCCCCTCGGCTTGGACCCGGGACTAATGCTCTCATTAGTCCCGGGTCCAATTGGTTCGGGACTAAAGGTCCCGAACCAAAGGTGGTTTGTGTAGTAGTGGTCCCTTTTGGTCATTGTTGTAAAATACCAGCTCTTCTACATAAGATAAGGTTTACACATTTGTTTGTGCTTCTGCAATCATTTAGCATGAACATTTCAGTGCATAGGACTTCTATCACTACCGGAAAACTTGTCATCGGTACTGGATCGTAAGGCACATAGGTACTGGTTCCAAAACCGGTACTGGGAATCCGAGAGTAATAGTCTCGGCCTTTGGTACCGGGTCATAACACGACCCGGTACAAAAGTTTTCTAAGTCAACAAAAAATTTAAATCCTGGAGAGGCATGCGCACGTCGCAAGCCACAAGTCACACGATTTTTCACGTGAAAATACGCGCGTGCGGCGCGTGGGGTTCGAACCCACGACCTGTGGCTTCGCGTGTTTCTTCCTTGCCATCTCACCTATACACTACAGCTGACCAAGTCCCAGATGCTTTCCTTTTGAATTAACCGGTGGAGGACCCTTTGGTACTAGTTTGTAACACAACCCGGTACCAAAGGGTGTCCGACCCGGTACCAAAGGGTCCTCAGGGCCTATCAAAATTAGACCCGGTACGGTCCAAAAAATCCAGTACCAATAAGCGGGACCGATGGAGGGTTTTCTTGTAGTGTATGCATGTAGACCCGGTACGGTCCAAAAAATCCAGTACCAATAAGCGGGACCGATGGAGGGTTTTCTAGTAGTGTATGCATGCTGGAGAGGCAACTGAATTGTATTTTGTTTTGCAATATCTTTCTTGCCACTGCATAATTAAAATTGTTTTGCCATTTATTTGCAGATCAACGGCTCCCTGGCACGGAGTTCCATCAAGGACCTGATGGCTCGTGGTCTCATCCTGTTGGTCTCAGTGCACTCAAGCCAGTAGACCTACACCAGGGCAACCAACGCCTAAGGACTGAGGACCTGTAATGCCTCTGTTTGCCCTATATAGGAGGAGCTCCTCTGCTTTACAACAGTTGTCATCTTTGTCAAGGGTTTGCTAATGTTATGTTACTTGCACTACTACAAAAAACATTTGTAAGAGCCAGGGGTTTTTTTTAGGGGCGGACTAAAAGGCGATGCGCCCCTACAAAAGCGAGACCGACACTGTAGCTAAGGGCCGCCCCTACAAACCGATTTATAGGGGCGGGTGACGCCATGTGCCGCCTCTGGAAACAGAAAATTTTTGCAGGGGCGGGTGGCCCCATGACCCGCCCCTGTAAATAAACCTTTCCAGGGGCGGGCGATGGGATGGCCCGCCCCTGCAAATGGTACCCTTTCCAGGGGCGGCCCATGCCATGGCCCGCCCCTGGAAACTCATTTTCAGGGGCGGATCGCCCCATGAACCGCCCCTGTAAATATCATTTTCAGGGTCGGACGTTGGCGTCAACCGCCCCTGTAAAGCTGTTCTTTCCAGAGGCGGCCCATGCTATGAACCGCCCCTGAAACTCATTATCAGGAGCGGCTCGCGCCATGACCCGTCCCTAGAAATTCTGCTCTGTACAAAAACCGAGAGGCCTTCTTCCCCAACCCGCCAAGTGAACTCCAGACCGAAAAAAGAGGGGGAGGTGCTGCCCAAATTTCCAAAAAAAAGTGGTGGACAAGGGGAAGGTTTGTCCCCTCATTAGGAGGTGAGTTGATGCTTATCCTATGACTATTCTTAAGCTTGTTGCATTGATTATGGCTCAATTAGATCTCCACCTCTAGCTAGATCTAGATAGTACTTGGCCGATTGGACCCCAATTAAGCTCAACCTTTTGGATGGAACTAGGTTAGTGAAGTAGGGGAAGATGATTCTCCCATTAATTTGCCTCGGTTTTGACTCTTGAGCCTCATTCATGGATGGGGAAATTGGTAAAACCATGAAGGAGAGACAAGAAGATTTATCTTTTTTACAATAAGCGTGCATTTCTTTTCTTTTTGTTACATTTTCAACGTTAGCCTCGTATAATGTCTTATATTTTTTTGTTCGTGGATATGTGTTATTTTTTATTGACTTATTTTGTTAATGGAAATTTTAAAGGTTACAAGATGGATCGGTCGACATGGATGTACAATATATCGAGGCATGGTGAATATTTTCACCGAGAGCTTGACAAGTTTCTTAAAGTTGCAGAGAATCATGCAATGGACGAGAGGACCAAAGATATGCGTTGCCCCTGCCGAATGTGCCAAAACCATTGTGTTTTCAACGACTTGGTTACAATCCGATCACATGTGCTGGTTCATGGTTTCGTGAAGGAGTACACATTATGGACATACCATGGTGAGAAGATACCGACGTTGTGGACCAGTTGCAAGACATCTGGCGAGACCCTGAAGCCGTCAACAGATACTTTGACGGTTATGATGAAGATTATGGTTTCGAGGATGACGGAAGTGACGGTGTTGAAAGTGGTGGTGATGGAGTCGGTGGTGGTGTGGACATTGCTGGGGATGAAGGTGCTGAGGACATTGTTGGGGATGAAGGTGGTCATGGCGGCAGTAGTGGCGATGAATTTGATGACAGCGATTTCTTGGGCCAGTTGTTGCATCATACCGAAGATGAACTATTAATTGGCAGTGTGAAAGGCGCACAAAATGTTGAGTCGTTGAAAAAGGCAGCTCAGGAAACTGTGTACGAGCGTTCAAAAGGTTGTCCGAGACACTGGACCGTGCTTCGCTTCATACTCGAGCTGTTGATTCTAAAGGCTAAATATGGTTGGTCCGACGTTAGTTTCAATGATCTCCTTCGTATCTTAGCATGGTTGCTTCCAAAGCCTAATAAAGTACCGGAGAACACTTATCGAGCAAAGAAGCTTATCAGTCCCTTCACGATGGGTGTGGAAAGAATTCATGCATGTCCAAATCATTGTATATTGTACCAAGGGGATGCATTCAAAAATTTGGACAAATGCCCGTTATGTGGTGCAAAACGGTACAAAAACAATGCTAGCTATTGTGGGGGTGAGGACATAGTTCAAACAGACGGGAATAAAAGAAAGAGGAGGGGTAGTGTTGCTTGTAATGAGGAACCTGACACTTGTGTAGGAGTTGATGATGATGGGAAGCAGAGGAAAATTCCCTCCTTGGTCGTGTGGTACCTCCCTGTGGCCGATCGCCTGAGGCGTCTGTTCTCAAACCCAAATGACGCTGAACTGATGCGATGGTGGGATTCTGATAAGCGCAGGAAGGGAGACGGAAAGATTCGCCATCCAGCCGACGCTAGCCAGTGGTAGAAATTCGACGAGAAGCATAAAGAATTTGCAAAAGATCCAAGAAATGTTTGATTTGCTTTGAGTACGGATGGAATGAATCCATTTGGTCAAAGGATGAGCACACACAGCACATGGCCAGTTGTCTTGAGCATGTTCAACATACCTACATGGTTGTGCCAGAAGTGAAAGTATCTTTTCCTATGCATACTTATACAAGGCCCAAAGCATCCAGGCATAGATATTGATATTTTTCTTGAGTCTCTGTTGGAAGAGATGGCAAATTTATGGAACAACGGTATCAAGATGATTGATGGTTTTACACAGCAAGAATTCACCCTAAGAGCTATGATCTTCGTTACCATCAATGATTACCAGGCGTTGTTTGTGCTTTCAGGGCAGGTCAAAGGAAAGACGGCATGCAGTGTATGCTTGGACGACGAAACCGCTTGGTACTTCCTCGATGGAACTAGAAAGGGAGTTTTCCTGAGGTACAGACGCTTCTTAGAGGAGGGACACAAGTACCGAGGTAAGAAGTTCCATCAATTTTTTGGAGGCGACGCTGTGATAGGTCCCGCTCCTGCAAAACAAGATGGACACGTAGTTTTTCAGATGGTCAAGGACATCGAGGTTGAATATGGGAAGATGACAAAAGACGGAAAGCCGAAAAAAAGAGATAAGGCACCTAAGGATGGCGTGCCATTTAAGAAGAAGTCAATTTTCTTCAAGTACTTACCGTATTGGGAGGACCTCGAGGTCCGCCATGCCATAGATGGTATGCACATGAAGAAGAATGTGTTCGGTAACATGATTGGGCTCTTACTGGATTCAAAGGATAACCTGAAGTCGCGCCAGGACTTGGTAGCTATGAACATTAGAGATGATCTTCACCCTATAGATGTGGGGAATGGAAGATATAAACTTCCCGCGGCTAGCTACAACTTAACATTGGCTGAGAAGAGGGCAGTATGTCAGTGTTTACGGGGTATCAGAGTGCCGAGTCGTTACTCATCCAACATCAAGAAACTAGTGTCGATGAAAGATCTCTCGTTTACTGGATACAATTGTCACGATTGCCATGTTATGCTGACTGTGTTCCTTGCAATTGCAATCAGGGCGATCAAGCCAGTATACGTAAAGATGGTGATCACTTGGTTGTGTTACTTCTTCGACAGAGTTTCTCAGAAGGTAATTGTCAAAGACGAATTGGAAGATCTGCAGGTTTTTGTCAGGGAGACCATGGCGCAACTTGAGATGTGCTTTCCTCCACAATTTTTTGACATCACAGAACACCTCATGATTCACATGGTAGATCAGATAAGGGCACTGGGTCCCCTATACTTACACGAAATGTGGGCATACGAGCGTTTCTTGTCAATCTTGAACCGATACGTACTGAATCGTGCAAACCCTGAGGGAAGCATGATAGAGGGATACAGTACTGAAGAAGTCATCGAGTGCTGCCTGGCTTATCTAAAAGATAATTTGGGGATTGGTTTACCAGCATCACTTCATCATGGAAGATTGGATGGTATCGGCATAGCGGGGAGGAAAACATTCATCGACAAGGACATGAATGAGATAAAACTAGCACATTACAGTGTCCTGCAATGCATCACACTAATGGGACCATTCATCCAAAGACACCTGGATGTTGTAAGAGCAGAAAGTCATGGCTGCTCACAAGATTGGATCATGAAGGAGCACAAGCATCGATTCGTCGATTGGTTCAAGGAACAGGACATACCAGATGGGGAAACCATAGAAGAAAAAATAATCAAAAGATTGGCATCAGGACCATCCGCTCAGGTTACATCATGGCAAGGTTATGATATTAATGGCTACATATTTTATACTGCTAAAAAAGACAAGAAAAGCGTGTCTCAAAATAGCGGTGTTCGCACACAAGCCTTAGATGGAAATACCGGCCAAAACATCACATATTATGGCGTCATAGATGATATATGGGAACTAGACTATGGTTGTAATATTAGGTTCCCCGTCTTTCGGTGTAGATGGGTGAACCACCCAAGAGGTGTTGAGGTGGACAACTATGGACTAACAATTGTTGACCTCCAAAATATTGGATACAAAGATGACCCTTGGATACTTGCTTCACATGTTGCACAGGTTCTTTATGTAATCGACCCTTCTAAAAAACAGAAGCACATTGTGATCCCAGGAAAACAAGCTATTATAGGAGCTGACGGAGTTGAGGACGTCGAACAATACAATCAGTTCGAAGAAATGAACCTCTTCCAAGATCTACCAGAGAAGATACAGAATGTAGAAGCAAGCATAAAAAGGGGCGAAAAGCCTTGGGCACGGAATGATGGAGAACCAAGAATTGTCACCGGCTAGAGTTGAAATGTATATTACCTTCTGTTCAAATTTCAATTTGTATGCATGTGTATTGTAAGGATTGATTGCCTCAGAGGGTATGAACGGGGACTTCTTCACATTACTATATTAACTTATTATGGTGGCGCGAACATAGTTGACTGCGATGTTGCCTAAATGACAGTTTTATACGGTGAGCCCACAGTAGAAAGCACCGGATGAATGTCCATTCATTCGGTGGTCACGACAGTAGCTGGGTCCGACTTCCCTTTGGCACAGTTTGAACCGGTCCAGGAATAACAGAACACAGCGGACCAATGTCTCTTCATTTGGTGCCGCGCGCGGAGTTGGCCGACGTCACTTCAGCCACCCATTCATCCGGTCGGCCTACAACAGAAGTCACCTTTCGAACCTGTGTCCATCCTGTGTGATCTAAGGATGAAGGCTGCAGCGCTACACAGCCGACACATTTATTCGGTGCTAGAAGCGTAATACAGACCCAACGATCACGGCATCACCCTGTGTGCTAGTGCAAGCTAAGGCACCACAGGATGAACGGCCATTAAAATGCTCTGTGCTAAACACCGACCACCTGATGAAACTGTGACATTGTTTCCGATCTAACTCGTCCACCACATCCTTCTTTGAGTCTCTTGTCTATTTCCTTGCTTCTAGCCATGTTTCTTGAGTTATTTTCGATGATTACTGGTCTAACTCGAGTGTGCAACTCTCTCTATGTAGTTATTTTTATCTTGTTTATTTGGCTTCCATTGTAATATCTATTTGCGTTCCTATTTCTATCGCAGTCAGGGCGAGTGGGACCATTCACATCCAACATTCAGAGAACAAAGTATATGGAATGAAATATATATAACAAGTCTCACAGGTTCTTACATCAATGCTAAAGACAAGTTCAAATCCATACGAAAAGGATAAAGGTACATCAATGATACACATTTCTTACACTGCTTCGCACCCTTAGTAATCCAACATAGTTTAGGTCTCTGATCGTGAAGCCTAGAACTTCATCAAAATAAAGTAGAGCATGATTTAGTGAGCTTGACATTGCTACATGGTCATACGCACTACTATAAACCTCGAACAACGTAGGTAAGGTCCAATCATGCCAATCATGTGGCTTCTAGAAAGAGACACAAGCTTGGTACTTTGAATCTCTGGTGCATACTGGGCTCCCCACGACGCAAATATAATCAAACACCTCCAGGACTTGATCCTTAATTGCTTCAAAGCTCATTGCAGCAACGGTTTTGTCCGGTGATGCCACTATGAAGAGGACCGCTCGAACAGACCTTCATCCGGTGGACTTAGGCACCATCTTCACGCGCCAGCACAGTTTCATCCGCTGCATGTAAACTGCTCGGAGCGGACGAATGTGTAACGCTTTTTCGAGCCACTGATTCAACATACGTTCTTCCTGCCCGCGTAAAATATGTCGCACCGTATATTATTGTGAATGGTTTCGGTTCAAACTAATCTGATCGACACTTCTTTGAGTCGTTGGTCATTTTCGTTGCTTCTAATGCCATGTCTTGTGCCTTTTGAGGGCACATGGTCCATAAACAAAAATAAAAGGAGAGTGCACAAATGAGCATCATGTGGGCATAAACAAATCCAAACGACATGTCCATATATGAGAAACTATAAAAGATACAACACTCTCACGCCCCCCAAGTACTGTCCCTAACCTCGTACTAAGGCGCGTCGACACGGTCAGAGGAGGAGCATTCCGAGGAGGGGCTAGAAGCCTGTAAGCCTACCACAAAACCACCTGCACCGTCAAGATCCATCTGTACCTGAATCTGCTCGTTAATTGATACGAGAGTGATGTCGATGGGGTCAACTGGTGTGACTGTAGTAGGAGCAGAGACCACATGGGCAACCTCGGAAGAAGACGTGACAAAAGGAGAAGAATGTGAGCCTTCCACGAGACCACCTGCACTGTCAAGAGCTGTCTCCTGCTCAATCTCCTTGGCCTTTGAGCGTGCCACGGGACCACCCCACCCTCAAGCTCTGTCTCCTGTTCAATCTCCCCGGCTTCCGAGCCTCCCACGCGACTGCCCACGCTCTCAGCCTCTGTCTCCTGCTCAATCTCCTTGGCCTGTGAGCCTACCATGGCACTACCTGGACTATCAAGAGCTGTATGAAGAGCTATCTCCTGCACAATCTGCTCAGCCTGTGAGTCAGACACGGGACCACCCGCACCCTCAAGCTCTGTCTCCTTCCCAGTCTCCTCAGCCTTTGAGCCTGACATGGGACCACCCGCACCCTCAAGCTCTCTCTGCTGCTCAATCTCCTCAGTAAATGCTCCAGCAGTGGTGTCGGGCTCGTGAGGTCGGTCATCCGGACGAGTAGGCACTGTAGTGACTGCCGAAGTGATCCTCGGGGTTGAGAGGGTCTCCTCAGGTGCCATCTCGACAGAGAGCGGAGCTATGGAAATCGAAGGAGACACCGTAGAGAAGTTAGCCTGACTCTGTCTCTGCTGCTCAAGGGAGGCACAATGCTGCTGCTGCTCAGACATCGGTGGTGGAACTGATAACACCCCAGTTTGTACAGGTGCTATCATCGGAAAAGAAGCCAAGGGTGTCTGCAGGAAAGCACCGGCTGGAGGAGGTGGAGTGAGCGGGTCGTACTGGAGCTGCTGTGGCATAGGAGGACGAGGAGGTGGCTCGATACCTGAGTGCTGGTACAACTGTCCTATGCAGCCAGTAATGTAACCGAATGTCGGGGTTCTCTACCGCCGGCAAGTAAATTTCTACGATCACGTTTCAGGGTCCGGATGGTGACTCAAGAGACAGGGGGTTTAGACTGGTTCGGGCCTCCGGAGAGTAATACCCTACGTCCAGTGTGTGCCGATGTTCTTAAGTCCAAGTCTGTAGTAGGGGGTACAAACTGGTCGGGAGAGGGAGAGGGTCCCAAGTCCCTGTGCTGTGCGAGTGAGCGTGCTGTTCGTGCTGTGTCCGAATGTTCGACTGATGTTCGTCTGTCCCCCCACTGATGTCCCCTTGTCCCCTTTTATAGTCTCAAGGAGAGAAGGGAGCGGGGGGTAAGAAAGAAAGAAAATTACAAGGGGAGTTACTGCCCCCGAGGCCTTTAGCTTGTGCCGCGCGCCGAACCGTACAGGGAGCAGGTGTTGACGGAGTGGGCACCCCGCCGGACCCGGGATCGTACATCCCGGGTGGTTGGTGTAGATGTCTTCTCGGGTAAGCTCCCGGGTAGTTCCCGGGTCGTGGTTGACTCGCTCGAGGCCTTTGGGTACTCCAGGTGTCCTCTTCGGGTTCCAGGTGTCGTCCATGGACGCCTGGGATCGTCCTTGGGCGCCTGGTGTTGCGCATGCATTTCTCTCAGGACTGTAGCGTTCCTGTTCGGATGAGACGGGCGCCACTGTGGCTGCCGTGGCGAAGGACGGACGCCCATCATGCTCTGACGCGGCAGGTACCAAGTGGGTACGGCGCTGGATGGGCCGGGACGTGGCCGGGTAGTTTTACCCGGGCGAGCCGGAGACTCCTCGGAGGCGGAGAACTCCTCGGGCGAGCCGCGGAACCGCTCGGAGGCGGAGAACTCCTCGGGCGAATCGGAGACTCGTCGGGCGGCCTCCGAGTTGTTGGGGCATGGAGAATCTGCTTTGATTTGGTTCTTCGGCTTTTGCTTTTGAGGGGTGGATTATCGTGAGCTCCCGGATTAAGGGCTTGATTGGGTACCCCTAATTCAGACCTTCATCAGTAGCCCCCGAGCCTGGGGGGAGATGGAGGCTCGCGCCCAGGCTGAATGGCAGCGTAGATATAGTAAGTCACGATTCTTACGGTGGGGGCGCGCGAGCGCACCCGCCGGGTGTAGCCCCCGAGCCTTGAGAAGAGCTGGTGCTCTTGTTAAGGTTTTTGTGCCCGGGTGGTTTGCCTTGCATGTTGTCGGGATCGGAAAGCTTGTCGGGGACGGTTCGTTGGTGGTCCGGGCAGCTGCCCAACCGTTGACGGGCCGGGCACGGAAGCGTCGGCCCGTTCTTCCGCCACGTGGGGGGTGGATGCATCTTTTGAGGAGGTCAGGTGAAGCGACGGGCGCACGTCGCCGCTGCGCCAGTGGTGGGCCCGCGCAATTAATGTCGCAGCCGTTCCGCTCCGTCCTTACTTATAGCCCTGCGTTGCGGCCGCCTAGGGTTTTACCCAAGCCCGAGCCTTTCGCCTCCCATCGCGCGTCTCGTCTTCTCTGCCACCGCTGCGCTCGTTCCCTTGCGTCCTCCACCGTCGTCGCTTCGCCGTTCCGGAGAGCGAGTGACCGAGCCCCCTATTCCGTCGGCGCTTCCTCCTTCCGAGAGCCTTGCGATGTCGACCTGGGAGCGCTCGAGGGTTTCGCTCCGGCAGCTGGAGGGCCTTGTGGCGGAAGGGCTGCTTCCGCCATTGACGGCGGCCGAGGAGTGGAAGATTCCGGGCGTGGAGGACTACCCCCGACCGCCGCGGGGGTACGTCGTCTCGTTCGTCGCCTTCCACGAGCGCGGCTTCTCCGTCCCCGCTGGAAGGTTCATCCGCGCCGTGCTCAACGAGTATGGACTGGAGCTCCACCACATCAACCCCAATGGGGTGCAATAGATGGCGGTGTTCATGGCGCTCTGCGAGGGGTACCTGGCGATGGAGGCCCACTGGGACCTCTTCAGGTACTTCTTCAAGTTCGCGCTGCACCCCGCAGAGGGCGGCGCCCCCGCAACGATCGGGTGCGCCGTGTTGAAGGCGAAGCAGGGGCGATCGAAGGACTACATCACGGGGACCCTGATCAGCTCGAACAAGGGCTGGCACCCGATGTGGTTCTACCTCAAGAACGACACCAAGAACCCTCTTCCGGAGTACACCGGAAAGACGTTCGAGAAGGCGCCCAACGAGTGGGCGTACGGGCCCGAGAAGAAGCTGCAGGAGAAGCTCCTCAGGAACATCTGGAAGGCCCTCGCGCGACTCCGCGACGCGAGGGTGTCCGTGGCGGAGGTCCTCGGCGGGTACCTCTCGAGAGGTATCGTGCCGCTGAGGCGGCGCACCCTCCAGATTTGGCAGATGGCTCCGGAGAAGGCCCCCTTCATGGGGACCGTGACGATGAGCCCCTTGCCCTCGGAGGCCGAGGTGGAGCGCCGGGTGACGGCGGCGATGGGGAAGGGCCACGACGCATATCCTCCCCCGGGCCTCCTCCACATGCTCCCGAACGCCCGCACCCGGGCTCTGGTAAGGTTTTCTTCATCCGCCTTGAATCCCCGAGTGGTCTTTAGTTGGCTGATCCCGAGTTCTTTTAGATGAAGGGCCTTGACTGCTCCTACTCCCGGCCGCCGCTTCCCGTGGACAAGGCGAAGAACCGGGCCGAGGCCGAATGGGCCAAGGCGAGGAAAGACCGCCGGGAGGAGTGGAAGAAGAAAGAGGTCGCCAAGCGTGAGAGAAACGCTGAGCGGTCCAGGAGGAGGAGGAGGGGAGAAGAGGTCTCCGAGGACGAGGACCCCGAGTCGGAGCCCGCGGAGGACGACTCGGGGAGTGGTGATGACGAGGAGAGCGACGACGACGCGCCTCCTAGGAAGCTCAAGGCGGTCGCGGCGATGACCGCCTCGTCCTCGGCGCAGCGTCCGGGGTCGAGCGGGAGAGGAGGGCCGCCACCGCCGGACGCAGGGAGGAGCGAAAGCTCCCGGTCGGACCGGCATCGGCGGTCCTCCGAGGAAAGCCGGCGCGAGAGGCGCAGCCGCACGCCTCCGTCCTCCCGTCACATGCCCGAGGAGGGGAGGAGTTCCCGACGGGAGCCGGTCTCCCCTCGTCGGGAGAGGAGCCGGAGCCGGGACCTGTCGGAGCGCGCCCACAAGGGGGGTTCGTCCTCGGGGGCGTCGCGCTCCCCCAAAAGGCTCGCGCCGCGGGACGATAGGCGGCCGCCGCCGGCCCCTCAAACGACGCGGGCGCAAAGCGAAGGGCGGGACGCGCCCCGGACGCCCATGGTGGAGGCGCAGGCCCCTCCCGCCCCGGTGAGGGCCACGACGAGGCGGCCGGACCCGTTACCGGTCGAGGGAGGAGGCTCGTCTGGTCGGGCGGCGCCCCACTCGGGCAGGGACGCCGCAACCGTGCCAGTGGCCCCCGCCTCGACAACGCTCGCGGGATCCAAGAGGCCCGCATCCCCGAAGGACCCAGCGCCGACGGGTTTCAAGCGGACACGGACCATCTCGTCGAGGTGAGTGATGATCTGTGTTTCTCGAGTGGTTTTGGTTTTTTCTGTAGTTGCCATTTTTCTCAGCCGGATTCCCCGACTTGTGATGAACCAGTCGGGCCGACACTCCGCTCACGGTGGCGCCAAAAAAGACGCTGCGCTTGGCGGCGCAGGCGCCGAGGCCTGCGACGGAGCAGGCCGAGAAGGTGACGCCGGAGCCCGCGGCGGAGCCGGCCGAGAAGGCGACGTTGGAGCCCGCGGCGGAGCGGGCCGAGGTGGTGACGCCGGTGTCCTCGGCGGAGCAGGCCGAGGAGGAGACACGGAGGGTGGCGCCCTCTGTGGAGGAGAAGGTGCCGGAGGGGGACGGCGACAGCCCGGGAGACGCACTCCCAACGGGCCTAGCCTTTGCACAGACCGTCCCCACGGAGGCGGCCGTGGCGGCGCTCCAAGCCGAGCTGGCCGAGGAGCTGGTTGAGGCAGCTCTGCCTACTCCTCAGGAGGAGGTGGCCCACCCCGGAGCGAGGGAGGTCGCCATGGCCGGCGACGCGGCCGGGGAAGATGGCCGCGGGATCGCTGCCTCTCCGGGGGCTACGGCTGGCCCCAAGGAGGCAGAGGCGGGGACATCTGGCGCCCCTCAAGATGCTGCCATCCCGGCAGCCGCTGCAGCCCCCGAGCCCTCCGGGGTGATTCCCCCGGAGGTCGTCGTGCTCGAGGACTCGCCGGAGGGTAGCTCGCGGAGGGTCGTCGGCGAGTGCAGCAAGGGGCCGGTCGTGGAGTCCCCGAGCCCTTCGAGCCCTTCGAGCGAGGTTCTGGGCTTCCTCTGGGAGACGCCGGGGATGATGACGATGGATCGTCGTTTCGACACCGTCGTACCCATCGAAAACAACCCGAACCTTCCGTGCGAGGGTCGGTTGTTGTGGTACGACCGTCAGAACCCGGTGGATCCCATCTTCGAGCTGAACGACACGGCGGAGAGGGAGCAGCGCCAACTTCTCACCGAGGGCCTCAATAATATGAAGGAGGTCTTCAATAAGATGATCATCGGGCCTTCTCGGGTGAGTTCTTGGGCTTCGTTCTTCTAGTCTTGGCGCCGTTTTGGGGTGTGTCTTACCGCTCTTCTTTTTGTTTTCGTTCAGAAAATTATGGAGCGCAGTGCCGAGAAGTCGGCGTTCCTTCGCCGGAAGTCCGAGCATTGGCACGCCGTGCAACAGCAGAAGGCTGAGAAGGAGCAGCTCGAGGCCCAGCTGACCGAGGCCCGGGAGGCCAGGGAGGAGGCGATTGAGGACGCCGCGGAGGAAAGGGCCACCCTCGAGGCAAAGGTGGATGAGGCCGAGAGGACAGTGATGGAGGCGCTGACGGCCGCCGACGCCTCCAATCGGGAAAAGGCTGCCGCCGTGCAGGAGGTCGAGGGGCTGAAGGCGAAAGTGGTGGACCTTCAGATAGACGTCCAGCACCACGACCTTGACCTCAAGACGGCCAACAACCAGTTGGTCGAGCTGGCCGGGAAGCTGACGGCCGCGGAGGAAGAGGGGGCCCGCCTCAAGGAGATCGCCCGGAAGCGGGAGGAGGAGATCCTCGGTAAGTTATCCCTCCCCTTTTCTTGTCGGGCGGTTTCTTTCCGTTCTCCTCACGTGGCGGCGCGTTTGCTTAGGCTTGTCTGCCAATGCAGCCCTGCGGAAGGGGAAGGCTGACCTGGAGGCCAAGCTCGAGGCCGAGAAGCGCGAGGTGACCAAGGCCTTTGCTGCCAACCAAGAGTTGGTGCAGCTTGGTCATGAGCTGAAGACGGAGTTGGCCAGTAAGTATCGTGTTTCCGCTCATCCTTCTTCTTGTTTTCCTTCCTGCAAAATGATACTGACGAAGAGTTGCCTGTAGGGGTTGTCGAGGACCTTCGGAGATCCAGGGAGGCGGGCGAGCAAAGCCAGAGGGCCCTCGAGAAGAAGTCCGAGGTCCATCAGGCTTTGGTCCAGGCGGTCGAGCACCTGTTCGGGGAGCTCAACGTCGGTGGCGGCCCGTCCCTGGTGGATCGCCTTGCCCTTGTCGGAGGGAGGACTCGGGCGCAGGCCTCGGACCTTGCTCGGAGCGTGGCGCGGAAGATCATTGCTATGTTCTTATCGCACTACCCGACATGGATCGGGAGGCTCTGCAAGGTGGGTGGGCCCCCGGCTACGAGGATGCTGAGTATGATGAGATTGAAGCCGAATCCTCCTCGTTTGCCGACAAGGTGCTGACCGCCGCCCTGAAGGATCTTGGGCTAGAGTAGTATAGACACAAAGGACTTAGTCATTGTGTTGTGTAATGAACAAAGCTCCTTTTTAAAGGATAATCGTTGTTGCCCAGGAAACTCGTGTTTTATCTGTTGTTTGCCATTTTCATTTTGTTCCGAATGCCTTTGGGGGTCGCGGGTCGAGATGGAAAGGCACGGGGTCCTGCCCGTCGGACTCTGTTCCGTAGCCGCCGGGGCGTAGGAACTCGGGAGATTGGGCACTCGGACTCGCAGCCCCTGAGTAGTTTCGGAAGAATCGAACAATGACACGCAGCAGATTGATACGCTGAAAGCAACAACTAGTCGAGGCGGTTCCTTTATTACTTTTCGGGAAAAAGACGTCGGTCCGAGGGCTTGGACTTTGCCCGCAAGTTAGCGCCGTAGCCGCGGGGGCGTGAGTGCTCGAAACTTGGACAAGCGTGGTCACGAAGCCCCTCGAGCTGACGTTCCTTTCTCGCAAGCGCAAAAGTATACCGCTTGATCGCACATGAGAGCGATCACTTGTCGAGTTTTTGTGAAAAAAACGGAGGGGCACCGGGCCCCGGGTGGAGCCCCCGAGTGGTGGGTGATCCTGCACAGGGAAGGGATCGCCCGCCGCTTAGCCTCGGGAACTTGTGGGGTACATTTCGGAAAATGACCGTACGCGAATAAAGTACTCGGAATAGTGCAGTACTTTGATTATTCTCGCTAATTGAAAAGTACAGGTACTTTTAAGGGTAAAGCGACGTAGCTGTGCGAGCCCGCAGGGGAGTGTGAGGCTCTTCGGGAGAGGCGGGGACTCGTCGGGCGAGGTGGGCGCCAGGTGGAGACTTCTCGGGCTCATCCTCTGCCTTGTTTTGTCGTGGCGCGGCCTCTTACAGGCCTCGTTTCGTGACCTGGGACCCCACGCGATGCAGGGTGGTGGTGGAGAGGCCTGTTTCTCCTTACATTGTTACCCCTCATGCACCTTTTTCGCAAAAGGTGGAGGGGCCGGACCGCGCCGTATTTTTGCCTCGCTGGCCGAAAATGCGGTGTCCGTATGAGCTAATAACGGGTCAATTCGAGTGCAGCCTCGGCGTCCCGCTCGACGGGTTCCGATCGGATCAGCTGGTGATCAGCTTCAAATTCTTGGTGGCGAGATCATCTAGTTACCGAGTCCGTTCGACCGGACCTGGCGGCTCTTTGCCTTTCCATTCGGAAGAAAAACCATGACCTTACTTTCCATCAAGACTCGAATGCAGTTCGGAATGCCCATGACGCTCGTGCGCCCGGGTACTGGCCGCTGGGACCCATCCCTTGCTGCCCCTCACTCGGGGTGCCCGGGGGCGGCTGTCAAACCCTTCGACGGGCCAGCCTTCGAACCCCTGGTGGTTAACAGGCCGTAGTAGGTAATTATCGTGTCGGTCGTCGAGATCATTCGGCCCTTTGTGGGGAAAGGGTCACTCGCCTCTTATCTCAGAGGGCTCGGGAGCGTCTCGGGAAACGACTACAAGCTCATGAAGTACTCGGAACGGAAGAGCACTTTTATTACCGCAAGCGAATGACAAAGTACAGATACTTTTTAGGGGTAAAAGCGTCGTAGCTGTTCTATGTTCCAAGCGTTCGTGAGGACTTGGCCGTCCACGTCCTTGAGCTTGAAAGTCCCCGGGCGGAGGACTTGGTCGACGATGTAGGGGCCTTCCCATGGCGGCGACAGCTTGTGGCGGCCGCGGTTGTTTTGAACTCGTCGGAGGACGAGGTCGCCGACTTGAAAGGCCCGGCTTCGGATGTTACGGTCGTGGTATCGTCGTAGGGCCTGCTGGTACTTGGCCAAGTGGAGTAGTGCGACGCTGCGCGCTTCATCCAGCTGGTCGATGGCGTCTTCCAGGGAGGCTTGATTTCCTTCGTCGTCGTAGGCGCGAACCCTTGGGCTGCCGTAGTCGAGGTCAGTTGGAAGGACCGCCTCGGACCCGTGCACCATGAAGAAGGGCGTGCAGCCCGTGGCTCGACTTGGAGTGGTTCGCAGGCTCCAGAGGACCGACGGGAGCTCCGCAACCCACCTTGCCCGGAACTTCTCGAGGCGTTTGAAGATTCGTGGCTTTAATCCTTGCAAGATCATGCCATTGGCTCTCTCCACCTGTCCGTTGGTTTTGGGGTGGCTGACGGCAGCCCAATCCACTCGGATGTTGTTGTCGTCGCAAAAGTTGAGAAACTTTTACCCGTGAACTGAGTGCCGTTGTCGGTGATGATTACGTTCGGGACCCCGAAGCGGTAGATGATGTCGGTGAAGAACTGGACAGCTTCTTGCGAGCGAACCCGCCTGATGGGCCTTGCCTCGATCCATTTGGAGAACTTGTCGACGGCGACGAGGAGATGCGTGAAGCCCCCGGGTGCTTTCTTCAGTGGCCCCACTAAATCCAAACCCCATACGGCAAAGGGCCAAGTGATGGGGATGGTCTGCAGGGCTTGCGCCGGGAGGTGAGTTTGCCTTGCATAGAACTGACAGCCTTCGCAGTTGCGCACGATGTCCTTGGCATTGGCCACCGCGGTTGGCCAGTAGAACCCTTGCCGAAAAGCTTTCCCGACAAGTGTCTTTGGCGCGGCATGGTGCCCACATGCTCCTGCATGGATGTCCCTTAGCAATTCCTTGCCTTGGTCGATCGGAATGCAGCGCATTAGGACGCCAAAGGTGCCTCGCCGGTAAAGCTCTCCCTCAATGAGCGTAAAAGTTTTGGCCCAGCGCGCGATCCGCCGAGCCTCGGTCGGGTCGGGTGGGAGCTTGCCCTGCACGATCTACTCGAGTAGCGGGATTCTCCAGTCGGGATCCTCGAGGTTAGGCTCGGGCGCTGCGTCTATCTCCATCACTTCCGCCTCCTCCTGCACTGGAGGCTCGGGTGGCTCGTCGTCGAGTCGGATGGAGGGGGCGTGCTGGTCCTTGGCGAACACTCCATGGGGGACGGGCTTCCGATTGGAGGCTGCCTTGGCGAGGGTGTCGGCCGCCTCGTTGTAACGTCGTTGGACGTGCTTGAGCTCGAGGCCGAGAAACTTGTCTTCCAGCTCGCGGACCGCCCGGCAGTAGGCGGCCATCTTGGGGCTGACGCAGCTCGACTCCTTCATCACTTGATCGACGACCAACTCCGAGTCTCCTCGGATCTCGAGACGCCGTATGCCAAGCTCGAGGGCAATACGGAGTCCGTTGATGAGGGCCTCGTACTCGGCGGCGTTGTTGGAGGCCGAGAAGTGCAGCCGAACCATGTACTCCATGCGCACGCCCAGAGGCGAGACAAAGACCAGGCCGACACCTGCCCCTTCTTTCATTAGCGATCCGTCGAAGTACATGACCCAAGTCTCGTGCTCGATAGAGGTCGGGGGAGTTTGGGCCTCAGTCCATTCGGCGATGAAGTCGACCAACGCTTGTGACTTGATGGCGTCCCGAGGTGCATAGGTGATGTTCTTCCCCATCAACTCGAGCGCCCACTTGGCTATCCTCCCGTCGGCCTCGGGGTTCTGGATCACTTCGCCGAGTGGATACCTTGACACCACCGTGATGGGGTGGGCGTCGAAGTAGTGCCGGAGCTTCCGCCTAGTGATGAGGACGGCGTAGACGAGTTTTTGGATCTGAGGATATCGTACCTTGGTGTCGGACAGGACCTCGCTGATGAAGTAAATGGGGCGTTGCACCTTTTGGATCTTCTCGGGCTCGTTTCGCTCGACGACGAGGGCGGTGCTAACCACATGGGTGGTTGCCGCAATGTAGAGCAGCATGGGCTCTCCTTCCGCCGGAGCGGTCAGGATCGGTGGGTTTTTGAGCGATGCCTTAAGCGAGTCGAGGGCCTGCTGCGCCTCGGCGTTCCAGACGAAGTGGTCCGACTTCTTGAGCAGTCGGTACAAGGGCAGGCTCCATTCCCCGAGTCGGGCGATGAAACGGCTGAGTGCGGCCAAGCATCCCGTGACGCGTTGGACCCCCTTTACGTTCTGGATCGGCCCCATGTCGGTGATGGCAGTTATCTTCTCGGGATTGGCTTCGATGCCTCGTTCCGATACGATAAAGCCGAGGAGCATGCCTCTCGGGACCCCGAAAACGCATTTCTCGGGGTTGAGCTTTACTTTGTTCAGCCGTAGCTCCTCAAAGACAGCTGCGAGGTCGGAGACTAAGTCGCCAGTGCGCTTGGATTTTACTACTATATCGTCAACGTACGCCTCGGCCAGTCGGCCGATTAAGTCGCCAAAGACGCGTCGCATGCATCTTTGGAACGTGGCGCCCGCGTTTTTCAGCCCGAATGGCATAGACGAATAGCAGAAGGTGCCGTAAGGCGTGATAAACGATGTTGCGAGCTGGTCGGCCAGGCTCATCGTGATCTGATGGTACCCGGAGTACGCATCGAGAAAGCAAAGGGTTTCGCACCCCGCGGTGGAGTCGACCACCTGATCTATGCGTGGAAGAGGGAAAGAGTCTTTTGGACATGCCTTGTTAAGGCCAGTATAGTCAACGCACATCCTCCATTTCCCATTCTTCTTTTTTACAAGGACGGGGTTAGCTAACCACTCGGGGTGGTATACCTCCCTAATGAAGCCGGCGCTGAGGAGCTTTTTGAGCTCTTCGCCGATGGCTTTGTACTTGTCATCGTCGTAACGTCGGAGCCTCTGTTTGACGGGTCGAGCGCCAGGCTTAATATCAAGTTTGTGCTCGGCGACTTCCCTTGGAATCCCCGGCATGTCCGAGGGCTTCCATGCAAACACATCGAGGTTTGCGCGAAGAAAGTCGACGAGCGCGCTTTCCTATTTAGGATCGAGCGCCGTCCCGACACGGAGGGTGCGACCATCGTTGGCCACGGCAACCTCCTTGACGTCCTTGGCTGGCTCAAAGGAGCACGCAGCACGCTTGGAGGTCTCGGGGATATCCGGGTCCCTGGGTGAAGGCTCAGTGGCGAGCCTCTTGGACTGGACGAGCGCCTCCGCGAATTGGAAGCACTCGGTTTCGCAGGCGAACGCATGCTCAAATGAAGTCCCCATGGTGATGACACCTTTGGGTCCGGGGATCTTCAGTTTGAGATACGTGTAGTTCGGGACAGCCATGAACTTTGCGTATGCAGGCCTCCCGAGGATGGCGTTGCCACCGTCGTTGACGATGCGCTGTTGCACGTCCTGGGCTCGTGCGCGGGCGGCTCCTCCATCCGCGTTTCTCCCGAGCTCGCGGTTGAGCTGCTGGCGTTCTGCCTCGATCTGACGCCGGGCCTCGTCGAGCTCCTGCAGCCTGACCCGCCGGGCATCGCCCGCCGGGGCGTTGGGCGGTGGTGCCGCAGGGGCGTTGGCAGGCGGAGCCGCAGGGGCGCGGGCAGGCGGAGCCGCAGGGGCGTTGGCAGGTGGTGCTGCGGGGTCGGCGTCCCTCGTCGAACTGCTGGCAGACTGCACATCCCCGTCGGGGGTGTGACACATGAAGCATTCCCGAGAAGGGTCGAAGTTCGGCGGAACCCACGTCAACCACGGGTGCGGTCTTTGCTCGCTCACCGTGCTTTTGGCAGTCGGCAGGAGGCAGGGGTTGGACTCCGTCGGTGTCGGGGTGACCGCCGGGTCGCTCGGCAGGCCTGGCTGTCCCTCCGGGTACATGGCGTTGTAGCAGTCGATGAACTCGTCCCAGGGGAGCTGCTCCTGCCCTCCAACCTGGAGGGCGAGGTTGGTGATCATGTAGGAGACATTGCGGAAGCGTTCCTGGGACGGGCTCCGTCCCAGGGCGGCCGCCAGGTCCCCACCGAGCAGGTCGAGGACGTAGGCAGTGGCTCCCGCCGTGGCGTGGGAGGGCTTAGGCCCCTCGTCATGGAACGTCTTGTCGTCGTCGCGGGCAAGCTTGGGGCGCATGAAAGTTGCCCCGATGATGGGCTCCCCCGACTTGCCGAAGACGAAGTCGAGGGAGCCGAACTGTAGGTGATCGCCGGGCGCCAGCGAGGCGCCGCTGTGGGCCATCCGGGCCCTGGTGAAGTGTCGTGACACGCGAAAAGCCCCTACCTGGCACGCCAACTGTCGGGGTTCTCTACCGCCGGCAAGTAAATTTCTACGATCACGTGTCAGGGTCCGGATGGTGACTCAAGAGACAGGGGGTTTAGACTGGTTCGGGCCTCCGGAGAGTAATACCCTACGTCCAGTGTGTGCCGATGTTCTTAAGTCCAAGTCTGTAGTAGGGGGTACAAACTGGTCGGGAGAGGGAGAGGGTCCCAAGTCCCTGTGCTGTGCGAGTGAGCGTGCTGTTCGTGCTGTGTCCGAATGTTCGACTGATGTTCGTCTGTCCCTCCGCTGATGTCCCCTTGTCCCCTTTTATAGTCTCAAGGAGAGAAGGGAGCGGGGGGCAAGAAAGAAAGAAAATTACAAGGGGAGTTACTGCCCCCGAGGCCTTTAGCTTGTGCCGCGCGCCGAACCGTACAGGGAGCAGGTGTTGACGGAGTGGGCACCCCGCCGGACCCGGGATCGTACATCCCGGGTGGTTGGTGTAGATGTCTTCTCGGGTAAGCTCCCGGGTAGTTCCCGGGTCGTGGTTGACTCGCTGGAGGCCTTTGGGTACTCCAGGTGTCCTCTTCGGGTTCCAGGTGTCGTCCATGGACACCTGGGATCATCCTTGGGCGCCTGGTGTTGCGCATGCATTTCTCTCAGGACTGTAGCGTTCCTGTTCGGATGAGACGGGCGCCACTGTGGCTGCCGTGGCGAAGGACGGACGCCCATCATGCTCTGACGCGGCGGGTACCAAGTGGGTACGGCGCTGGATGGGCCGGGACGTGGCCGAGTAGTTTTACCGGGCGAGCCGGAGACTCCTCGGAGGCGGAGAACTCCCCGGGCGAACCGGAGAGCCGCTCTGAGGCGGAGAACTCCTCGGGCGAGCCGCGGAACCGCTCGGAGGCGGAGAACTCCTCGGGCGAGCCGCGGAACCGCTCGGAGGTGGAGAACTCCTTGGACGAATCGGAGACTCGTCGGGCAGCCTCCGAGTTGTTGGGGCATGGAGAATCTGCTTTGATTTGGTTCTTCGGTTTTTGCTTTTGAGGGGTGGATTATCGTGAGCTCCCGGATTAAGGGCTTGATTGGGTACCCCTAATTCAGACCTTCGTCACCGAACATATGTGAAGCCAACTGCTGCTGCTGAAGAAGCTGTGCGCTGAACTGCTGCTGCTAGTGGCGCATCTCCTGAAGAAAAATCATCTGCGCTTCTCTCTGACATGCGTGCTCAGCCTCGGAGCGACGCTGCTGATCGACCAGTGTCTGTACTATAGTAGCAAGATAATCTGGCTGAGTAACCTCTGCCTCAGTCACTCGAGGCGGTGGTGTCACTGTCACAGGAGGCGGTGGAGGAGATGACTCCTCGTCTGGAACTGCTCTGGACGGACCCGCCTCGTCGTCGTGAGTATGACACTCTGGAAAGTAAGGCGTGTAGTCCGGGTCCTCGTCCGAGTCCTCAGTGTCAGTATCAAGGTAGGTCGGAAACTGAGCCTCTACTATAGCTAGTGCGTCCCGCTCACGCTCAAGTTGAGTCATAGCTGCCTCTGCGATTACTTGCAGGTGCAACCTCTCCTCTGCTACCAACATCGCTCTAGGGCGTCGGCGCTTGTCATCGGGCCGTGTGGCCAAATATGTGCCAAACTGACCCCTGGCACTGTAAAGCTCATTCTTCCAACTTCCATTCCTCAGGGAGGCGATCAAATAGCTAATCAGGTGAGCATATGGCTGTTGTCACTGCGCTGACATCGCATCAAAAATAACATCCTCCAACTCACATATAATCAGATCTACAATATCAAACTCCTCGTGATTCATGATGTGAAGAAGGAGCCACTGCTGCAAGGCGGTGATCATCTCGGGGTTCCCTTTCCTGGGCAAAAGCGACCTCCGTAAGGCCATGTGAACAGTGTACGCCTAGTCTGTCAGCTGGTCGGGAGTCCTCGGGCTGCCAGGAACGAACGGCTGATGAAACAGTGGAGCCATCTGCTCGTCTGTAGGGTACGTTGTAGAACGAGGACGGCGGGGAGGACTACTTTCCTCACCATAAGTGACATGGTGCAATATCGTACCTCCAAGCTGTAGACCAAAGGTAGCTGCAATCGATTCCCTGGGCAGCCGCCAAACCTCGTTGTTGAACATGAACTGAATGAAGGTCCGGTGCATGTCAATGTAGAGTGTGGCAAAGAAGACTCTCACCCACTCCTCTACCCAAAGCCTGTAGTCAGTGACCAAGGCGTCGACCCCTGGCATGTACGCAAAGTGGGGCCGTATAGGTACTCTCCCTGCAGCCCTTCTCAGTGAAGTCCAATCCAGCATCTTGTGCTCGGCGATCGGAAACCGCCCCCTGATGTACGAGGTATAGAAGCTCTCTTGTAACCGTGTCAGGAACCTAGGGTCGGTGTACGCCTGTCTATGCTCAGGGAACTAGTCAAGGATTTGAACAGCCCTGTACTTCTTGACCCTCTTGGCAGAAATCCACGTCAAGTCAAGAAACAACTCTCCTGGCTCCGGTGGTGTCTGTGCACGTCTGATCCGACGTGCAGCTGAGATCTCCATGCCAGGGTCTAAGTCCGTCTGTGCCTCCTCCAGCTGCTCATCCTCCTGCTGCTCCTCCTCTTCCTGCTCTTCCAGCTGCACCACCTCCTGGTGCCGTGAACCCTCCCCTGCACTGCGACTGCGTGGCCTCCGAATGCCACCACCACGAACACGCGGACCCGAGTGCCGAGGTGGTGGTCCCTGTGTCGGTGTCCGTGTCTCTGTGCTATGGTGCCGTCCTGAGCGACGCAATGTAGACGGCTGCTCCATCTGTACTGTATTTGTGGCTGCTTCCTCTGGCTGTCCTTGACCTGGCTGTCGCTCTCGAATCCTGATCCCCTGCCGTGGAGTGTCCTTCTGCGCTCGACTCTTCTTCCTCTTCAAAACCTCAATGGCCTTTCCCTTTCTCTTGTCCTCGGCCATCTGCAAGAGATCATATGGTAGAAGATTACAAAATGGCAAAGATAAGATATATAAATAATATAGTAAACAAAGTATCTTGGCAAAAGATACACCTGTAAGCGAAATATGAGCTTGATTAAGGGCCGGTGAAATTTACATTTAATAAATGACATGCCCGAGGACAAAAACATAGAATGCTAGGAGTGTCCTTAGGTGCTCGACAAGAGGTGGAAGTAAACCGAAAACACCTAACATAGGCGACGACCATGAACTACGGCTCAACAAGCTCGATTTTGACCTAAACAAGTGAGCATTGGGTTGATGACATGATATTCATGAGAAAAACAACCCTACTTATTGAACAAAACATCCTAAACATCAAAACCCTCTGAATAGTGCAATTCGACCTAAACAAGTGAACATTATGTGATATTCCCGTGAAACATAACCTTAATTCATGAATATATGCTCCTAAACTCGAAATATTGTGCTCTAAACAGTGAAATTTTATCGAATTCCATTCAAATTTTAACGAATTCCATTCAAATTGAATCATATTTGGGCGAGTTTGAAGTTTCTCACCACTGCAGATGAAATCGACGAGGGAGACGGAGGGGGTTGCTGGCGTCGCGCACGGCCGGGGGACGGCGGCGCAGACCGGCGGTGGCCGGCGAATCGAAGGCCGGCGGCGGCGGAAACCCTAGGCTATGGTTCCGCGCGCCCGCGCGCGAAATACGCGTGAGGCAGCGGTGCGGCGGCGTCGAGGAGGTGCGGAGCAGGGACGGGATGGAGTAGCGTAGCGGCGGCCGGCGGTGCTTGGCCGGAGACGGCCGGAGGGCGGTGAGGCGAGAGAGAGCGGCGACGGCGTATGGGCGCGGGCGCGGGGGAGGCCGAGGAAGAAAGAATGATCGACGCGTGGGGTCCACCAGTAACGTTCCGTGCGGCAACACATTTATCCGGTACTATTAAATTTAAGTTGAGCGGATGGATGCTATTTCATCCCGTGTGTTTAGTAAGATGGGCCGGGGAGGAACAAGACCGTTGGAGGTCAACCGTATTATACGGTGACGTCCCAGTGGAAGTCACCGGATGAATAGACATTCATCTGGTCTTACTTGTTTCATGAATTGGCTCCACATTTTCGTCCTCTGCGGGGCCACCAGATGATGACACCGTGTTGCTTCGGGCGACTCAGGTTTGACGCGGTTTGACGCCGTGATATGGTTGAGTTTGGTTTGGGGGGGAATTGGTTGGTCGAGGTAAATAGTTTGAATTAGTTTAGTTTATAGCCAAGATAGGTTCGCGGTTTGGATTGGGTTTTCATGGTCTTCATGCGTCAAAGTTGGTTCACACCTAAAACTTATAGCAAAATTAACCCTCACTTGTTGGTGTAGACATGGTTCCTTGCATGAGAAACCATTTCTTTCTCACGGTGATGGTATGGCCACATCACCAAATTGCTTACATGGCACCTTCATTAATGCTATGGAAACCATCCTAGTAGGAGCTTTGGGGATGGCCTAAGTCCAACCATGAGCTACTTTGTGCAAGTTATCTTTACTAGACCTACACATGGGCCCCACATCAAATGCAAGTTCACACAAGGAAATTTTATCAATATTGACTAAAATTTGTTGGAAATAACTAAGTTCGACGATGAATACTTGAACGAGTTTTGTTTGTTTTGGGTGGAAAAAGCCAAATGGTTTAGATTGGTTTTGGCAAACTAGTGAATGGGTTGGTTTAGGTCTGTAAGTGTGCTAACCTCTGAATGGTTTTGGCGTAGTTTGTTTAAGTTTCTCAATCATTGTCAGCATTTGACTCGGTCCACCCTTTTATACGGTATGGCATCCCTGGATCTCATCTTTCGAATGGCCTTTCATCCGGTAGTAAAGGGTTTTTTCACAGAACTTCACGCGCGGCCACAGATTAATCCGGTGGGTGTCGACTGCTCATGACCGGATGAATATGTACCTCTGTATCATCAGATAAGGACGAAATATATTTTCATACTAAATCAATTTGGAGACATAAAAAATCAATTTGGAGACATAAAGAAATATTTATAAACCGGCGCCCCCGAGCAGACGGTTGCTCTTCCCAATACTTACCCCAAATTCTGCGGCGGTTTTAATTCCAAGCTACAGTTACCATTCTACTAGTACTAATAGGCCCTCGCGCTCACCCCCCTCCCTCCGCCCAACTCCGGCGAACTGCCCCCGCCCGCTTGCATTCTCGCGCTCGCCCCGCCGCTCGCACTCGCCCCGCCGCCTCCGGCCGCCCACCTCCGACGCGCGGGGGATTTCTTGGCTCGCCCCCGCTGACTCGGCGCCCACCTCGCTCTCCGGCCGGCGAGGGTTTTTTCTTGGCTCGCCCCGCTTCGCCGCTCGCGCTCGCCCCGCTGCCTCCGCCCACCTCCGGCCAAGCATTGCCGCCGCCGGCGATGGAGGAGATCAATCGCGCCGCCGGGGCCTCATCGTCGTCGCGGAGAAGACTGGAGGCGCCGGTTCTTGTGACGTTCTTCGCCCTGATGGACCTGCCGGAAGAGCTGGTGGCCCATATCATCCGTCGCTACATCTTTGATGGCGGGGAAGCATGGGCAATCACTCAGTACATCACCCTTCGTCGGGTCTGCCACACCTTCCGCGGCATCTGCCACTCCCCCGAGGTACTCCGGCGCTTGTCGTTCCGTATGCTTCGCGATACCTGCCGGCGTTTGCCCACCTATGTCAGGTCACCCATCCTGCAGCGGTTCCTCGATGCCGAAAATCCGGGGGCCGTATACTACGATGGGTTGGAGCTTTTGTTGCGCCGCCGGCGGAGCGACGGAATGCAGCAAGTCAAGAAGGCCGCTGGCATTGGGGAATATTGTGCGGCTTACTTCTTGGCGATGCTGCAGTACCGTAGCAACCCCGCGGACCCTGATGCACTGGCGGTGCTCCATCGCATCAGCGGCGGCCCGTCGCCCCCGCATGGCCGGTGGGAGAACCGCGGCCTGGCGCGGCTGCGCTACAATGCCAGGCAGGACCTCCACCGCCTTGCGTTCGAGTTGTGCCTTCTTCACCGCGACGACGACACGGACCTGATCCCACAGGATCCTCACGTCTGCACATGGTCGCACTGCAGGCGCTGGGCGGATGGGACGCATATCATCCTGTACTGCAGCCCGCAGTGCCGCATCCGTCATGAGTTCGACCTCTGGACGCGGAACTTCAGCAGCGGTGTGAGTTACGCTGTCAGCAAGATGTGAGACATGCCCCTGGCATTCTCTGGTCGTCGAACTTTGTAAATATAACTATGAACTTTGTAAATATAACTATGAACTTGAGTTTCGTGCTATCTCGCTTAAATATGTATGATGTTGCAAATATGATTCGAAACAGGGCATTATGGGGAGTGTGAATTTCGAATGCTTAAGTTTCCTAACTCACAGTATTATACTGTGACCCTACAGAAAAGCATCACCATACGAAAGCCCATTCATCCTGTCAAGTTGTGTTGGAATGTATGAAATGAGCCTATTGGAATGCATCCATATCAACATTACAATAATGATCTTATCTTACAAATCTTGAGACTTATCTTACAAACCTTGAGACACAACTTATAGTACAATGTATCTTACAATTTTGACACACATGCATCTATGGTCACAAGCAGCAGTTATAGTCAGGCCGCGCACAGTTTGATCCGGTGGTGGTAATATAGTGTCGAGCGGATGATCCTGCGGTCGTCTGGTGGTGAGATCAAAAAGCGCACGCTTCTTGTTGGCCATTTCCAGGGGCGGGTGACGGTCACCCGCCCCTTGTAATGGACACCTTTATACACTGGGGATCAGTGGGCCTAAATTTTCAGACAGGCTGCCGAAAATTTTCGTGCCTTCCCGCGCTCCGGCCGCGCCGCCGTCGTCCCCCGCCGCGCTCCTCCGGCCGGCCCTCCGCACCCCTGCGACCCTCCGCCTCGCGCGCGCCACTGCCTCTCCGCGCTCCGGCCGCCTCCCCCTCCCGCAACATCCACCACCGCCGCCGGAGCGGCCTCTACGCCGGCGCGGCCTCCACCCCGCCGTCCCCCGGGCGTTCCCCGAGTTGGCATCCTCCGCCTTTCGCCCGCCGGGCCGGGCGCGCCCTGCTCCTGCTACGGCCACACCTCCCCTCCCCGCGCCAGCACGGCCGGCCGTCCTCGCCGGCCGCCGTCCACGACCGCTCGCCACCCTCCTGTGCCGCTCCAGTCGAAGGTGAGAGGAGGTCCTCCATCATGCAACTAAGTGCTCGATGAAATGCTTAGCAAGTGCTTGATGTATATATATGATACACATGTGTATGCAAAGAACATTTTTTCAATCAATAAATGTGTTTACATTGACCGTTTTAGTTTAACATATTTTGTATTTTTCATTGTCACATGTGATTTCATCTAGAGGATGGATGAGCCATCGTCATCCAATCATGATGATCATGAGAATGGGTTCGACTTGGAACTGATTGGGTCCCAGACCCAGTGGGACGGTGATGATGTCTTTGAGGATGACCATGAAGAAGAAGATTCCGGGGATGAGGAGAACCGGGAAGATGGAGACGGACCTCAAATAGGACAAGGCGCGTGGGTAGGCAGCGTGTGGATGGACCCTCTTAATCCACACCCCACTGAACCTCGTGTAGGTCGTACAGAGACAGAGCTTGACCCGGATTTCGATCCGGCTAGTGAGGTAACGGCGATCCCTACTGATCCGCTTTCATGTACATTTTGATTGGATAGATGAAATGATATGTACTGACGACTCTTATGATCGCGTTAGGTGCCTCGTTCTCCGGTAAGGAAAAGGAGATGCCGCCGACGTGGAGTAAGCCCCCCACAAGTAGAAGAAATTGAGTTGGAGTCATCTGCGCCAGAGGCTGAATGCACCGCCACAACCAGTGAACCTAAAAAAAAAGGGGGCAATGAGGCAGAAACAAATACCCCACAGGCACCTGGATGGTTGAAGAACTGAGCCCATCAGGAGAGGTTAAGAACCCTCCAAAAGTTCGTGCAAAGTTCCGTAACGCCCTTGGAGCAATAATCAGAACAAAGGTGCATGTGGATCCAACGATCCAAGATTGGTCAAAGGTGCCTGAAGGGAAGAAAGTGGACATGTGGCAGCTCATTGCTAAATCATTCAAGTTTCCTCGCAACACCGACATGGAAAAAGTACGTGCGCGCACCCTGATGAATTTGGGCGAATGTTTCCGCCGCTGGAAGGGTGAACTGAACAAGTTAGTCCAGGATGGCAAGCCGAAGCCTGAGGCTTACAATATAACAGATGCACAGTGGGCCGAGTTCATACGGCAAAAGACCTCTCTGGATGCTATAGCCCTAAGTCAGAAGCAAAGAGAACTGGCATTGAGAAACATTCATCGAGTTCGCCTAGGGCCGGGTGGTTACATTGGTAAGGCGGAGTTGTGGGCGAAGAAAAGAGAGGACGCAATAGCCGCTGGGCAACCGGACCCTTTTGTAGGCGTGGACGAGCGTGCCTTCCAGTGGATTAAAGGGAGGGAAGGACGCTCGGAGGGGGAGAAATTGGTCTTCCCACAACCTGAGACTGAGGTAGTGGGAGCGAAGATTCTAGCACTTGCCGAAGCACAGAGGAAAGGCGAGTATGTTCCGAATAGGGACAATGATATGCTCAGCGAATCCCTTGGCACGAAAGAGCATGGAGGCCGGATCAGAGGCTTGTCAAAACACTTGACCTTTAAGGACGGGTTCAGTAATGATAGGCAGAGGTACAGGCGACACGATCGGTACACTGATCAAATTAAAGAAGCGGCGGAGAAAGCATTGCAAGCAAGATTTAATGAATATTTCATGGCGGCATTTGCGGAGCACCAGCAATGACAAATGATGAGCCAACCATCATTAAATAATAACTCAATGATGCCGCTGCCGCTGGCGCCGGTGCCGCTGCCCGCTCCCTCAAGCCTTTGTCGGAGTAGTGTTGCCTCTACGTCAGCACAACCATACCTAGTAGATGCTATAACTGTTGACACTCCTTGCTCGTTGCACATTCCGATAGGCAGAAGTGGGAAGACAAAGGAGGCTGCCAAAGGTGTGGCGTTGGTGGTGAGCAATAATCCCGGGTTAGAGGGACAGCCTATCCCGCCATTATATGCATGGGTAAGAGTGCTCACAATTACGGATCCAAGACATGATGATCACTTCTTAGACTTATCCCTTGATGACGGCATTGAAACCTTGGGACAAGCCGTAGGAAAGAATGCACCGTGGCATAAACGAGATATCATACTGGAACCTCCGCCACCTGAAGATCCTCCCTCACTCACACCTTGCTCCCAGAGGATGCTGACACCGGCACAAGTTCATGCTAAGAACACACAAGAGCATGTGCCACAGCAACAAATTGTGGCCACCACTATCTCCAACCCGTCAACTCCACAGGTACAACAGGAGGCCCAACACCCATCACCACAAGTACAGCTGGAGGAACACCACCAATCAGCACAAGTACAACAGGAGGAAAACCACCCCCAATCACCACAAGTACACCAGGATGAACACCCCCAATCAGCACAAGTACACCAGGAGGAACAACCCCCATCACCAGTGCAGCAATATAAGCCAGAAATGGTCATAAAGTGTCACACCCGATTTTGAGGACAAAACCGAATGCATAGCATATGTGTGCCAGGATCCGTTCTCACACATATGTTGACGTCATCAGTGAAAATATCATAAGACAGTGTTCAAAACGAACAAAAAAGAGTACATAACTTTTATTACACTCAGCGATAACAGACACGAAGGTCTTAATCGTTTCACCGACAACCTAAAACGAAAGAAGCTTCACGACTTCTCCACAGGCTTGACTGGTTGACACAAAGCCTCAGAACTCCTCGAAGTCACTGAAGTACTCCACGTCCTCATTTTCTTCTGAACAGCAGTTTTAGCAAGGGTGAGTACACTTATGGTTGGTACTCAGCAAGCGGGGGAAATATGCAAGGCCATCAAAGGGGGCTTTCAGGCTCATGCGGTTAGCACTTTTAGTTGGTCACATTTTATTAGCGAGCACTTATTTACTAGGTATAAGTTTATACCAACCCAATTAAGCAAGAGAGAACCCACAAATTATTCCAAAAACCAAGGAACCACAATTTAATATCATATTTAGGTTCAATTATCATGTGAGGGTCCAAACCGCTCTTAACCGTGAGCACGGCTGATATATCAGTTTGACACTCTGCAGAGGTTGTACACTTTACCCACAGCTCGTGTTCCCCATGTCGCCCGGGTTTGCAAGGCCCTTAAACACTTCCGAGGTGAGTGGCTAGGGGTTCACTACGAAACCTTTACAAAGACTCAAAGCTAAACTAGCAGCCCGCTAGAGTTTCGGCCGCGGTGAGGTCCATAACCCTCCCTAATGAGGCCGTACCTTAGCAAAGGCTACTCCTCCAAGAGGACCGGGCTATGACCCCTTCACCGTCCCCCTCCTTGCCCTTTCGGTAAGGCCACTAGTCAACCCCAAGTCTAATTAATCAGCTAAGATTAGAGCCATATAACACTGTGGTTGCACTGTTTTCTTGGGTGGTTCTCCATGTTCCATTTAATCAAGATAATCTTGTAATTAACCAAGTATAGCAACAAATAAAATCATGTTACCATATTCAAAAGTTTGATATTACCATCCCAAGATTAAGCAACTAAGCATTTCTACCCATCAAGGATGATTAAACCCGGTGTATCAAGGTTGAGGGAATAAAAACTAGGTATATCCTATGAATAGGCATCCCATCAAATTAATGCAATACATAAAAGTAAATGTGATTAAAATGCTGTTACTGGGTTGAAGAATATGAAGAAGGAGGCCACTTGCCTTCCTCTACAAACTGCTGTTCTTCTTCGATCTGCTGCTCCTGGCCTTCCTCGAACGGGACGTCTACATGATCACACACAAGCATACAACAAAATAAATAAAACAGTACAACAAACAGTACCAAAAGCACAAAACAAACACCTAGAACTAAAGGTTACGCAGAGACGATCGCGTGAACGCGAAAATCGTCCAAAACGGATTTAAAACGGCGAAGATACACTAATTACAAGGTTCAGGGACTAATATGCAAATAATCCTATGTTTTCGGGTTGTTTTGTAATAAAACCGAGGACTAAAACATAAATAAACCTAAACAACAGGGTTAGATTCATAAAAAGATCAGAGAGGACGGTGGGTTCTAATATTGAAAAGATCAGGGGCTTAAACATAAAAAGAAAGGGCATGGTTATGAATATTTTGTATAGGAGGTGGACTGCGGGTTGATTTGCCAAAGTGCAGGGGCTCTTTTGCAAAAGTACCAGTGTTGACCGGTATGTGATCCTGATGACCGATTTGAGATCGGATCTGGGCCGTTCGTTTGAAAAGCGACGGCGGATGGGGCTTTGGGTCGCCGGCGGCGGACCAGGGAGGCGGCGCCGCCACGGGCCGCGGCGGAGCTTCGCCGGCGAGGCTCGGTTTGGCGCTACAGGCCACGGGACGCGACGGGGATAGGACGGGGAGAGAGAGGAGAGAACGAGGATCTCACCCAGGGGCTTACCGACGTCGGGGAAGCGCCGGAGGGGCCTGCAACGAGCGGCGGCGGCGGGTGATAACTCCGGTGAGCTCGGGTTTGCGATTTGGTGGAGAGTTTGGAGCGGGGAATGGGACGGGGATGCTCGGGGTGAGAAGGGCGAGCTTTATAGGGCCAAGGGAGGGAGCGGGGGCGTCCTTGGGAGATGAATCGAGGGCGGCGGCGGCCGGTCCATTGAAGGCCACGGTGGAGCTCGGTGGGCGGCCGTTGCGGGTGGAGGAGGTGGGGGGTCTTGCGAGTGCGCCACTGCGCATTGAATGGAGGCGCAAGTGGGGAGGGGGAGCGAGCGGGCGAGGGAGAAGAACGGGCGGCGAGCTCGGGCATTGGGGAGCACGGCTCGATTGGGGAGGAAGGGAGCCGGCGGGAGGAAGAGGATGGAGATGACAGGTGGGCCCCACCTGTCATAGAGTGAGAGAGGGAGAAGGTGAGTGGGCCGGCTGGGCTGGTTATTGGGCCGAAAGAGAGAGAGGTTGACGGGTTGGGCCGAAAGCAAGAGAGAAAAGGAGTAAGGGTTTTGGTATTTTGTTTGAGGATTTGAACTCTGGATAGGATTTTGGATTTCAAACCCAAACTCAAACAAATCACAAATGCAAACGGCATGAATGCAAACAAACACTTATTGATTCTAAAATTAATTCGAGTATCATTTGAATAATTAAGGCCAATGTTTTAATTAAACAAAAGAAAATTTATTTAAGCCCTAAAAGAAAACACAAGGGTTGATTACAATTTATGTGATGGAATTTTGGGTGTTACAAATCCTACCCCCTTAAAGAGAATCTCGACCTCGAGATTCGGGAAGATTGGAAAACAACTGAGGGAACTCTGCATAAAGCTCATCTTCTCTTTCCCAAGTGGCTTCGTCCTCTGAGTGATGCCTCCACTGCACTTTACACATTTTGATGATTTTGTTTCTTGTAGCTCTTTCTGATGTTTCTAAAATTTTGACTGGGTACTCTGAATAGGTCAGATCATCTTGCACATTGAGTTCTTCCAGCGGCAGTTGTTCCTCGGGTACTCTCAAGCACTTTTTCAGCTGAGAAATGTGGAACACATCATGAACATCCGATAATCGCTCGGGTAACTCTAGCTGATATGCCACTTCTCCTTTCCTTTCCAAGATCTGAAAAGGACCGATGTAGCGAGGTGACAACTTTCCTTTGACCTTGAATCTGCGGAGACCTCTGATAGGTGACACCTTGAGATACACATAATCTCCTACCTCAAAGGTCAATTCTCTTCTNAACACAAGGGTTGATTAAGATTTATGTGATGGATTTTGAGTGTTACAAATCCTACCCCCTTAAAGAGAATCTCGACCTCGAGATTCGGGAAGATTGGAAAACAACTGAGGGAACTCTGCATAAAGCTCATCTTCTCTTTCCCAAGTGGCTTCGTCTTCTGAGTGATGCCTCCACTGCACTTTACACATTTTGATGATTTTGTTTCTTGTAGCTCTTTCTGATGTTTCTAAAATTTTGACTGGGTACTCTGAATAGGTCAGATCATCTTGCACATTGAGTTCTTCCAGCGGCAGTTGTTCCTCGGGTACTCTCAAGCACTTTTTCAGCTGAGAAATGTGGAACACATCATGAACATCCGATAATCGCTCGGGTAACTCTAGCTGATATGCCACTTCTCCTTTCCTTTCCAAGATCTGAAAAGGACCGATGTAGCGAGGTGACAACTTTCCTTTGACCTTGAATCTGCGGAGACCTCTGATAGGTGACACCTTGAGATACACATAATCTCCTACCTCAAAGGTCAATTCTCTTCTTCTGGTGTCAGCATAACTCTTTTGTCGTGACTGAGCTGTCCTGAGATTATCTCGGATTATCTGGACTTGTCTTTCGGCTTCCTGCAAGATTTCTGGTCCAAAGACTTGACTTTCACCTGTCTGGCTCCAGTATAGCGGTGTTCTACACCTTCTTCCATATAGAGCTTCAAATGGAGCCATCTTGAGACTTGCTTGATAGCTGTTGTTGTAAGAAAATTCTACATATGGCAAACTTTTATCCCAACTACCTCCATGCTTTAAGGCACAAGCTCTTAGCATATCCTCTAGAATTTGATTAGTCCTTTCAGTCTGTCCATCTGTCTGTGGATGATATGCAGAACTGAAATTAAGCTTCGTATCCATTGATTCATGTAGCTTCTGCCAAAAACGTGATGTGAATTGAGTGCCTCGATCGGATACTATCTTCCTGGGGACACCATGTAAGCACACAATCCTTGACATATACAGTTCTGCTAACTTGGCTCCTGTATATGTTGTTTTGACTGGTATGAAGTGAGCAACTTTGGTTAACCTATCCACAATAACCCATATCAAATCGTAGCCATCTCGAGTGCGAGGTAATCCAACAATGAAATCCATACCGATCTCTTCCCATTTCCATTCAGGTACTTTCAATGGCTGAAGTAAACCGGCTGGCCTTTGGTGTTCTGCTTTTACTCTCTGGCATACATCGCACAAAGCCACATGTGTTGCTATATCTCTTTTCAAACCATACCACCAATATTTCTCTTTCAAATCTTGGTACATTTTTGTACTGCCAGGATGAATGGAATAAGCCGAATCATGAGCTTCCTTCAATATAAGCTCACGAAGATGGTCGATGTCAGGTACACAAATTCTTTTTCTAAACCAAATAGTTCCTTGATCATCTTCAGTGAATTCTGGAGCTTTTCCCAAACCAATTTGAGTCTTGATTTCTTTGATCTTAGCATCTGTTAATTGTCCTTTTCGGATGTCTTGTTCTAACGTAGGCGCAATTTCCATAGTCATAGCTTCAGTATGAGTGAGAATGCCTAAGTTGAGTCGTTCCATTTCCCAACATAATTCTTGAGGCATTAATCGTGCTAGAGCCATATTAGCTTGACCTTTCCGACTTAAAGCGTCTGCCACAACATTTGCTTTGCCGGGATGATACTGGATATCCAAGTCATAATCCTTGATTAGTTCTAACCATCTGCGTTGTCTCAGATTAAGATCCCTTTGAGTGAAGATGTACTTTAAACTCTTATGATCGGTGAAGATTTGACACTTATTTCCAATCATATAATGTCTCCATATCTTTAATGCGTGCACAACAGCGGCTAACTCCAAATCGTGGGTGGGGTAGTTCTGCTCATGCTTTCTTAACTGTCTGGATGCATAAGCTACCACTTTTCCTTCTTGCATCAACACACATCCGAGACCTAGATGTGAAGCGTCACAGTAGACATCAAACCCTTTGTGGATATCGGGCATTATCAGAACAGGAGCAGTAGTTAATCTCTTTTTCAACTCTTCAAAACTAGTCTGACATGCTGTATCCCATTTGAACTCTCTTTCTTTTTCCAATAGCGAAGTGAGAGGTTTCACTATCTTTGAGAAGCCTTCAATAAATCTGCGGTAATAACCAGCTAGTCCAAGAAAACTCCTGATTTCGGGCACATTCTTAGGTGGATTCCAGTTCAACACATCTCGAACTTTACTTGGGTCAACTTTGATTCCTCCATCAGTGATAACATGTCCAAGAAAAGAAACTTCCTTTAACCAAAACTCACATTTACTTAGTTTGGCGTACAACTGATTTTCTCGGAGCTTTTGTAACACTAATCTCAAGTGCTCTTCATGTTCTTCTTCGTTTCGAGAAAACACCAAGATATCATCGATGAACACTACCACGAACTTGTCAAGGTATTCCATGAACACTTTGTTCATCAAGTACATGAAATATGCTGGAGCATTTGTCAATCCAAATGACATCACAGTGTACTCATATAGTCCATATCTAGAGGTGAAGGCTGTTTTAGGGATATCTTCCGGTCGGATTCTCAACTGGTGATAACCTGATCGTAGATCAATCTTGGAGAATACCTTAGCACCTCTCATTTGATCAAACAGATCCTCAATCCTGGGTAGGGGTACTTGTTTTTGATAGTTGCATCGTTGAGAGACCTGTAATCCACGCACATTCTTCTGGTGCCATCCTTTTTATCGACAAAGATAACAGGGGCACCCCATGGTGATGAACTAGGACGGATAAAACCTTTGCCTAATAATTCTTCTATTTGTTTCTTCAATTCATTCAAATCCTTAACATCCAATCTGTACGGTCTTTTAAATATGGGTGCAGTACCAGGTAAAAGATCAATTCGGAACTCGATATCACGGTCGGGTGGCATACCTGGTAAGTCTTCCAGAAATACGTCGGGGTAGTCACACACAACCTTGGTTTCTTCCAAAGATGTTCCCTTGACCTGATTCACAATTCCTTCTTCTTTGGATGAGTTGTTAACCGTGAACTCAATCTGCTCCCCTTGAGAGTTGGTTAAGAGCACTGACTTTTTGGCACACTGAATAACTCCATCACATTTAGTTAACCAGTCCATTCCAAGAATCACATCGATACCATTGGACTTAAGGACTATCAGATTTGCCGAAAAATCTACACCCATGATTTTCAGATTCACCCGCGGGCATATGTGACTAGCCTTCATCTCATTGCCCGGGGAACTAACTAGCAGATTTTTCTTCATAAGGCTTTTAGGTATGTTATGTTTTGCCACAAATTGCTCAGTAATGAATGAATGCGATGCACCAGAATCAAACAAAACTGACGCAGGTTCTGAGTTGACGAGGAACATACCGAGCACAACATCTTGAGCTTCTTGAGCTGATTCGGCCGTCACGTGGTTCACCCTACCACGCATGAAATTTTGCTGGCCTTTATTGCCCTGAGAGTTCTGATTCCCATTGCGTGCTTGGGACGATTGCTGGCCAGACCTCTGAACATTGTTCTTCTGAGGCGTCTGCATGTTACGCTTGGGGCAGTTATTGGCGTAATGCCCCACTTCACCACATTTGAAACAACCATTAGGATGGACCGGTGTGACTGGATTAGTACGCACTGGTGCACCTGTGGCATTGCCAGAGCGGTTCTGCTGGTGGTTGGGGGTACGCTGCACTTGTTGATTGAAGCGCGGCGACTGCTGAGAGGAGTGCTGGAATTGTTGATTCTGTTGATAATTCCCTTGTCCTCCGGAGCGAAACTGAAATCCCTGCTGCGAGTTATAACGAGGGCGGTTATTGCTGCTGGATTGTCCCTGAGATTGGAACTTTCGCTTCTTTTCGCCAAGTTCCTTCCGAGTATTCTCGAGACCAATAGCTTTATCTAGAAGCTTCTGGAAGTTTGGGAAGGTATGGCTTTGCAGTTGATATTTCAGTGGTCCGATCAGACCATCCAGAAAGCGATCTTGTTTCTTCTCATCATCGTCGACTTCATTTGGTGCGTAGCGGGATAACTGAGTGAACCTATCCCGATACTCACTCACCGACATACTGCCTTGCTTCAAAGCCAGAAATTCATTCTTCTTGAGCTTCATGACACCAGCTGGAATGTGGTGTGAGCGGAAGCTATCACGAAATTCCACCCAAGTAATAGTGTTGGCATCAGCATGTGCGGCGACGTAAGCATCCCACCAGTCGGATGCAGATCCTTCAAGTCGTCCTGCAGCGTACAAGACCCTTTCACGGTCATTGCACTGAGTTATATCGAGCTTCTTACTGATGACCTTCAGCCAGTCATCAGCATCCAAAGGATCCACCGAGTGTGAGTAAGTTGGTGGTTGGTGGCTCATAAACTCCCGATGCTTGTTTCTTGGCTGAGGGGGTAGCTGTTGCGGTGGTTGGTTCTGTTGAGCTTGAATATTATGCACGGTGTTGGTGAGGTCTTGGAGCAACTGCATCTGAGCTGCCAAGAACTGTTCCATAGCTGGATTTGGAGGTGGAGGTGGTGCTTGATTCTGTTGGTTGATTATATGAGCACGTCGGACACTTGGAATATCCTGTCCTCCGCCTCTCCTGGTATTTACCATCTGATTGTTAGAAGATTGCTTCAGATAAGATTGAACAACTGATAAAGGTAGATAGAACAAAGCCGAGATTGGAACTAAAACAAACTTTAACTTAATTACTTTATTGATGCATTTGTGGCCATCACTCCACAAAACATCCCAGACAAAACATAAACTCCAAATCAAACATTTATTCAAACAGCATTCATTATTACATCGCGCGTTCTCACAGGAACGGATCTATCGAGACAACTCAAGGTAGGCATCCTATGATCCTAACCAAGAAGACCGGTGCTGGAGCCTGGTTCGCCGTAGCGAAGCCTCTTGCGGGGAGGGGAGTCTGAAGGGCAGTGGAAGTCATCCGTCTCCTCGGGTGGCTCCACTCCTGCAAGCTGGGCCTCAAGCTGAGCAATCCTGGCGTGGGCGTCCATCAGCTCCTCATGGGTCTGGATAAGCTCTGTAGTGGCACCCTCCAGATCAGTGTTGAGCCCTGCGACAACCTGGGCAAGGTTGTTGATGCGAGGCTCATCAGGCTCTCCCAGCATCACAACTGTCTCCTCTGTGCCACTGATACGGCGAGGAAGGTGACGGTACTCGGTGGTGCTCAACTCCAAGCGGTGGGCGTAGCAGAGTGACCACAGTGCCTTCCTGGCAGCGGCACTCACTGAGGCAGCATAGGTAGCATGAGGTGTAGTGGAGTCGTGCGACGAACGAGTCCTCATGCCACCGGAAACCTCAGGGCGCTCCCGGATATGGACCCGGGTGATGTAGTAGCTGTCGAGTGTCGGGGGAGAGACGCGCTGGGTGACGTAGAGCGGCTGCACCGTGTTGCCAAGCTCCTGTAGTACATCTTGGAGCAGCCTGGAGAAGTAGCCGGACTCGTTGACGGAGGTGCGAGTCTCACAAGTCGGTATGGCTGCTTCAGGACCATCACCCTGGTTTCCACCATCATTGTCGCCGTTGCCGTTGCCGTTGCCATTGCCATGGCCATTGCCCAGACCATTGGCACCATCGGCGTCGTTGTCGTCGTCGTCATCATCATCATTATCTCCGGAGTCATCCGGATCACCTCCACCAGCTGCAGCAGGTGCCGGAGCTTCTGGAGCAGGTACAACTGGCGGTTCTTCAGCTGCTGGTGCCGGTGATCCTACCGGGGTCACCAGATTCCCGTCTGGGCCGACCTCCATGATGCGGCCATCCTCCATCTCAACGAAGTAGTAGAGCTCTTCTGGCTCTTCTTCCTCCACGGGTGGGACCGGGGAAGCAGGCTGAGCAGGAGCAATACGAATCCGTCCTCCGGTGCTTTTGCGAGCAGTCCTCTTAGTCCTGACCATCTGACAGAGCAAGAAAGAAAGCTGAGAACGAGCTCAAAAAGAGACAGAGTTTTGATAAAGAACAAGAAATAAAATAAGTTTTTATAAGGAACAAGGACAAATGAAAAAGCAGATAAGGCTTGCTAAGATAGTAAGTCCTATTTTCGACCATTTCTACCTAGGCTTGCGTCCTACAGTCAACACAGCTTTGATACCACTTCTGTCACACCCGATTTTGAGGACAAAACCGAATGCATAGCATATGTGTGCCAGGATCCGTTCTCACACATATGTTGACGTCATCAGTGAAAATATCATAAGACAGTGTTCAAAACGAACAAAAGAGAGTACATAACTTTTATTACACTCAGCGATAACAGACACGAAGGTCTTAATCGTTTCACCGACAACCTAAAACGAAAGAAGCTTCACGACTTCTCCACAGGCTTGACTGGTTGACGCAAAGCCTCAGAACTCCTCGAAGTCACTGAAGTACTCCACGTCCTCATTTTCTTCTGAACAGCAGTTTTAGCAAGGGTGAGTACACTTATGGTTGGTACTCAGCAAGCGGGGGAAATATGCAAGGCCATCAAAGGGGGCTTTCAGGCTCATGCGGTTAGCACTTTTAGTTGGTCACATTTTATTAGCGAGCACTTATTTACTAGGTATAAGTTTATACCAACCCAATTAAGCAAGAGAGAACCCACAAATTATCCAAAAACCAAGGAACCACAATTTAATATCATATTTAGGTTCAATTATCATGTGAGGGTCCAAGCCGCTCTTAACCGTGAGCACGGCTGATATATCAGTTTGACACTCTGCAGAGGTTGTACACTTTACCACAGCTCGTGTTCCCCATGTCGCCCGGGTTTGCAAGGCCCTTAAACACTTCCGAGGTGAGTGGCTAGGGGTTCACTACGAAGCCTTTACAAAGACTCAAAGCTAAACTAGCAGCCCGCTAGAGTTTCGGCCGCGGTGAGGTCCATAACCCTCCCTAATGAGGCCGTACCTTAGCAAAGGCTACTCCTCCAAGAGGACCGGGCTATGACCCCTTCACCGTCCCCCTCCTTGCCCTTTCGGTGAGGCCACTAGTCAACCCAAGTCTAATTAATCAGCTAAGGTTAGAGCCATATAACACTGTGGTTGCACTGTTTTCTTGGGTGGTTCTCCATGTTCCATTTAATCAAGATAATCTTGTAATTAACCAAGTATAGCAACAATAAAACCATGTTATCATATTCAAAAGTTTGATATTACCATCCCAAGATTAAGCAACTAAGCATTTCTACCCATCAAGGATGATTAAACCCGGTGTATCAAGGTTGAGGGAATAAAAACTAGGTATATCCTATGAATAGGCATCCCATCAAATTAATGCAATACATAAAAGTAAATGTGATTAAAATGCTGTTACTGGGTTGAAGAATATGAAGAAGGAGGCCACTTGCCTTCCTCTACAAACTGCTGTTCTTCTTCGATCTGCTGCTCCTGGCCTTCCTCGAACGGGACGTCTACACGATCACACACAAGCATACAACAAAATAAATAAAACAGTACAACAAACAGTACCAAAAGCACAAAACAAACACCTAGAACTAAAGGTTACGCAGAGACGATCGCGTGAACGCGAAAATCGTCCAAAACGGATTTAAAACGGCAAAGATACACTAATTACAAGGTTCAGGGACTAATATGCAAATAATCCTATGTTTTCGGGTTGTTTTGTAATAAAACCGAGGACTAAAACATAAATAAACCTAAACAACAGGGTTAGATTCATAAAAAGATCAGAGAGGACGGTGGGTTCTAATATTGAAAAGATCAGGGGCTTAAACATAAAAAGAAAGGGCATGGTTATGAATATTTTGTATAGGAGGTGGACTGCGGGTTGATTTGCCGAAAGTGCAGGGGCTCTTTTGCAAAAGTACCAGTGTTGACCGGTATGTGATCCTGATGACCGATTTGAGATCGGATCTGGGCCGTTCGTTTGAAAAGCGACGGCGGATGGGGCTTTGGGTCGCCGGCGGCGGACCAGGGAGGCGGCGCCGCCACGGGCCGCGCGGAGCTTCGCCGGCGAGGCTCGGTTTGGCGCTACAGGCCACGGGACGCGACGGGGATAGGACGGGGAGAGAGAGGAGAGAACGAGGATCTCACCCAGGGGCTTACCGACGTCGGGGAAGCGCCGGAGGGGCCTGCAACGAGCGGCGGCGGCGGGTGATAACTCCGGTGAGCTCGGGTTTGCGATTTGGTGGAGAGTTTGGAGCGGGGAATGGGACGGGGATGCTCGGGGTGAGAAGGGCGAGCTTTATAGGGCCAAGGGAGGGAGCGGGGGCGTCCTTGGGAGATGAATCGAGGGCGGCGGCGGCCGGTCCATTGAAGGCCACGGTGGAGCTCGGTGGGCGGCCGTTGCGGGTGGAGGAGGTGGGGGGTCTTGCGAGTGCGCCACTGCGCATTGAATGGAGGCGCAAGTGGGGAGGGGGAGCGAGCGGGCGAGGGAGAAGAACGGGCGGCGAGCTCGGGCATTGGGGAGCACGGCTCGATTGGGGAGGAAGGGAGCCGGCGGGAGGAAGAGGATGGAGATGACAGGTGGGCCCCACCTGTCATAGAGTGAGAGAGGGAGAAGGTGAGTGGGCCGGCTGGGCTGGTTATTGGGCCGAAAGAGAGAGAGGTTGACGGGTTGGGCCGAAAGCAAGAGAGAAAAGGAGTAAGGGTTTTGGTATTTTGTTTGAGGATTTGAACTCTGGATAGGATTTTGGATTTCAAACCCAAACTCAAACAAATCACAAATGCAAACGGCATGAATGCAAACAAACACTTATTGATTCTAAAATTAATTCGAGTATCATTTGAATAATTAAGGCCAATGTTTTAATTAAACAAAAGAAAATTTATTTAAGCCCTAAAAGAAAAACACAAGGGTTGATTACAATTTATGTGATGGAATTTTGGGTGTTACATAAAGTCGCAAGCACGACCGAAGCGGTTAATGGGGTCAGTGCCACGGGTGATAAAGGCATACAAGAATACAGAGCCTGAGGTTGTGAACAGGTGGATGACAGCCAACAAAAGCGCAAACAAGAAGCTGACTCCGACAAAAAAAAGAATAGAAAGGAAGCAGTGGTGCCAACTCGACCGGGGTTTTCCAAGCCTCGTACAGACACTGGTTTCGTTCATAAAGTTGGGGTTCATGAGATACCAGATTTGCCAGATTGCCCACAGAAATTCGTGTATGGCAAAGACTTGCTACCCGGGTGGGCTCTTCATGATTGTCCAGGTGAAATGCAGAAGTTCCATAGTTGGTACCACAGGGCATGCACCCTAGGTCTCACAACTATATGGGCACGGGTCGATGTGGATGTGTTTGGTTGCAATAGATGGGAAAACCGAAGTACAGACATAGTCATGGATTTCGATGATTTCCATGCAATGTACCGCTTGCAAATGATGGAGCTAAGCCCCATGAGACTGTGGTGTATGTAAGTGGTTCATCTCCATACACCATGTATATATGCATATGGTACTGGCCTTTGTAGTCTCAAAATGAATTTTTTTGCGATGTATTGTGCAGGATGCAAGGTCGCCTCGCAATGGATTCGAAGACCAAGGTTGGGTATCTTGACCCTTTTATTATTTGCAAGGCTAGGTGGGACTTCCCCCTCAAGTACCCGGACGACGCCGATGAGCTAAAGGACTGTAAGACCAGCAAGGAGAGACAAAAGAAACGAAAGGAGCTTTCCATTGATCTTAGGAGGAAGGTGGCAATATACATAGGAACTATGTTGGATCGACATCGTGATGCGAGTTGCATATGGGCGCCCTACCTTTTCGGGTACGTCGTCTAAATTCTAACA
The DNA here is from genome assembly GCA_004135705.1 of Alloteropsis semialata. Taxonomy (NCBI): domain Eukaryota; kingdom Viridiplantae; phylum Streptophyta; class Magnoliopsida; order Poales; family Poaceae; genus Alloteropsis; species Alloteropsis semialata. The sequence continues at coordinate 61,956,788 of CM014275.1, forward strand.
ATTCTTGCAGTCCCAATATTGCAAATTTCTCTCTCAATCAAATTCTACATATATCGATTAGCCTGATACTTATCGTCGCTATATAACACTGTGGCAGTCAACACTGGGTTGCTTTTATGCTATTGCCGAGGGAAGCCAAATATGTGGTCTTTGACTCATTGGATTATCCTCAGTCAGAATACAAAGATTTCTGTGCCATCCTGAAGAGGTAACAACCGATAAGATTATGCACACCTTTTTTTTTGAGGAAAACAGCAGGGGAGGCCCCTACTGACTTTTTCTATATATATGTAAAAAAAGGTATTTACAGGATGGACCATAGGTCCAAAGAAGAAAGGAAAGAAACATTAAATGAAATTACATAGCCAAGGTTCTAACTCCTGCTTCAAGGAGGGCTTGGCCCTAAGCAAAACAAGCTTTATCTCCTCCTTGAAGATAGACTTCCATCGCTGCAAAGATAATTGCGCACCATCAAAAATGACTTCATTTCGATGTTTCCAAGTGGCCCAGCATGCAAGCATCAGTATCTCTCTGAAGGTGCGTGTCCCAAAGGCTCGACGAGCATCAATGATCCTCTCATCAATGTTTAGGTGTAAGTTCCAGTTAACTCCCAGAAGGCGCCAGCACCAGGCACTAAAGGGACATGTGAAAAATAAGTGATCTCGAGTTTCCTCATAACCTGAAGTGCATAAAGCACAACTGTAGTCATCCAGGTGACGTCGCTTGCGTCTTAAAATGTTTCTTGTATTCAGCCTGTCTTTGATCAAAAGCCAAAAAGTGAACTTGTGCCTCCCCCGGCAGCAAGATTTCCAGAGCCAAGCAAAGATAGGACTAGCACCAGCAGATCCTTTCAGTTGCAAGTAAGCTTTCTTGGACTTGTAATCACCAGAGCCCCAAATGTAGATCCATGAATCATGCATGTTCTCATCCCTCAGAAAGTTATGTAGCATGGCATTGAGCTCAACAAGTTGGTCTGAGGCCTCAACAGATAGAGGCAAAAAGAATTGGGTGACTGCCTGCTGCCCCAAGAATTTCTCCACTGAAATTCTCTTATCCTTAGCAAAAGAAAAGAGTTGTGGAAATTGTCACTGCAGAACTCCTAAGTCCCACTGATCACTCCAAAAGCAAACTGTGTTTCCTTGATTAACTTGACAGATGGCAAGTTTCATGAAATCATCTGAGTATGATAGGACATCCCTCCACCAGAATGATCCAACATTTCGTTTGGCATGTGGGACTCATCGGCCTGTTATAAAAATGCTGCCAGGTGAGAGATACCCAAGGAAGATCGCTGTGATTGTAGAATTTATGCAAGAACTTCAGCTGTAGAGATGTGTTTTGTGTCCTCAGGTCAATAATCCCAAGTCCACCATCCTTTTTGGACTTGCAAGCGTCTGGCCAAGCGACTAGGCAGCCTCCTTTGCGGTTTACATCACCTCTATCCCAGAGACAGTGTTTTCTATACACATCTATCTGATTGAGGACTCCAACAGGGATTTTCAGGGTGCATAGAAAGAAAGTTGGGATGGCAGAAAGCACTGAATTGACCAGAATCAATCTACCAGCATAGGTAAGAAAAGGTGTAATGCCCATCATGCGTCTTTCAATTCTAGATACCAAGGGTAGATAGTCCACAACTGCAGGTCTAGTAGTGCCAAGAGGTAATCCAAGGTAGGTGAACGGCATAGAACCAACTTGACAGTCAAAGGCCTGTGCTAAGACAATGACCTTTGAGGGCTCAACATTGATGGGAACAATTGATGATTTTGAGTAGTTAACCTTCAGTCCAGTAGACACAGCAAAGGTGTTCAAGATTCCTTTGAGAGTTAGTAGCTGATCTTGATCAGCAGGTAGCACGAGCAAAGTATCATCAGCATACTGAATAATGGGAAAATCACCACCAAAGTTGTGACCCAGAGGGTGTTGCAAGTCACCAGTCTGTGCAGCCTGGTTAATAACTGATTGAAGGAGGTCAGCAGCCATAACAAACAAGAGAGGTGATAAAGGATCTCCCTGACGAACTCCTCTTTTGCACTTGAAACTGTTACCTGGTACGCCATTCAGTAAGACTGAAGAGGAGCCTGAGGAAAGGATCAGGTGTATCCAGTTAACCCATTTTGCAGAGAAACCTTTGTATTGAAACATATCCAAAATGACCTGATGCTCCACTTTATCAAATGCTTTTTCAAAGTCTAATTTGAGAATAAGGATTTCTTTTTTGCTCTGGTGGCAAATGTGTAGAAATTGGAATGCCCAAGCAAGACAATCCTGTATAGTCCTTCCCTTGATGAAGCCATATTGGTTTGCATGCACAACTGACAGAATGACCTTTTGCAGTCTGTTGGCTAATATTTTGGTGATAAGCTTCAGAGAGTAATTAAGCAGAGAAATTGGCCTAAAGTCATTGACAGTTCTTGGGCTGTCAATCTTGGGGATCAGAGTAATAAAGGAGCCGTTGATGCATTCAAGATCAATTGTGCCATTTGAAAAACCCTCACACAATCTGTAGAAGTCATCAGCAATGATATCCCAGCATTTTTTCATGAAAAAACCATTGAATCCATCAGGCCCAGGTGCATGATCCGAGGGCATATCCTTCAAAGCGCCATCAATTTCTTCTTTGGAGAATGGATCATCTAAGAGAGGCAATGGTACTGCAGTAATCAGCATGTCAAGGTCAAATAAAATTTCAGTGAATTCAGAGACCCCCAATCTGTCACGAAAGGAACTCCAGAGTAACCCAGCTTTAAGTTCATGATCATGGACAACTCTTCCATCAGCAGCAGTGAGTGAGGCAATGGAATTTCTTCTGAAGGAGTGTGTTGCCATGGCTTGAAATAGTTTGGAATTCTCATCCCCAAATTTAACCCATCTGACTGTGGAGCGCTGCTTCCAGTAAATTCTCTTGGCTGCTAGTAGGTCCTGTAGATGTTTCTTAACAATGAGCCAAAAATTGGTTTTAGCCAAGCTTAGAACCCTTTGATCCTCTAAACCATCCAAGAGAGCAATCACCCAACTGCAGTTATTGATGAGTTTATTTAGCTTTGACAGCTCTCTGCTCCATTTTTTCAGCCCTTTTCTCAACTGCTTGAATTTACCACAGATGGTCTTAGCCATATTTGCATAAAAGGGATTTGAATGCCAGTGATCCTTGACAACATCGAAAAAACCAGGGAAATCAGCCCAGTAGTTTTCAAACCGAAAAATAGAGGCTCTTGGGATGTGGGAGTCCACCTTGATCACATATGGGATGTGATCAGAGATGGGTCTTGAGAGGGGTTTAACAGCAGTTGCAGGATAAGACAAAGTCCAAGAGGAAGAAGTGAAAACCCAATCTAGCTTTTCTAGCAACGGGTCATCTTGCATGTTACTCCAAGTGTATTGTCGACCTTCAAAGGGAATGTCAACAAGGTCCAAGTGCTGAATCATGTCATTGAAGGTAAACATGTCATTAATACTTCCACCAGGCTTGTTTCTATCATTGGCTGACCTGATAAAGTTAAAATCCCCCACTAAAAGCCAATCATCCAAAGCAGTGGAATCAAAATTGTAGAGCCAAAAAATGAAATAAGCCTTCTCAGCAGCAGAACAGGGACCATAAATATTAGTCAAATGGAAGATGGCACCAGACAGGGAGGAGGTAAATTTAACAGTTATAGCATAGTCATTCGTATGAACCACATCTCCTGTGAATGTGTTTCCATTCCAGCACATCAGAAGACCACCAGAAGCTCCTACCGATGGTGCAAAAGCAAATTTATAAAGATGCCTGGGACAGAACTTGGAAATATAAGCCTGATCAAAGTTTTCCCTTTTGGTTTCCTGGATACAAACTATAGATGCTGCACTTTCTGCAATTTTGCTTCTGATATGATCCCACTTCTCTTGGGAATTAATACCCCTCACATTCCAGGATAGAATACTCCAGTCCTTATTACGATTATTTGATGTTTGATGATTCATGGGTAACAGATGCAAGAAAGAAAAATTGCTCATATGCACATATAAGCAACAACACCATAACAGATAAGCATGTAGAGATCTGATAACCAGAGTACCAAAGCTTAAGAAGAGCCCATAGGGCAAGTTGATAAGGACTACAAGGTGCAGCAAAAAACATCTGATAGTTATCAACTACAACTTCAAAAAAAGGTGCTCTATGAAAGCAGCACTGAGAACTAGCCTTATTACACTTAATCATCATCAGAGGCTAGAAGGGCATCAGCAGAAACAGCCTCAGGCTGCATCTTGAGGAAGCCTGTTCCTATGGCTTGGAGCAAATCTGTAGGGAGATGTGGAGCAGGAGCAGTGCCAAGGGCGTTGACACTCTGATAAGCTGGGACAATTGCAAGCGGCTTAGCGTTCACCTCCACCTCAACAGGTTCCTCTGACACTCCTTCTTCAGTAGCATCCACATTGGAGCTAACCACAGCACTGCTGCTCTCCTTGAAGCCACGCAACTTCTTAGTGATCCTGGAGCTGCGGCGGAGGAACTTGGAGTCAAGCGGGCATTTGAGCTTCCTGGCACGCCTCTTGCGTGTGGTCCTGGGCGTGGGCATCTTGTCCTGGATTTCAACTTCCTCATCATCAACAGAGGCAGGTTGCTTCCCGCATGACACCTGATCCAAAGGATCAACCAAAATCTTAGCCAGGTGCCAAAGAGAGTTGGAATTTGCAAAAAAAGAAGGAACAGGAGCATCCAGGTTTATGACTAATCGATTGACAGAGGAAAAAGCTGTGTGAAGATGATGACTTTGAGGGAAAAGGGAAGTAAACACCTGATCAAGAGCAGAGCGCAGAGGAATAACAGGTGCAGGTGGAGCTTGATCGTCCACCGCACTGCCTTCATCAGCATGTGAGTCCACAGGCATGCCCACGACAGTCTCAGAACCAACACTTCCAGCATCAACAACCAAAGCATTCACAGATTTTCCATCAGAAGGTTGAATAATACCCGCTGCAGAGGTACCCACCTCCCCCAGGCCATGGCCCCCCAGGACAGGAGTAGGAGCTCTATGCAGTCCACCAGATGCCTCAAAATCTCTGGCCGCCGGGGACAGATCAGCCATGGCATCATGCTGAACATTCTGAACATTGCCAATAGGTGGATCACCAGACACATCATCCTGGGGAATAGGTCCAATCTCTTCATCGCCCGAAATCTGGTGTGTCATGGAGTTATCAGAAGGCTCGGCCACGGGTTGCATCCATCTAGGTGCCGGGAAGGGCATCGGGTGTGCAGGTCCATGATCCGGGGGCAACTCCTCATCCCCACCAGGAACCACATCAACAGCAGAGAGAATAAACACTGGAAATATTTGAGGCGATGATTATATACTAACTTGTCCCATTCTTTCAAGTAGTGCTCTTTTTCTCTACATTGACCATTATAAAGGGCCGGCTCCTGAGGGAGTAAAGGATTGGATTCCACGCACACACTACCCATGCCATAAGCAACCAGTCGGTACCTTGTTTTGCGGCTATTATGTGTGTGAATATATTAGGAGCTGCTACACACCAAATACTGAACGTGTAAGTGTCTTTACCATATTTCAATACATTCATTTTACGTCTAACTATCACTCGCTTAAGCCTAACTATCATATTTCAATACTGAATGTGTGTGAATATTCATTTTACATTCATTTCTCGTAAATTGCAGTTGATTACTGATTTCAGTGCTACTAAACCACTCCAAGAGGAAGATCTTCTCAAGATAGTCAGCGAACTATGTCACTTCACAATGCTTCATGTGCTTCATGAGAAGGGCAAGTACATCGATAAGCTACAAGATTATTTCTATGAAGAAAAATATGATTCTCTTCGTAACTGGCACTTGGAGAAGTATCGCCTAACCATGTGAGGGTGTGGAGTGTGGACACTAAACTTGTGTGATTAATGTAATATACATGTAATATCATTTGGATGACAATCTTGTTTTTATGTTGGATTTGCTTTTATAGAATTTACAAAGAGATTAAATTGTGACTGTTTGTGATTACTTTTATATTATTTGCCGGAGAAATGGTATTAGAAAATCGAATAATATTAAAAAACCAAAAGAAAAAAAGAAATACCAAATTTAAAAACAAAAAAAATGATTACCAGGAGCGGGCGATGGAATGACCCGCCCCTGTAAACACCATCTTCAGGGGCGGGGTAGGCAATCGCCCGCTCCTGAACAAAACATTTCCGGGGGCGGGCCATGCCAATACCCGCCCCTGGAAACACATTAGCAGGGGCGGGCGATGGCGTGGCCCGCCCCTGAAGAAGACATTTCCAGGGACGGGTGATGGCATAGTCCGCCCCTAGAAACACCATCTTCAGGGGCAGACCATGCCATCATCCGCCCCTACAAAACATTTGTTGGGGCGGCCTAAATACCCGCCCCTGCAAATGGCCATTTTTAGCAGCCAAAAGCAGGGGCGGATTTCGGCGCCGCCCCTACAAACGCCATTTTACCCGCCCTTACAAACGTTTTCTGTAGTAGTGCTGTGATGAGTGTCACTATGTGGCTGAAACATTTCAGAGCTCCTATGCTTGTTTGATTATTTTGTCTGAACTGTGGACACCTTATTAAAAAAACTGTGGAAATCTGAGTAGGAGGGAGTATCTAATGCACGCTGGTTGTATTGTAGCTGCTTGTTTGTTTGTTTTTTTAATTTGGTAGCTGCCTGTTTGTTCCAGACTTGAAAACCAACCAAAGCTTGTGCGGTCTCTGACATCGTATCTGATTTTTGGATGCTGTTGCGGACGCATGCGGGCTGCCGCAACGACCGCGAAAGAAAAGCGGCCGCATGCGGACGCGGGGCGGGCAGCCGCCACTACCAGAGAACCCGCCATCCATCCACCGTAATCGGTCACGGATGGAAAGGACCCGGTACCAATGGAAGCATTGGTACCGGGTCCAACGGCCAATAATTCTGCGAGCTCATTGGTACCGGGTGGTGGCACCACTCGGTACCTATATGGCCACATTGTTACCGGTTGGTGTCACCACCCGGTACCAATGAGCCTCGGGGCCTTTGGTACCGGTTGGTGACACCAACCGGTACCAATGTGACCCCCTTTGGTACCGGATGGTGCCACCAACCGGTACCAAAGGGGCTCTGCGTATAAGGCCCCTTCTTCCTTCCCCAGCCCGAGCCATGGCTCATTTCTTCATCCTCCATTGAGCTCGGGTTGGGGGAGCTCATGCCCGATTTTTCCATAACTTTTAGAGATTTTGCAAACCAAGTCCGCTAGAAGGTTAGCAACTTCATCCTCTCTCTTTTGACGTTTAGTATGGTCTATTTCATGCTCTATGTTTTGAGTAATTTGTGTTTTGTGGAATGGATTGAAATAAGAGATTTTGATTGAA
>CM014275.1:61986740-62019172 GCA_004135705.1 Alloteropsis semialata
TGTAGGACAGAATATATATACCTCCTACCATATTTTTCACTTTCTTCTTCCCGACAGAGATTCTTAATTACGCCCCTGTTTCTTTCGATCCATTAGTTGTTCTATCTAGCATACCATACGGCCGGCCTGCTGCTCGATCACTTGTTGCTGCTTCGAGCCATTTCACAAGCTAGCTGCCACAAGCCTCAGGCTCCCTCCCTCCCTCCAAGTCAAGTCAAGCCGCGTCCTCGGCCACCAGGACGCTGCACATGCACGCGACATCCTGCTACGACTAATGACACATGGGCATGGCCCAGCCGTTTGGACCATCCATGGGCCGTGTTCGGTTGCCATTAAATGCTAATTTGACCACTAATTAGGGATATTAAATAAAGTCAGTTTACAAAACTATCTCCACAACCTCCTGACAAATTCGCGAGACGAATCTAATGAGGCCTTTGACCGTACGATTAGAGGATGATTACTGTAGCAAATCATGGATTAATTAGGCTCATTAGATTCGTCACGCAAAGTTGCACTCATCTGTGAAAAGGTTTTGTAAATAAACTTCATTTAGGGCTCCATGCATGCGACAGTATTTGGGGACAATTTTTTGTCCTCCCCAGCCGAACACGGCCACTGCATAGACGAACGGACTGTGCTGTACGTGGAGCTAGCTCCGCCACTTGACACAGGGCGTGTTTAGATGTTGTTATGCATAGTATTTTTATACGTTGGATCACGTGCCACAGAGAGGAAAAAGTGTATTGGAAAACACGTATTATGCAAAATGGAGCAGAGAGGGGGTGAACTAAACACCCCCACAAAGGCGTAGTGCCAACCCGTGAAGAACTACAGTCTACAGAGACAGACAGAGAGAATAGCAAACTAGATAGGAGCGGCTGAATGATTCAGGCGTGGCGTGGTGAAAGGGAAAGCGGCGGAGATATCGTGGTGAGTGCTCTGCTTCCTCACCACAGCAACTTTACATCATCTTCCCTCGCTTATGCTCTGAATTATTTGTGACTTCAATGGAGGCCAAGGGAGGGAAGATTAATCATAGTCTCATTTGATTTGTTGCTGGTGATTATTAATTTTGACAGTGAGTTGGGGGAGCTTAGATCTCAGTGTATGTACAGCTCTCCACATTTTTCAGTTTCTCCTAAAAAGATGGATTTTTTGTGTTTCGATCTACATCTTGGATAATTTCTTCTCACTTTCAGATGGATTCTCACGTTTCTCTGGCACGACGCTTATGCTGCTATTAGTTGGTGGATGGATTCACTTCTTGTTGCTGGCTCGAGGTCTTTCACAGCGCCTGCTTCTAGTTGCCTTTCGTATGTTATGATGATGAGCATGGATCTATGCTGTGGCCCGATCTGCCTCACCAACGAACGATGATTCGCCAAAAAGCCATCAAGTTCGACGAACAACACCGCAGCAAGCTCTAATAAAATCCAAGACCGAGAAGAGGCTCTCCTGGTAAAGCTAGCGCTTCCCATATCCTCTCACCAAGCTAACTTCTCCTAGGTTCGTTCTTTGATTTGTGATCTCGCTCAGCTATTTTACAGCTTGATTTTCGAAGCTTTGCTGGCCACAGATTGCTGAGACGACGCAGCTGATTCGTGATTTGGATTTTCCGTCCCTTCCTGGATTTTTTTTCTTTGATTTCAAAATTAATTGGGTTAAGCGTCATCGGCGATTCCACATTTCCACGGTGAGTTGATGCACTACAAGTACTTTTCCTTCCTCGGCTTCTCCTTCTTCAAAGATCGTTCTATGCTTCTACCTAGGTAGCTGACGTATGTCGCTTATTGCTGCTTAGCTCCAGCCATTGCCTGCCGTGGTCAACATCATATCCAGCCTGATCTGATCGACCATGGCAAACATCTTCGAAATTGACGAGATCCTGCACCAAAACCATTTGACCAAGTGAAGCAGCGGCGGTGAGCCCAGCAGCCCCAGCCCTGCTACGAGTGTTTCAACCCAATAAGCACACAGACAGAATTCTCATGCACCAACCACTTTTGTTGTATTATATTGCAGGCTAGGACCAAAAACTCTGCGACGGGGGAGCACGCGGTTCAAGTTCAACAGGTACCGATATATCGTGTCCTGTTGGGTGCATCCAAGGATATCGTCGTGTCTTTGCAGAAGCTCTGGACACAGGGTAGCACGCACACAAGCTCGTCACCCTCGGCCGGCAAGCTCAAGCACATCATCACGCTACATACATTATTGCTACTGGTGTGAGGACGGATTAGTTGGATCTCGGAGTTTGGCTGAGCGATGGCGGCAGCTGCCGTGGTGAGCGTCACCATGGGGGTCATGAAGCCCGTCCTGGCCAAGCTCGCCACCCTCATGGGCGATGAGTTCAAGAAGCTCAAGGGGCTGCGCAAGATGGTGACTTTCCTCCAGCGTGAGCTCAGAGACATGGACGCCCTCCTTGAGAAGATGGACAGCGCCGATGAACTCGACCCACAGGCCAAGAATTGGAGGAAAGATATAATAGAGATGTCCTATAACATCGAAGACTGCATTGATGACTTCATGCAACGTGTTGGTCCAGCCAACAACAAAGTAGGGATCCTTCGCAAAGCTTTCAAGTACCTGAGAACTTTCAAGGATCGTTGTCAACTAGCCAATCAATTCGAAGAGATCAAGGCCCAAGTGATGGAAGCAAGCGAACGCCGAAAGAGGTACATGCTTGATCAGTCCATCTCAGTTACTGCCCCTATAGCTGTTGACCCTCGCTTATCGGCAATCTACAAGGATTCTGCGAGCCTCGTGGGAATCGACGACCAAAAAAATGAGCTTGTCAATTGGGCGATGGACGAAGGGCAACAATTAAAGGTGATGGCAATAGTAGGGTTTGGAGGTTTAGGGAAGACTACGCTTGCCAATGAAGTGTTCCGTGAAATTGGGGGGAAGTTTGACTGCAAAGCATTTGTGTCTGTTTCTCAAAAGCCAGAGATGATAGGGCTATTCAACAGCTTGCTATCACAACTTGGGTTAAGAACATATTCTCATGCTTGCCAGCTGCAAGATCCTATCAACGAACTTAGAGGACATCTACAGGATAAGAGGTAGTGCGCCTCATCATGTTTTGTTTTATTCTGAAGAATTAACATCTAGTAGCTAGTTGAACTTTAATCTATGTAAGCCTCTTCATTGTTGGCCAAATTCATTTCTATGGTGCAGCTTATTTTAAATAAATTAGTAGTTTATACATGTGAATAATTTGTCCCTTCACTTTTTATGAGAAAAACATACTAAAAGTATGAGCAAACAAATATATGAACATTAGCACGGAAAGTTTATTATTTGATTTAGTCCCCAAAATCTAAGATTTGATTTAGCCTCCAAGTCATTGTAGATACCACATTGATTTAACATTGAATAATATAATAACCTAGGGTCGCAAAATTTTCTACAGAAATAATATCGCCTCACCTATACAAACGGTTACAAATTTCAAAAGATATCTACGACTAAAAAGTTTTCACTTTAAACTAGATAAAAAGGGTAAACCTGATCATTTGTCGGGTCGGGTCCTTTTGGGTTTTGGGTCAATGTTTTGGATTGGATTTGTTGGCCCATGCCCAACCCGTCGCATTGTTGGGTTAGGTCGGGTCGGGTCAAACCCATGTTTTTATGTGTAATTTTCATGTTACGTCGGGTTTTGGGTCAAAACTTTTGGCCTGTGCCTGGCGCAAGCCGACCACAGGATTCGATGTTTAGGCCCATGCCTGACTCGTCGTATGGTTGGGTTGGGTTCGGCATTTTTTCAGTGGGTTAGATCGAGCCTATAGGGTCGGGTGGCCCATGATTAGGTCTTAAAAAAAGGAACGATTTGAAGCATTAACTGTTAGATTTAGTCTTACATTGGAAACTAATGTTGGAGAGCTGGAAGCAGCCATCAGACAAGTCATTTGGGTTAAGTTGGATGAAAAAGGAATTGGCTTGCATGTCTAACATTTATTATTTTTAGTAAAGTTTGGTTATATTTGTTTATAATTATTGATGATTTAAGTGAAACATCTAATATTACCGTTGCACGAGATTTATATATGGTACGGACGTACGGTTGATTCTTCAAATTAAGTGAGAGTGCTTGATTATTACATATGTGTAGCTCAATATATGGTCTTTCGCAGGTACTTCATCATAGTTGATGATTTGTGGGATAATACAAAAGCATGGGATAGCATTCAATGTGCTTTCCCACCGAATAATCATTGCAGCAGAGTTATGATAACTACACGAAATGAAAATCTAGCTACATCATGTTGCGGCAACCAGGGAAGCACTCATAACATGAAGCCCCTAAGTGAACAAGACTCAAAGAAACTATTCTTTGATAGAATATTTGGATCTGAAGATGCTTGTCCTTCTGAGCTGAAGAAAGCTTCATCTGAAATTTTGAGGAAGTGTGGTGGTCTACCTCTTGCAATTATTACAATGGCCAGTATGTTAGCTAACCAACCGACAAGATTTGAAGGACAGTGGGAGTACATACAGAGTTCACTCGCCACTAAGTTTGCAACAAACTCCAACTATGAAGACATGATGTACATCTTAGATCTCAGCTACAAGAATCTGCCCCGTCATCTGAAGGCATGCTTTCTGTATCTCGGTTCTTACCCAGAAGATCATGAAATTGATAGGGTTGAGCTGGTCAGGCGATGGGTGGCAGAAGGTTTTGTGAGTAACTCTGCTGGGCAAGATGTATGGGATGCTGCCGAGAGTTATTTCAATGAGCTGATCAATAGGAGCATGATTCAACCTACATATGAGGACTTCATGGTTGGGGTAACTGGCTGCAGAGTACATGATATGCTGCTTGACTTGATTATAAGGAGATGTAAGGAAGATAATTTTCTAAGTTCAGTAAATGATCCACGAGAGGTAGTGGAAGTGCAAGAAAAGGTCAGTCGCCGACTCAACGTTTTTAGCTTGCGAGGTCCAGGCGATGACAGAGTGGATATTGGTACCATTGGTGTGAATCCAGCACATATTCGTTCTCTTAGCATATTGAGAGACTCAAATTGGATACCTTCTTCATTGCTGGAGTTTAAGTTTGTGAGGGTGTTATCCCTTGACATTTCTTATAGGCATGGCATGGCAATGGACCTGACTGTCATCAACCAGTTGTCACAGCTGAGGTATTTAAGGGTTGGAGGATATGGCGCAAAGGTAATGCTACCTTGTCAAATACAGGGGCTGCAAGTTTTGGAGACTTTGGATTTATCTCGTTTGTTCCATTGTAGCATTTCACTAGAGATTTTCGATGCACCGCTCCTGTCCCATCTTTGCGTGCCATTGGGTACGAGAATGCCTAACTGGATTGGCAAGTTAAAATCACTGCGCACTTTGGATGGCTTCAGTCTGCCAATGGACTCGTTGGAGAGTATTACAGGTCTCGACCAGCTCACCGCTCTGTCAAATTTGCGCCTTTGTTTCCATAAATGGCGTGCGCCATCATCGAAGGCAACATGGATGGTAGCTCTGGGTACATCTCTTGATAAACTAAGGAACCTCAAACAGCTAGTAGCTGTGAGTGCACCTGAATGCGATGTTGCCTTGTGCGGTGACGCGCTGAGCTGCTTGCTTTCCCCTCCCTTCCACAACCTACAGCGGCTTTACCTGGGAGATGGATGCACCTTCTCTCGAGTCCCTAGGTGGATTGGCCAGCTCCATAACCTCCGTGAGTTATCGCTTGGGGCGAAGCAGGTGCTCCAGGAAGATGTTGACATCATTGGGACAAGGCTACCGTCACTCATCTCACTCGAACTTCGGATCCCAGGTGGTGTTTCGATGGAAAGGATCATGATACAAGGCTCCACGGGATTTCCAGCTCTCGAAACGTTTTGGTTCAACTGCGATGGGATGTCATTCCTAACGTTCGAGGCAGGGGCCATGCCTGCGCTTCGGGAGCTGCATTTGGTCTTCGATGCAGCCGAATGGGACAGGGCAGCACCTGCCGGGCTCCAGCATCTCCCGAGCCTTGAGAAAATCACGACACGGAGGGCGCGGTACCACGGCAAACAGAGGCAGCGGAAGGCGACCGACGAAGAATACAGGAAGAAGGGTGCTGAAGCTGCTGCGCTGATGAGGAGCGTGTTCCAGGAAGCTGCTGACGCTCTCCCCACACGCCCAGCATTCGACCTGGAATCAGCATTTTTAGTAATAAGGTAGAATAGAAAATACGGTTTCTTACCTGCAGGAGCGTCTTACCCTCTTATGACTGTTATATTTTGAGTCTCCCATTTTTCGCACATTAGCATTTGCTCATGAGCATGTCCTTGCCCATTTATTGTTAATGCAGACCCATTGAAGAGGAGGAATATCTGTCGTCGGAGGAGGATTGAGGTGCAGGCTCTCGTCGCTCGCTTCTACATACAACTCTACTACATCGTCGCCCCGATATATTCAGTTATCCATGTGTGCCATCCGCCATACAGCTGAGCTTCATTTGTCGTCATGGTTGCTGTACTATATACTTGCGTGTTTCTTTTCTTTATTAGCTGCTTCCAAATTAACCTCTTTATTACTATTCAAATAATGCACATGGCTCCGTCCAATATAATGCTGCTACATCAATGTTGCTATGCTAAGTGTTCCACAGCTGCTTATAATGCAACATCTATCCTAAATTCCTTCATCAACCATTCGAATTCATTCTCCATCATAAAACGTTTCGATATATGAGCCCAACCAAAACATTTTTTATTGCAGTATTAGCACAGCTGCTCAATATGTTTTCAAGTCTCAATTCCCTAGCGATACATCTCAGTGGCAGAATGTTGAAATGATATAGTGTATATCATACATACAAATCACTGGAGTACGACAATAATAAATAATCTGACAGCGCGGCCAATTCTTCAGACATCCGACTGCTTTGAACCATTCAACTCATTTGCAGCCACAGATTGTTCACAGAATCATATCAAGTTTCTGATAGCAACATTGGCACTAGTGCTACAGCAGTTGCAGAATGTTGAAATGGTATAGATACCATACACATTGTGGTAAATATCATACGGACACACTGAAGTGTAGTCAACTATGCTGACATTCAAAGCAGGAGATATTGGCTAGTGAGATACAATGTAACATTCGCATCCCTCAGTTAAGTGTTGACGCATGTTCACAATCCAACATCCATTTGCTCAGTTCAAAATCTTTATTGATGACCATAGCAGAACATCCATTTGCTGATAGTAAGTTCACAGATTCAGTATGTCCATTCATGTTTGTATGACTATTAAGGGGCCCTGATGAATTCACCTACCATCATTTCTGTTTATGTTCATTCTTGCTGTTGCACAGATTAAAAGCAGCAAATCCGACACCAGCCCTCAACAGTGCACAGTTCAAGATTATTATTCTCATTTCTCCCCAACCAATACTACCAAATTTCGAATTCCCGGTTCTCTAATGGTTAAATATCATACAGAGACACTAGAGCATAGGTACCTAGCCACAAATAATGGACAGACAGACAGTCAACCATCAGAGCACAACATATTGATTAGAGAGTGTCATCCGCATCCTTCACTTCCAAATTTGCTGATAGTAAGTTTTTAAAATTAGTATATCCATTCATGTCTATATTTCTAAGTAGGGAACATATCAGGTGCAAACCAACCTCTTCGTGCAAACTATGCAAACCTCAACCTACCTTAAATTCCTTTATAGGCTCATTTTTCATGTTTCATGAATCGAAAGAGTAAAAGCAACCAATCATACATTAAAATACAAACTCATGACTACCCATGGCTGTACCACCACTATCCATCCGAAATTCCCAATCCTCTAAGCACTATGTTCATCAGATGTTGGCAGGCGAGCAAAACTACAGATTCAAAGGAGAGGTAAGTAGAGAGGAAATAAAGGACACGATTTCCAGAGCAGAGTAAATCAGACAAAATCATTCTCAATCATAGATAGTTTGCCCTACTGCTATTTTTTTTTCTAGACTGAATTCACTTGTACATCAGTTGCAGAATCTTTAAATGAGTTATACCATACAAAGAACATAATGGAGTAATAGTTGACAGCGACGCCAATTCATTCTGGGCACTAGTAAGATAGATGTGGCCCGTATGAACCATTTAACTGGTTGACAGTCCGAGCTTGTTTGTAGAAGCACAACCTCAACATTTCTGATGGAAACATTGGCAGTTTGGCACTAGTGTTACATCAGTTGCAGAATATTGAAACGGGAAATATCATAGACGTTCAGAGCAGGATATATTGATTCGTAAGGTAGCAAGTAAACACGCACATCCCTCTGCTCCAAGTTCTGTTTGCTGATCATAACTGAGTATCCATCTGCTGATAGTACGGGTACAGGCGTACATGTTTGTACCACTAACAAGGACCCCTGAGGAATTTAGCTACCATCATTTCATTTATGTTCATTAATTCTTGCTGTTGCGTGAATCATAAGCAGTACGTCAACAATTACAAGTACACAGCAAAAGACTATTCCTCTTCCCCCAAACAATACTATCAAATTCCCAATTCTCTATAGGTAAATAGCATGCAGAGACAGCCACAAAAATCAACAGGCAGGTCTATCCGAGCATAATCTATTTGTCGATTCTAAGTTTGCATACTCAGTATACGCAAATTAACCTACTACCTCTATTTCACAAATGTTCATTCTTGCTGTTGTGGGGAATTAGAAGCAGCATGAACCCTTTACACATACAGAGGTCATGATTGTTCTTGCTGCTCCCAACCAATATATACCAGCATCCAAATTCCCAATTCCCTAATGATAAGTGCCATTATGTTCATCACCACATGTTGTTTACAGAGGTCGGTTCGTGTGTAAGTTACAGATTACAACAAGCTGACTGGGGAGGAAAGTACATGGGGTGGTTTGCAATAAGCCAGCCAGGACTAGGAGGAGGAGAGGATGTATGGATCTGCAGCAAGCAGGGGAGTGAAGAAGGAGAAGATGCAGCAGTCAGAGTCAGACCTGGAACTGCTCCATCTGGACGTCTGACGCCTTGAGCGGGACGTAGTCGCCGAGGTAGACCTCTAGGTGGTCGGAGATGCCTGCCTTGTCGATGCTCTCGTGGTGGTAGCTCTTGCAGACGAGGTAGACGAGGGTCTGCGCGACGAGCGCGAGCATGACGACGCAGCAGAGCGCGGCGAGCGCGAGGGTGCCGAGGAGGAACCGGGAGCCCGCGGAGCCTCCCTTGACGACCCAAGCCCTGAAGGCGAGCTCGACGACGACGAAGACGAGGTTGAGCGTGACGAAGATGGCGGCGGCGGTGGGGAGCTTCCCCCGGATGAGGTCCTTGCTCTTGCGCATGGCGGCGAATCCCTTGTAGTCCTCGAGCACGGAGACGACGCTGGCGAGGTGCCAGACGACGCTGAGGTAGACGAGCCCGACGAGGTACGCGACGACGAGGAGGAAGGCGAGGAGTCCCGCGAGCCCCGAGCCGTTGTCGGCGGCGAAGAGGAGGGCGACGAAGACGAGGACGAAGGCGGCGTTGTATGCGAAGAGGAGCGCGAAGGCGGCGAGGAAGGTGGCTGCGAGCCTCCGCCAGACGCGGGGCACGACGGAGAGCACCCTGGGGAAGGAGAGCGCGTCGTGCTTGGCGGAGTAGACGGAGGCGACGGAGAAGACGGCGGCGGCGGTGGAGAGGAGCGAGAGGAGGAGGAGCGCGAGGAGGTAGGCGGCCTTGAAGAGGAGGAGGGCGAGCCAGTCGGAGGCGAGGCGGGTGAGGAGGCGGCGCTGGGCGTCGGTGCCCGGGGCGGAGGAGTCGAGGGCGGTGTCGTCGGAGTCGATGTGGGTGAAGAGGGCGTGGGAGATGGCGATGTGGAGGAGGAAGAGGGCGGAGAGCGGGAGGACGAAGGCGGCGGCGATGCGGGCGAAGAGGGGGCGGTGCGGGCCGCGGAGGATCTGCGCGGAGGCCGCGTAGATGCCCGCGGCGCCCAGGAACTGGAGCTCCTCCGGCTCGCACTCCATGGCCGGAGCTGGCTGCGGATGGGGGATTGGATTGGATTGGAGGACGGCGGTGGGCGGCGGATGGAGGAGCTTGGCGTGGGAATTGGGGAATTTTTGACCGTCGGGCAGGAGCAGGAATGGAAGGCTCTCGAGGAGGGAGGAAGGAGACTCTGCTTGCTTCCGTCCCTGACTGATCGATCCCCTTCGCTTCCCGTTGCTAATCAAACCAAACCAAACCCAAAAAAAAAAATCAATGTCTCCTTGCTTTGCTGATCGGGTCAAGTCCGTGGAAAATTTGGTGGTGGACGACGCGATGCCCAGCGTTGACGCGGCTTTGTCTCTCGAGTAGTATATAGCAGAGAGGGCAATATGCAAAGCCATAGCCAATTAGCCATTCCACCACTCTGGTTGAATCCTTCTTCGCCTTACCTCGCCACGTCCAGTATTTGATTAACTCATTCATTGTTTTTTTATTACAAGAAAGAATTTCTGCACATGTGTTATTATTAGGTTGAGACTCAGAAAATGTTTTCCTGAATCCAAAATTCACCAATAATGGATGGTTCTCTCGACAGACTCGCAGTGCATGGCATGGCTTTTACTGCTTGTCACCCACCGCCAACTTTTATCCCCACACACACCCCGCCTAGCGACAGGTTTAACTTTGAGTGCTACACTTGCACCATCCTGTATATAGAGAGTGCGCCTCATAAATGCAATCCAATAACAAGATAAGCAAATTAATTTGCTCTGGTTATCTTTTTGTCTTGATCGATCGACCTGTCCATTCATCATATGTACTGTATTCAAGATACAAGTACCTTCTCTGGTTAGAGCGACAGCATAGGATAACATGCACATTATCAGGTTGGATGCCAAGCATTATTTATTTTGCATACAAATAGTTTGTAACTATACATATTCTAGCCAACACGTTACTCCCTAGACCTAGCTATTTGCATATACAAAGATTGATATGCTGTGAATTGATGCGCTCCAACAATTACGTAAATAACAACAAAACACCCAAAGTCGTCGCAGCGCATGCATTCACAGTTTTCCACAAGAGGATCCATCATCCTGAGGAATTCAGGATCGTTGCTACGGTTCTCGATAGCTACATACACTAGAGTACATGGACATCATTGGATTCAGCAGTACGTACTGCACATAATACACGTACTATACGGTCGCTGCTGCTGGCCGTGCGTACGTATTTTCCACTTGCTGCGCTTGCAACAACGTACAGCGACCATACGCATCATTATATCGGACAGTTGGTCGTTCGGTCGTCAAAACTCGTGCGTGCCGTGCATCGTCAGTCCTTTGCCCCCCTCACCGCACGCACGCTGATTTCTAGTGCCGTGTGCGTACATCAAGTTGCTGATGAATTTCTCTTCGGTTGACTATCCTGTTTGTTTCCTACGACTGTGTACCACTCTTGTGTTTCAAAAAAAAGACCAGCAATTCATACAAAACCTGGAAACAATTCCCACTCGAAATGGACGATTATAATTTATTTTATATACAATTATTACTCGTGTCGCGCAAAATCCTCCACGTACGCACGTGTTCGATCCGGATGGGCCCAAAATTAAAAGCCACCTGCGCTACGCCCATCCGTGAATGGACCCTTCCTGATGGGCCTTCCGTCCAACTGCGATGTATAGCCCAGCAACAGTTTACTCTAGTTTTGTTTTCTATTCACAACAAATTTCTCTATCAGTAACACTGAATAATAATACCCCTAAAAAAGTAACACTAGATAATGCACGCATGGTCCACGTGCTGTGTTATTATATAATATAATAATACTGTAGTCACCTCTCACCATCCATCGGTTCGCCGGTCCACGTCTCTCTGTCAGTACCCAGCACCGACAATACGATCAAACAAAACGGTTCTCAGCTGCCAGCAAATCAGAAAATACCTTCAAGCATATCTGCATCTCAAAGGAGCATTGGAAACCTTATGCTCTAAGCTTTATATGTGCATGCATGATAGAGTGCAGCATTGGTTGCTAACAGTATTTTATTTCACACGCCCAAGATGCAGCTCTTCTCTTATCTTGACCGGCCGCCAGTCGGACTTGTTGATTGATTTCTATATATATGCCATATACCTACTACCAGATGATGGCGCGATTTCTCTTGTGTTGGCTGCATGCATGTCCTCTTCTGTTCAATTGTGTACAAAATCCCACAAGAAATGGTACAGTCATTTATATATTTATTTATTTACTAGTTCATCATGTCGTGCAAAATTGTCCACGTACGCACGTGTTCAATCCGGGCTGCACATTCATGCCTGGGCCTTCCTGGGCCTCTGTAGGGCCCACTGTAATATTTAGCCCAGTAACAGTTCACTCTCTCTTTTTTTCTTTTCACAACAAATTTAATCTATCACTGTCAGTCTGTCACACTATAAATAATGCACACAACATATATCGGCGTATATGGTCCACGTTGCTGTGCTATCTGGTAGTACTACCGTAGTGGCCTTTCATCATGGATAGATCAGCTGTTGGGTAGTAGCAAACCAGAAAACACGAAGCTACAGAGCATATACATATCTGCATATGCCAGCATTGGAAATTAACCGTATGCTCTAAGCTTCAGATAATCAGATATGCATGCATGATAAGAGTACCGGCCACCTGGAGCAGCGCGACCTATTATAATTATATTATTATATATATTCATTATGTTTTCTTACACCGGAAAGGCTAAAGCCTAATATTTAACGCCAATTTTCAATATTTTAATCTAACCAACGTTAAAATTTAAATTTACCCACTTCCAAAATCTCATCTACTAGCAGTAAGTACTCAGCTGCAGCCTTACTAGCTACTCGCGGCCGTCAACGTTGGAGAAAATTTCCTATTTGCCATCGAAAAAAAATATGCGCTTTCCTATTTGCCATTCAAAATTTTTGAGCAACTTTCATACCTTATTTGCCACTCTCGTCAACTCCGTTAGCTTGTGTCACCGTCTGGTACTGTGTAATGACCAAAATGCCCATATGGCCACTCTGCTTTATCCACGCCATACACCGTCAACCGCACCACCTCACATCGATTGTCACCATCTCCTGTCCCCGTCTGATTCCGTCTCCCGAACATAGATCAGGTCCGTGGAGGCGGCGCACCTTGCGCGCGTGCGCAGGCCCTACGATGCCCAGCGGCATGTGGCTCGGTGCGAGTGCCATACAAGGCCCAGCGGCGTCGGGCCAACGGTTCGTGCCGGCGGCGAGGTCCGCAGCATAGGAGGAGGCGTCCGTGTGCACCGGCGACGTCAAATCCATGGCCTCCCGAGACATCGGCGGGGAAGAGTGCGGCCAAGTGCCTCGGCTCGCTCGCGTTCGGCAGTGAGGAGACAGCGACGCTCCTGCCGACTGCCGTGCGGGCTGACGGCCGAATCAGCGGTGGTGAGACGGCGACGCTCTTGTTTCAATAGGTTCATTGGCAGAGGAAAGGAAGCAGAGATGCAAACCAAGGCTGTGCTTTTCGAATCTGTAGAATCTTTACCTTTTTGTGCTTCTGAATCTGTTGACTGATGTACTGGTTTTACCATGGTTTTAAATAGCCAGCCGTTCGCGACGTCGTGGATCACGGTCTACGCCGCCACCTCGTCCCCCGGCTTACCCCGTCGGCCACGGATGAACTGTGCATTCTGGAGGGCATCCTGGCTTCCGTCGCGCTCACTGGATGCCGGGACACCCGCAGCTCGCCGTTCGTGGCCGCCAACGGCAAGCTGCGGACGGCATCCCTCTACAAACTGCTCCAGTCGACGCGGGGCGGACCGGACCCAGCGGCCAAGTTCGTCTGGACCTGCCGAGCACCGCCCCGTGTCCGCTTCTTCGGCTGGCTCCTCATCAACGACCGTGTTCAGAGCAAAGCGTCCCTGAAGCGCCGCCACGTTCTCGCTGACGACATATGCGACATCTGCGGCGACGCCGCAGAGACGGCCGATCACATCTTCTTCGCCTGCGAGCCAGCCCGGAAGTTCTGGTGCGCCCTGGGCTTTGATCCGACGCACATGCACGTCGTTGACATCCACCACATCCACCCGCCTCCGCCGCTGCCCGCGATGCACCTCGCGACCTTCCTGCTTCTCTGCTGCTGGGAGCTTTGGAAGAGACGCAATGGGATCGTCTTCCGACAGGAGCGTACGACGGACCGCCAACTGCTGCTCACCTGCCAGTCCAGCGCACGTCTCTGGCGTGATCGCCTTCCACGAGATGATTTTAGCGTAGTCGATGCTTGGTGCTCCCATTTCGCTTCGGCAATGTAAACCACAGATCTCTGTAAACCCGGATCACTATCTGTACAATGCGGGCCGTTAGAGGCCAAAGGAAATACAAGGTGGGGGATCCCCCCCCCCCCCGTTTAAATAAAAAAATAGCCAGCTATAGTCTCCGCTATCTCCCGCTATAGCTGATTTAGAAGGATGCCGCTATTTGCTCTTACGTGCAATTTAGCCACTATTTTCCGCTATAGCTCAATTTAGCCAGCTATTAGCTGTCTTTGGAGGTCTTGCGCTAAATGGCTTAGCCCGCTATTTAAAACATTGGGTTTTATGATGCCTTTTCTGATGTACTTGTTTTACGATGCCTTTCTGAAGTTACGTATGAACTTCAGGTAAATTACGAGAGATGTAATGATGTGCTGAGATAATTATTTGGAAGGAATATATTTTTCTAAGATGTACGAGATGATTTGTATGCATGAGCTTATGTGTGAGGCTCAGATTTCTGAACGTCATTCTGTGCTGACGTGAATGGAAACAGTGACGTGAATGCCAAAGTCTACTCCACCTATACAAGGGCAAAATGGTCTTTTCCTCTCCCACTTGACAGCAGTAAACAGTCAACTAACCGTGAAATGGCATAAAAGACGTAAAATTTTTCAATGATAAATAGGGAATTTTCTCTCGTTGCAGTTGTCACCAGCTTGCCACATCCTGCTCTTATCATTTTCCCAAGTTATCTCGAATTAATGCCGTTGTTCAATTAAGGGCTTGTTTAGTTCGTGAAACTTTAGAAATTAGTTTGCAAAAGTGCCAAAGTTTACAAACTAGTTGAAGGGAGATGTTTAGTTCTAAAGTTGCAAAAGTTGTATTGGAAAACGTGTCGCAAGAGAGGGCACGCTTTCCAATGCGTTGCTTTTGCAACTTTATAAACTAGTTGAAGGGAAGTATTTATTTTTAAAATTGCAAATTTATAAATTAGTTTTCAAAGTTTCACCAACTAAACACACGGCCTAAGATGATGCGGTTCACTGTCCTCTTCTCTCTGTTTGAAATGCAGCAATTCTCATGGCCCAGCAATTAAGATCGTGCACATTTCTCCACGTGCGTACGTGTTCAATCCGGCCGGGCCCAAAACTAAAAGCTAAGCTGCGCCGGGGCGCACAATGGACCTTTCTGGGCCTCCAGTTCACTTCAATGTACTATAGCCTAGGAATAGTTTACTCTCTCCCTTTTTGAAACAAATTTCTCTGTCACTATCTTTGCCCGAGAAACATTTTAACCGTCGGTCATATACGTCTTATGATGATCCGATTAGCCATATTACGTTTTGTCCAAGGATCGGACTAGAAATAGTCCATCATATACCATAATCAGATTAGAAAAAGCAAATTACCTAACTCGTTTAGTAATACAATGGTCTTCGTCCGTAGCAACACACGAGTAAAGTTGCTACTTGCTAGTCACAATGAATATTGCACGCATGGTCCACGTGCTGTGATATATAATATTACTGCAGTTAAAGTCAGACTCAATAGCTAGATATAACATTTTCAAAACTACGCTGAAAAAGTTGTGGATGACCTTTATCTACGCTAAAAATAATAGAACGTACCTGGATCGATGCCATCGGAGCATTGCGCTAAGGAAGCGCTCCAATGAGAACCAGAAGAAAGTTAGCTAACTTTTGGATACATCGAAAAAAATCATTGTGCCGAGAGTTTGCACTTCCGCCGTTACTTTGTGTCCTTTACATTCTGCGCTTACATTTCCTAGAGTTGCCTTGTGTAGTTGATATGATTGGAACCTACAATGCAAAACTCTTTTACGGTAGAGATAGCAACACATAAAAAAACCTAGTGCATATCTAGATAGAATTTGAAATAGGTTTTTATATGTACTTGGAACCTCAGTTTTTTGGACACCTAATACACCCTCTTCTTAGGGTGTCACGGTCCCTTCAAATATATAAGGTCATCCCCAACCCAATAGCTAAGATGATTTCTATACAGTTAAATGAGCTGCCACCTAGGATAAAAGATGATGTGGCAAGTGTGTAAATGAAGAAAGAGAAGGAAACTAGGTCTTGCATGAGACGTGGTTTCTACATAATATCCAAGAAACAATGAAAGATGAGTGATTTTAAATTTGCATGTGAAATACTCCATCTATTTTTCTATTAGATGCCATATTAGGTTTGTCCTAAGTCCAACTTGTACTATTTTGACCAAGTCTATATAAAAACATAATAACATCTATACTACCAAATATATGCACTATCAAAATATATCATATAGTAAATATTCAATGAAATAAATTTGGTATTGTAGACGTTGTGATGTTTTACTATAAACTTGGTCAAAGTTAAACGAGTTTGACTTAGAACAAACATAACGTGATATTTAATAAAAAAAGGAGGGAGTTTCAGGGGGTGTTTAAATCCGGTGAATTGGTGAAAAGTGATGAAAGTTGACACTGAGAAGCGTGCCCTGTGAGAGGGGGTCAGTGTGAAAACTTTTGGTGATTTTTGGGGAACTAAACATGCCCTTAGTGTTTGAATTGGATAGCACTAGTTTCTTGATGTAAAGTTTATAGAAATTATATGTAGTGCCTAAGGTTGAATGACCTAAGTCGTGAATTAGAACAAACCTAATGTTTCATATATTTAATATATCACATAGTAAAAACAATCAGACTTAAATGTTTTGGGCCGAGAACCGTCCGCTGAAGCCCATCCAACATTAATCGAGCCTGGGTGGGGTTTTTCTTTATTTTTTGCGCAAAAGAAGAAAAGGCATTCGTTCCGTTGTCCCTTTTTTTTTTTCCCCTTTTGTCCGTGACCGCCTTTGGTGGCCTCCAAAAAAGCAAAGAAGGTGCCGGTGCGCGTGGGCGTGGCGGTCGGGCACTCGCTTCCTTCTCCCTCCGTCCGCCATGGTGATGGCGCACGCCCACGAGCCCTCGCCGCTCCTCCCGTGGCCGCGCCCGGCGCCCCTCCTCGTCTCGCTCGCCCTCCTCGCCGCCTCCTACCTCGCCCTCACGCGCCTCCCCGCCGCCGCGCCGCTCGCCGCCCTCCTGATCGCCCCTCCTCCTCCTCCTCCCTCTGCTGACCGCGCCGACCGCAGCAGCTGCGCCGGGTTCTACGCCGGCGCCGGGCCTAAGCGCGCGGTCACGGCGTCGGTGGAGGAGTTCGGGGCCGTGGGCGACGGGGTCACCTCCAACACGGCGGCGTTCCGGCGCGCGGTGGCGGAGCTGGAGGCGAGGGCCGCAGGACGAGGAGGAGCCAGGCTCGAGGTGCCGCCGGGGAGGTGGCTCACGGGCAGCTTCAACCTCACCAGCCGCTTCACCCTCTTCCTGCACCACGGTGCCGTCATCCTCGGCTCCCAGGTCCATCGCCTCTCTTATTAGTGTCTGTCTAATGAATCCCTCTAGATAGATGTCTCTCCCCTTCTCCTGTTTGATCCGATTCGTGTTCTTCTTATTGAAACGAGAACATTGCAACTGCAACACGAGTAGTAGATTGAATTTTTTTTTTCTCCATTTCGGCTCAAGCAAGCATCCCTGAAATTGCTATGCATGATTACATGTTACATTCATCGCTTCAGAAATTGCTCTGAAACTGAAAGCTGCACTGCACATGAGGTAGATAGTTTTCAAGAAATCCTGATGTGGAGTACATTGGAATTCCGGCTCATATTCTCGTCGGATTGCGCGTCGTCAAACTAGCTGCATTCGGCGCTTGTGCTGTCACATGCCATGATCCGTGGGACCAATAAAGAAGGGCGTACAGGGGAGTCCGGGGAGGTGATGTGTTGGAACGAGTCACATGCTTGGACGGCCGAGGGCCTCTGACTCCCCGTCTGGTTCCTTGTGACCTCTGCCCCCTCATGAGGTGTTTATTCTAAGCCACTGTGGTGTGCCTTTGCTTTGTCCCCACTGCTGCTTCGGCTTGGACCGGCACTGGCCCCAGTTGGATGCCTCCTTGTACTTTACATTGCTTCCACTCCCGTCTTATCTGTTTGTGCTCAACCCGGTAAAGGGCCGCACAAAAATCTCTAGTTTGGAGCTTTCTGCAGGAACCAATCCCCATTTCCCCTTGCTCCCATCTCATAGCCATATATTAAGCCATGCCACTGTGACAATCTGTACGGGCTAGCCAGGATAATCTATTAATCTGTACTGACTATTCAGAGATTTATCTGCCACAAGGGACTATGATGGTACTGCGTTCATTTTTTTTTTGGAAGAGCTATGGTATTGCATTCATGTGAGGTGGTTTAGTGCGAACTTGTTGCAAAGAAACTATAATTGAGAACATAGTGGTTCTCCTGCTACATCCACTTTTCAAAAGGAAAAACACAAGTAGATGGTAACGATCAACCATAATCAACAGACTTAATTCGGTGGTACGCCTTTCACATGTTGTCGCAGTGCAATCACCTTTCACATGTTTAATTTTGTGAATGCCTTTCAGAAGCAGGTGGTTCAGTACTGCATTATTAGGAAAATCATGCTTGGTTAACAACTAGTATTGCAAATAATAGCTGTACTCCATAGATTGGTATGGACTTTAGAAGAACTTGCGGGCAATTGGTGACTTTCAGTTGGAACTGACTGATAATTGCAAAATCTGAACCTACTGCCAGTTCCAAAATATCATGTGCTGATCTATGCATAGTTGGTTATTGCATTTGTGTGAACCAAGGCAAACAACATTCACATAGAAAGACACACTTGCATGATTTGTGTGACACTGTAGACTCATCAAGTTATTATAATACCAACAAGATGGCCTTATAATACCAACATGATGGCATTATAATACCGACATGGTAGCATGGGGAAACAGTCTTCAAGGGGACCATGCACTGGATTCTACATTGAATATTTATGTATTCTCATTAAACTAGATCGAATGTCCAGTACTTTATAGTTGTGTTGTGTATGCTTATTGCTGATTATAAAACTGCACAGTATTGACTGGCATGTTGGACTGCTTTGATATGCAGGATCCAGAAGAGTGGCCTCTCATTTCCCCATTGCCTTCTTATGGGCGTGGAAGGGAACGATTAGGACCACGCCATATCAGCCTCATTCATGGAGAGGGCTTAAACGATGTTGTTATTACTGGTACAACTTCTTCACTGTGTCTACTGTCTACTTTCATGGTTGATCAATAAACCGCAAGGTTAAGGTGGAACTGAAGCAAAGTTTAGTAATGTAGTTAGACGAAATTGACTCATTTCTCAGTAATGGCAGACTCAAAATCTTGATTGTGGACCGTATCATATCAAGAACCAGTTTTGATGTAATAACTTCATAATGCCCCTCATAAATATCAGGCAACAACGGGACCATAGATGGCAAAGGAGAGATGTGGTGGGAGCTCTGGTGGAACCGAACTTTAAATCATACAAGGGGCCATCTCGTCGAGCTTGTGAACTCAACCAATATCCAAATCTCCAATATCACACTACGCAACTCCCCGTTCTGGACAGTGCATCCAGTCTACTGCAGGTCAGTTTACCATGCAGTTAATACATTCTTGCTCCAATTTGTAGCAGGAAGTGCTTCTTCGTTTTATTGTACTAAAACCAACTAACCAAGTACTGAGCAGGAGAACTTTGTTTCTGTTTATTTATCAGCAATGTGGTGATGAAGAATTTGACCATACTGGCTCCCCTGAACGCTCCAAACACCGATGGCATCGATCCAGGTATGTTCTGTTATTTTCATCAGCAGCTGGAATTTTTCATATTGGAATGTCACTACTGATGACCTTGCCAATCTGTATTGAATAATGACAGATTCGAGCTCAGAAGTTTGTATTGAAGACTGCTATATTGAAAGCGGGGATGATCTAGTTGCTGTCAAAAGTGGCTGGGACCAGTACGGGATCTCTGTTGGCAAACCGAGTACAAACATTGTCATCCAAAGGGTTTCAGGCACAACTCCCACATGCTCAGGTGTAGGTTTTGGAAGCGAGATGTCAGGTGGTATATCTAATGTGCTTGTCCGTGATCTCCATGTATGGAATTCTGCACAAGCCGTGAGGCTCAAGACTGACCTAGGGCGCGGTGGGTACATAACCAACATCACCATAGCGAATGTGACGATGGAGAAGGTCAAGGTACCGATAAGATTGAGTCGGGGAGCAGATGACCATTCAGATGACAACTATGACCGAACTGCACTGCCAAGGATCAGTAATGTGCTTATCAGTGACATTGTGGGTGTCGACCTGCAGCGTGCACCAATGCTGGAGGCAGTAGCCGGTGCCGTTTATGAAGGGATCTGCTTCCGAAATGTTAGCTTAAAAGGCATAAGGCGGCAGGGTAGATGGCATTGTGAGTCCGTGTATGGAGAGGCTCATGGAGTTTTCCCCGCACCCTGTGAAGAGTTCAGGAACAATGGATCTTCATCGTGGTGTGGATTTTCATGAGCAGTTGTACAAATTACAGAAGTCAGAAATTTCTTAGTGACTGATACAGGCAGGAATACTTGAAAAGTTGAAATGGAGGGTGTTCATATTGGTGTTCCAAGAAGGATAGGACATAGGATTTTGATATAATATAGTCAAATTCAACATTGTAGCTTTAGTTTTCTATATTTTACAAGCATCGTGTTTGTGCGCTGAACAAGGAAATGAACTATTAATACAGAAAAGTTATTCCCTGGACTATTTTCCTACATGTGATTTAGCAGTCTGTCTCACGTCCTTATCCTAGACTGTATCTTCATGTGTGTTGCGTGCAGGTCTGGGTCCTCAGCGAATGTCTGAACCTGAAAAGAGAAACTGGCACGTAGGCGGGGATAGCTCAGTTGGGAGAGCGTCAGACTGAAGATCTGAAGGTCGCGTGTTCGATCCACGCTCACCGCAATATGGATTTTTTTTAAATTTTGCTTTGGAAGGTTTTTTTTATTTCCATTTACTTTTGTACTTTGGAAGTTTTAATTATTTAATTTCTCTTTTTAAATTTGGAAGTTGGACGCTGCTTATCTGATTTGCTCTGCGCTTCTTACGACACTGGGCAAAAATGTTTACTCCTAAATGTTGACATTACATAGCAAATGTTAGCTACCTGGGATGTTTTTGGACCATATGCTTACTGGAGTGTTCATAGTCACTGTTCATTTACAGCTTGCCTTCGTTTCATATTATCAGGCATCCTTCTCTTTTGGTAGACTGGAAAGGCTCCCCCTTCTCTTTTTTGACTCTGAAATGTCCTACCTCAAGAACTGGAACTTGCGCATTACAGTACTATTTATAAGAAGAAGCCCAAAAAACTGGCCATGCTCAAGTGGAAATCATCGACAACAAAAAACAACAAACTTTGCTGCACCCGAAAATGTACACCCCCATTCAACCCAGCCACCGTGATTTTACAAACTACAATACATGAGCTCAGCTAGCCTTTTATCCCAAGCTGAATGGGATTTCAGTTGCGTCAACTTTGTATCTTGCAGCAAGAACGAAGACATATACCACCACAAGAGCAACTGGGGTAGTCTTTTATGTTTATCCCAAACTGACTGGGGATTCAGTTGTGTCGTCTTTGTATCTAACAGCAAGAGTGAAGACGTATACCACCACAAGAGCAACAACTGGGGTCCAGGTCAGCTTGCAAAAAAAGGAAACCGGAGAGCCCCAGGCCAACCGCTAAGCTTGTTGGCCCCTTTGCCTAGTCAGGTGGGAAAGAACCGTTGCATCTGCACAAATTTCCCAGAGAGGTAATTCAAAGGAGCGTTCTGTGTCGATGAACACCGATATCTTGCCTTTACAGACTACAAATTTACAACTAGGTCGGTGAGTTATCTCGCAATTTGGCCCTCGCGAAAAATACACCAGCTAATAGACCTGCAATATGAAGTGTTTGAGGTCATTAGAGATAGATGATACATAAAAGAAATGGTAGCAATACTTCTTAGCCCTGTCGTAAATATAACATACCGAATAGAATGCTCAAAGAATTCTGCATGCTTGTTCGAACGCTGAAAAGAACCATTCCAGCAACAGAGAGAGGGATCTTGTTTAGGGAGCCCACAAGGCTGTGTCAGAAGCAATATAGGCATCAGATGACACATGATCGTATAGAGACAAACAGAAAAACAACTTTAGAGAAATCCAATAGTGTCTCTTTATTGGTCGATGGTTGCAAAGCTGGAAAATTTTATACTGGAACTTTTCTGTGTCTAATGCACTTGGTACCTGTATGTAGTCGCGCTAGTCTGATGAAGAAACCACATTGAAGTAAAGCTGATTCCAAGGCCCAGAACTCCACTGACTGTGATGACCAGCCAAAACTCAGGCATCCTTAGGAGAGATCTGCAAATTCAGTTCACAAATATATAACACACAAGATGAAATAAAAAATGTGCAAATATCTCTAAGTAGCCTAACTGATGAAGTAATGGCTCAACAGTAGAAGATACATCATTTACTGGTCCTATACATCACTTCTTATTTCTTAGCTTCAGATATGCCTTCCTCTCAAGTTTTCAGAAGTGATGACACTACAGATCTTTCTGGGCTCATTTCAAGTTCACATGAACAGGTCATTCTGGGCTCATTTCAAGTTCACATGCCTAAACATTATTTGCAAGGCCAGGAAGACAGGGCAGACTAACTGACAGATGTAAATGAAAAAGTGTTGCTACATATAATGCAGATCTCAGCAGTTTGTGTGTAGTCATGATACAAGTATACGAAATTAGTGAAGTCTGAAATCAATAGCTTACGTCTCCAAAAGGTACTCCACTTCATTAAAACCAAGAACAAGGATGATTCCCAATGGCAGCGAAAGAATGTTATTCAGTAACACCATCGAAAGCTCATTCAGATTCCCAGACTTGGTGGCTTGCTTTGCACTGTCCATTACATGCCGCAATGTAAGCTGAAAGGAAAAGGTAATTAGTTGAAATGAATGTTGAACACTAAATATACTAGTCTTAAAACTGAAGTGCCAATTTATGGGACTGGAAATAATAACTAAAACTATTTGGTTGGACTGAAAAATTATAAGTTGCCTGCATGTACTAATCAAGTTTCCATTTGCATTAGGAAAGCAATACCGAATATGATGCTGTCAGAATACAGTTTAAGGTCTGCCAGGTATATCCGACAGCATGGAATGACAGATCTGTTATGCCTCCCGCAACTGCAGAGATTATCTGCACAAACAGATCAACGACTCAGCTGTTGACGGCTCAATGCACAATTACTTTATGTCAAGGGAAATTTGACAGATACATATGATTAGAAATTTGGCAGCGAGCAGGTAAATCAGGCAATCAGCTTTTCTAAAATCTGAATATGACATACCATCAACATAAGAGCAATCCAAACTTGAATACCATGCTGCTTCTTGAAAAAATAAGTTTCCCCAGAAGCAGTCAGGACATTGGCGACATTCTTCAATATAGTCAACATTGCAACATTAATGTACTTCAAACTGAAAAAAGGCACAAAATTGAATTAAATAAGTTTATAAAAGGCTTCCATTTTCAATCTGCAACTTCCTTGCTACAAGGTTGAATGAGAATTGTTCAAAGGTAATATGAAAACATAAATACAGAATGTTAACTAACAAAAAGGTCATTCATTGTACAAGCCTACAGGGCACCAAATGAGATAGCCTAATTGTCATGAGATAGGCAACAAAGTTTCAAATTCTAACACCAACTAAGTGTCAGCACAATGGAATTTCTCAATATTTTTTGAAAAAGAAATAACCTAATTATTTTAAGTCAGAATATATCAAACTTCAGTACTGATTCTCACAACCACCATTACCACTTATGTGGTCAATACTTCTAATGGAAAGTGAGAGCACTGGATGCATTCATATTCATTGTACTGAAGAAGATAAATTTCGGTATA
The DNA here is from genome assembly GCA_004135705.1 of Alloteropsis semialata. Taxonomy (NCBI): domain Eukaryota; kingdom Viridiplantae; phylum Streptophyta; class Magnoliopsida; order Poales; family Poaceae; genus Alloteropsis; species Alloteropsis semialata. The sequence continues at coordinate 62,010,817 of CM014275.1, forward strand.
TAGAAGACAAATGGGTGCCTGAATTCAAGAAACAATTTCATTCCCCCATTAAAAAATCTGGTGTACAGACCTAAAAAAAACAGCAGAAACTGTACTCAGACCAAACTGATGCTGAAGATTTGGCACATACCTAAACATGCTTGTGATCAGCATTCCAACAAATATGATATTCACAGGCAACCAAACTTTGATCAGATTCCATGTCAAAGGTTCAGTTGGAATAGCTCCAGACAGGGATAGTGTGGAAACTATGGTCACTGATACAATGTTCTGCAGTAACAGATCACAGAAAAGCTGTCTTAAGGAACACAACTATGTTGCATGAAAACTGAAAAGTCAACAGTCAGCAATAGCAGTATACCTGGTATAGCATCAAAAATATTGGGGCATTGAAACCGTAGGCAGACAGAACAAACTTGTTAACTAAAATCATGCTGCATGATGATATGCAGTAAGCCAGACCAGATAGAAGAGCCTGATTCTGTATCTTCAGGAGCCTGGGTAACTGTAAAGAACCATCTCTTTCTTTTGAGGCCTTACCATCTTCCAAGTCATTGTCATCAACGCAGAAAGACCTTGTCATAGATCTGGAGAAAATAATGCAATATTATTACCCGGAAACACAGCAGGTTGTGTTAACTTGCAGCATAGTCGCTGTGGAGACATTTTCATTCAGATAGAGCAGATCAGTGCTTATGGACTGGAGTTATTGTGATCCTATTTCAGTTTTAGCTATCCATGGTGAGGTAAAAAGTGAAGTTTTATGGCAAAAGAAAAGAAGAAATGAAGGGTCCCAGACATGCCTGTTTCCGATTTCTCTCCTCACAGGACTTGCAAGTGCAGTGAAGCCTGTATTGTGATTCCGAAATACACCCTTTTCACCATTGATGAGAGGGCTACTTACACTCCCTGGTACATTTCTCCTAGGAGAGGCCTCAGAATCTGCTGAAACGTCTATCTGAAGGATTCTGCAGGAAAAGAGAACTATGATAAGTAATAAATAATCAAGCTTATTTGCCGCAAACCTGCGTCAATCACACTGCGGTGTGTTAACAGTAGGCCGTGTTAGCTATTATGTAGCAAAAATAATCTCAAATTCAAATTTGAACCTAAGGATCAAGCAAGGGAGTGAAGTGACTGCTATGAGCACAGAAATAATCTTTATGTTTAAGACATTGAACTATCAAACTATTCTAAAGCTGGGTTATATAGAAGGAATCAAGGAATAGGTGGGTACCCGATTCCCATATACTGGGCGGGTTAGGCCATTTGTCACTGAAACTGAAAGGCGGTATGGGAAGGACCCATTGTTTTACTGGCCAATGATTTTTAATCCACTAATTAACCAGATTTAGAAAGTGCTCCAATGTAACCCTTATTAAGCAACACAGTGAAAAGCATTCTTTAACTGCACTCATGAGCCCCAAGTTGCAAACTACTAGTGGTAAGCTGAGACCAAAACAGTTACTTAGTAGCAACATGAGTCCAAAGCAATTAGCAAACAGTTAACAGTAATTACTGATTTCACGTGCTCCATACTCTCATTTAACTAGAGTCCCCAAGCATCCTAAAAACAGAAGTCATTAACTTCACCTGTTTTCAGTTAGTATAATATCAGGTAGAGGACTACACTATGCAATCAAACAAGCTTGAGACGTGCAGGAGCAAACAACAGATAGCACAACTTGTGAGACAGTGAGAGAGCCCATTGGTGGGCTGTAATTAATTATCGTTTGTTGTCGGGAGCTAAAAGCGAAGTGGCTGGCACCTGAGATGAATGAATCCGAGATCACGCGAAGCTAAACCCGACCTGCAGCTTAACATTCGCACGGAAAGGACGGGATTAACAGCTCAACACACGATTAATCGGCGCGCACGCTGCCCCAGGTCGCAAGCAGAGGCGAGCGGAAAGGGAAACAGAGCTCCATCCAGCCGCCCCCGCCCGACCCAGAAGGAAACCAGCAGGCGCCCAGGGCCAAGCAGCTTTCCGTGATCGGAAGCAACGGGTCGGGAGGGGCGGCGGAGCTCCGAGGCACGGGCGGCCGCGAGAGGCGGCTGATTGAGCTGGAGGCGGGAGCTGGCGGGGGAAAGGGCGGAGAGGGTGTGGAGGGAGGTCGATCGGGTGCTGACCTGGAGCCCATGGCGTCCCGGCGGGGGAGCCCGGGAGGCGGCCCCGTGGCGCGTGGGCGGCGGAGGGTCGCCGCGCCCGTGAGGTGCTCGGTGAAATGCGGCGGAGGCGAGGAGGCGTCCGGAATGGGGGCGCAGCGGCGGGCCAAGGAGGCGACGACTCGGAAGTAACGGGGGCGTTTCGCTTTGGAATAGTCCTAGTAGTACTAGCCGAGACCGGGAGGTCAAGACTGGGATGTGGGCCCTGCATGCCCGGGGCTCCGTCTCCAGCTCAGCTCAACTTGCAGGCTGTGGCTGGCCCACCAAGGGCTTCCTGCCGCGTCTGGGACCCCAGGTAGCGGCCGGTATAGTCACTGAAGTGTGGGGCCGACAAGGTGCTTGGCCCACATGGCATTGACGAGGAGCTGAGTCGAATGGGCATGGCCCGCTTCATCTTGCTTTGTGTGGTGCGGGCAAAATTCGTTGGTTTGACCACGCATAGGTAGCACCAACAAGAATGGCGTGACCGCACTTTGACCAGGTTTTTTTCCGCCTCTTTCATCTCTTCTTCTTCCGTTCCTATGGCTCATGTGCTACATGCTAGTACCATTGACGGATCAAATGGATTTTTATGCCTAGGACAATTTTGGCTAGACCACAAAAAAATATCCCACATGGCACTAACAATAGTGCTAGCGCACATATAAAAACCACTTAAAAAACATGACTTATAGTATATTTCGATTCAAATTTTAAACGTCCAACGAACTTGATAGAAACATAAAAACATAATGCCATGCAACGAACTTGATAAAAAAAACATGAAAAAACAATGCAGTACCTAGCTAATGCCAATTTAATTATTCCTCATTTTCCTGTGAAATTGCTATATAAAGATGTTTATGATCTAATCAAGTCATTGACCAACTCACAGTGTCGGATTCAAATTTCAGAAGGAAAGCAGTTTGTGTCTAGGGGCAGCCGTGCAGCGCTTGCCCCCTGGCTCCCTGGCTCCGGGCGCACGCGCTCACGCAGGGCGGCAGCCGGGCCAGGCTCTGCACTTTTTTGCGTATTGTTCAACAGCATAAGTACATTGGCAACGTATCAGGTGCAAACCAACCTCTCCGTACAAACTATGCAAACCTCAATCTGGACCACATGATCTTGATCCAAGGGGGCGCGTAGAGAGAGGTGGGAGGGGGGATTTGCAAAAGTGATCTTGCTGTGATTAAGGGTGGGCGGTGATTTTGCAAATCCCCCCTCCCACCTCTCTCTATGTGCCCCCTTGGATCAAGATCATGTGGTCCAGATTGAAGTTTGCATAGTTTGCACGGGGAGGTTGGTTTGCACCTGATACGTTGCCAAGTACATTATGCTAAAAAAAACAGCTAAGTACATTTTGTAGGAATATACTCCTTCCAATAAATATTTGTATAAGTCATCATCATGGAATCTTTCAGTGTTAACCTATTATATCTCTCTTTTGGCTCTATCTGCCTTCATTGCTCTCCTGGAAGACTTCCGGACTGATACATCTGTCTTTGTTGGTGATGGGAAGCGCACAGCCTTCTGGCTAGACCATTGGATTGGGCATTCCAGCTTAGCACAGATGCTGCCTGCCCTCTTCTCTCAACGCCACTGTTCACTCAACCTACTCCAATGGCAGCTGGACCATTCAACTTCAAAACCGACTGTCCAATACAGCTGCGGCAGAGAAAGAACTTGTACAGCAAGCCCTGCTCTCCATCACCCTCAACACGAGTTCTTCTGACGTCAGGCATATGGGTCCTCGCCGCCTGCCTTACACTGCCGCAGGCGCCTACGACCTCTCCCTAGCTCACCTGCCGGATGACCCTGGAGCAGTCACCATCTGGGGCGGCCTGGCACCGCCCAAATGCAAACACTTCCTGTGGCTGATACACCGCCTTCGTCTACCCACCAAGGCCTTGCTTCATCATCGCCACATTACCCCAACAGCAGCTGCCTGTGCTTTCTGTGGTTCGCTAGAAACACAAGAACACCTGCTTCTACACTGTCCTCATGCACAGACCATTTGGACGGCTTTGGGTGCTGCTGAAGTCGTGCTACTCCAACATATTGTTCAGCTATGGTCGACACCCACTCTTTGGACATCTCCACCAAACCTACTACGACACGCAATCGTCACGGCCGTCTTGTGGAACATCTGGAAAAACAGGAATGCAAAGGTTTTCCGAGATCAAGTCGCCCCCACCCCACAGGTCATTCAGTCGATACTACATGACCTTTTGCTTTGGCAACACCGTGCCCACGATCCTACTATCAGGTCACAGCATAGGACCTGGTGTGAGTCTCTCGCCATTATGTAATAATATAGTTCATGTTCAGTCTATTCCTCTCCCCCCTGTTTTCCAAAGTCCTGGATGTATAAACCTCATCCTTTTAATGAAATGTTCAGGCTGGCGTAAGCCCGCCGTAGTGTTCCTCGAAAAAAAAAAACATGTGATCGGGATATATAATTGGATAACCCTAGCCGTGATGCACTCCATGAAATTTTTTAAGTTGGACTATTTGAACTCCGTCGTTGTACTCACGGTGAACATTTGGATTTCTCATGGTGTTGGCTAGTTAGGGTGTTTTTTTATATGCCACCGTTTGCCAAGCCATAAGCGAAATTCAGCGTAATGCTTTATTTATGTCGGTACTAGCAAGCAAATACAGATAGGGTAAATTCTTTAGCCTTTCACACGACACGACAGGCTCACAAAGTGTAGAGTGCCTCACCTACGGTGGGAATGTGAAGGCTGAAACCAAATGTGCCCTTAATTAAATAAATTTACTAAATTAAGCGTTTACATTTTTTTTTGTGTATGGTTGTATTTCTTATTTTGTTTGATTGGGAGAAGAATGTTGCAAGGATATTTTACCGCACTCACCTAGTTAACACACAAGTCGTACAGCATAATATGAAACCAGATTAAGGATAAGCGATTATTTGGCACAATTTTCCTCCCCGTCGCTATAAAATAGAGAAACATTGCATTTGCACCTTTGCTTTAACCCGGCTTTCAAGTTTAAGGCAACTGACTATAAACTTTACACTACCTCCTCAAGTCAAAGATATACGAGAATTTACCAAATTTTTCGTGTAATATGCTTGAACAAATTTCGTCAAAACAATACGAGCGTCGGTTCGCATTTGTCACTTTGCGTCATTACACCGGAGGGCTAACACTAGTAGAGAAACCGCTTTTAGTCCCGGTTGGCAACTCCCATTAGTCCCGGTTCCGCAACCGGGACTACGCCACCGGGACTAAAGGTCCCAGCCTTAAGCCACCTTTAGTCCCGGTTGGTAATACCAACCGGGACTAAAGGGTCTCCACGCGGCGCCCATGGTGGAGCCCCTCTAGTCCCGGTTGGTATTACCAACCGGGACTAAAGGGCTTTTTTTTTCTTTTCTGTTTTTCTTTTTCTTTTTCTTTTCTGGTTTCTTTTATACAGAGATACGTATTATACCTGTATAATAATATACGTATATGTCCATATATGTATTAGTTATACGTCACTAATGTATTAAACTATTAATACTGATATTAATATATACGGTAATAATATTAAACTTATATATATTTAAATAAAACAAATTTTGATAAATCCAAGATTAATATTAATATTTACATCAAGATTTCAATATTAATATTTACACCAAGATTTCAAAGGAGCATATACAAAATTCCTAATATTTGGTCCTTGTATCGGGCTCGTGTCCATCCCACCAGAACGCCCCTGTCTTGCTCACGACCTCATCGATTATAAATCCGCAGAGTGTCTCTTGAATCGCCGCGACTCTTTGGTCCGGTAAGATCTCATCTTTCATATTCTTTATCTGAGGATGTGGTTAATAGAAAAATATAAATAATAGCTTTTATGACTCACATGCATGCATACATACATATAGATTTCAATGGAAATGGAACATACCGTCAGGTCCCAATTAGTGACGATCGTCTTATGCCCTACAAGAGTGTGCATGTACTCACAGACATAATATCCACATAAATTGGTGCCTTGATTCTGCCTATAACACTTTATAGGAGAAATGGTCAAGTCATTACATGCATAATCATGGTAATGAAACAAAAAAAGAGATGTTGGTCTATGTATAGTAGTATTTACCGGAAAGTCTCCCTTGATACCAAGTTGTTCCTTGAATGGACCTTTTTGCTCTGCACGAAACTTTTTCCAACACCTGCGCACACCATATGAAATAAATGGAATTCTTGGCTGAGCTAAAGAGGAATAATAGTGCGAGGACGAAAATTACTTTTGAAGGAGGTCAATCATTGGTTGGTACGCGTCCCGTGGTCCCCTCAATGAGTCCATGATGGTCAACAAGCTTATGTCCAGTTGTATAACAAATAATATCCAATGAAACCTATTTACATGCAAGTTTTGTACCAAGAGTCACGTCAATTGAAATAAAATTTATGTTAGGAAGAAAACTAAAAGATGCACAAGACAGTAAAAGTACTCACCCAAAGTTGTAAGGAAATAGAATCATTGTCTTGTAATGTTGTACACGTAAGAATCTGTCAATGTTGTTCATTGTGTCTTCATAAAAATTTAGTAACATATGCTGGTTTACAGTTTTTGGATCGATGAAGCCCAAGTGGAAGTATGAGTTTTTCCTGCATTCTTCAATCTCCATTCTACAGGATACAATTTAAAAAAATAAATATTTAATAATAGGTTGACAATACATAGGAGACGTTAAATATAGAAATAAATGAAGCACTTACAGCACCCAGCAGCTGAGGAGAGACACGTCAAGGGCATCCCTATGGTATATCTGGTAAAATTCTGAGAATTCCAGATACATAACATTATCGCCACGAAAGTAGTCATCATCTCTAATCTTCAATCCCACCATGTTCTGGCCTTGGGCCGACGCCTGAAGGTACCATCATGTAATCTGTACATTTTTGTTGACAGCGTGTTGTACGTATCGGGGTCAACTAGAGATAAGCCAAGCTGAAATGGCCACCTTGGTATAGCCTTTGGGGTCTTACTCTCATCTAGCATTTGCGAGGGCGTCATTCCTGCCCCTTTGCAAAACTCAAGCAGGTCGACCGGTCCTGTTGACACCAGATTTTCGCACCTGACATGCTGAGTCAGATGGTGACGTGGTGAGGTTGAGACTGCGCAGTGGGCCCGTTGAATGGTCAAACAGAAGATGACAGAGAAGGAAGCCGATGCTGAAAAGGAGTCCGATGAAACAAGGAATCTGATCTAATGATGGAAGAAGGGCGCGTCGGCTAAACAGGAAGCATATCGGATGCAGGGACTATTTCCTTTTTGAAGGCATATTGAGAGTCCCATTCTATATTAGATTTAGTTTTCTTTGTTCGTAAGTTAGTCTGGTCCGATCAGGACTCTCCATGACCAGGGTATAAATATGAACCCTCGTCCATTGTAAAAATTATTCTCACAATCAATACAACCCGGCTTCACGCCAAAACCCTAGTAGTAGTTACCGACGAAGCTCATTGGTGGACGGGCTGCATCAGTTCTGATCTCCGGTTTACCAGTAAGTTAGTCAATTTATCGAACTAGTATAGGCTTTGAATTGAGGCGCATCGCCCTTTCTCGTTTATACTGTTCAACCGATTTATCTCTGGATAAGCAAGATTGATATAGATTCCCTACGTCGGAGCTAGATCAATATTGATTATCCAACAGATTATCGTTTATCGGACTGCACTTTAAGTCTAGATTCCCTACGTCGGAGCTAGATATCAAGATTAGGCTAGATTCCCTACGTCGGAGCTAGAGTAATCTTGGTTACTAAAGGCAGTTTTTGCGGTTTGTTTGGAGTTGCTAGATTGGTTTAGATCTACGCCATGTGAATCAATTCTACTTCTTCAACGGCTTTGAGCATTGTCTTGGTCCGATTTAAGCAATATTTATCTTACAGCATCGTTCTAGGTCCGATCCTGCTTTGTGGTTTAATCTGGTTGTTCTTTGAGTATTGCACTGGTGTAGATTCCCTACGTCGGAGCTGGATCTTTGCAATACGATTAGATTAATCTTTGATTGTCATGCTTGGTTTAGATTCCCTACGTCGGAGCTAGATTCATCTTGATTAGTCAAAAGGAAGCTTTGGTTATGCCTTATTGCTATTTGAATGTTAAGTGTGGTTTAGATTCCCTACGTCGGAGCTAGGTCATGCTTGATTATTTGGTAGCATATCTTAGAATCAGAACGATCCTGT
>CM014275.1:62025519-62036678 GCA_004135705.1 Alloteropsis semialata
GAAACTACTAAGGAAAACAACTAAAATGTTGGAACGAGAAAAAACAACTACTAAATTGCAGAAACTTCTAAAAGGTAATTCGCCATTCGGAACTGTTGAATGTCTTCTTTTATTAGGTAGGCCACTTCTTCTGCTAATTTAGATTCTTGATTGAAAACTCTTCTGTTGGACAATGTATGGCTGCCCTACCCGCAATGTTGCATGCTGGTAGGTCGACCCCACGCTGCCTCCGTTGTTTGTGTAGAAAAGGCTAAGCATGTGTTTGGTTTGGAGTAGACCTGATCATTTGTCGGGTCGGGTCGGATTTTTAGGTCAAAATATTCGGCCCGTACTCGGCCCAAGGTGACCGTTGGGTCGGATTTTTTGGCCCGTGCCTGACCCATGCCATGGTCGGGTCGGGTCGGGTTCGGGTCAACCCGGTGTTTCATGTGTAATTTTCGGGTTGTATTGGGTTTTTTCGGGTTCTGGGTCAAAAATTTGGCCCGTGCCCTACCCGTCGCATGACCGGGTCGAATCGGGTATTTTTCGGGCGGGTTGGGTCAGGTTTATCGGGTCGGGTGACCCATGATCAGGTCTAGTTTGGAGACAATGAGGGATGGGACGGTCCTATTTAGATTTTTTGGGATGAGAACGTCTCGTCTTATGTTTCGTTCAGAGGGTTGAGTTGGTTCTAGTTTTTTGTTTGGTACGAAGGATTGAAAATGAGTGACAGAAGGAAAAGTTAGCACTGTTAACTACAAGTTTTAGTAGGACCCACATGTCATCTATGGGGCCACATGTCATCCTCTATGACCAACAGGCGCTCCACCAACGCCACCCAAGGGAGCTCGCCAGGCCGCCCAAGGGCCCTGGCTATGCCACCCCTGCTGGCCTCAGGCCCGGGCTGCTGCCTAGTAGAGCCGCCCCGTCGGCCTCAGGCCTGGGCCGCGCCGCCCGGGGAGCCGGACTCGTTGGCCTTGTTGGCCTCAGCCCCCTTCGGTGCCGCCCTCGCCAGCCTCTGCCACATCGCCCGAGGAGCTGGCCCGTCGGGGGAGCTCGTCGTCGCCGTGGCTCGGGCCGCCGGTGAAGCAGGCGTCGTGGCCTGGGGCTCGACCGCCAGGGCAGCAGGTGCTGCGGCCCACGGCTCAGTCGCTGGGGTACCGCGGCGTCGCCCTGGTGGCTCGGCCCACCGAGGGTGCTCACGCCGCCCATGCCAGGCCCATCAGCGGAGGTTGCTGCCGCACAACTCGCCCACTGCTCGCTCCGCGCCCTTGAAGAATTAAGAAAGACGAAACACGACGTGGATGGGGGACGAGCCAGTCCGCTCGATTTTGGCGGACGGGGTCGTCCAGCATCAAAGGCGAATATTCGCCTCCAAGACGTCCCCGTCCCTCGTCGCCCCCGAACCAAACATCGCCAAAAACAGGTTCGCCTCGTCCCATCCCAGTTCGTCCCTAGAACCAAACACACCCTAATATAACTCCAGTTTACTATTACAATTCTTAATGGATAATTTGGTGGACGGTGGTACACAACCTGAAAATCCTCTATAGACAATTTGGTTATTCTGTTGCATTTGAGTATCTTATCTCAAAAGGATGACACATGAGTTCTTCAGCGACTGGCAAACGACCTCCGTGCAGTTGCTTAAACAGAACTTGTGATGAAAGATGACACGAGGATTTTTTTTGCCCCAAATGCAGAGGAACAGACATAAATTAAGATTGCAACAAGAGTTTGCCACAACAGTTAGCCCCCACAATCTAAATTTTCCAGGGTGTTATCACTTTTCTCCGACTAGTAGCCTATCATGTTCATGTTGGTTTACCTTAGGTAAGCTTGCCAGGCAAAAAAAAAAAAAAGAACTTAGCAGTTGGCGGATCTCCTACAATATCAACTACAATACACAGAGAGATAAGGGCATTGCGTCGACAGAACTGATGAATATTGTAGGATTACTGTTGCATCAATCTACTGGAGCCATCTTTTGAGGTTCAATGCTGCTAACCCTAAACACAAGAAGACAACAAAATAGACTATTGAGTCCTAATTACCCCCCCACCCCCCGTCTGTGTGTGTGTGTGTCTGTGTTTTATGCAATGGAATTCCTAGAAAGCCTTATGTAACGGCAGAACTTAGTTACTTTGATGCAAATCTAGCTAGAGATCTGAGGTCCAATGGCGAAATTTAGTTTGCTTTGCATACTCTAATATTATCACAATTTAAGCAATAGGATCAGGTAACACACTAATAACTTGAATAAGAAAAAAAATGATCAAATAGCACAATTTCCAAGCAAAAAACTTTTTTTTTTGTTGATTCCTATTTTCCAGCAGGACTTTTTTTTTAGATAAAGGAAAGAATCCGGCCTCTACAATTGTACACAGCCCAATTGTTACTAGTTTTGACATCTCAGCTTTAATTGCTGATAACACGAGGGAACAAAAACCCGAAAGAGAAATTAAAATTGAGCCAATCTATTATTATGTTTCCATCCTCGATTGGCATGATCTAAGGCGATGACCTCTAGCATTAAGCTCGCCTTCCGGAACATCTCCTTCGAAATATCATCACGCTGCAGCTGGGACCAGAAGCACAGCCAATATGTTCCCCTGAAAAGAGCCTGCATAAATGATGAATACCTGGATTTGTTAAAAACAATATCATTCCGACATCTCCAAATAGCCCAACATAGCGCAGATGCTCCCACCAAAATCAGCGATTTTAATTTTTTATCTTGATTCGTTAACCAACTCCCTAGCATATGGGAGACCGAAATGGGTGGGGTTAATCCGGTTGCATAGAAAACTAATCGCCATGTCTTCTTAGCATGGTGGCAATCAAAAAAGAGGTGTTGTATTGTTTCATTATCATTACAAAAACAACACTTTTGGCTCCCCTTCCAATTCTTCCTCGCTAAGTTATCTTTCGTTAATGTGACTCTTCTATTCAAGAGCCACAGGAAGATTTTTATCTTTAGAGGAATTTTCAATCTCCAAATGTCCTTGTTACGATAAGGAGTTACATGGTCTAATATATGTACGTACATAGACCTTACGGAGAAGGTCCCATCTCTACGCAGATTCCAATTGAACATATCAGACCCTCCTTGTAGATGACAGTTGGAGATTATAGCAACCAGGTTGTTCCATTCTCTGAGTTTTTCCTGTATTAATGCCCTTCTAAAAGAAATATTGATTGGCACAGTTAACATCACACTAGCAACTGTGGCATGAGGCTGGTGTGCAATATTGTATAATGCAGGAAATACATCTTTGAATGGCCTCGAACCTACCCATGTATCTTCCCAAAATCTCGTCTGATTCCCATCATTAACTTTGAAGGACCCACAAGATAAAACGTCATCCTTAACCTTCATTAATCCTCTCCAAAAAAGAGAATCAGACGGTTTCGCTTTAACTTGTGTAAGAGATTTGGAGCTTAGGTATTTATTTCTAAGCATGGTTTGCCACATACCTTGTGTGTTAAGTAAATTAACAATCCATTTACTTAACAAGCATTTATTTTGGAGTTCTAGATTAATAATCCCTAGTCCTCCTTGATCCTTAGGGCGGCAAAGTATATCCCATTTGGCCAGTCGATATTTCTTCTTATCTTTAGTTCCTTGCCAGAAGAAATGTGATCTATATCGATCCAGCCTTTCAAGTACACCTTTTGGTATCTCAAAAAAGGACATCATAAACATGGGTAGGCTGCTAAGCACTGAATTCAGAAGTATTAATCTGCCTCCATATGATAAATGTTTGGCTTTCCAACAACTTAGCTTCTTTTGAAATCGCTCTTCCACTTTGCTCCATTCAGCATTAAGAAGTTGCCTATGGTGCATTGGGATTCCTAGGTATCTAAAAGGATATTCTCCCACATCGCATCCAAAGAGTTCCCTATATTCATCTTCGAACTCCTTGGCTTGCCCATAGCAAAAGATTTCGCTCTTATGGAAGTTGATTTTTAGCCCAGACATTTGTTCAAAGACAGTGAGCAAAAGTTTCATATTTTTTTGCTTGTTCCAGCAGGACTTGAATCAGTGACAGTCAATAAGCAGTGATATGGTACAGGAGGCACATCATATGGTACAGGACTTGAATCATGTGACACAGGAGAATAGCTAGAAATAAAACAAGAATTAGTAGCAAGGCTGGGTTCCAGGCTCATCTTTGAGAAATGACAGTTGCATTGCGTCCATCAACCTTCTCCATAAGGCCTGCAAAAATTGGGCTTTGGTGCAGTGAACCACACTCTCAGTGGTGCATGCATAAGGGAAATTGGTCTACAAGCTTCTTGATAACTTTTAGAGACTGCAAAACCAAAGAGAGAACAGATGGAGAAAAAGGCATAATATGGTACATAAAGAAATTTCACAATGGCCAAGTAGCATTATATCTATCAGCATGTCCTGAATAAATGTTGATAAGTTTGAGAATAGTATGCTATACTAACAACACAACCAATAATAAGGGGCATTGCATCAACAGAACTGATGAATCGTAGAGTTACTGTGGCATCAATATGTTGGAGCCCTTTAAAGATGGATCAATAGAGGTTCCTCTCTCTCTTTCTTAAACCTTATGCAATGGCAGAACTTAGTTACATTGATGCAAATCTAGCTAGAGATCTGAGGTCCAATGGCTAAATTTAGTTTGCTTTGCATACTCTAATATTATCACAATTTCAGCAATAGGATCAGGTAACGCACCAATAACTTGAATAAGAAAAAAAACGATCAAATAGCACAATTTCCAAGCGAAAAAAAACTTTTTGTTGATTCCTGTTTTCCAGCAGGACTTGAACCAGTGGCAGTCAATAAGCAGCGATATGGCACAGGAGGTACATCATATTGCAGCAACAAATTAAGCAAACAGCTTAACTCTATCTACATCCAGAATGCATGAGGACGGAAGTGATAAATATGCCTAGACACTAGAAAGGAGCGCGTGGACGGGCCGTGATCTTTGATCTGCAGCTCACCCCTATGATTGTATTTGAGGCCAAACATGGTGAGATGGATCACATGGCCATCATGGGCTCCATACGTTGGCCGCCCCTTCTTGGCTTTCTTCGTGGCCAAGCACTCAACGAGGCAGAATTTGCTTGCGCCCATATAGGTGAGACTGAGAGAGGCCCTCAAGGGATTATTCTTGGAGAACATCTTCTCCTTGGTGGTCTTGCAATCCACATAGAAGCATGGAGCTGTGCTCTGAAAGCTGGGGGACACAGGTTGGCAGACGCAGATGTAGCCATCCTGGTTGAGGCCAACCCATGCGTCGAGCTCGCTGTCGTAGTGACCCTGGCCGTGGAAGGGCAGGACCCATCTCCCATGAGACCTCCAGGAAGAATCCATGGTGTCGAAGGAGTAGGTGGTCATGCGACCCCTGTCGTCCGACGAGGTCATGAAGATGGTGCGGCCGTCCGGGTGCAGCGCGTAGGAGTGAACGTAGCTGCGGAACGGCGGCGGTGGCAGCGTCTTCCAGGACCAGCCCTCGGTGGGAAGCTGCCCGTCGTCCGGGGCGTTGGGCGCCCACGCCATGGCTTGGAACGAGTGAGGGTTCTCCGAGTCCAAGTAGCGGTCCGTCAGGGCGTAGAGCACCTCGCCGACGGCGAGGAAGATGCCGAAGCCGCAGACCATCCGAGCTGGAGCGTGGGCACCGACGGACAGCACGGCCGTGTCGGCGTCGTAGACGAGGCTGCAGCGCTGCCTCGTCAAGGCGAAGATCTTGGTGCCCAGAGCGGCGAAGGACATGTCGATCTGGGGGTGGGGCCAAATGCTGATGCGGGACATGTCGGTGTCGGGGTGGGGCATGAGGCCAACTGGTGGCTCTACCCGCAGAGCCGGAGGCTCAGGGAGGTGCCCACTGCTCCGGTCATCATCGGAGTCGAAGGTGTCGGCGTCGATCTTGTGGATGCTGAAGCCCTTGTCCCTGTCATCCAGCACGAGGTAGAGGTGCTTGCGACGACGCCGCCTCTTGTCGCCACCGGCGGCGCGGTGCTGTAGCCCGTCGTCTCCCCGGCGCTTGTGAGACATCTCAGACTGCGGCGGGCGCCGGAGGATCTAATCCAAGCCTACCGTGTGTTGGCGGAGCAATCTGTTTACCTGATCGCACAGAGGGTCTTGGTTTTATATATATATATATCCTGCTACTGCATCTCATCGGGTGTTAGATTTAGAATCGGAATTAACAAGAGGACCGGAGTCGGATTCAGAAAAAATAATAAAGAAGGATTTGCAATCACGAAAATGAATCTGTGTACGGTACCTGGGGAAAATCCGGGACAGGGAGGAATCCGGGGAGAAACTGTCCGTCTCCGGTGGCCGCCGGTTGCCCGCTCCTGCCGGTGTGGTGTGTGTGGTGACGATGGGAAGCGTACTGCAATGGGCTAGGCCGTACAAGGAAAAAGCAGCCCAAATGCTACGTTCCAGCCTGCTTTGGGGATGCGACGGTGTCGGACTTGGAGATCAAATCGTTTCCGCGGATAGGCGGCAGCTCCTTCCCTCTATCCTTACTCCCTCCGTTGTCCCAAGAATGTAACCCTCTTTTTCCCACAAGTTAAATCATTTCAAATTTGATCAAGTTTATAAAAAATATTAATATTTATACTTTTAAATAGAGTTAGTATGAAAATACATTCCATGATGAATCTATTGATATTTATTTTATTATACCATAAATATTAGTATTATTTTGTATAAATCTAGTCAAACTTTAAAAATTTTGACTCCTCATGATGTGAGAGTTACATTTTTTTTTGGGACGGAGAGAGTATATATTACAGATTTACATCTTGTGCAATGCCCTGCATCGATCGGCAGATTTGGTTTGATCAGGCACCGCCGCCGTCAGGATGTCTAACAAGCACTTGTACCTCGTCTTGGATGACTGGGAAAACGGCTTCACCATCCACAAGATCGACGCCGACACCTTCGACTCCGGCTTCGACGACCACCACCACCAACACTACCTCCCCGAGCCTCCAGCCCTGCGGCTAGAGTCCCAGTTTGGCCCTGTTCCCAATGCCGACATGTCATTCTCCGCCCTGGGCACCAAGATTTTCACAATCATGACCAACATGTATCACGACGTTTGGAAGGGATCAATCGGTCCAGCTAATTTGGAGAGACCGACTCATCCTGTGTTTTCTGAGAATATTCTTTTTTTATTGCTGTTCGTTCCAGCTGTCTCTCAACCAAACACTGAAGAAATGAATTCGTCTCGTCCCATTCTGTCCTGTCCCTCTAACCAAACACACTCTAAAAGCAATTCGATGGTCATCCAATGATCCAAACAACAAAATTTGAATTGTGCCACATTTAATATCATATCTGATTTGGTATTGAACCCAATTCAATACCATACACTCTACACATCCAAATAGAGCCTTCATGTTACGATGCGGCGTCGTGCTGGAAATTTTCTATCAG
Source organism: Alloteropsis semialata (assembly GCA_004135705.1). Taxonomy (NCBI): domain Eukaryota; kingdom Viridiplantae; phylum Streptophyta; class Magnoliopsida; order Poales; family Poaceae; genus Alloteropsis; species Alloteropsis semialata. The sequence continues at coordinate 62,032,934 of CM014275.1, forward strand.
GTTTTTCTTGTTAGAAATATAGGCATTTAGTTTCGAATAAAAGCATATAAATCATGATGATAATTAGTGATCCAATGAGAACATGATAGGTGCACGTGTTCAAGTTCAATCTCATAAACAAAAACAAAGTAAGAAACCAAAGAAGGTTCAAGATATACCCTGAGCCGGGGCCGCTGCTGGAGGCATTGGCTGCGCCGTTATCAACTGGATTAGTCATACTAATCAGTTGACTTTGTTCGATGTAGCCGTACGAATGCGATGCAGTGACAAGTCGGTGCAGTGCAGTCCCTCGAACGGCACTGGGAAGTAGTGGACGTAGTCGTTCAGGCCACCAGGAAGAAGACGAAGTAGACGAACTTGAGCAGTCGCGTGAAGACGCTCCTCAAAAAACCTTATCGTCTGGCTATCCCGAGCAGGATCTCACGCCAGTCAAGGGAACTTGAGCAGTCGCGTGAAGACGCTTCCCAAAAAACCTTATCGTCTGGCTATTCTGAGCAGGATCTCACGCCAGTCAGTGCAGTCCCTCGAACGGCACTGGGAAGTAGTGGACGTAGTCGTTCAGGCCGCCAGGAAGAAGATGAAGTAGACGAATTTGAGCAGTCGCGTGAAGACGCTCCCCAAAAAACCTTATCGTCTGGCTATCCCGAGCAGGATCTCATTCCAGTCAAGGGAACTTGAGCAGTCGCGTGAAGACGCTCCCCAAAAAACCTTATCGTCTGGCTATTCCGAGCAGGATCTCACGCCAGTCAAGGTTCCGGAGGCTCTGCTCTCGCTAGAACTGGACGCCTCTGCAGGAAAGGCAAGAATCCCGCGGAGCAAATAAGGCACATCCCTGTGAGCGTTTAAGGTAGGTACTTAATTCTATCATTAATCCTGTTGACAAGTGGCAAAACCGATCACACAACCACAACATGTCTCGTCTCGACAGCGCGTGTGGCATCCCGGTTACCCTTTGCCAACTTCACATTGGGTGCACCATGGGTCCACCTAATAAGTTGGTTGAGATCCTCTTAACTACCATATGGTAGTAACCACTTTTAACTCCCTTTGCATTAATCGTGGGCCCCAAATATTTTAGATTAATTAGAATTATAAAAAGGCCAAGCCCAAATTAATCCAACATTTCTTATTATTTTTTTGTTTTCTTCTTTGTTTCTTAATGACTTTTACTTGAGCTCTTACTCTTTCTTTTAATATATATATATATGTATATATATATGTATATATATATATATATATATGTATAAAATTAATCAGTAGGGCCAACCCCTCCTCCTGTTTCTTAAAAAAAAAAATCTATCGGGCATTCGGACCAGTCTTTTTGGAACAAAAAAAAGATTGTAGTGGCCGAAGCATCAAGCATGCATTCATCTGGAAGCCTATTAGCATTTAAGCCCGTCTACAAGGAGAAACTACAGCCACTACAGGCCGGCCCACAAAATACCCCGAACTAGGCCCGCCATTAGGCCATTTGCAGACTCGCCTTATGCTAGCTCGTCCACCGGCGGCCCGCTGCGCTACCACACCCGCCGCCGCAGACGCGGCAGTGCTCCCACCGGCCGCCTGGTGGCTGGTGCCCTGGTCATCGCGGGACTGATGAAACACGGCAGCTCTTCCGCGCCGGCGTGATGAAGAGGAGAGGGGGCGCAGTGCAGGGTATCAACTGAATCTGGCGCTGTAATCTCCGATTTGCCGTAACGGCAGGTACACAGATCCCTTTTCGTGATTGCAAATCGGCTTCGGAGTACGGACATCAATGATCCGACTGTCGTATGTGGAGGTGCTGTCGTGCAGGTTTGGAAAACTTTTTCGCAATCCGACTCCTCCCCTCTCTTCGGTTCCGATTCTAACACAGATGCTGCTTCGCGCCAGAGCTTGCTGCAGCTGTATAAATTCAAGGCTCTCCCTGCCCAAACTCTAGAGCTTGATCTGTGAACACAGAGGAGAGTTAGATTACTGTTGTTATTGTTAGGTCCTCCGGCTCCGCAGTTGGGATGTCTAATAAGCGCCGGGGATATGATGGGCAAAGCCAAGACGCCGGCGGCGGCGGTGACAAGAGGCCGCGGCGGGGCAAGAACCTGTACCTCGTGTTGGATGACTGGGACAAGGGCTTCAGCGTCCACAAGATCGATGCCGACAGCTTCGATTCCAATGACGACCAGGAGGGTGGAGCTGCCAGGCACCTCCCCAAGCCTCCGGCCCTGCGGCTAGAGTCCCCGGTTGGCCCTGTTCCCAGTACCGGCATGTCATTCTCCGCCCTGGGCACCAAGATCTTCACATTCATGAACCAGCGCTGCAGCCTCGTCTATGACACCAAGACGGCCGTTCTGGCGATGGGCGCCCACGCCCCAGCACAGATGGTCTGCGGCTTCGGCATCACCATGGCAATCGGTGATATGCTCTATGCATTATCCTATCGCTTCTTCGACAAACAGCACTCTTTTGAGGTGATGTCATGGGCACCCACCGCGCCGGATGCGATGCAGCATCCAACCGAGGGCTGGTCCTGGAAGACTCTGCCACCGCCGCCACCAACGTTCCACGGGCGCGTAAATTCCTATGCGCTACACCCAGACGGATGCACCATCTTCATGACCACGGCTAACAAAGGGCGTATGGGCACCTACTCATTCAACACCAAGGATTCTTTGTGGAGGTGGCATGGTGAATAGGCCTTGCCATTCCTCGGCCAAGCTCACTTCGACAGCGAGCTCGACGCATGGGTTGGCCTTCACCGCGACGGCTACATCTGTGCTTGCCAAGTCGCCTCCCCCAGCTGCCACAACACGACTACTCCACCATTGCAGCTGGATTGCCAGGTGACAAAGGAGAAGTTGTTCGGCCAGGACCTGGACAGGCACATGAGAGCCTCTCTTACCTATGTGGGCACCAGAAAGTTCTGCCTCGTCCAGTGCGTGGCACGGGAGGGCGTGGAGGAGGGGCAAGCTCTAGGAGACCATTACGGCTGTGTGCTCCATATCACCATGTTTGGCCTCAAGTACAATCACAAGGGAGAGCTGCACATCGCAGATCACCGGTCCACACGCTCCTTCATAGTGTCTAGGCATAAAAATCACTTTGGTCCTGTAGCATTCTGGATGTAGAAGATGTTTGGCTTGTTCCAAAATGCTCTGCCTCCTGAATCCCTGCTTGGGTGTTGTCACTGGTACATGTCGTGCTTTGTTCCTGCTACAAAAAGTGGTATCAATAAAAAGTTCTGTTAGATTGGAAGTTGTGGGTTACTTGATCCATGATTTTTTTTCATATATGCAAGTTATTGATGTGTGTTATAGTGTTACTTCATCTATTACTGGAATATCTATAGTGTATAGGAAGATGCCTATGGTCCTGTGTATCAACAGCTGAGATACTCTTGCTCTTTGCAAAGCAAGATAAACTTAGCCATTGGACCTCAGATATCTAGATTTGCGCAAAAGTTAGTTCTGCCATTACATGAAAGGGCTAGTAATTAGGAGGTCACCCAGCAAGAACTAGAGGTTGCACAGGTCCTTTCAGCTTAATAGTTGTTGTGTATATAAAAAAAAACTTCTTGTAGCGGCATGGAACCTATGGGCCAGTACATTGCTGCAACAGTACACGATTCATCAGTTCTGTCCATGCAATGTCTTTGTCTCTCTGTTATTGTTATTGATCTGGTAGATCTGCCAAGTGTCGACTGCTAAGTATGTCAATAACAGAGGAAAAAGGAAACTTTTTTTTCTTCAAAAGATTGTGGGGAGTAAAG
>CM014275.1:62038892-62055332 GCA_004135705.1 Alloteropsis semialata
GGCCCCGGCCGCTCCTCGTGCTCCGTCGCATATCCCCCCGGAGATGACAGGTCGATGTCTCAACTGCCTCTCCTTCACCCACTTGATTGCGACATGCAGGCTACCGACGAGATGCTTCCGCTGCCACGGCTTCCGACACCTGGCCCGGGACTGCAAGAGGCCCAGAAGCCCGGCAAGCTCAAGATCCTCCGAGGCCGGCGCTGGCAGCTCTCGGTGCTGGGTGCGTTCACGCCACGGTTCGCTGCCGACGCCGACAGGCCGGGCAGCGCACGGCCGCACTCCTTCACCTCCGCTCCTGAGGAACCGCGCCCCTCCCGCCACCGGGAGGGCTCGCCGGACCTCCCCACCTACCCCAACTGGTGCGGCCGCTCATGGGCGCACCCCTTCGCCGCCGGCATTCCCGAGTGGCGCCTTCGGGCTGGCCTGCCCCCCACCGCTCCGCCGGGGCGACACCCACGGCGCCGCCAGAGATGGCAACGGACGTGACCAACGACGTGGGGCGCCGACTCGTGATCAGCGTCGTGCTGCGCGCCGGTTCGCGGGCGCTCACCCTCGCAGGCCGGTTCGACGAGGTCCCCTACGCCCCCCCTGCGTCGAGGCGCCGACTGTCCCCGGACGGCAGCGAGCCTATGCTGCTCTCTGATGACGACCTCCCGCCGGGGCACCCCGACCTTCGGCCTGGTGAAGAGGCCTGCTTCATCTCGCGTTCGGCGGAGATGGACGCCGAGGAGGAGCGCCTCCGCTTTGCGCTGCTGGCCTCGGCACCAGGCGGCCAGCGGGATTTCTCCCTGCTGGACATGCAGCAGGCTCTGCGTGATCTCCCGGTGGCCGGCGCGGATGATTTCGAGGTCCGGCGCTTCGCCCCGGAAGCATTCCTGGTGGTGTTCAACTCGCAGCGCGCCAGGGACGACGCCATGCGTGCCGGCAGCATCCCTGTCAATGGCGTGCGACTGTTCTTCCGCCCATGGACGCGACTGGTGCGTGCCAACGATGGAGTCCTCCAATTCCGGGTCACCTTGGAGATTGAGGGTGTTCCTGCCCATGCCTGGGGATGGAGGGTGGCCAAGAAGATGCTGGGCACCTCATGCTGGATCGAGAAGCTTGACCCTTCGTCCGAGGACCGGTCCGACATGACCAAGCTCAAGCTCACCGCTTGGACCGACGATCCCAGCCGCATCCCCAAGTCCAAGCTCCTCATCATCGCCGAGAACGAGGCGCCAGTGGTCTACGACGACCCGGGCATGCAGCTCATTTTCGGCCAACTGCCGCCGTACCTTCGGCAGAAGAAGGTCCTGACATACTCGGCGATCGTGCATCTGCGGCGGGTGGCAGACTTCCGCGCCGTCGTCCCCGTCACCGGGCCCTTCACCGCCATCCAGCGACGGTGACTCCGGCCATGACGGCAATCCAGACCGGGGTTACGGGGAGTCCCGTGGCCAAGGTCCTCTGCTCCGTGGATTCCCCTGCAACGACGGCCTCCAGGACAGCGAGCGGCCGCCGCGCTCGGGCGGGGCTGGCCATGCGGCTGGGCCCTCCGGCGGGCAGGCCGTTCATTCTGCGACCCTTGCGGTTGGTCAACCCGGGCCGACCGCCGAGGGGCTCATCGCCATCGCCGCCGCTCCGCCTACGCCTGTTGGTTCGCCGGCCGCTGGCGCGTTCGACACTGCCGCCGATGACCTGCCTTCATCGACCGGCCCGCCGCACGCCGTCCACAGCTCCGCGGCCCCGGGTGGCGGCGAATCTTACGGCCATGACGTCCGCAAGGCTGCTAAAGCTAAAGCGCATGAGGCCGAAGCTGCTGAGATCGGCGCTGGAGGATCAACTGCCGAAAGAGCCTTTCCTGAAAAGGAAGTGGAAGCCGACAAGCCCCCCACCCTCCCCGGCGTTAGGGGCTACGTCACCACGTGGGGGATCGGCAACAGAGGCTTTCGAGGACCTGCTCCTTGACCGGGTCTCCCATCAACGGACCGTGGAAGACGATCCGATGCTGCTGGAGAGAGAGCTGATGGTGCGCGGTCCAAAACGGATCTGCCCGCCTCGGGTCGCGCCCACTCAATCCTGTCTGACACCGGCCCCCACCAAGACGTACAGCCGGCGCCCTCGTCCTACCGGTTCGACACCGGCTTCGCCAGCACTGTCGGCTACCCTGACGCCGACTAGGCTCGACTTCGGCTTGGGGGAGCCGGCTCAGGAGGAGCCGCACCCCGACCTCGGAGCCGACCTGGTGCGGGTGCAGCCGAGCGCCCAGGAGCCAGAGCTAACCGCATCTCTTCCGCGCGGTGGGCTTCCTTGCGACAAGAGGCCCAGCAGGCCAATCACGCCCAGCCCAGCGACCACGACTCGGGCTGGCCGGTCTGTGACAGGGCGGCGGAGGAAGTCCTCGGCGCCGGCTCCGGCACCGTCGCCAACCACGGCCATGGCAGTCGCCACCACTACGGCCTTCCTGGCTAGCATACGTCAGGCGCTGCAGCCGCCGCTGGCCGGCCGAACGACAAGGCAGCATCCGGCATTGGCGCCTGCGGCTCCAACACCGCTAAGGCGTAGCGGGCGCCTGGCGAACCAGCCAGCCAACACTGCCGTCCGCCCATTGAAGAAGGGTGAGGTGCTTGTCATGCGTAAGCTGGGACACATCCGTTCCGATCAAGAACCAACACTGGAGGCGACACAAGAGTTCGAGAAGTTCTTCGGGAAGAAGCTGGAGGCTGCGGACTTCGCGGCCATCAGGGACCTGTTCCCGGTAGCCCGATCTCTGACCGATACAGAGCTGGCGGCGGCGGCAGCAGGTGCCAGCAGCGCTGTGTGCGCGTGCTGATGGCGCATGGCCTGCTTCATGGTGGTGTTGTGTTCCATGGATCACGACAACAATAACATTTTGGTGTGGAACGTCCGCGGGCTGAATGCACGCTGCCGGCGCGACGCTCTGCGCGAGGTTGTCTCCGACGCGAAAGCATCGGTGGTTTGTGTCCAGGAGACCAAACTTGATGTAATTACCCCATTCATGATCAGTGAAATGCTAGGTTCGCGGTACTCGAGTTTCGCCTACCTACCATCGGTCGGCACGTGTGGCGGGGTTCTGATTGCTTGCAGAAGCCCGGAAGCCACCTGCTCGACGCTGCACGTTGGGACTTCTCTGTCTCCGTCATGATCTCTATCGGTCACGACGTCGCGCCCTGGTGCTTGACATCTGTCTATGGGCCGCAAGCGGATGTCGACAAGATCGAGTTCCTGGACGAGCTCCGTTCGATCCAACCCACGCTGTCGTGTCCGTGGGCAATTGCAGGGGACTTCAACCTGCTTCTGGACGCCACTGACAAGAACAACATCAACATTAACCGCCGAAACATGGGAAGATTCAGGCGCTTTGTCAGTGAAATGGAGCTCAAGGACGTTCCATTGCACAGGCGCCGTTACACATGGAGCAACGGCCAGGCTGCACCCACGCTGGAGAAACTTGACAGGGTTCTGGTCTCCGTGGATTGGGAGCTGCTTTACCCCTTCTGTTTCCTACAGGCACTGTCCTCCGACATGTCCGATCATGCCCCACTCCATCTGGCGACCAACGCCAATTTCAGAGCAAAACGCCGGTTCCATTTTGAAAACTGGTGGATCAAAATACCCGGATACTTGGAAGCTGTCACCAGGGGATGGCGCTGCGGTGAGGACGTCCACGACCCTTACGGCCGCCTGGACGAACTGCTCAGGAACACCGCTCGTGAATTGCAGAGCTGGAGCCAGCGATCGGTGGGACAAGTCAAGGAGCAGCTGCTCATGGCGAGGGAGCTGATCCTGCGCTTCGACCGGGCACAGGAACACCGTGAGCTTTCGGCCGACGAGTTGCAGCTCCGGCGGGAACTCAAGTGCAAGGTTCTGGGACTGGCATCACTGGAAAGAACCATGGCGCGTCTACGTTCCAGGGTGACATTTCTGCGGGATGGTGACGCCAATACCAAGCTATTCCACCTGCAATCAAGCTACCGCACCAAGAAGAAATTCATCACTCGCCTGGAAACTGAGCATGAAGTTGCGTTCACGCAGCAAGAGAAGGAAGCCATGCTGTTCAACCATTTCAACGGGATCATTGGCACTGCAAATGATCGCACGGAGGTGGTGGACATGGACGCACTCGGTATGACGGCTGCTAACCTTGAGCACCTGGACCGGCCTTTCTCCGAGGATGAAGTCTGGAGCACCATCAAATCGTTGCGGAACGATAAGTCGCCGGGACCTGATGGTTTCACAGCAGAGTTCTACCGATCAGCCTGGGCAGTCATCAAGCCGGACGTCATGGCAGCCTTCAACTGCCTATACAGAACAAACCGTGGGCAGCTACACCGCCTCAACGGGGCACTCATCACCTTGCTGCCGAAGATTGCTGAGCCGAAACGCCCGGGAGATTATCGTCCAATCAGCTTAATCCACAGCTTCGCGAAGCTGGTGACCAAGCTTCTAGCGAACAGGTTCGCACCCGAGCTGGAGCGCTTGGTGGATGTGAATCAAAGCGCCTTCATCAAGAAACGGTCCATCCATGACAACTTCAAGTTTGTGGAGCAGGCGGCCAAATCACTGCATCAGAGAAGGAGGCCATCACTGCTACTTAAGCTCGACATTTCTAAGGCTTTTGACACAGTGGATTGGGCATTCTTACTCCAAGTTCTGCAATCCATGGGTTTCGGGGGTCGATGGCGTGATTGGATCTCACTGATCCTTTCCACGGCGTCTACGAAAATTATGTTGAATGGTGAGCCGGGTGGGAGAATTCTCAACGCGCGCGGCCTGCGCCAGGGAGATCCGCTCTCCCCGATGTTGTTCATTTTGGTGATGGAGGTGCTCCACCGGATTTTCCAGGCTGCGGTCCAGTCTGGTGTGATCCAGCCACCAGCCAACCCGGCCATACATCACCAATGCTCCATCTATGCAGACGATGTCGCGATTTTTATCGCCCCAACGAAGCAGGACTTGGTCACCACCAGGGAGATCCTACGCTTCTTCGGGAATGCATCGGGACTATGCACCAACATGTCCAAGAGTTTGGTCGCCCCGATCTCTTGCTCCGAGGCTGACATTGGCAGAGTGAACCGACACTTCCCTGCTCTGATCTCAGACTTCCCCATTACTTATTTGGGACTACCACTCAGCATCGGACGACTCCGGAAAGCACACCTGCAGCCGCTGGTGGATAAGATAGCAGCGAGCATGCCAACGTGGAGAGCTCCACTGATGAACAAAGCTGGCCGCCTAACCACAGTGAAAGTCATGACATCTCGGTGCATATACACGATGCTTTCACTGAAAGTGCCGGCGTGGGTGTTTCAGGAAATCGACAAACTACGCCGGGGGTTCCTATGGTCTGGGAAGGAAAGGGCCAGCAGGGGACACTGCGCAGTGGCGTGGCCGACGGTCTGCAGGCCTCCGGAACTTGGCGGCCTGGGTGTCCAAGATCTGAAGGTAACAGCCTATGCATTGCGGCTGAGATGGAAGTGGCTTAAGCGCACTGACGCTCATCGACCATGGCGACACCTGGACCTGAACTTTGGCACGGACCTGAACGTTGACGCCATGTTCCAAGCTTCAATTGAAGTCCAACTCGGCGATGGCAACTTGGCCCTGTTCTGGACCGACAATTGGCTTGGGAACAATTCACCTTGCTCTCTGGCTCCTGAGCTTTGTCACTTGATACACACCCGAGTGAAGAAAACAAGAACGGTGGCAGCTGCTCTTGCAGCGAAGCAATGGATACTGGACATTGTTGGGCAATTGTCCGACACTACAAGGAAAGTGGTGATACATGATGTTACCATTTGGTCATAGGCACCTAAAAAATCGTCATAGTTAACTGGCCATGACGGTCCAAAAAATGGTCATTGAATCCACGTCATAATTCTTTGGAGCTCAAGGAAATCGTCACAGCCTAGATAGAACGGTGACATCTCTGATCGTCATGGAATAGATGTTGGACAGGTTACTAGCATCATGCAGTGAGGAAATGGAACGTCATGGACACGTTCCACGTCACCACTTCCATGTCAGCTAGAGGAGGTGGAATTAGACGTGGCTGACACCATGGCAGGTGCAGATTGTTTTTTTCCCCTAATTTAGGTTGGGCTCATTCAGGATTCAGCCCATTATGCGCGTGGGCCTTTTGCTGATGAGTAAATTTGTTTTCGAGGCCCTTAATGTAGTGGGCCACATGCTGGCAGGCCTAGCTAAATGCAAGAAATAAGCCCACAGAATCATTGAGGACAAATAATCATAAATATCAAATGCATACTGACAACAGATTCTAATAATTCAACTCTCCCGAATATTACATCATACATAGATAGATATTGTGCCAATTGAACAGCATAGCATAATAGAGTTTAAGGCCCCTTGCCTGAACATTATAGCTGTCAAAGCATAGTCACAGAACTGATGCATTCTGTTTACACAAGGCACTCCAAACAAAATAACGTCCCACTTCCCAGTACACAATGCAACCACCATCAAAAGAAGCATCAGTACCACAGTGCACAAGCCTTGGCCAGTTCCAGTTCCCCATTCTAGAATGCAACCACGACCAAAAGAAACCACACCCTAGACAACATTACCTTGTTGCCTGACTCGCTGGAATCATAGACATCAAACGCCTAAGAAGTGTATCAGTCTCGATTTGCCTCTGCCTCATCTCCTCGTCCTTCTTGGCCCTTTCTTCTTGTACTGTCTGCATTTTCTTCACCATATCATCCAGTTGTTGGCGCTGAATGTTCACAAGGTCCCTAAGATCAGCTGATGTCTGCTTCTCCATCGCTAGTTGTGCTTCTAGCTCGCGCTGACTTCCATCCCTGGAACCACCAGGTGAGCTAAGGACTCCCACATTCAGAAGAAATTTGTTCTTCTTGGTTTTGTCAACCAAAACTTCAGAAACAGCATCCGTCACAGACTTCTGTTCACAGCTCTCCTCAACAGGTTCAGCAATCTTGCGCTCCATTTCAACCTAGCAATGGAAAGCAACGTTACATGGCTCACTGATCAATGAATACCAATTTAATCAATGTTTTGTTTGTCAACAAATTGACAATTTACTTACAATAGCTGACTGTACAGCAGGACTGAAGGCTTTCTTCTTCTGGCTGTAGTGGCACTCTTTAAATAACTCAAGTGCATTTGGTGGTGCATCTTTGTACTTTTCCCCCTGAACAACAAATGAAAACCAAAAAATGGGGCATGTTACATGTTGTATGCAATTTCGACATATAGATTGAAAATCTGTAACATTAAATCTCACTTGATAGACCAACCATTTGTCATAGAGGATTAAGTAACATTTATTAATTAATCATTAAGTAAAGTGGAATTACCAAATGAACAATGTGCATGTCATAGCTGCGAGAACCAGTTGTCTGGTGGAACTGCACTTTACTTCTGTTTGCTTTGTTCTTCTCACAAGTCTCCTACAGCAAAAAAAAATATTGATCTTAGGGGCATATGAGAGACATGATAAACTTGAAATGACAATCAGTGACATGGACTTCACCATTTTTTTCTCATTTTTCCAGTGTTCAACAAGGTTAAGCCACTGAACATCAGTCATGCAGTTGACAGGAGATGCTTTTAGCACCAGATGAAGTGGATAAGGATCAAAATACTTCTTTTTGAGCTTATATCGCTGCTGGCGAACAGCTCTCTTCATCATTGCCACACATGCCTTTTTCGCTGGGGCAGCAGTTATGTCCATATCAAACTTTGACTGAAAAAAATTAATCCAATAGTCGATTGTTTGAGATGGTATGTACTGTTAAATTAACAAATAATCATAGTGGAAAGCGGAAAGTTCAGACACTTACAGCAACTTTGCCAATGAAGAACTTGAAGAGGCCATGTTGGTTCTTGTAATCCTTCCAGTGTGGGAATATGGGCACATGGTTCCTTACTGTAATGTTGCACTCAGTTGCAAATTTTGCAGCAATCTTCACAGAGTTTGGCCTTATCTTCCCTGGTTCAATAACCAGAGGAAGTTTGCCCCTCTTTGAGCGGGACATCTTATCAAGACCTCTCCCTACATTAGGTCCCCTCATCCACTCCTCCTCATATGCTTCAGCATCTGCAAAGGATATCATTAACTACATTTGTGTTACATGTTCAATTGAGAAAGACTTCAATTGGCAAAGGTCTGGAAACTTTGCTTCCTTCAAAAAATTACAGAATTCAACCTTTTTTTCCCTAGACAATGTATAACGAGCTTTAGGCATGTCATAGGAATCTCCATTTGGCTGTAACTGCAATTCTGCTTTAATATTCAAATCAGCAAGATCCAACCTTGCATTAATGTTGTCTTTTGACTTCCCATGTATGCCAAGAACGGTACCAAGGACATTTTCACAAATATTTTTTTCTATGTGCATCACATCTAGATTGTGTCTCAACTTCAAAGTTGGCCAATATGGTAAATCCCACAAACAAACCTTCCTACCCCAAATCAGCACATGATTGCCTGAACAAGCCTTCCTTTTTTCACCCGGTCTAACATCTTTTACCTTCTCCAATTCTTCTAGCAGCTCTTCAGTTGTGAATGTACCTGGCTTCTCTTTGCTTTCATGTAGAGAGGCAAATTCATTGTTGGTGCGCAGACGATGACGCCTAGGAAGGAAACGGCAGTGCCCAATATAACAAAGCTTGTTCCTTATGGAATATGAGAGAGGATTTTTGTCACAATGGAGACAAGCAAAGAAACCTTTTGTGGTACGACCTGACAGGGTACTAAGTGCTGGATAGTCATGAATGCACCACAACACAGCGGCATGCAGCTTAAAAGATTTTCCTGTGAGAGCATCAACTGTGTCCACACCAGACCAAAGGGCAAGTAAATCCTCTACAAGTGGCTGCAGAAAAACATCAAAGTGCTTCCCAGGTGATCTAGGACCAGGAATCAACAAAGCCATCATGAAATTTGATTCTTGCATACATAACCAAGGTGGAAAGTTGTATGGAATCACAAAAATAGGCCACATACTATAAGATGATCTCATGTTGCCAAACGGATTGAACCCGTCTGTAGCCAGACCAAGTCTGAGGTTCCGTGCATCTTTAGCAAAATCTGGCCAGCATTTGTCAAAATCTTTCCATGCCTCTCCATCCGCAGGGTGGGACATTTCCTTGTCTTTGGATTTCCTAGTCGACCCATGCCACTTTGCTTCCCCTGCTGATTTCTTGGTAGCAAAAATCCGTTGAAGCCTAGGTATCAATGGAAAATGCCGCAATACTTTTTCTGGAACCTTCTTCTTCACAGGATCTTTCCATCTCGATGCTTTACAAACTGGACAGATATCAAGATTTGCATACGTCTTTCTAAATAACACGCAATTGTTTGGGCAAACATGTATTGAGACATAACCCAGTCCTAATGTGCGCAGCATTTTCTTTGCTTCTTCATATGATTTGGGAAGACAGTTGGCCTCTGGGAACGCTGCAGACAAGATTTTCAAAAAAGCAGAAAATGCTGAGTTGCTGATCCTATAGTATGACTTCAAATGGAGCATCTTCACTACAAATGAGAACCTTGAAAAATTAGTGCAGCCAGCATATAGCTCCTGCTTTGCCTCTTCCATCAGAGCTTTGAAAATAGACTCATGGTTACTTGATGGGTTTTCTTCTCCATCTGCTATATCATTTAAAGGAACTTCAGCCCCCATGAGGTCACTTAAGATATCTTGAACTCTATCTGTAGCATTGTTGTCATGTTGTGCATCCACATCTACTGGTTCCTCCAAAACATGAACATCGTTGCCCTCTCCATGATGAATCCACCTTGTATATGTACTGGACATCCCATTGAGCAATATGTGCCTCTCCACATCACTTTTATTCATGGATTTCTGGTTAATACACCGACTACAGGGACACAAAATTGCATCATCCTCAGGGAATCTCTCTCCAACCAAATCCATGAAAGTTCTAACACCAGCAATATAATCAGGTGTAAAGAGCGCCCCATGTATCCATCGTCTATCCATCTATTACAGAAAATGCAGGAAACACATTCACATCACATTTATGGGCTAAACTCCTTATGCTACCCCCAAATCAAAGTGGATCTCGAAATACATACCTGGTTAATCGAGGTACCAAACCCAAGGGACCAAAGAACTGCTGCGACGTGCTGCTACTCGTCGTCAGTTCCAGAGGGCCGCAATGGAGCTCGTCGATGGGTGAGCCTTGCCGCAGGCTGTAGATCTAGGAGCAGAGTACCAGTCACCGCAGCAGCCCGTCGCCGCCACTGCTCCTCGCCGCCACCGGCAGCCCGTCGCCGCCACTGCTCCTCGCCGCCACCGGCAGCCCGTCGCCACTCTGCCACCACCGCAGCCCGTCGGCCGTCGTCGACGCTACCGCCACCACCGCAACCAAGCGTCGCCGCCGCCAGACCTGTTTCGAAACACCGAAGGGATAGTGGGAGGCTGGGAGCTTTCTATTTCGTAACAGTGTCTTATAAATGTATAAATTAATAAAACATGAGCATCTAATCAAAACGTGCTCAGCATCGCAGTGGAAAGGCCTCTCTTTTCAACGTTGCAGATCTCGGGTTCGAAACTTGTATTGGCCAAATTTTTTTGCAAAAAATTCTATCACTGCCAGATGGGCTCCATCGTCAAGGGGACACACGGTGACATATATGAACAAGAAAAAAAAACAATGGGACATACAGTGATATATATGAACAAGAAAATAAAAACCAAGTGTCCCACAAGAACCATTATGTATACTTGCGCCATCAATCTATGATATTATCTCAGCTGTCATGGAGACCTTAGTGAGGTGACAAATGATTCGTGACGTTTACAACTATCCATCCATGACACTACCTTAAATATCGTCATTAAATTAGCACCTCATTTTTAGATCGTCATAGCGCCGTCATAGATTTTTGTGTCCTATGACAGTTCCATAAAATGTCACCTGGAAACCGTCATGTATCAACACATTTCTTGTAGTGCGAGATCACCATACGACAGTATCTACGGCTGTGGCACATCATGCAGAGGGTGCAGCTGCAACCGGATAGAGAAGACACCATTGCTTGGAGATGGAACCAGGTCAGAACCTACACGGCAAGGTCTGCTTATAGGGCCTTCTTCGCTGGAACAACTAATTTCGCCGGCGCAAAGGCCGTGTGGAAGGCTTGGGCACCCCTCAAGGTGAAGTTCTTCACCTGGCTCGCCATTCAGAACCGGCTATGGACGTCTGAAAGGAGAGCTCGCAAGGGGCTACAAAGCTCACCCACTTGTGCGCTATGTAGCCAGGAGGCCGAGACGCCGGACCATCTGTTCTGCCACTGTGTTTTCACTCGGCAGGTATGGCACGCCACCATGGCTATGCTGGGCTTTGGAATGGTACAGCCGGCAAACGATACAAGCTTGATGGA
Organism: Alloteropsis semialata; assembly: GCA_004135705.1. Taxonomy (NCBI): domain Eukaryota; kingdom Viridiplantae; phylum Streptophyta; class Magnoliopsida; order Poales; family Poaceae; genus Alloteropsis; species Alloteropsis semialata. Next base: position 62,050,288 of record CM014275.1, read on the forward strand.
CTGGTGGCTGCGCCTACGCCGATCAGTGCCCACACCACACACCAAGGGGCTTGATTCGATCTTCATGCTAATTGCTTGGAAGATCTGGAAACTGAGAAACAGAAGGGTATTTGACGCCACTGATCAGTCCTCCGTGCAGGTTGCAGTGGATTCGATCATGGAGGAAGGCAATCTATGGATCATGGCAGGAGCAAAAGGCCTGGCCGGGCTCGGTTGGCCGGGTCAATTGGGGGCAAGAGCAGGGACATAGTCAGGAACGTCTCTCTCAGTCAAACCCCCCTCAAAGGCGTTTTAGTTCATAGAATAGTAAACCAGTTGCTTGTAACCGTGTGCGTGTGCCCGGATTGGCCCGTGTTGTAAAACTTCGTTGCTTCTTCTTAATACAAAGATACGCAGCTCTCCTGCGTGTTCTCGAAAAAAAATGTTGCCGAATGGAATGCTACTGCCATTTCAAAGCATGAAGCTGGAACTCATCAGCCTAGTTTCTGTTCCAAGTCTTTTAGTTCTTGTTATTTTTCTGGCTATTCCTTCGTGACGTAATTCTGTTATCATCTTGTAGTTAGATATGTACATGATTGCATCACCTAGAAGCTTGGTCCATGATACCTAGTCAGTGTTTCAGAAATGACTGCTGCCTGATCTTATGTTTGGACACTAACACAGCCGGTCCAATACTTTCTTTGGCCCATGCTATCCAGGCTGATTAACAAGGAGAGTGCGCAGGTCATGAAGTTGCCGTTTGCTGATGCGCATAACCAAGATTTGCGAGATGCTAGTAAGTTGTAAAATGGATGGAATGGATTAGTCATGGAATACTGGTAGGTTATATAGATAAGCTGAGAGAGAAGGAGCCCGGCTATTTCCGGAAACGATTTGATCTCCAAGTCCGACACCGCCGCATCCCCAAAGCAGGCTGGAACGTAGTATTGGGCTGCTTTTTTCTTGTACGGACTAGCCCATAGCGGCCCACTGTGAAGCGCATGACCTGGTTTGCCCGTCGCGTCGCAGTTCCCTCCCCATCGCCATTCGCCAGTTCGCCACCACACACACCACACCGGCAGGACCGGCCAACCGGCGGCCACCGCAGACGGACAGTTTCTCTCCGGATTCCTCCCTGTCCCGGAACTTCCCCAGGTACACAGATTCTTTTTCGTGATTGCAAATCGTTCTTTATTATTTTTTCTGAATCCGACTCCGGTCCTCTTGTTAATTCCGATTCTTAATCTAACACCTGATGAGATGCCGTAGCAGGATAAAACCAAGACCCTCTGTGCGATTAGGTAAACAGATTGCTCCGCCAACACACGGTAGGCTTGGATTAGATCCTCCGGCGCCGCAGTCTGAGATGTCTCATAAGCGCCGGGGAGACGACGGGCTAGACCATCGCGACGCCGGTGGCGACAAGAGGCGGCGGCAGCGGCGTCGCAAGCACCTCTACCTCGTGCTGGATGACAGGGACAAGGGCTTCAGCATCCACAAGATCGACGCCGACACCTTCGACTCCGATGATGACCGGAGCAGTGGGCACCTCCCTGAGCCTCCGGCTCTGCGGGTAGAGCCACCAGTTGGCCTCATGCCCCACCCCGACACCGACATGTCCCGCATCAGCATTTGGCCCCACCCCCAGATCGACATGTCCTTCGCCGCTCTGGGCACCAAGATCTTCGCCTTGACGAGGCAGCGCTGCAGCCTCGTCTACGACGCCGACACGGCCGTGCTGTCCGTCGGTGCCCACGCTCCAGCTCGGATGGTCTGCGGCTTCGGCATCTTCCTCGCCGTCGGCGAGGTGCTCTACGCCCTGACGGACCGCTACTTGGACTCGGAGAACCCTCACTCGTTCCAAGCCATGGCGTGGGCGCCCAACGCCCCGGACGACGGGCAGCTTCCCACCGAGGGCTGGTCCTGGAAGACGCTGCCACCGCCGCCGTTCCGCAGCTACGTTCACTCCTACGCGCTGCACCCGGACGGCCGCACCATCTTCATGACCTCGTCGGACGACAGGGGTCGCATGACCACCTACTCCTTCGACACCATGGATTCTTCCTGGAGGTCTCATGGGAGATGGGTCCTGCCCTTCCACGGCCAGGGTCACTACGACAGCGAGCTCGACGCATGGGTTGGCCTCAACCAGGATGGCTACATCTGCGTCTGCCAACCTGTGTCCCCCAGCTTTCAGAGCACAGCTCCATGCTTCTATGTGGATTGCAAGACCACCAAGGAGAAGATGTTCTCCAAGAATAATCCCTTGAGGGCCTCTCTCAGTCTCACCTATATGGGCGCAAGCAAATTCTGCCTCGTTGAGTGCTTGGCCACGAAGAAAGCCAAGAAGGGGCGGCCAACGTATGGAGCCCATGATGGCCATGTGATCCATCTCACCATGTTTGGCCTCAAATACAATCATAGGGGTGAGCTGCAGATCAAAGATCACGGCCCGTCCACGCGCTCCTTTCTAGTGTCTAGGCATATTTATCACTTCCGTCCTCATGCATTCTGGATGTAGATAGAGTTAAGCTGTTTGCTTAATTTGTTGCTGCAATATGATGTACCTCCTGTGCCATATCGCTGCTTATTGACTGCCACTGGTTCAAGTCCTGCTGGAAAACAGGAATCAACAAAAAGTTTTTTTTCGCTTGGAAATTGTGCTATTTGATCGTTTTTTTTCTTATTCAAGTTATTGGTGCGTTACCTGATCCTATTGCTGAAATTGTGATAATATTAGAGTATGCAAAGCAAACTAAATTTAGCCATTGGACCTCAGATCTCTAGCTAGATTTGCATCAATGTAACTAAGTTCTGCCATTGCATAAGGTTTAAGAAAGAGAGAGAGGAACCTCTAGTGATCCATCTTTAAAGGGCTCCAACATATTGATGCCACAGTAACTCTACGATTCATCAGTTCTGTTGATGCAATGCCCCTTATTATTGGTTGTGTTGTTAGTATAGCATACTATTCTCAAACTTATCAACATTTATTCAGGACATGCTGATAGATATAATGCTACTTGGCCATTGTGAAATTTCTTTATGTACCATATTATGCCTTTTTCTCCATCTGTTCTCTCTTTGGTTTTGCAGTCTCTAAAAGTTATCAAGAAGCTTGTAGACCAATTTCCCTTATGCATGCACCACTGAGAGTGTGGTTCACTGCACCAAAGCCCAATTTTTGCAGGCCTTATGGAGAAGGTTGATGGACGCAATGCAACTGTCATTTCTCAAAGATGAGTCTGGCACCCAGCCTTACTAATAATTCTTGTTTCATTTCTAGCTATTCTCCTATGGCACATGATTGTGATTGTGACATGGTATGGAATTGAAACCAAGCCTTACCTTTTTAGCTGGAGCCGTTCCAAAAATATTTATTGGATTACATGGTTCTTATGCCCTGACCCTCATCACCACATACACTCAATGTCATAGAGCTTGTAAAAGGTTTCTAAAAATCATCTAGCTGAATTACATAACTTAGAAGCTTGGTCGGTACATGATACCTACTTCAATGTTAAAAAAAAAATCACAAGGCTCCTGGTGTGCTGTGGGAAGTGCCTACTACCTGATCAGAAGATTAGTTGGATATTGGGCGCTAGGCAGCACCATATTCTCCAAGTGCCTCCAAAGTTAGCTAGGCGCGGTAGCCTCTTATAGTTTCTGTAATGTACTGTATTCGTATGATAAACTTGTCATTAAATTGTCCCTAGCCTGTTAACCTGTTTTAGTGCCGATTTAATGTTTTCCTTATTGGTGGTGCTGATGCGACCATTTGGTGAAGCCAAATTACCTCTCTGTCATACTGAACCTTATTATTTATCATTGATCTGTTACATGTAACTGCACATAATGTTTTACAGGTCTGTGAGATTGATCCATCTATTCTGCACTCATGTGAGGAGCGGTTGAAGGATGAGCAAGGTATATATGGTGAAGTGCTATCCGACTCAGCGGCATGGTGAAGGATGTGCGACATGACAAATGTGGAAGTGCCACAAGCAGAGCCTGCAAAGGAGTCTAATGATGTTGCTGAGAGATAAGTGAGACAATGCAGAAACATAGGCATTTGTACTGAAAGCCAGGGCAATGCACAAGGCAAGCAGCAGAGAAGATGCAAGGAATGTGACACATTGTGACATAGTCGTGGATGGCAATCTTACAGAGAGCACTGCGAGAGAGTGGGTGGCACAAGCACAAGAACGGGCCCCTGCCCCTCAGCTAAGAGGGAGTGCATGGTGGGGTGGAGATGGAACTGGCTAACGCCAAGAAGGACCTTAAAGACTGCGATCACTGATGATGTGAGTTGGAAGCTACTGTGGGATATTGTGCTTTGGCGCCCAGCACCTCTGGAGCGGCCGTCACTGATGCTCTATGAAGTTTGAAGTGTGCTTTCTCCGTGATCTTGTGTTTGGACTCTAATTAATGCAGTTGATCTAATGCTTACTCCGACCCTTGCTAGCCAGGCCGACTAACAAAGACTGCAGGCTTCTTAATGAAAACATGCTCAGGCACGGTCGCTAAAAAACAAAGAGTGCGCGCAGGGCGTCGCCACTAAAGTCTTTTTGTTTGTGAGGACACAAATGGCAGTTTTCTGATACGTGTAACCAAGTTCTGGAGATGCTATACTGAGTTGTTAAAATAGATGGTGGAATGGATTGTCAGATGGTTTAGCTGCAATAGTCTTTCTATATATCATATTCGCACATGTCGGAACCTGAGTGTCAGGACTGGAGGTGCATATAGAGTTGAGCCTAGTGAACATTTGAGTCCCTGGATGGTTGTTGTGTAATGGCACGCCATGCAAACTTAAAAACTTTGGCTTGTTGTATGATGGGTTCTCTGGTTCTTCTGATCGTTTCTCGCTGTTTGGTTGTGGAAGCATTTTTTTGTTTGTCAGAACTCGAATTTGAACCCACGAGTTAGGTCTTAGGACATGCATGTCGTGAAGGGACACTTGTGCCTTGAGTTGCTGATCGCAATATACGCCTAGATTAGCATGTCGAGGAAGGAAGGACCATTCTGACGGCGCGGGTGTCGTCTCCGATTCACCGTCACGGCAG
>CM014275.1:62056332-62076582 GCA_004135705.1 Alloteropsis semialata
CTCTAGGCACCTCGAAGCATTGCACCGAGGAAGTGTTGCCAGTGGTGAGGTCTCCATTGTTGTCGTAGCTGAGAGAGAAGGTCGTCAGGCGATACAGATAGCAGCAACTGGGCCGGGGTTCCTTGAGGTTCTTGTCATCATCAGCAGCATTCCGGCCATTGCCGTGCTCCTCGATGGCGACGCACTGCACAAGGCAGAAGCCGCTTCCTCCCATGTAGACGAGCGTGGCGCTTACATGAGTCTCCTCCGGGTCCTCGCTGAAGAGCTTCTCCTTGCCGAGCTTCCACACGGCAGGACGGTTAGTGGTCGCGTCGCAGGAGGCGAGGTGGCCGGAGGTGGCTGGGTCCTTGGAGAGCCCAACAAATGCTTGCAGGCAGTGGACGAAGTAGGCACGGCCGGTGAAGGGCAGCGTCCAGTCGCCAAGCTTCTCCCACACGAGCGCCCTGGTGTCGAAGCCGAAGGCGGCCGGAGTGGCGTCGCTGTTGTCATCCCAGAAATCGGTGCAGAACAGGATGGTGTGCCCGTCGGGGTGGACGGCGTAGGAGGTGACATCCACCCTGTCAAACGGCGGACCCTGGAGCATACGCCATGACCAAGGGACAGTGTTGCTGTAGAAGCGAGCATCCAGCTGTGGAGGCTGGAAGGAGAGCTTGCGGTGCGAGCTGTTGTCCAGAACGAAGACCTCGGCGCCGACAGGGACGTAGATGGGGATATCTTGGCTTACCAGTCCGGGGCCGAAGGTGACGCCACGGTGGCGGACGTCGACGATGGGCATGAGGTGGTCGGTCACCGAGCCGTCGCCAAAGGGACTGATGTGTCGGGTCAACACGATCCTGGTGGCGACGGCGGAGAAGTACGAGGGATGCCCCCGCAGCGACTCCAAGCAGATGATAGGCTCGGGCAAGGGCCGAACAGCGCTGCCTTTGCCTGACGCGGCGGCGGTCTTGTTCTTCTTCTTGGAAGAGGAAGAGCGGGTCTGGCGGCGGGAAGAGGGGGGCGACAAGCTTATCTCGCGGATGCTGTATCCCGACGGATAGTCATCAAGGATGAGGTAGAGGCGCTGCTTCTGATGCGGGCCCCGCTGCTCCTGCTCCTCCAGATGCTCGCGCTGCTCCTGCTCCTCCAGATGCGGACGCTGCTCCTGCTCCATCGCCATACGGGCGCCGGCACGTCCACTATAGATGGCCATATGGGCGGCCCGGCCCTAGCCCGGCCCTAGCCCGAATTGGCCCGGCCCGCATAGGCACTACGGCTATTTCGTGCCGGGCCGGGCCGGCACTGCGTGCCGAACTTGCGGCCCAGGCCCGGCCCTAGGGCCATTTTCTAGTGCCGGGCCGGCACTATGACCCGGGCGGGCCAGATCGTGCTAGGGCCGGCCCAGGCACTAAATAACAGATCTTTCACAGATTCACAATTCATTTACAGATTCAAAATTTCAAAGTGCAATTCAAACTCAATTTTCACAGATTCAAATTTCACAGTTCATTTCACAGATAATACATAGTTTTGCACAGATCACAACTTCAGATCACAAGCACAACACAGATTCAAATTTCACAGTTTTGCACAGATCACAAGCACAGATCACAAGCACAACACAGATCAAAGACAGATTTTTCAAAAGTTTGAGCTGGTGCAATGGCTGCCTCATTAAAAACCTATCTAGGTAAAACTCACACCTCGTGAGAAACCCTAGATAGGAAAAAAGAGTACAGCCCAGCTCAATCAAATAAAGTTCATTATTATTACAGTACCAGGTTCTAGTTTCAATCCATCACATTACAACAGTTCAAGCATCATCAAGATAAAGTTCTTCAAAAGAAGCTACAAGCTCCTTGTCCTCCACCATGTGCTGAATTCTTGCCTCTCCAGCCTCCCAATCTTTGATGCAGGTGAGCATCTCCACCATTTCAGGGGTCAGTCGACGACGCCGCTCCTCAATGATCCTGCCAGTGGTGCTAAATGCAGATTCTGAAGATATAGTAGACACAGGCACAGTGAAAACATCTCTAGCTAAGATAGAGAGAACAGGATATGTGAGTTTGTGTTCATGCCACCAGTGCAATATGTTAAAGCTCTCATCATGATGGGTTATGGTGTCACTGTCCAGGTAGGATGACAGTTCAGACACACCATTAACCCCAACAGCTGCAGTGCTTGCTGCTTGTAGCAAGGCACTGGCAGATGTTCTTCTGTTCAGAGAAGGGGGGGTGAGGGGTGAGGTGGAGAAAGAGATACCAGATACAGGACCAAAGTCAGATGCTTCATCAACAGCCTCAGAAAAAATATCATCCCAGGCTGTCTTTTTTTTACCATTTGTGTGCTGCTGTGAAGGCGTCTGCAATCTTACTGCACTAAATTTGTCTTCATATTTCTTAAAAACAGTAGAAAGCTGAGCCCTTACCTCAGTGAAATATGCTGAATAATCAGTACCAGTTAGACTAGATAACAGCCTTAGCACATTGTTGAAACCTTTAATTTTAGCTCTAGGATCCAGGATGAATGCAACAGAATAGAGCAAAGGAATGTCCCTCCAGTACTTTGGATAGTAATCCTTCATAGGGACAACAACATTTCTAAGCAACCTATCATTCTCATAAGTTTTAAGATGCTTAGCTATCAGAACTAAATGATGCATCATAAGTGGTGATGTAGGATAATAGATACCAGACAATGAAACAGTTGCATCATAAAACAGTTCAAGGAATGCTAGGATTTTTTCTGCAACATACCAATGATCATCTGTCAAGAGCGTAGACTCACCATCTTTTCTAGGGTAGTTGGTCTCGATGAACACACTGAATGTCTGCTTGTAAGGGACTAGATGCTTAAGCATGAGGTAGGTGGAATTCCACCTGACATCCATGTCTAAGCCAAATTTTCTAGGACGGACATTAACAGCAATGCAATATCTTTTAAAAGCTGCAATGCGCTGGTTAGAAGAGTTGATAAATGAAATTGCAGTTCTAAAAGCTTCTAAGTAACCCTTAATAGCACCCAAGGCAGACTTAACAATGAGATTAATGATGTGACAAGCACATCGCTGATGCAAGAAAAGATCACCAACATAATCAGATAAGTGAGGTGACAGTTTGTCAATAGCATTGGTGTTAGAAGATGCATTATCCAAAGTAACAGAAAACACTTTAGCAATCAAAGCATACTCCTCAAGCACAGAAGACACACGATCAGCAATGTTTTGACCATTATGGGACACATCAATAAGCCTGAAACCTATTATCCTCTTCTCTAATTGCCAATCAGAATTGATAAAATGTGCAACCACACTAAGGTAGTCCTCTTTAGCATTGCCGGACCAAATATCAGAGGTAATAGCAACAGAAGACACACCAGACCTCAAAGATTTAATAAGCTTAGCACAACGATCATCATAAAACTTGACAAGATCTCTAGTAGTGGTTTGCCTAGACACAGTAGCAAATCTAGGATTATGAGCAGTCTTAACATATTCTAGAAATGCATCAGATTCACCAAAGCAAAGAGGCAGGTCTAGTCTAGCAATCAATCTAACTAGCTGTGTTCTAGCAACCTCAGGGCTGTACTCCCAGTGTCGCATACTACCATCAGCAGCAAAATTAATCAAAGATTGAGCCATACGTGTTTTCTCTTTCTTAACAGCACATTTAGCCCTATGCCTCAACAGATGGCCAGTGCCTCCAGTAGAAACAGCAGAATAAATAGAACCACAGTGAATGCATTTAGCTTGGAAGCGTTTTTTCTTACCATCGATGATTTTGAAGATCTTCTCAAAATCATCCCACACATCAGAGGTGCAAGACTTCTGCTTTTTGGCAGTGGTCCTTGTGTCATCACCATTCTCTTCCCCACCATTCTCTTCCTCAGCAAGGTCGATCGGCTGGTCGGCGCTAACGCCGAACTGCGCCTCACCAGCAATGTCGTCTCCCTCATCTCCATGCTCTCCCATCACCTCAACGTCCTCATTGATCAGGTTGATGGAGTGAGCCTGGAACTCGTCGTCCTCCTCCATCTCCATCACCGGAGCTCTGGCTCCTCACGGTTTCAAGGCGACGGCGGCGAACCCGGAGCACCAGAGTGGACGGCGAGGTCGAGCAACCAGAGATCCGGCCGGCCGGCCCTCTGGTTCCTCAACGGCTTCGCGATGGCCGTCGTCCTGCAAAGAACAAGAATGATCAGTGACAAACAAACAAACACGAATCAACAGCGGCGAGGTCGAGCAACCACAGATCTAGGGTTAGGGTTTCGGACTTACCCATGAAACCGGAGCACCAGAGGTCGAGCGAGGAGGAGGAGCCGAGGACGGAGAGCCGGAGAGGTAGAAGAAGACCAGAGCCGCGGAGAGTGGAGACCAAACTCCGGTCAAGCGCTCACCAAGTCACCAGAGGCCGGGGGAGGGGGGTGCGGCCGGCCGGGGGAGAGGAGAACCGGAGAAGTAGGAGGGTGCAGCCGGAGACGGGAGACCTAGGCCACCCGCCGGCCGGAGAGGAAGGGGAGAGCTCGAGGTCGAGGGCGAGGCGGCGAGTCGGCGACCGGCGAGGCGGAGTCGAGGCGAGAGACGGAGAGACCGAGAGAGGCGACTACGCACGCAGGAAGGACGCAGCTGCGCTAGGTTTCCGCCGGGGGAGGGCCGGAGGGGGGACGGAGCGCCGCGGCCTTATATACTCCCAGCCCCCAACGGTCGGATCCAACGGTCATATGACCTGGATCGGACGGCCGGGAGGGGGGGTGGCCTGGGGCAGGCCTTGGGCCGGCCGGGGTGTCGGGCCGACGTAGTGCCGGCCCAAATATCGTGCCGGGCCCGGGCCGGCACTACGTGCCTGAGGTGCGGCCCAGACACGGCCCACAGTGTCGGGCCGGGCCGGCACTAGCCCTACGTGGCTCGGGCCGGGCCGTGCTAGGGCCGGGCTTTTTCGGGCCGTGCCTCGGGCCGCCCATTTGGCCCGGCCCATATGGCCATCTATAACGTCCACTGCGGCGCCGCTTTGCCATCTCTCGGCTTCTTCTATTAACCACCTGGCGTGCAAAGACTCAGATCTTCTATTAACCACCTGGAAGAGATCTGAATTCGGCCAGAGATTGCCGATGAACTTGATCCCTGCGATTCGAATCCCAAGACTCGATTGCCAAACAGAAAATCGATCAGGCCAGATCCTCCTACTACAACCGAACCCGACAATATCGAAATCTGAATCGACGATAGAAGAAGAAATATCGAAATCTGGATCGAGAGTTCGAGACCAACAAAGGGGAAAAGAGGAAAAATATCGCAGGTATCTCTCTCTCTCTTTTTTTTTTCTTAATATGTTTGGCGAGGACGAGGGCGGCGGCGCGGTAGGGGTTGGTTGGACAAGGTTCCCGATCCTCAAAAACTCAATGGGCCCGCTCCTGAGGATGGAACTCATGGGCCCCGTCATCCTGAGCTGTAGCCCGTTTTACCTTTTCTTTCTCCTGACCTTTTTCTCCTCTTCCCGCTTCGTTTATATCATCTATATCTATATATTTTACTCTTTTCTCAAAAAATCTATATATTTTACTAAAAAAAATCTATATCTATATCTATATGTTAGTAAGGTGCACGTGTGCAGTGTTTACAAAGAATTAGAATTAACAAGAATTGTATGTTCATCAAAAACATACACGTCCGGCACAATTGATTATTGAATAATCAAGAGGTTATCTCCACTGCTTGATCCATCATGAGCTCCAAAATTTTGGGGCATGTTTGGTTTGTGCCCTAAGTGTTCTTACCAAATGTTGGTCGTGACCAAAATGCTAGTTATGCCAAATCTGGTAAAAATGCATTTAGACTGTAACCATACCAAAATTTGCCAAAATATTAGTATGGCAGTGGGGTCCACATGGTAATTATCTTTTTATTGGTCAAAATATGGTGAAGTGAGATCTAATTTTGTAGAGTTAAATGTGAGAATTAAATATATGTAATCAGTTACAAAATTGGATTAGTCGTCCCACAAACAAATATTAACGGAACTGTGCACCTCTACTATCATGCCATGTGTCTCTCCTTGTGCTCAGTTCAACGCCAAACATTTGGCAAGGGTTTCTGCCTCCAGCGATCTTGCCGGCATGCAACACTAGGAAGCGTTGGCAGCAGTTGGCTAGTCAGCATTTGGCAGTGATCCAAACAACGACCAATTTATGAATAAACTTACTTTTGACCAACCTATTATTTGCGCAGACACATATATGTGGCATACGGAAGACATACTTAGGTTCAAAATTCCGGTGGTGCTCTTAGTAGAGGTTGTTTTGATGCCTTAGAGGCTTAGGCAACTAACTCTGAAGGGAATAGCCATGTTAGCCAATCTTTAGCTAACACTGGAGCTACCTAGGAAGCTCAAACAGAATTGTCAGATCCAAAATAAACAAACTTATTTTTGACAAACTAATTATTTTTATAGACATATATATGTAGCAAACTTTAGACAAACTTAGGATCAAAATTTATGTGGTGCTCTTAGTAGATGTTGTTTTGATGCCTTAGACAACTACCTCCGGAGGGAATAGCCATGTTAGCCCATCTTTACGCATGAGTTTCCGTTGCCATGGCCAGCTGAATGTCATCTTACGAATAGTCCAAGATTTCGTGTCCAACACATCGTCCACATGATCTGTTGCATAATACACCAAGCCCTCCTCAATGTCTCCGCGCGCAACGGTGGACTTGCTGAAGGATCGACTGAGGAAAACCGCCTCGCCTTTGCCTAGCTAGTCCATTAGTGGTGACCGGGACCCAGCTGCCCATGCTCACATCCGCCTTGAAAACCTCGACCTTGCTAGTGTAGGAACCTGAAAGCAGAGTTGATTGGTGCTCACGCCTCACCAACAGCAACTCCCCGCTCAGCGATCGCACCAGGTACCGGTAGGTATATGTCTCGTCCTTGGCATCGTAGGGCTCCTCCCCATGGTCATCGTCGTTCTCTTTCACATCGTAGTCCGACACCATGCCGTCACCGTCCTTATTGAAGAAACCCTCCTCCTCCTCCTCCTCCTCCTCCAGGTTTGGTGCCTCGTCATCGTCGTTGTCTGACTCTTCGCCATCCTCTCCACCACCACCATTACTGTAGTCGTCATGGTCATCGTCACCGCTAGTGTCATCGCCACCGCTAGTGTTATCCTCTTGTGGCCAGCTCCACCAATTGTAATACTTGGCCATTGGGTTCTCGATGACCAGCTCAAACCTGGTAACATTAGGCCTGCCATCCTCATGCTCGCCGAGGTGGAAGGCGAGGAGTTCTTCGCCGGACGTGATCCCATAGAGCACATCTCCTAAGAACGCGACGTCGATGACCCTGAATTCGGGTAGCACATGTGTACCCTTCCCGGGACGGCACAGGATGACATTGTAGTTCCGGTTGTTGGTCGTGACGGCGATGACATCGTCCTCTGGAGTCGACGACGAGCGCATGAGCACCTTGCGGATCTCGAAGGTCTCGGCGACATTGCCGATGATGGCGTCTAGCTCGGGAAGCGACACCGTGGTGTTGGAGAAGGGGTTGTACAGCAAGTAGTTATGCTTGTGCCTGACGTCGGGCCTGGCGTCGACAACGAACGTCCCTGTGGCGTAGCTGAAGTTGTCAAAGGTGGGGGTGCGCCGGAACACGTCGTCGGTGCAGTCTAGAGCGAGCCAGGCGTCGGTCGCGGCGAGGCAGGTCGCGTTCTCGGGGAGGCCGGGGATCCGGTGGAAGAAGGCGCCGTCTTGGCCGGTGGTGCAGAAGGAGCCGTCCGGGAGCACGATCCATGGGGGCTGCTGGCACACAACGTGCCGGCGCGCGGCGGAGCGCCATGCGCGGCAGACGGCGCAGATGCGGGCGCGGTCGCCGGGGAACGGGAGGCGCGCGATCACACAGCCCAGGAGGTCCGTCGGGAGGTCGCGCCACCCTGCTGCGCAGGCCATTGTCGTCTTTGTTGTAGATCAAGTCGGCTTTTGATTTGCACAGCGGCGGCCGGCCGGTGTTGCGATATATATGTAGCGCACAACTTTAATTTCTTGATCGAGTCGGCTAGGAACTGCTCACGGATACGACATCGAACGGCAGCTTGCGGGGCAGAAAGTAAAAGCAGATGTGGATTCGGATACGGGGCTGCGCTTGGTGTGCCATGCAAGCACAAACCGATCGATGGAAACCCCCGCCACCAGACCTCCTCAAAAACATATTATTTCCAAATTAAATTCTAATTAAACCATTTTTCTTCTTTATAACATGATCTTCAAAAGAGACAAGACTACACTTAAGTATTTTTAGATAACATTTTTCATGAATCAAGAAGCAATGTTTTTTTTAGAGAATTTGCTTTACATGTACTCTACTCCTATTTCACTAAGAGAGAAAACAAAAAAAAACAACAACAATCCAAGTAAGGTACAAACAGGGAAACGCGTGTATAACCCCCTAACATTTCAAAGATGGCAACGTATCAGGTGCAAACCAACCTCCCCGTGCAAACTATGCAAACCTCAATCTGGACCACATGATCTTGATCCAAGGGTGCACGTAGAGAGAGGTGGGAGGGGGGATTTGCAAAATCACCGCCCACCCTTAATCACAGCAAGATCACTTTTGCAAATCCCCCCTCCCATCTCTCTCTACGCGCCCCCTTGGATCAAGATCATGTGGTCCAGATTGAGGTTTGCATAGTTTACACGGGGAGGTTGGTTTGCACTTGATACGTTGCCTTCAAAGATAGTCTACTTCACCCCTCACCTACAAAAACAGGTTTTATCCACCTTGATAAACTTTCCAAACCAAGCAAATTGTTGACGGATGATTTTTCATGCAACATGATATGCAAAGGCATGGGAGATCTGTTTTACTCCAGTGTAGGTAATAAATCTTGTGGTTCATGGTTTTCCAATCAATTTGACCTGAAATTGAAAAATGATGAAATTAATCTATAACATAAAGGAACTCATCGGCTGGGATCTCGAATTGCTCCAATCGTGCTATCGGCCATGGTTCAATGTGAAAACAATGACCATCGATTAGATTTCAGAATTGTTAATATATTGGATTTTATATCATTGTAAATGAATCATCGACTATTGAAGCCGATTTAAAGCCCACCAGGTCCGGCGGCATGGATCGATCGTGTTGTCTCGTCTCGTTTGTCTCTGTCGGGTGTCGGCTTTGGTTTGCCCAGCAGCGGTTAGTGTTGGGCGAAAGTTGTGACGATCGATCCATGCATGCGTGCGTGCTCTGTTTGATCTCTTGATCCGATCGAGTCGGGAATGAACTTATGGACATGATAGCTAGGCCATGGCCCGTCATTGGAATTCCAATACCAATACAAACTGGCAGATTGCAGAATTTTTTTGCCGAGTTACAAATTCATTAGCACTAACACATTGCTATCAATTCTTTAGACAATAATCAACGAATACTGAAAAAATCTCACTTTTGTATCCAACAAAGACAAGCACCAACCATACATCGTTCTTCCTCTCAGGGTCCCCACTGATGACTGAACTATAATGTAAAAGCGATGTTTTTCAACTTTATGTACTAGTAGAGCAAATAATAGGTTAAAAGGTGGTCCGAGAACTGACTAGCTTTTTTGTTTTGAATATTCAGAATTATTAATCTTTACCTATTTCTAAAGAGAGGATTGCTTCTTCCTTTTTTTTGGTCCGTCGTCCTCACAAATCCGACGTGTGGGCCTCATCGGAGACAAATTGGGATCAGATGAAACGGAACCGTGCACTAATCAGTTCTGTTGCCTAATGCCATGAGTCTAGCATCGCCTTTGTCACGAAGACTAGATTAGATTAGAATTAGATAAACCAGGAACCGTGCACTAATCGGCTTTGCCTACCGCCAGGAGTCTAGAACGAGTATGTTGGGAACCTACCGGGGAAACCAAACCTTCTCAAGGACCGTATGTATAATGGAGCGCAAGGACCCGCATCGTCAAATCCCAAGGTGTGAAGCATGGGTGCAAGAGATATAGGGATATGGCAAGGGACTAGGGTGGGTGGAGAGGCGTTGGATTACTCTAGCAAGGTCCTCGATTGATGATGAACTCATTGACTAATGGCCATCTCTACGTAACTCAGTGCCTGCCTGTTGGAACAGGTTGCCGTGGGACATGGTGTATCCGCGTATGCAAGGAAGACACTTCCGGATTGGAAGGTGAGAGATGAGCGAACTTAAGAATGGTTGGTAGCTTTGTTTTTATTAGGGATGTTGGTTGCTTTGTTGCCATTAGATTGGGCAATAAGACAATCAGTTCGAGCACCAGAGAGCAATGGTGGCCTCTGACTGCACGGGCAGCAGTGGATTTGGGCTTCTGGTGAGAAGAGACATGTCATATATGCTTGAAGGCGAAGTCGAGCATCTCTGGCGCGGACCATGGCTCCAGTCTGAGGCCGGCGACAGGCGTCGGTCTTCCCTGTCGGATGTGGCGGGTGAAAACCCAACCCATTTTGGGCTGGCATCGACGACGTCTTTGGCGTCATGACCTTCTTGAAGACGATGTCAGGCAATTCCGGCATGGAGGCTTCCTTCGGCGATGGCTACTTCCAAAAGATTCTTGGTCTCTACGTCCAACAGATTTTTTCCGAGGTCACTTCGTTGCTTAGATAGTAGCCAATGAATGGTCCTTGAGGTGGCGGCCGGTGTTGGCCGGGTTTGCACTTGCTTGGCAAATCAAAGTGGAGGTGACCAGATTCTTAGTTGCCGATCCGCTGAAGAAGACCGCTGAGGAGTGACGACAAGATTTGTATGTCTCATTCCCTACTCAATGATGACCGGAGACAGGTGATCGGTGTTCATGATGGATACAAGTGACCTCAATAGATTTTGGACTAGGCGGTCTTTAGTACTGATTTTCATGTACTAAAGTCTTTTAAGATATTTTCTTAGATATTTGTAATAAGCAAGACTGTGTGCAGTCACGCAGAGGCCGATAGGCTGTGTGCGTTACTGCAGAGGCCGAAATGTAATTCCATTTTCTAAAAAAAAATGCTTGAAGGGCTGTAGATTTCCAACGTGGATTGAATCCTTTTCCAATTGCCGATATTATACTCTAGCTCTACGTACTATTATACTGTTATAACAACCATGAATTATCTACCATCATATGAATCAATAGTTTTTTGGCGAAGATGAATCAAAACTATTTTTGTCATCTGTCCATGACAATGGTCCCTGTAGTCCGGACGTGCATTGGACTCTTGTGTGTATAAGATATATGAGTAATAGAATTTGTGATACCCATGAATACAATGGCTTAGACATGATCATTCTTCAATTAGTTACAAAAAGAAGAAACAGGCCACATCTTCTGCTCATTCATTATTTTTATTTGTCTAGCAATTAAACGGTTGATAATATAGCCCCACATAGATAACTTGTAACACGAAAACATGCATAAAACACGATAAGCTTACACCTTAAGGGGAACAAGAATTCAATCACATTGGGTCAGCACCGTTAAGAATTGAAGCTAATAAGAATTAACCAACCCCTTTTACCTCCAAGAACCCATCAATGGTAACTATCGCTAGGAGACGAAATGTTTTACCACCGAAGCAGGTAGGGACACATGTATATACATAGCCTCTTCTCCATAGAAGTCAGGTATTTTTCTTTCCCGTTGCAATGCACGGGCATAATTGCTAGTTCTACCATAAAGAACGAAAATAATTGAAAACGTTTCTCACCCGTTTTAGGCCCACCGTACCTCTCACGTTGGCCCCACCTGTCAGAACCGAGGGAAGTGGAAAAGGACAGGGACCTATAGAAATCGATACTTAGAAAATGATTCTGCCAAAAACATAAAGGGAAGTGGAAAAGGACAGGGACCTATAGAAATCGATAGTTAGAAAATGATTCTGCCAAAAACATATATCTTTTTTCACCGTTCACATTCGTACCCGCCCACGCATACCCGTTCAGTACGAGAAAAATACGTTTGCTGAAAAAAATAATCTTCATCGCTTGTAATCTCCTTCGCCTTCATGTCTGGGCTCGAGGCCCATCAATGCCATGGGCCACCTTGCCCTCTCGGGTCTCGGCCAGGGTCGATCTGCCGCTTCGCCTGGTCCTCGCCACGGCGGTTGCGCGCACGCCGAGGCTTCCTAGCCCCCCTCAACGCGCCCCCTTCCTTCATCTCTCCCACCTGGCCTCGACCTCACCGCGTACATATTGCTCCCCCACCTGCTGTGCCTCCACTCGACGACGACGCGGCGATCGATCCCCTGGAGGCGCGGTACACGGCGGTGAAGGTGCCGGTAGGTCCGTAGAAGGATGCGCTCCCCACCCAAGGTGCGGCTCGACGAGCTATCGGCCACACCGTTGAGTAGAACGCCGAGCTCTGCCGTGGCGTGGTGCCCTGACGCCGCGCTTCCCCTCCCGCTCCCCAGACCCCACCTGAGGTGCTCGTGGACCAGGAGCACGTCATGGGCCGTTGGGATGGCGATGACATGGGCCCTGTTTGGAACAGCGGTCCAGAGAAGCGCTTCTCAGATAAGCTACACAACTATTGAAAATACGCTTATTTGAGAAGCGAGTCTGGACTAGCTTCTGCGTTTTAGTACAAATGAGGGTGGTGGGGAGAAGCACGGCCAGAAAAAGCTGAAAAAACACACCATTTGGCTTCTAGTTTCAGCTTATTTTGGCCATAAGCAGAATTTAACCTGTTCCAAAAAGGGCCCTATGGCACGGTTGACCGGAGTTCGAGGACAGTGCGGTGTCGACGACGGGAATCTCCTGGTCCTTCGGCACCACGTGTGCGCGGCATTCTCACCGTCAAGGCCTTCAACACCATTACTGTCGTAGGGATCATGGTGCTTAGTTACCTGCAACCACAAGTAATTGGAAGATCGATTCCCAACTGTATCAGTTGAAATTTCACCTGTAATGTGATGAACCTCCACTAGTAGAGAAACCACATTCGGTTCCCCCTTTAGTCCCGGCCATATTTGGCACCGGGACTAAAGGGAGCATTAGTCCCGGGTCCAATTGGGGGGGCGCCTGGGGGGCCTTTAGTCCCGGTTGGTGGCTCCAACCGGGACTAAAGGGGGGCTTTTAGTCCCGGCTGGAGCCACCAGCCGGGACTAAAGGGGGTCACGCCCTCTAGTCCCGGTTGGTGGCTCCAACCCGGACTAAAGGGTATCTTTAGTCCCGGTTGGAGCCACCAACCGGGACTAAAAGGTCCTACAAATATCTTCTTCCTCCCCCAGCCCGGCCGAGCCATGAACACAGAGCTCGTTCATGGCGCCGGCCGGAGCATAGGGGAGGTCATGCCCATTTTTTCTCGGATTTTGAAGATTTAGCTCCTCCAAGTGGTCTAAAAGGAGCATATCTTCATCCTCTCATCTTTTACGGTTAGTATTTCTTGTTTCATCCTTTATACATAGAGAAATTTGAGTTTTAGTGGAATAGAGAAATGGGGAAGTTTTGTTTTTAGCACAATTTAGTTTTAATTTATATTTATAGTTTAGTTATTTATCCTAATTCATTTTTTACTTTATTAATTCATATTTGTACTTTAGTTAATTAGTTAATTCATATTTATAATTTAGTTAAGTCATATTGATACTTTAGTTAATTCATATTTATACTTATTTAATTGAAATTTATAATTTAGTTAATTCATATTTAAACTTTACTTAGTTCATATTTATAAATTAGTTAATTCATATTTATACTTTACTTAGTTCATATTTATACTTGAGTTAATTCATATTTATACTTTAGTTAATTCATATTTATATTGAGTTAATTCATATTTATACTTTAGTTAATTCATATTTATACTTTACTTAGTTCATATTTATACTTTAGTTAATTCATATTTATACTTTACTTAGTTCATATTTATACTTTAGTTAATTCATATTTATACTTTAGTTAATTTCATATTTATACTTTAGTTAATTCATATTTATACTTTACTTAGTTCATATTTATACTTTAGTTATTTTACTCACTTTGATTATAATTTATTGCTTAATGAATTAGGATGGTAATTTTTATTTATTCCAAAAATAAACTTACTATTTGTACTAATTAAAAATTGTCTAATCTTGCAGATGGACCGGCAATGGATGTATAACGCCGATAGACATTCGGGTGACTTCTTTCAAGGCATGCATCATTTTCTAGATGTGGCAGAGCAAAACAAGAAAAACGGATTCATGAGTTGCCTCTGCGGGGTCTGCAAGAACCTGAAGGAGCACAGTTCAAGAAAGGTCATTCACAGCCACTTGATTAGACACGGTTTCATGCCTGGCTACAGTTGTTGGACCAGCCATGGAGAAAGAGATGTTATAATGGAAGACGGAGAAGATGAGATTGATGACAACATTCTCGGATTTGCTGAATACCCTGCTTTTGTTGATACTACAATGGGCAATGCTGAGGAAGAGGATGGAGAAGATGCGCCTGCAGATGATCTTGGTCAGATGTTGCAAAATGCAAAGGACATAGGCGAAACTGAGAAGGAGAGGTTGAAGTTCCAGCGCATGTTAGAGGACCATCGCAAACCTTTGTACCCGGGTTGCGAAGAGGGACTCAAAAAAACTCGGGAGCACATTGGATTTGCTGCAATGGAAGGCCAAAAATGGTGTATCGGACAAGGGCTTTGGTGAGTTACTAAAAATGTGGTGAAAGAAGATGCTTCCTAGGGACAATGAATTGCCCTCGACAACATACGAAGCAAAAAAGCTCGTTTGCCCGCTGGGGTTGGAGGTGCAGAAGATACACGCATGTCCGAATGACTGCATCCTGTATCGTGGTCCCGAGTACGAGAAAATGGACGCGTGTCCGGTTTGTGGCGCCTTGCGGTACAAGATCAGAAAAGACGACCCTGGTGATGTAGAGGGAGAGCCTATCAAAAAGAGAATTCCTGTGAAGGTCATGTGGTATTCCCCTATAATACCACGCTTGAGGCGTTTTTTCAGAAACAAAGAGCATGCTCAGATGATGCGATGGCACAAAGAAGAGCACAAGCGAGACTTAAAGTTGAGGCACCCTGTCGATGGGTCCTAGTGGAGAAAAATTGACCGAACATTCAAAGACTTCGCTGAAGATCCAAGAAACATAAGGTTTGCTTTGAGTACGGACGGCATGAATCCTTTTGGTGAAATGAGCAGTAGCCATAGCACTTGGCCCGTGACTTTGTGTATGTACAATCTTCCTCCATGGCTCTGCATGAAGAGGAAATTCATGATGATGCCTATTCTCATACAAGGCCCGAAGCAACTGGGCAACGACATTGACGTGTATCTAAGGCCATTGGTTGAGGAACTTTTACAGTTGTGGGGCAAAAACGGTGTACGTATGTGGGATGAGCACAAACAAGAGGAATTTGACCTACGAGCATTGCTGTTTGTAATCGTCAATGACTGGCCGGCTCTTAGTAACCTATTAGGACAGACAAATAAGGGATATAGGGCATGCACGCATTGTTTAAATGATACTGAAAGCATTTATTTGAAACATTGTCGCAAGGTTGTGTACATGGGCCATCGTCGATGGCTTCCAATGAATCATCCGGTAAGAAAGAAAGGCAAGCATTTCAAAGGGGAGGCAGATCGTTGTCCCAAGCCTATGCATCGTGATGGAAAGTACGTATTTGCTATGGTAAAAGATCTAAAAGTTATTTTTGGAAAGGGGACAGGTAGCGTTGTGTTCCAAATGATAGTAATGGGATGGCACCCATGTTGAAGAAGATGAGTATATTTTGGGAGCTACCATATTGGGAAGTCTTGGAGGTCCGTAACGCAATTGATGTCATGCACCTGACGAAGAATCTTTGCGTCAACTTGATAGCCTTTCTAGGCACCTATGGTAAGACAAAAGATACATTGGAATCACGCCAGGATCTGCAACATATGGAAGAACGACATGCACTACATCCAGAAGAGAGGGACAATGGGCGAAATTACTTGAGTCCTGCCAGCTTCACTCTTAGCAAGGAAGAAAAGGAAAGCATGTTTGAATGTCTCAATAGTATCAAGGTGCCCTCTGGATACTCTTCGAACATTAAGAGAATAATAAATGTGCCAGAGAAGAAATTTACAAACCTGAAGTCCCATGACTACCATGTGCTCATGACACAGCTGCTTCCAGTGGCATTGAGGGGAGTTCTGCTAGAGAATCTACGATTAGCTATCGTAAAGCTATGTGCATTCCTCAACGCAATTTCTCAGAAGGTAATTGATCCAGACAATCTACTGAAGTTGCAGGTTGATGTGGCCCAATGCCTGGTGAGCTTCGAATTGGTTTTTCCACCGTCGTTCTTCAACATTATGACACATCTACTAGTTCATCTTGTCAAAGAGATTGAAATTCTGGGTCCTGTCTTCTTGCACAATATGTTCCCTTTTGAGAGGTTAATGGGAGTGCTAAAGAAATATGTTCATAACCGTGCTCGACCAGAAGCATGCATATCAAAGGGCTACGGAACAGAGGAGGTCATCGAGTTTTGTGTTGACTTCATCGATGATCTCAAACCGATTGGTGTCCCTGAATCACGGCATGAGGGGAGACTCGGTGGAAAGGGAACAATAGAAAAGAAGGTTGTTGGTACTTGGGATGATTATTCTTTCAACAAAGCACACTACACTGTTCTACAACAATCATCCTTGGTTATTCCTTATATAGATGAACACAAGGAGCTTTTACGCACTGAATTCCCGGGGAAGTCTGAGGCCTGGATTACACGTCAACACATTGATACTTTCGCCGGTTGGTTGCGGAAACATCTAATGCGCAATATGGACATACATGAACAGCTAGCATGGTTGGCCAGGGGTCCCTCCTTTACAGTCTTGACATTCCAAGGATATGAGATTAATGGGAATACATACTACACGGTATCCCAAGATAAAAAGAGCACCAACCAAAATAGTGGGGTCTGTGTAGATGCCCTGGACAGCGATGGGAACAAGGACACATATTATGGTTACATAGAGAAGATATGGGAACTGGACTATGGCCCTTTATTGAAAGTTCCGCTGTTTCGATGCAAATGGGTGAAGCTCAGTGGAGGAGGGGTGTCAAAAGACAATTATGGAATAACAACAGTGGACCTCAATAATCTTGGTTACAGAGACGAACCATTCGTTCTAGCCAAGGATGTGGCTCAGGTTTTCTATGTGAAGGACATGTCTAGTAAACCGAAAAAGCAAACAGAGAAGTCAAATGATGAGCCCAAGAGACACATAGTCCTTTCCGGAAAAAGAAACATCGTCGGCATCGAGGGTAAAACAGACATGTCGGACGATTATGATAAGTTTGACGAGATTCCTCCATTCACCGTGAATGTTGACCCAAGCATTCTATTAGCTAAAGAGGATGCTCCTTACGCACGTAGTGATCATAAGCAAGGCACATTCGTGAAAAAGAAGACTATTGCCGTTCTAGATCGTGATGTTTAATGTATTGTTATAACCATTATGTAAGATATTGAGCATGCACTCTTATATTATTAATTTATGCTTTTGTGATGAAGTTGTATTCAAATAGTTCTCAACACACATGTTCATATTAGCACATCTTGCTAGTAAATGAAATAAAATGTTTATATTAGCACAAATGTTCTCAACACACATGAACTAAAATACTAATATATATATATATATATATATATATATATATATTTGTCTGAGAATAATAATCGTAACATCAATCATATTATTATCACATATAGTAAATGAAAAAACTAATTGAAATATATTTTTTAGTAAATGAAATAAGAAACAAATTGAAACAAAAAACAAATTGAAAAATGAATGGGCTTTTAGTCCCGGTTGGAGGCTCCAACCAGGACTAAAAGCCTCCATCCTCTATAAAATAGCCGACCGGCCGCAACTCTGTGTTTTTTTGTTCATTCTCCGTCAGAGGGAGGGAGGTGTGCTCCTGATTTTTGTTTTTAAGATTTCAGTGCGCCGAGGTTTTTTACGGTTAGTATTTCTTGTTCATTCTCTAATCTTTCCCCAGTTAGTATTTTTTGTTCATTTCTTTGTACGTAGAGAAATTTGAGTTATTTAGTTTTTAGTTGCTTAGAATTTAGTTATTTAGTTTTTAGTTTTGTTTAGAATTTAGTTATGTAGTTTTGTTTAGAATTTAGTTATTTAGTTTTGTTTAGAATTTAGTTATTTAGTTTTTAAGATGTTGCTTAGAATTTAATTATTTAGTTTTGTTTTTGTATTCAGTATATAGTTTTTTTTGTGAGAAATATATAGATTCCAGTTAGAACAATGCCGAGGAGACAACGTCAGGTACCTCGTCGTGGTGGAGGGTGGGATAATCCTATGTTGATGCCACAAATAAACCCGCCACGAGAAGCACACGCTCCTGGCCTCGTTTTTACGGGAAACAACATTGCAGTGCCCACACCTAACGAAGCTCGTTTCAATTGGGTAACTTAATTATCTAGTGCTTAAATATGTACATGTCAATGTATTGAATATTTCATGCAATTTATTAATGTAACTTACCCATAGCAGATTATTTTGCCAATCAAATGGTTTAAAGATGCAGTAATGCACATCGCTCTTCGATGCCCATTGGTTTACAGAGAGGTGAATGAGAACACCAGGAGGGTTCTCATTTCTGTTGAGATTAGGCAAAATGCCTTACATGACCCTAGTGAGGGCCAAGTTGTGCATATCGACGTTGAATCGGGTGCCTGGCAACATGAGCATGTTGCGGCTTGTGACGCTGTAAGGCAAGCACTCTATCGAATCCAATTATTGGGTGGGCACGTTTTACCAGACTATAGCTTCTTCAAGATAAAAGCTCTTGAGGCGGGTGGCTTCCCCGTGACACAAATGGCTAAATTAGTTACCCCTGAATACGAATCCATCTACGTAAGTTAACTATGATTCTTTTTTTGAATTCCATGGTGAATGTTATGAAATAACGTGGTTTTGTTATTTTTATAGGATGACCTGTACTGTGGATACATGCATGTGTACTCCGGGTTACAACCAATACTAAAACAGGTACTTGATTACCTACGGTTCATATTCACTAAGCCATTTTCATATCATGTTAATGGTGGATTTCAAGCGGACACAACCCTGACACATGTGGACGCAAGTGGAACGACTAGGCAGACAAAAATTTATGACGAGGTTTTGGATAAACCATATAAGGCGGTTGATAGTGCGTTCATATGGGCACTTGATTACGTTGACAGATATCTAGGTGTTGAGATTGTTGACATAAACTATCCTTTTTATCTCATGAAAAAGAATGGTGTCGACGGAGATTAATTTAGTGTCGTGCATCATGTTGTAATAAGAATTATTATTAAATTTGTTGGACAAATTTTTATCATGTTGTAATAAAACTAATTTTTATTAAGCGCATTTTTGTTTCCCGTGCAAATCCAGCCCTCTTTTGGTTTAGTTTTAGTTCTTTCACTAAATAGACCAATATCTATTCATATATAGCATTATTACCAACAAAACTGCAAAACTTTAATAAATAACATTTGCATATATTGGTGCTTTCATAAACTATTAAATATGATAATGTAAGTGGTATTATTTTATTTATTAAATATTAGCCAAAAATTGATAATTGAAATAGTTGATGGGATGCATAGATTTTCTTAATAGACCACTCTATGCTCACAAGCATTGTCTCCATTATTTTTTTGCTTGTGTACATGATGATCATACAGTGGCAAGGTGTATCTGCAGCTAGGTAGTGACAGTCTGTAGCCATGAGACTCATGTCTTCCATAGCAATGTATTAACCAATAGTTGATGGAGAAGTAAAACAATCGAGAAGTAAAAATTCCATCAACAATTATTTAACATGGTTATGGAAGACATGAGTTTCATGGCTACAGACTGTCATTACCTAGCTGGGGGTTAACCTTGCCAATGTATGAACATCATATACATATGCATAACAGGTATGGGACAATACTTGTGAGTATTGTATCGAATATTAAGAAAATATGTGTACATCATATCAACTAGTTTAATTATAGATTTGTTTTGCTAATATTTGATAAATAAATATTATATAACTCATATTAGCATGTTTACTATTTTGTAAGCTCTAATATAAGCAGCTGTTATTTTTTAATTTTTTGACAATTTTTCTGGTGATAATGATATATATTAATGAATTTTGGTGTATTAGTAAAAGAAATAGAACTAAAATAAAAGGGGCTGGATTTGCGCGGGAAGCAAAAACGCAGCCCCCTTTAGTCCCGGGTCGTAACACGACCCGGGACTAAAGGTGTTTTCCCGCGCGAAAT
>CM014275.1:62079341-62091517 GCA_004135705.1 Alloteropsis semialata
CCGCCGAGTTGAGCCTATGCCTACCTTCCCCATCCACCCCTCTCCATCTCCGTACACTTCGATTTGGTTTTGGTGGCCGGAGTCGCCATCTGGCCGAGCTCCGGGAAGCTCTAAGCCGCTGCCATGGCAGACGAGAGCACGAGCTCTCTGCTTCTTGTTTCCGTATCCCTTTATACCTGTCTCCTTCCTTTCTTTTTTTTATTAACCCGGCACACCACGAGCTAGCAAGGCCCATAAAGCACCCACCAGCCCATTTGCCATTCGAAACGCCAAAACAAAATCCACTCAGCCAATCACGTAGCTCCTAAGCACTCACGGTTTATCCATTTCCGAAATTAATTAAACACCCAATATCTTAAATACAATATCTCACTCATTGGAGCTCCAAATAACTTGATTCTTTTTCCTAAATTCCTCTAAAAACATAATCTATACATTCCTTTCCTTCTTTTCCTTTGTTGAGCTCATTTTGTTTGTGTTTATGCTGGCTTGTGTTGTTGCTGGTTGTGATATGCTCTGTTTAGATGATAAGCACTGCTAGAATGCTTAGGAACTTGTTACTCTTTACTTAATTAATTATGACTACATTCTGTTTTATCAAAGAATAAAGGGACTATTAATGTCATCTGCCATCTGTCTCAAGCAGATGAGCAAAGGCGTCTGTCGGCTTAGCATGACACTTCGGCTTATGGAGCCAAGGGTGGCCAGGCAAACTGGTAGCACCGAGGGACAAAAGTCTATGTGTTCTTCCTAGCGTGCATAGGAATCCATCATTACTACCAAATTCAATAGTGACAAATATTTTAATGTGAAAAAAATATTCCATGATCCGTACCAACGCACGGGCACTTTGCTGATGCTACCATATCCTTCAACTAATGTCACTTTACGTTTGCACAAACAATCATGGAGCTGGCCACTTGGTTGACAATTATTTAAATTTTCAGTCTATAGCAATGATAAAAGGATAATCTGACAAATGGAGCAGGATGACAACAAAAGACCCTGTAGTTTTAAAGTTTTAAACTATAGAGGCTCCCTACAATAGATTTTAATCGCAACATCAAATCAAATAATAATATCCTTCTTTCTAATCAGAATTTTCTCTCAATTGACTAAACGTTTCAGAAACTTCTCAGATGGACAAATCAGTACTATGAAGGTTTTCAATCTCAAAGTAATCGATAGTAACGGAGTATTGAATTGTTAATAGTAACAGAGTATTTAATTGATGTCACTTAACTGGATGTTGTAAAAACTGCAGATTCCAATTTATTTGGATTCACAGTAGACTACGGCACATGCATGAAACCAACAATTCAATACTCCGTTACATTGACCCATGCCCACCTAATGAACCTTTATCACTCTGCTAGTGCCTAGGCCCTAGTGCAGGCAATTAAGTGAAATGCATCCGGTATACAGAGCAACATACTAGTCATCTGCTCTGCTTGGAGGATCAAGTTATCCATGATCCATTCCATAGAAGCAAAACTCTACTGTGAATCCAAATTGAACTGCCACACTCACCAAATCTCCTAATTTCTGTTCTCATATCCAGATCATGACAGAAACCACTAGTCATCTTTTTGTTATACTGTAATTTATAAAAGCATCTGGCATTTCAAATGTCTTGAATGCAAGCAACTACACTATATGCTCAAAGGAAAGTATCAAGACCAGGTATCAGAAAATAGAAAAAACACTGTAGACTCCATAAAAGAGCCTTGGTTAGTGACATGATCAAACTTACTGCAAAGATTCTTCCACAAGACCACAATGTAACTAAATTAACCCTGAATTCTCGACCAAATGATTTAAAACGTTCTTTACTAAAATTGTCTCACCAGTGAGAACAAGGTAGAGATCACCTGTGGCAATTCATCGAACAGCTCTGGTGCAGTGAGAGATGAGTGCATTTGTGGCAGCTAGAAGTGTCAATCCGAGAACAGCATTGCCCCTACCCATTTCAAGAAAGGTATGATTGGACTGAAGTGATGCAAAGATGTTGGAAAAGATAGAATCCAAATAAATTGGAATCTGCAGGAAGGGTGTAAACTTTGATTGATTTCAGATGCACCGTGCAACTTTTCTTGGTGGCCCATCATCGTGGTGCAACAGTGTTGGGCTTGCACAACGGAGAAACGTAATGCTGGGTCATTCATCATGGACAATTGGCCATGAAGAGAAAGAAAAGCAAAACTGCAAGATTGACTTAGGTTGAAGTGAAACCACTTTGTTCACTTTGAGCTAGCGGGTCAGCTAGAATCCTCAGCCAATGGATCAAAAGTGTGATTTTTCTTGACTCCCTCTCATCCAACAATTTTTTTTGACACGTTATAATTAATATTTAAAAGAGTAAAATGTACCCTAGGTCTCTAAACTTGTAGTGTGGGATCATCCAGGTCCTTGAACTCCTAAAATGCACATCCACGTCCTCAAACTTGTTAATCAGTTCATCCCAGGTCCACATCACTACCAAAACATGTATTTGGACTAGATTGCAAATAGCGAGATTTTTATAGAAGGTTATGAGCAAGACCTTGGGAAAATTCGAACAACAAAACTTTGGAGAAATGTTTTTGGAAAACAAATTGGCTGCACGAGCCGTCGGCCCCACCCACAACGCCGTCTAGCAAGTGCCCGGCGACTTCCTTGAGCACCTTCTGCACCACGGCTTCATATCGCAAGAGGCCTCATCTACTCGGATTATAGCCAAATATCTCGGGATATGCTTGTAATCAACTTGCCTTCAATTCCATGTACGGCACGCTAGTTAAAGATAGATCCTAAACGGACTTGTAACCCAAGGCACCAAACTACATAAGGCCGCCGAGGGATGACCCGCAGGGTACGACAATCATCAATCCTACAAACCCTAGCTTTGTAACCCTTGCGAATACATGCAAACTAACTATGAAAAAAACTCACTTTGTGTATCTCCAACACTATCTCCTCCTGCTCCATAGCTGTAGCTGGTTCATCTTCATTAACCGGAATTGGTGCACTAGAATACAAGATGATACTTTCTACATCTGTCATGCAGAAATTCAACTTAGGTGCAACATCTGCATCTATATTATCACGAATATCCTCCTTTGCAGACTTCAACTTTGCGTAGATGCCTTTGGCTAGATCAGGTTGTTCACATGAAACAACAACCAACAAAGCCTATATTATAAAAATGAAAAATCTCATGTAAAAAAAGTTAAAATCTATATATTTCAAAAGTACATACTACCATTTTCATGGATTAATCGATATGATCGGGGTACATTTCATTCTAGCGCTTGAAGACTACCCTTCATTATTCTTGATGTCACTTGTACTCCTGTGCTAGGCTCGTACCAGTTCAAGTACTTAGCATAGTTTGCATCACATTGCAAATGCTTTTCAGCTGCTACATATGTAGTGGCATCATTCCACGCCATCACAAAAGGCCCCAATTGTTTTCCCTGGCTAGCATGAAATGCGTCCATGTCGTTTTAAGGTGCAAGATAGAAATGAGAACAAATATTAAAGAGATGGTACACAAATTTAACAATATGGAAAATGGGATGCTCACTCTGGGAGTAAACAACTTCCGTGTGTTTTGTGGCTGACATAGAATGTCCAGATTCTGGTGGGAAAGCTTGAAACTTCACAAACTGGCGGATAGCTCGCCACGGATTAAGTTTTCAACACAACAATCGTAGACTAAAGGTCTCATTGTGCGGAAGTAACTCACATCTTGAGTGTGTATGGTATCCTGTCATCGCTGTGAGTTACCAATTTCTTCTTGGGACACCATACACCTACCCAAGATGTGAGCTACTTCCACACAATGAGACCTTTAGTCTACAATTGTTGTGTTTAAAAACATAATCTTCAGCGAGCTATGTGCCAGTTTGGGAAGTTTCAAGCTTTCCCTACTGAATCTGAACATTCCGTGTCAGCCACAAATCACACGTAAGTTGTTTACTCCCAGATGAGCATCCCATTTTCCTTATTATTTCATGACCCATTTGTGTATCATCTCTGTAGTCTTTGTTCTCATTTGTATATTGCAACTTGAAATGAGATGGACATATTTCATGGCTAGCCATGGAAAAAGTTGAAGCCTTTTGTGACGACGTGGAATGATGCCACTACATATGTAGCAGCTGAGAAACATTTGCACTATGATGCAAACTATGATGAGTACTTGAACTGGTATTAGCCCAAGACACGAGTACTTGTGACATCCAGAATAATGAAGGGTAGTCTTCAAGCTAGCTGGAATGAAACATACCCCGATCATATCGATCAATCCATGACCATGGTGGTATGTACTTTCGATATATATAGTTTTTTACTTTTTTATATAAGTTTTTTTTATAATATAGGCTTTGTTGGTTGTTGTTGTATGTGAACAATCTGATCTAGCTAAAGGCATCTACACAAAGTTGAAATCTACAAAGGGGGATATTGGTGATAACATAGATGCAGATGTTGCGGCTAAGTTGAATTCCTGGCTGACAGATGAGGAAAGTATCATCTTGATCTATTCCAATGCACCAATTCCGGTTAATGAAGGTGAACCAGCTGGATCTGTGGAGCAGGAGGAGATGGTGTTGGAGGATACACAAGGTGAGTTTTTTTTCATAGTTAAGTTTATGTTTCAATTTTATTGAACTTGTTAGATCAAAAGTCTACAAAAAAATTTGATGTATGAGAGATCACATAAGATATCAACAAGTCAAGGCTAAAGTTGCTGCATGTGATTGGCGCACCAAATGGACTGGACGCGGATGTTTTAAAAGGATCAAATAAGGCACTTAGTGTGAGCCATGTAATACTTATGCTGATGGATGTAGAACTTATACTGATGTGATCCTAATTCAAGCTTTGTGGACATAGCTAGATACTTCGTGTGTATAGCTTGCCATTGGAAAATCCTAAGGTGGGGTTCGAATAACAACTTTATGTTCCAATGTCTCTAGATGTTTCAGCAGCTTTTCAAGTGTTCTTATCGGATTTGGGGTTCGTCCAGTCCACCAAGCGGCTCCCCACGGTGGTAGATTTGTTTGGAGGGGGATTGCAGAACCGTGATCTCAATGGTAACCCACGAACACAGGGATTTATATAGGTTCGAGCTGCTATATAGCGTAATACCCTATGTCGTGTGTTTTGGTGGTTGGTTGTATTGATGGGTTTGCAAGAACAAGGAGCTTTCACAAGGGTTACAGAGCTAGGGTTTGTAGAATTGATGATTGACGTACACTGGGGCCATCCCTTGGTGACCTTATATAATTCGGTGCCTTGGGTTATAAGTCAGTTTAGGATCTATCTCTAACTAGCCTGTCGTACATAGAATTGAAGTCAAGTCGACTACAAGCATATCTACAGATATCCGACTAGAATTCGATTAGATGGAACGTCTTGGGAGTCCCACATCGTCTTGCACCATGCTCCTCACGTGAGTCCTATCGGGCCGGACCTTCTAGGAGTTGGCCGGCTCCTGGGCCATTGGTATACCCATGTGTGTACCTCTGTCAAGCCCCCGAGTAGTGCAGGCTTAAGATCCAATCTACTAATAAAGCCGACTGGTTATGCCTGCACCGCCGAGTGTTTTTTCTTCAACTGATGGATCTGAAGCGTTGCAGTACTCTTTTGTATTACAAAAGAATAACGGTAATGCTACGGATAGGCCGTCCGACGTTCCATCTTTCGATCGGACGCACGCATCCACCATCTGTTCTCTCCTTCACGCATCTTACGGCTGAAATGCATCCCGCCTCCTTTTTCTGCTTATACCAGCTATTCCAGTCTATTCTTCCTCATTTCACACATGCCCGTTCTCTCCCAAACAGAGCATGGCGACATCAGCAATGAGACTGTCTGGGCCGGCGAGAATGGTGGCGGCGGAGGCTACCGGCGGCGACACATCCAGCAAGGTGGAGAAGTAGGGGGTGGCCTCACGCACCCACGGTCGCCATGTGCATCGCTCCGATTCTACCACCATGGATCCGGCGAACGGTGGTGTTTCTGCTTGGCCGATGCAAGCGGCAAATACGATTCAGGCGATGACGAAGAAGGGGTCAAGGATCCCAAGTGAGTTCATCATGGTTCTACATCTCTAATCCTGCTATTTGACTAAGATGCTTGTTTTGTTAGGGTTTGGGTTGATTTAGGGTTTAATTCTGTCCTCATTTCTTACGAGAAATGTTGGGATTCTAGTTGTGTAAAATCTACAGATGTGTAGGCTTTGTTTGACGATCTCATGGAGATAGCATGGATTTTCAGCATTTTTTGCTAGGCTTGCTATAGACAGTCAATCCCTAGTACACATAAATCACCTCATCTTATGAACTGCAACATTTTTTGTTTATATTTTTGGGACTATGGATGTAATATCCCTAGTTCGAATTTTGGTGAATTTAAAATTTTTGTGCAAACTTGACTGAGAACACAAACGTGAAGTAAATCTTACTCTGGAAATTATTAATAATTAAATTATGTGCCTTGCATTAGGGTATTAATGTGTTAGAATGATTTGGCTTTTCTTGGTTTCATGAGATTGCTTGAGTGGAATTCGAATTTGAAATCAAACCATTCAAATTCGAATTCAAAGCTAACTATACTAATTCTAAAACCACCCAAACCCCTAACTCCTAAACAGGCCAAAACTCCCAGACCCGGCCCACCTAAACCCCAAACCGGCCCGAACTCCCTTCCACCTTTTCCTCCTCCGCGCGGCCCAGCGTCGGCCCAGCACCGCTCGGCCCGCGCGCGACGCCGTCCTGTTCTTCTTCCTCGTCACGCAGCCGCGCGCGACGCCGCTCCTTTCCGCCCGCGCGCGCCAGCCCCGCGCCAAGCGCCGCGAATCGCGCTGGGCGTAACCACCGGCCCCACAAGCATGTGCGCCTGCCCCCTCTTGGATTCCTTGGCCGCCAAGAAGCCCTCCCCATCCGAGCCGCCTACAAAACCCCCTCTCCCCCTTCCTCTCCGGCAAAACCCCAATTCCCCTGGGCGGAGCCCTGCCCAATCCACCTCGAACCGTTCCCGTGGAAGGCGAAGGTGAGGAGGAAGTGGAGGAGTGGAGGAAGGGAGCCGCCCGAGGAGGAGAACGCCGCGACGTCGTCCACGCCGAGCCACCGCACCGCCATCGCGCCGGAGTCGAGCAAGAGGAGGAGACGCCGTCGAGCTCCGCGAGCAGAACCGCAAGCCGATCCGCAAGTCCCGCAACACGATCGCGCTCATCTTCTTCATCCTAAACCCGTGAGTCCTCGACCCCCTCCACCTCGCCGTGTTCGCCATGGCGGCCATGATGCTCTGCTCCGTGGTTTCAAACTCGTCGCCGTGTTCTGCCCGGCCTTCGTGCCGCTTCCCATCTTCTGCAGGAACCCCAACCGAGCCCTTCTCTTCCCTTCTCCCTCTCTGTTTCCGTTCGCCGCCCGGTGCTCGCCATGAACAGAACACGCCGCGTCGCTCGCCGTTCTAGCACACAGACCCCTCTTGATCTTCTCCGAACCCAAGTCCTTGTTTCCTTCGCGTGCGCACCACGGGCAGGAGGCCCGGGTCACGCACGAGGAGCTCCGCCGCCTTGGATCCTTGCAGCCGCTCGGCGCTCGCCGTGATCGCCGCGCTCGTGTTCCCCGCCGCTTCGCCGTGCTCTTTCCCAGTTCCTAAGCCCCTTTGCTCGCTTCCAAGGACCGCGTGCACCACGGACAGGAGGTCCGGGCCGCGTGCACGACATCTTTGACGCCCTGATCCTCGCCGCCGTCGAACGTTCGCCGCGCCCGCGCTCCGTTGGCGCGCCGCGAACGAACGCCGGAAGCCACACCAGAGACCACATGTGAGCCAAACCGCATAATCCACACCGGATCCGACCGCCTTCCCGTGTCGCTGCCAAGTGGGTCCCGGACGCCAGGGACGCTGACCAACGGGCCCCACCCTGTCAGCCGCTCACTCCTCCACCAAAATCGCAACCGGGCCGTGGGCCGAATTCGCTCGGCCCGTTAAACCTTTTCCCCTCCTTTCGGACCGGATGCAAAAGTCTGTTAATTCCCCTTTAACTTCTGAGGCCCACAACCGAACCGGCCCAAGTAAAGCCCGCGAACGGCCCTTTATCCTTTTTCCTATCTGACAGCTCGGTCCCACACGTCAGCCTCACACAGTCACTGACAAGCCGGCCCCACATGTCATTCTCACAGACCCACTGACCGGTGGACCCCACCCGTTGACTGTTGACCGTTGACCGTTGACCGGTCAACGCTGACGTCATCATGACGTCAGCAGTGGCCGACCCCACTGATGACGTCATGCTGACGTCAGCATGCCACGTGTCGCGCCCTGGTGCTGCCACGTGTCATTGTTTTTCTTTTTCTTTTTCGGAATTACAGAAATAGGATTTAGCTAAGAAAATTCATAATAAATTCATCCTAGCTCAGAAAATTATGAAACTAGTCTCTAAAAATTCCTAAAATCATGCTCTACGCGTTAGAACAGGAGTTTAGTGCTTTTGGCTCTTTTTGCTTCTTCTTTGGAGTTTATTTGAATATAGGTCCGATGTATTTTATTTCTCGTGATTAGGATCAGCTGAGGAGGATCCAGGAAGAGACGGCTTCTACCACTTCACCGAGAAACAAGCTGAAGAGTACCACTACTTAACGCAAGGTTCACGCCCATCCGTCTTTGAATCCTATTTAGGCATTGCAACTAGTATGCTAGCGCTTTACTTTATCGCATGATGATGATCCTGACCTATTGCATAGCCTTGTTTAATTACCGTATTCCTTGATGAACCTGCTTTACTTTGATGCGATGCTTGCATGTGTTATGGGATGGTTGTGATAGGATTCTTGGCGTGTGTGGGGCAAAAACCCGGGAAAGGAGTAAGGGGTTTTGGGAACTTTGCGGGGGTGAGCAGATTAACTCGATCTTCGTATCGAGGGCTTGGGGTGTGTGCTTGGGCACATCCTGTGTGGTACCTGTGGCGGGTACACGTTCTATGCGTTACTTGAGGAGTATGGCGGCAATACCTGTAATGGGTGCGCGATGCGGACCACTGGAGGTGGATACGCTATTTTGACGGTGACGCTCACCCCGGCACCAAAAACCGAGTTGGATTGGCAACTGGAGGAAGGAAACCCGTGCCCACCACTTACATCTACTGGGGGGTGTTCCAGCCAGCCTAGTTTAGTGCGGTACCCGGACTGTAGGAGTTAGCGGAAGTGTGTGGGGGAAAAGGCGGAGACCTTTGTCCCCCGAAAGAGGCTCATACCCCGGGATCTGGCCACCGCGGGGGAGGCCATCACAGTTCTCGGGCACCGAGTTGCGTCCTCAGTGTATCCTAGGCCGGGAAAAGCAGGAGGGTACCGTTCACTGGCTAGGGTCTGTGCTGTGGGTTGTGTCTCAGTCGGGTCATGACCGACTTGCAGCCCGAGTGGGTCCAGGGGTACAAACTCTGCAGAGTATAATCTTTACGTAAAGCCGAGTCCACGGTTAAGGACAGCCTTCCCACCTTCCTTTCCGCCATTGTTTTAGGGATTTCTACCTCCCCTCTAGAGTAGGGCCTGCCTCGGGCAGTTGAGATGTGAAGGGTGGGAGCTTTCACATCGCCTAGAGAGTGATGAGTGGAAGATTTTGGTGACGGGTACCTGGTGAGCCAGGATTGCTCGTAGGTGATGTGAGAATGGTTTTGGGATGAAGATGCTGCTTGCATAGGATTAACCTTAAGCCTATCCTTGATATTTCTTATACTAGAACTAGGCCACTTAAAGCTTGCATTACGGATGGTGACGTGGAACTGTTCCATTCCTTGGGAACAGCTTATGATGATGCAGGATACGAGAGCGAGTACGACAACCACGCTGATGGTTGGTACGATTGAGGTTGCGGCTATGCTCAAGTTGAAGAACCTGTGGGGATGATCGCCAAGGCAGAAGAATAGCTACCGCTTCGCTTAGTATTTCATTTTGTCGCATTTAGCCCAAGAGGCTTGTAATAAACGTACTTCCAGAGTTATCCACTATTGTAAGACTTTTATGTAATGATTTATACTTTTATTCGAAGTATGGATGTGATAATCCGCTGGAATGAGTTCTGTATGTGTTAGCTGTTGATCCTGGGACTAACACAATGGTACAGGGATTCGGATTCATAGAAATATGAGTCCGGGTCGTTTCAATGGACTATCACTGGCATTTTTGTTTTAATTCAGGGAACATTATGCAGTTGTGGAAAAATCATGCAGTAGCCTTCATCTCTTATCATGGATTAATTTTAGTATGGTTTTTTTCAGGCATACTTTTAGTTTGGACAATATATGTGCATGATGAGGTTACTGTTTGTCCTTTTTATGTTTGTTTGTTTGCAATAAAAACACTGTGCTGGGCTGTAATTGAGAAAATAAGATCGATGTCCAGTTTTATGATTCACGTGCTTTTTCAGTGTTTAACATAGATTGATCAAAGACTGTCTTTATTCTGAGATTACTGCTTGTTTTGTGTTGACATTCATGCGCCAGATTCATGTGCTAAATTCTAGCTTACATTTCATAGGCTATATTTCATATTTTGTTGATCATAGATTGGCCATATACATTAGTACATACCTCAGGTCCTCAGCTTTTTTTACTCAGAAGAGAGCAGATTTCTGTTGGCCTGGCTGCTTTTATGTACAGTTTGTTGTGTATCCATTTGAAACATTTGATATGTGTAGAACCCATTTATTAGAACTATCACTCATGGTGTTTAAATGCTTACGATCATGTATCTATTTTCAGTAATGCTATAGATAGGGCTTCCGTCAGACGCGCCATCCACTGTCCGCCATCTGCATTTGAATCCACAGCTGCGAGTCACCCCAAGTCCATTTTTTGTGCCAATTTAGTCTATATATGATTTTAGGCGTGCAAATATACCATATTATCTGTTTTGTGTCATGGATTAAGATATGCATTACTGATTAGTACTGGTTTATCTCATGGCACAAGGCTGTTTTTGGTAGTGAAACATCTACAGTTCCTTTCAGGCTTTCGTATCTAGTTAGCTTGACATATACCCCTGTTGTTTAGATATGTTTTTTCTCAAGATGGCTAGTACGTTCATGTTTTTATCTTACCTTTTCACCTTTTATATTTCTGCAGCCCAGAATTGTGGATTACAGGAATTTGGTTGTATGGGCCCTACTACTCTCTTCATGCAAAGAGGTCAAAACAATATGAGTTTGTCGCAAAGTATTGCAACAAGGAGGACGGAAAGTAATAACACATCTGTCGTAGTTCTAGGATTTTCAGATTCTATTTATCAAAGAGTAGCACTTTCGATTTTGGCTCTTTTTCCACGGAGTCTGTAAGTTTCAGCAAAGGAATGGGTAGCTTTGTACACCATCATGTGCCAAGTTATGTTGCAGTAGGGATTTGACATTGTTTCAGATACTATAATGAAATGTTGCAATTATGATGTCTTCTATGTGTCTGTCAATCAATGTTTCACATGCTTACGGTACCTTTTTTCTCAAATTTTTGGTTCCTTATATACTTAGTTGTCAGCATACCCTTCTGTTCACAACATTTTTTATGTTTCACGTGTTGCCATCAAATGTTTCATCCACCCTCATCCTATTTTGCAAATATGCTTACAAGGTTTTTCTAACTACAACATTCATGAACAATGTTTGCAACAATGAAACTTTTATAATGCAACATCTACACTCAGGGCGAATACATCGCAGAGATAGCTTGCTAGAATTCGTTGCCTTGCAAGTGGTAATTTTCCTCCAAATTCTGCCACTCAATCCCAAATTCCTCCGGTGTTTGAGTCCGGTTCACACGGTGGTCAAACTCAATGGCAAAGTCTTCTTTCTCACTGATTAGCCAGGCAAACTTCTTCCTCTAGCAACAAGAAACTCCCAACAGTATACTTTGCAGATGGTTGTTTATACCGACAATTGGTGCAAAGGGCTTGTCGTATCTGTTTGTACAGTATGTTGTGTCGAAGAATAAGCAGACGCTAAAACTCTTGTGCAGATCCCTTGTCCTTCCATCCACCCAGAAAAGCCCTCTGGCTGCATTGTCAATCATTCTTGCATAATAGAATGAAGGGCACTCAGCCTGCTGCTTCTGAAAATATTCCAATGTCGCGTCCATGTCTCTAAAGTCAAACCCTCCTCTTAGGTCTATCCTCACGTTCGACACATCTTTGATAGTAAAC
>CM014275.1:62094207-62108685 GCA_004135705.1 Alloteropsis semialata
CCCCGCTGTTCACGAGTCCCAGCGGGAACCGTGCTGGCGAGGTGATGCCCTGACGAGCGGATTCGGTGAGCTCAATGCACTCACCGATGGAGGCGATGGCGTGATCCAAGTCCGCCTCGAACTGGCGTTGGCGTGCAGCCCATCGGCGTCTTCGTTGTTCGGGTGTCTCCTGCGCCCTGGGTGGTCGAGGCGGAGTGGACGAAGCAGTCGGCGGTGTAGGAGACGGCGTGTTCCCTTCAGATGGCGGGAGAACAACGCCGGCCGTCGCGGTCACCGAGTGGTTGGCGATGGTTGGCGACGGAGTGGTGATGGTGACGATCCCGTCTGGCGCAGCGTCGAGTCGTGGCGCTGTCTCCTCCGGGGTGGCGTCACGGGTGAAGGAGAGCTCTCCCTCGGGCCCAGCGGTGAAGACCATGGATCCGAAGAAGAACATGGCCCCCTCAGCGATGGAAATCTTCGTGGTCGCCGGCGTGATGACGGCGGAAGTGAATGCCATCGAGCTTGCAGATTGATCTCGTCGATCAACCCCTACCTGGCGCGCCAACTGTCGGATGTTTGGACCCGGCAGTCCACACAAGGTAGCCTACGTGGTTGATTTGTTGAGGGACAGATCGAGGATCAGAAGTCGATGGTAACACAAGACGCAAGGATTGAACAGGTTCGGGCCGTCGAGATGACGTAACACCCTACGTCCTGTGTTGGCGGCGATTGTATTGCTGTGTTTGAAGTTCCTGGAAGGATCTCCGTAGTTGGGTTCTGTCCTAGGGTTGTAGAGGTTGTAGTTTTTCGTGCTCTGGAGGGGGGTCTCAGGGCGCCTTATATAGTCCGGCTGCCTTGAGTTACAAGTCGGCCAGAGATCGTAACCTACCCGAATTACAAGGATTTGATCCTATAACGATTACAGATATCTTTCCCTATAATTCCGGCTAGTTTATCTTGATCTCCGATCTTCTTGCGGGATACGCCGTGTGCTTTCCTTGCTGCGCGCGTCGTCGCGCCCATTCGGTTCGCCCGACTGGTGGGCCCCCGACTGGTGGGCCAGCCAGTCCGACAAACCGATCCAGATGTACTCGGATTGGGCCGTCCTTTGATGGTTGGGCCAATCCGCCTGCTGGGTACCCCTGGGGGTCTACCCCCGACATCTTCAGGGCTCCACTTCCACAGGCAACACTTGAGCATAGCACAGCAACCTTCTCACCAACTCTACCAGAGTTGGTCCTGCACTTTGGGCCTTTACCTGTTCATTCACAAACTGCCCCCAAGGATTGGGACAGGTCCGCGTCACCATCCGTAATGCAAGCTTTTAAGGTGGCCTAAATCTAGTATAAGAAATATCAAGGATAGGCTTAAGGTTCATCCTATGCAAGCAGCAGCATCTCCATCCCAAAACCATTCTCACAACACCACGAGCAATCCTGGCGCACCAGGTACCCGACTCCAATATCTTCCACTCATCACTCTCTAGGCGATGTGAAAGCTCCCACCCTTCACATCTCAACTGCCCGAGGCAGGCCCTACTCTAGAGGGGAGGTAGAAATCCCTAAAACAATGGCGGAAATAACATGTCACCCAAGAATCGTCCCTTGTCCGCGGACGGCGGCTATATATATAGATTATACTCTGCAGAGCTTGTACTCCTGGAACCACTCGGGCTGCAAGTCGGTTGCAAGCCGACTGAGACACAACCCACAGCACAGACCCTAGCCAGTGAACGGTACCCTCCTGCTTTTCCCGGCTTAGGATACACTGAAGACGCAACTCGGTGTCCGAGAACTGTGATGGCCTCCCCCGCGGTGGCCAAGTCCCGGGGTATGAGCCTCCTTCGGGGGAACAAAGGTCTCCGCCTTTTCCCCCACACACTTCCGCTAACTCCTTACAGTCCGGGTACCGCACTTAACTAGGCTGGCTGGAACACCCCCCATAAGGTGTAAGTGGTGAGCACGGTAAGTCCTGGGGCAAGGTATAACCAACTCGGTTTTTGGTGCCGGGGTGAGCGTCACCGTCA
The DNA here is from genome assembly GCA_004135705.1 of Alloteropsis semialata. NCBI lineage: Eukaryota > Viridiplantae > Streptophyta > Magnoliopsida > Poales > Poaceae > Alloteropsis > Alloteropsis semialata. The sequence goes on from CM014275.1 coordinate 62,096,213, forward strand.
AATAGCGTATCCACCTCCAGTGGTCCGCATCGCGCACCCATTACAGGTATTGCCGCCAAACTCCTCAAGTAACACAAAGAACATGTACCCGCCACAGGTACCACACAGGATGCGCCTAAGTTCGCACCCCAAGCCCTCGATACGAGATCGAGTTAAGCTGCTCACCCCCGCAAAGTTCCCAAAACCCCTTACTCCTTTCCCGGGTTTTTGCCCCACACACGCCAAGAATCCTATCACACCCACCCATACACATGCAAGCATAGCAAGTTCATATCACCAAAGTGTAACAGGCTTAACAAGGAATACGGTAAGTAAATAAGGCCATGCAATAGGTCAAGCATCATCAGGCGAGAAAGTAAAGCGCTAGCATTCTAATAACAATGCCTAATAGGATTCAAAATACGATGGGCGTGGACACCTGTGACTTTACGATCCAAACTCATCTTGATGTAGTCGTACAAGTCTTCACTTGCCGAAGTCCAAGTTGACGAAGTCCACGAAGTCCTCTGGATCTTCCTTGGATCCTAGCACACGTTTGCATAAATAAACAACGGCTTCTAATGCAAATAAACTCCAAATAAGAAGCAATAAGAGCCAAAAGCACTCAACTCCTGTTCTAACACGTAGATCATGATTTTAGAAAATTATAGAAACTGGTTTCATAATTTTCTGAGTTAGGATCAATTTATTATGAATTTTCTTAGATAAAACCTATTTCTAAAATTACGAAAAAGGAAAAGAAAACACACCGACACGTGGCAGCCTGAGGGGGTGACACGTGGCAGCATGACGTCAGCAGCGGGGTCCACCACTGCTGACGTCGGCATGACGTCAGCGTTGACCAAGTCAACGGTCATTGTTGACAAGGTCAACAGGTCAGCCGGTCAGCGGGACCCGCATGTCAGTGACACCGTGTGTATGACAGGTGGGCCCCGGCGGTCAGATGGGAAAAAGAATAAAGGCCGGTTCGGATGGGCTGTTTACGGGCCGATTCATTCCTTGGGCTTTGACAGTTGGAGGAGGTTTTGTGGACTTTGGATTGGAGGATCGATTTATGGGCCGAGCAGATTCGGCCCAAGGCCATTTTGTGCTGCGGTGGATGATCAGACGACGGCGCGGGCCCGCCTGGCGGTGACACAGGAATCCGGGCCCACGGATCAGTGTCACCTGTGCCCGGGCCCACTGGACAGTGGTACAGAGGGGGAAGCGGGATCTTGTGTGGCTCGTGTGGCTAGGTGTGTGTGTGGGTCTCCATGTGGCGTCGGACGGCGAGCAGCAGATCACAGCGCGAGCGCGGCGGCGTTGTGGTCGTCGGCGAGCGCGGGAAAAAGGATTCCAAGGCCAGGGAGATGGGGTCCTTGGGTCGGAACGCTGGCGCCGTGGCCACTGATCAAAATCGAGGAACTCCGGTGGTCTAGCAGAGGAGAAACAGGGCAGCGGCGATGAACTCCGTGCGGTGGCGAGCGGCGGCGTGCACGGCGGCGAGAAAACAAGGCGGCGGTGCTTCTCGGGCGCGGCCCGGACCTCCTGTCCGTGGCGCATGTCACAGAGATCAAGGGATTCAAACGAGGGAGGCACGGGTGGAGTGTTTAGGCCAGAAACAAGATGGCGTCGAGCAGTGGTGTCGCGATTTGGTCGGAGTAACCGCGGGGCTCGGTGGTGAAGAATCAAGGTCACGAGGCTTCGCTGGTGGAGGCCTTGACGCGAGCGGAGTGGTCCTCCTGACCACGGCCGCGCAGCAGGCAGGGCCATGGAGCAAGGCACGCACGGACGAGGTGGAGGGAGAAGCGAGCATGGTGACCACGGCGAGCACCACGGCGGTGAGCCAAGGAGAACACAGAGAGAAAAGAGAGAGGCTCGGTTTGGGGATCCTGCACAAGAGGGGAAGCGGCACGAAGGCCGGCCTGGCAAGGTTCACAAACGGCACGAAGGCCAGCAGATCACAGAGCAGGGGCAGCCATGGAGCGGCGAACAGATCACGGCGAGCTCGGCGAGGGAAGGGTTGGAAGGACTCACTGGTCTAGGGGAAGAAGGGCGTGATCGACTTGATGAAGACGTGGTCCAACTTGCGGTACGTCTTCTCGCCGGGGTTATCCTCCTCGACGCGGCGGCGGTGCGGTGGCGGCAGCTCGACGCGGCGACTCGGCGTTGCGGCTCTGTTCCACCCGGGCGGTCTCCTCTTCTCCACAGGCGGCCTCCACTGCTCTCTCTCCGTCTCCTCCCCGTCGGAATTGGACCGGGGTAGCTCGGGCAGGGCTCCGCCCTGGGTGAATTGGGTGGCCGGAAAGGAAGGGGATGGGGGTGGTTTTGTAGGCGGGGAAAGCTTGGGGAAGGGGATGGTGCCGTGGGCGCTGCGCTGCCTTGGCGGCCAAGGGGAGCGGGAGCAAGCGCACGTGGTGGGGCCGAAGCGGTTGTGCGCGCAGCGCGATTCGCGGGGGAAGAGCTGGCGCGGTGCGGAGCGGAGAGCGGGCGGCGTCGCGCGCGGCTGCGGATGAGGAAGAAGCTCAGGAGCGCGGGTGGGTCCGAGTCGTCAGGGAGAGGTGATCGTCCGCGCGTGCAGAAGGGAGATGGGGGAAACGGGCGCGCGTGGAGGTGAGTCGGGCCGGCGGGATTCGCGGGGCGGGGCTGGCAACTCGCGCGCGCGGCGGAAAGCAGAGCGGGACGGCGGCGTCGCGGCGTGCGACGGGGAAGATGCACAGGGGCTGGTGGGGCCGGATCGTCAGCGACAGAAGAGAGGGGCGCGGAGCGTCCGCGCGTGGTGGTGGGCTGGCTGGCTATTGGGCCGGGGTGCTGGGCCAGGCAGAGGGAGAAGGATAGATGGAAGCCGGCTGGGCCGATTGGGCCGAGCGCGGGGGTGGAGGGAGAAGGGAGTCGGGCTGCGGAGATGGGCCGAAGCTGGGCCAGATGGGGAGTGGGTCGGGCCGGCGCTGAGAAAAGGAAAAAGGAAAAGAAGAGATGGGCCGGGCTGGATTTGATGAGTTAGATAGATTGGGCCCAAGACAGGATAGTTAGTAAGTTAGAGTTTGAATTCATATTTGAATTGGCTGATTTCAAATATGAATTCCACTCAAGCAATCTCATAAAACCAAAAAGAACCAAATCACTCTAGCATTCAATTTCCCTAAGCATAAATTAAAGGTTGATTTTAATTTCCTTGGAATTTAGGGAGATTCACGAGAAGACATTCTAGGTGTTTTCACAACATCGCAAGCAAAATTTTGAAATCCACATTTTTGCAAACAAAGGAACATTCCGGAAAAATCCGGGATGTTACAATAGTGCTCCAGCAGATTCCCTTAATCTTTCCCTTTTCCCAAAAATTATTGGGACAAACCAATAAGAGCATCTCCATCAGTCTCCCATTCCCCAATCCAACTACTGATTGGGAGGGTTATTGGAAAAATATTACTCCAGCAGATCTTCTTTATTTTTCTCTTTTTCTAATAATTATTGGGACAAATCAATAATCCACCTCAATTCTCCCCAAATAAAGGGAGAGTTGTGGCTCTCCCAATACGGTAGTTGATCGGGACATGGTTATTGGGAAACTGCAAAAGCAACTCTCCCAATAATCATGAAAAAGATATTGGGACATTCCCATTAAGTGATTATTGGGAAATACTTATTGGGGAACCGCTGGAGATGCTCTAATCCATCCTAACTCTCCCCAAATAGAGGGGGAGTTGCGACTCTCCCAATACGGTAGTTGGATTGGGACAAGGTTATTGAGAAACTGCAAAAATAACTCTCCTAATAATCATGAAAAAGTTATTGGAATATCCTCTTAACTTATTGGAAAATATGTATTGAGAGACTCTGGAGATGCTCTGAAATTGCTGCTCCTTGCCAACGGAGGAAGAGGAGGGAAAACTGTCGTTCAGGAAAAACGAAAGGGGAGGGTGTCCCGCTCGCTCTAAAGTAAGGGGGTGTTTAGTTCACCCCTTCACCAACTCATTTTGCAAACTACGCGTTTCCCAATGTATTTTTTCTCTCTGTGCACGCGGTCCAATGCGACCTCAGTTTGCAAACTGAAGGTAACTAAACAGGGCCTAAAAGAAAGCAACTCCCGCCCTTCCCTCCTACTCCAAACACCAGCAGCAGATTTGGGCTACGGTGGCGCCAATCTGTGGACACTCGAGGGAGCGGCCGCCGCCGCCGCCGCGATGCCGATCGAGATGCCCCGGGGCCTGCCGTTCGCGGTGGACACCTGGACCCCGGCCTCGTCCCTCAAGCGCCACCGCTTCCTCACCCACGCCCACCGCGACCACCTCGCCGGCATCGCCGCCACCTGCGCCGTCTCCGCCTCATCGCCCGTCTACGCCTCACGCCTCACCGTCCTCATCGCCCTCCGCATCTTCCCCCAGCTCGACCGCGCGGCTTTCATCGAGCTGGCGGCGGGCGACCCGCCGCTGCGCGTCCCCGACCCCGACGGCGACTTCACCGTCACCGCCTTCGACGCCAACCACTGCCCAGGTATGCGCGCTTCTCCTCCTCCTAGCCCCTCGCCGATTCGGATGCCTGCTGACCACCAGCCTCGTCGCCGCTCCTGCCAGGCGCCGTCATGTTCCTGTTCGAGGGCCCTTTCGGCGCCGTCCTCCACACCGGCGACTGCCGCCTCACGCCCGACTGCCTCAGCGCCCTGATGCCCCTCCTCGCCCGCCGCATCCACTACCTCTTCCTCGACTGCACCTTCGCGCGATGCCCTCTGCAGTTCCCCACCAAGGAGGACTCCATCCGTCAGGTCGCCTTCCTGCTTTGCTGCATCGCTCTTCAGCAAATTGCAGAGCTCCTTCGATCAGAAATTCAGAATTTCTCACTCAGTTGTTGTTCCCTTTACTGATTCCAGGTGATCAATTGCATCTGGAAGCACCCAAATGCGCCGGTGGTCTACCTCGTGTGCGACATGCTGGGCCAGGAGGACGTCCTCATCGAGGTGTCCAAGGCGTTCGGATCCAAGATATACGTCGACAGAGAGAAGAATTCAGATTGCCACCACACGCTCTCGCACGTCGCACCGGAGATCCTCGCCGCCAATGACGCTGCATCCACCACCCGGTTCCACGTGATCCCGTTCCCGCGGCTGTCGGAGCGCGCCATGGATATCCTCGCGCTGGCACGGGCCAGGCAGCAGCCTGAGCCCCTGATCATCCGGCCGTCCTCACAGTGGTACGCGTACTACGAACCACCTGAAGCGTCGACGCAGCAGAAACCATTGCTGACGGAGCCAATGCGGGATGATTTTGGGGTCTGGCATGTCTGCCTGTCGATGCACTCGTCCCGGGAAGAGCTGGAGCAGGCATTGGGGATCCTCAAGCCCAAATGGGTTGTCTCCACGACGCCCCCGTGCATGGCACTGGATCTGAGCTATGTCAAGAAGCACTGCTCCCTGTCCCGGTTTGGCCCTGATGATCCCCTCTGGAAGTTGCTTGGGTTATCTGATGAATGTCTACTGTGACTGGCTCACCGCAGGCAGTGCTGACGGTGGAAGCTGTTGGGAAGAGCAAGGAAGAGTTCAGCTCTTGTGGTGATGAGTGTGGCTCTGATGATGACAGTCAGGTACAGGCTGCAGAACCATCGGTGGCTGATTTTGAGATCAGAGTTGAGCCACCCGTGACGCTATTTGGAAGCGCAAGGTTTGGACTAGTGCAGCACGACTCTGAATTGTGGAAACATGAGTATCAGAGTGTTCACATGATTGATGATGTTGAACTTGAAGCCAAGGACTCTGCTACTGAAACTGGGTGCTGTAACAATAGCAAGCCTGATGAGAGTGTTCAAGTAATTGATTTAACTGAAGCTGCCACAAAGGATCAGAGTTCAGTCTCTGAATCTGAGCTGTTGAAGGACAGGAAACCTGATGAAGGAGTCGAAGTAGTTGATCTATCTGAAGATGGAAGGAATGAGCTTAGTTTGAGTGCAGAACCTGAACAGTGTATGGATGACAAAGGGAAGGGGAAAGCTGAATTGGAGGAAAACCAAGAACAGAATGTGACTATTCCTTATGATTTGCAGGAAGTTTGCATGCATAAGGTCACCACCGATGTAGGTAAAAGCAGAATGGAAGTGAGTAAAGGGATCTCAGCTGTCCATGTCACAGTTTCGGCTACAATCAACAAGGAGTCAACAGTGGATGACACAACTACATCAGAAATTGGGAAAAACTCTCATCAAGACTCTGAAAGGGCGATCGATTCTTCAACCACTGTTGGATCATCAAACGGTCTTAATGCGAACCTGAGGCGGCTGTACAGGTCCATGAATGCTCCGGTGCCGCGTCCCCTGCCATCACTGGTTGAGCTCATGGGGGCCTCTAAGCGACCCAGAGTTTCCCAAACTGTGCGGCCATAGGCTTGTAGCAGCATTCTTCTGATTTTTTTTATCGATCTGAAATCTCTGTTGGAACCTGTGTTGCCACTGGCATTGTGGCTCAACTATGAATTTAGACTGATTTGGTTCTTTGAAGAGGCAAAGCTTTGACACCAACAAGTCTAAGCTTTGCAGTAGAGTAGGAAGAAATGTTGTAAGTGAAGAAATTTGTTATGTTCTGAATTAAACATTTCCATTCTTTTTGTTTATAAGATATGAAATTCCGACCTCTGTAGTACCTGTGCTGTGACTTGAATTGTAGCTCAACAACGAATTCAGATTCATCTGATTCTATGAAGAGGCAAAGTCCTAAACTTGTCATTTTGGACAAAAAGGGAAAACTTCACATCAACAAGCTTAAAGTTTTGCACTAGAGCAGGCAGCAGTGATGTGTTTCACTGAAGAAGCTCCTTATATTCTGATTTTTTGGGGGGGCCAGAAGAAGGTAATTTAATTTGCAAGAAATGCTCTGCCATGAAACCTGCAGAGTAAGCTTGTATGATTGAGGTCTCTGTTGGAAACTTGGAACCTTGTTTATGAAGAGGCCACTTGCATTGTGGCTGGACTACAAATTGAGATTGATTTTAATTTTATGAAGAGGCGAAGCTTTGACACCAAGTCTGAGCTTTGCAGTAGAGTAGGAAGAAATGTTATAAGTGAAGAAACTTGTTTTGTTCTGAACTAAACATTTCCATTCTTTTGTTTATATGAAATTCAGAGTTTCAGACCTCTGTTATACCTGTGCTGTGACTTGAATTGTAGCTCAACAATGAATTCAGATTCATTTGATTCTATGAAGAGGAAAGTTTAAAACTTGTCATTTTGGACAAAAGGGGAAAACATTAACATCAACAAGTCTAATGCTGTGCGCTAGAGCAGGCAGCAACGATGAGTTTCACTGAAGCTGCTCCTTTTTCTTTCTTTCTTTTTTGCCAGAAGTAGACAAATTTAATTTACGAGAATTGCTCTGCCATGAAATCTGTAGATTAAGTTTGTATGATACTCTACTGGGTTGGTGATTTGCAAAACACGAATAATTCTCAGCCGTCAAATCAAGATGCAACGGCCCAGATGAAGAGATAGCATATGGATATTTACAGAATAGCCCTTTGAGTTGGTGCCGACCCCACAGATCGAGGCGAGCACGTTTGCGGCGGCCGTCCCCTTCCTTGCAAAACCCCAATCCACTCCTCACCGAGAAGGGGAAGAGAGAGAAAAATCGATGGCGGCGGTCGGCGGCGACAACGGCGGCGGCGCGGGCGAGGGCGAGTTCTACCTGCGGTACTACGTGGGGCACAAGGGCAAGTTCGGGCACGAGTTCCTCGAGTTCGAGTTCCGCCCCGACGGCAAGCTCCGCTACGCCAACAACTCCAACTACAAGAACGACACCATGATCCGCAAGGAGGTCTTCGTCTCCCCCTCCGTCCTCCGCGAGGCCAGGAGGATCATCCAGGAGTCCGATGTGAGCTCACCATCTCCTTCGATTTGGTTCCGTTCGAAATCTGTAGAGGAAAACCTAGCTAGGGTTTGCTGCTAAGGAACAGATTTGATTGCTTGCTTTCATCCCTGCCTCAGATTATGAAGGAGGACGACAGCAACTGGCCGGAGCCCGACCGCATCGGCCGGCAGGAGCTCGAGATCGTCATGGGCAACGAGCACATCTCCTTCACCACCTCCAAGATCGGCTCCCTCGTCGATGTCCAGTCTAGCAAGGATCCGGAGGGCCTCCGGATCTTCTACTACCTCGTCCAGGTTTCCTCTCAACCCCACATTCCCCTCACAGCTGCCTGCGTTGTTTGGTTGCTTGATGTGGCCCTCCAGAACTTTGATGCCATTGAAGTGACAATGCATACACACATGTGAGCTGTGATTGAATTGTTTCTGTGGCTCATTCCTGATGCTACCAACATGTATTTGTTTGCTTGCGAGTGTACATGAATTCTTAAATTGTGCATAAAAAGCAACGGAGCAAGGAATACTTGTCTGGTTAGCTTGACATTGTCTACTGCCGATGGCTTTCAGAACAACCTTGTTGTAGGATGTAGTGTACCCAAGCATTGAATTCGTATTTGGTACAGACTTGTGGGAGCCTTCTTACGGCTTATGTTTTTCTCTACTGCTGAAAGGAATACTTGTCTGTTTAGTTTAACATTTTCTAAATACTGAGATCATGTGGTGTAGCGATAATGCTTAATTGAATTGATTAGCCGTGGAGGTTAATTGTGTACTGTGGGTATTGAAATACACTCCTTTCTTCACAATTTTGAATCTGCGGTGGTTGGTGAGCACCAGAGGAATATATGAATAAAATGTAATGATAGTGCGATAAACAATGAGTCAATGACTATGCTTAATAACTCATACTTCATTGGAGGATAAAGAGTACTTACCAGTCTTAGGATAATGCATTTTATACTAAAATGAAGAAAGTATAGAAAGTAGAGGCTGCACAAGAACATGAGTAACCCACCCATGAGGCAGACTGTTTCTTGAAAGCTGATAGTGCTATACAGTGCAGTGACCTGTCATAGTTACCTGAGAAGATTTTCCCTGTATGAAGCCATATACCTTAGCTTTTCCTGTTTAATCCCCTTTTGGAGTTTCATGAGCAATATGTGTCCTGTTTTCCCTTTAAAAAGGGGTTAGTGTGAATTGTCTGTATATTTTTTTTACTTAATGGTTTAAAAACTGTAGTATTCTAGTGTGATTTATTTTTCTGGGGGTGCATTTTATTAACCCTACTCAGGAACATTGTTTGCCCGTCGTGGCCCTATAGAATTTTGATGACTCTAACCTCTCTAACTGACAATACTCATGCAAATTACTTGTTTGCTCATGATATAAATTGTTTTATGAACTTGGTTATACATTGTAGCTTAGCCAAGCATTAGGTTCAAATTTGGTACAGTACGGACTTGGGTCCTTGTTAGGGTATTGGCATAGTGACATTGCTTACTTGAACTGATGAGCTGCTGAGCCATTTAACAGGTTAATTGCATAATTACAAGCCTTGTGCATGCTCTATGATTTGTACTTGGATTCTGTAGAGTTGATAGATGATTGCTGGTTCTTTGAAGTTTAGCCAGATACTCTAATTTTGATACTCTAGAGTCTAGACTTGTTGAGCTCTTATAGTTCAGCATTGTTTACATCTCAGTACTATTTCCAGGAAATAGTTTGAGGTTGGGTAAACAGCAACTGGGTTAGTTTGATGTATCTGAAATTTGCCTGTGAGTTAGGTACCAAAAAATAAAAACAAAAAAGAAGACAAAAAGTCATGGTGCCTCTGTTGATGGTCATGTTTCCTTCACTGGTCGTGTGCACTTTTTATTTAGCGTGTCTCCTTAAACATGACCAAATGCCCCTCTAGTGTAACTGTGATTATACTAGTACAAACTTAATGTTTGTTATGTTTGTTGGTTTTTTAGTGAACTTTCATGTTTGACTGCATCATAAATTCTGGATCGCAGTCATTGGATCATATCATTGTAGAGCTGATGGATATGCATATGCTATTTTGTTGAGATTCAGTCATATGCTATGATTTTTTACATTGTAGACTGATTTGAGCTCATAATAGCTGAAGAAGTATCTGCATTTCAGTACTCGTTTGTGGGATATTTTAGGTTGGATTAGTGTTACGGAAAGGCGGCTGTACCGATTGGGCCACATCCATTAAGGTTAGGGTTAGCTTAGGCGTCAAGTATGTCTCTCTGTATAAAGGGAGAAGATGTATCTATTAAAGGCAAGCAAGCAGAACATCAATGTGGTAGGGTTAGCCCCTTGTATCCCTGCCTATGACAGTTAGTTGGTCTGTTGTATCTGAAATTGGCGGTAAGATATGTAACCGATTTAGAACTGTGAAGGTGGCTTGAAAGATAAATACTTGTTATGTCTGTGTTGGTCATGGTATGTTGCTCACTTGTTTCTGCATTTTTAATTGACTAGTCTCCTCTGGTGTAGATATGATTATATCAGTACACCTTAAACTTTTTGGGCTAGCTTAGTGAATCATTTTCATGCTTGACTACATTATAAATCCTGGATCATTGTCATGGGCTTGTAGTTTGAACATGGTCCAGGAGCGTGTAATGTTCTGGATGTGTTAGCCACTCTACTGTTTGGTTTAAATTTGTACGAGAACTTAAGTTTTTTTTCAAGGAAAAAATGCCTTGTTATTTTGTCGTGTGCCGGTAAACCAGATGTATTCCTAACTTGTTCCCTCCCAATGTTTTTGTCTGCAGGATCTGAAGTGTTTTGTGTTTTCGCTCATCAACCTCCACTTCAAGATCAAGCCGATTCAGTCCTGAGCTCCATTCCATGCTGTGGTAACTGTGATGTAACACTGCAAGTGTTTAAGAGAGAATCATGTACCTTGTAAGATCCTATTTAGTTTGTGATGATGCGCTCGGGTTGTGTGGAGCACTAGGTGGAAGTGGAATCTTGAGTTTGCCTGGGATTGATGTTTGGATTGTGCAAACTGCGAGTAATGATATTTATGTTTTTCCTCCAGTTATCCTGTTGGGTGGTGGATCGTTCTTGTTATCAATTACTAAGGTTGTTTGGCTTTTCTGTCGTTTGTGCTCAACTTCCTGTAAACTTTATTATCAGTGCTCTGGAGAAGATGGCACGGCACAGGAAGGGGTGCCGACCTGTGGTGATCTAAGCTCAGCCAATTGCCATCATATTGTAAATCTGTTGTGGATTTCTCTAGTGGGTTGGCTGTCGAAAACATCAAAGATGGTGCAAGGAACCACCTTTGGTTTTGTAAAGCAACTGAGGAGAACCGGGTGTGGACCTGACTGTTCATCTTTAATCTGATGCCCCTTGTCTGCTTAATGACTATGGATGGCTGGAACGGAGCAGAGCAGAGGGTGCACTGTTAGGTAGCCCGTTTGCTTTGTTTCTTTTGTCTTTTGGGGATTCCTCGTGCAGTCTGAAAGCTACTGATATTCTCCAGTTCTTGCCTACACTGTTGAGAATCAGTTTCAAACTTCAAAGAAGAATGGTTGCAACATTTGCTCGGGGAACAGAGGTAAACTGCGATAAACTGAGGCGGCAGGGTGTGTAAAACAAAAGAAAATGTTGAAATTAGATCAAAGACAGACGAGGCAGGGACCAACGCAAAGAGAAACAAAGATGCTGAAATCCCGGTTCGGTGCGGGTGCCGCAGAACAGAACCAAGGGAAACAACAGTCCTGACTGATGCAAAACATGCCTCCCTTGCTTGTTGGTTGTTGATTTGCCTTTTATCCATGTATTTCCTCTTGAGCTGTGCCTGCTGGACAATGGACATGCCCATGTTACCTCACTGTACTGTCGCTGCTTCTTTCCTTCAGATCTCACACCCAAAGTCCCAAGGGACCCAGGTCCAAATGGTCCATAAGCAGCACCTGTTTCATGAATCGTTAGCTCAGCCAAAGCAAAAGCAAACGGTATGCGTCCAAGAAACAAGATGCTGAGATATACCTTTCCCCTCCATTCCATCTCTCCATGTGATCTCTCTTTTACATGTCTGTATGCTCTGCTTTAGTCCTCTGAAACCTACCAATCAGCCTTATTAATTTTGGTCTGGTCCATTTCTGGACCACCAAAGCCTCTTTTCCCAAATGCAATAGCCTTTCATTTGGATTTACTATTACTGTCTTTACAGAGGCTTTCTTCAATCCAGGGGGTAAAAAAATGAGATAGAATTGTAGGTTTCTTTCTACTGAGGCAGACAGGCAGTCGCCCAAACATAACAACATGATCCAGTGCACGGCCCTTGCCCATACTCATCTATTCAAGTCAATAGACACGTTCAATACTATGTCCTTCCTTGGAAGATAGATGCTCCACCTTTAACTTTCACATGCTAGCTAGATACTCAAAGACTGTAAACCTGCTACACTGATATACACAAATTGCCTTTGTTCTGAAACTATCTTGGAGTGTATTGGAAATCTGACCTTTTTCATGTCGTTAGATCTTAGAATAATATGAGATTTTTGGGTTTTTTTTCTTTCGGAGAGAAGATGTGAGATGTTTTTAGGAAGGAAGATTCTGAGCCAGAGATGTCGTTAGATCTTTTTTTTTCATGTCATAGTAATGCTACAATTTTGGACCAC
>CM014275.1:62109685-62146715 GCA_004135705.1 Alloteropsis semialata
TTTCTAAAAAAAATTGGCAATTGAATTGTACTTATCGTCAGTTGAATTGTGGAATTTTCTTTCCCCTGTTTGCTCATCTTAAAGAGATAAATCATAACTTTTGTATATAAATTTGTATGAAGTTAAAGTTTAAAGAAATTTTTGGATAAAAAATAGATCTACACTTTACAATTTATGGGTCTTTTATTTTAAATTGTTTTGATATCTAATTGTTTTAAAAATGTTTAAATGTCCATTTATAGATCTATAAATGTTAAATTTATTATTTAGTCATGTATCTAATAAAATAATTGCATGCAGTTTTTAAGGTAAAGTACAATTTAAAACCTTGAACTCTTGTCGAAGTCTCGTTTTGAACCTCAGTCTCCAAAATTGGATAACTTTGGCCATTCAACTTTTGAAATTGTTCAATTTTCAACCTTAGGCTAGTTTCTGGGCAGTTTTGGTGTATGACATTAACTATTGACATTTTTCCAAAAAACAATAGAATTCAACTTAAGATGCAAGGAAGGAGTACCTAGAGGGTTGTAAAAATATTGATATTTTGTAGGTTGGTAGAGTGAATAATAAGGGTGATAATGGATAGAACACGCTAAAATTTGTTAATATGTATCTAAAACCAATAGCAAGTCCTAAAATGGTTCTACCTCATATGACGTGACAGAAAGAAAAGGTCCCGGTAAATTACCGGTAAGTGGTGGCGATGCAGTGGGAGTGGGATTTTGGTGCAATCTATGCAGTTGGCTCCTTTGTTGTCATTCATTTGTACGTAGACCTTTTGTAATAATCTCTAGTACGTTCCTCCAATTTTCTACACACCCATGAGGGAAAAAAAGTGACCCGGGGGACGACGTCCCACCGGTATTTCATTAAAAAGAAGATTTTTTCGCCGTATCATGAAAAATCTCCAAACCCTAGCCCCACCCCACGGACAACAACCTTAATTTTGGATATTAAAAGATACCTTTCTCTCATGTACAAGTTCTCTCCATCCTAAATTATAAGTCATTCTAATTTTCTTAGAGAGTTAAAACATTGATTAAATTTATATAACAGAATAATAACATTTATGATACCAATAGGCAGTGTTGGATTTTTATATTAATTATTTTTTCATAGTATATACCTATTAATGTCATGAATTGTTATAATTCTTTCTACAAAGTTCGAATAATGGAACTGTGAACTGTCCCTCATGAGGACGATCTGTTTTGTCTTGGCCGAGCATCGAAAAGTCAGGAGAGGGAAGTGGGCGAAGTGGAAAGAAACCGCCAAAACTTGGTCTCTTTCAGCAAACAGAGTAGCTTTGCTCTGTTTCAAGAAAGCAGAGTAGGGAAGCAGAGCAGCACCCGAGCTTGCATCCATTCCGAGCCGGACTCGCACGCCGAGTCCGACTGGACAACCGCAGCGCTAGGGTTCGCCTCCCCTCTTCTTTATAAGCAGCAGAAGAAGAAGTAGGACGCCGCACAATCCCCGTCGATCCATCCAGCTGCGCGGATCGATATCTCCGGCATATAAGAAATTACACGTTCGGTGGGGCTTGCTCGTTGCGATGGCGGCTCCTTCTGCAGTGGTCAAGGCCGGCTGCATCCACTGCACCGAGAAGCCCTCTGGTGCCGTTGTCAAGGCTGCCGGCTGCACCGAGAAGCCCTCTGGTGCGGCGGACGTGACCAGAGATGCCGTGCTGATTCCGGTGAAGGATGGGTTGTGGCAGATACCGGACGAGGAGGTCCAGTGGGTGCTGTCCCGGAGGAGGGAGGACATCTTGGTGCGGCGGACGTGACCAGAGATGCCGTGCTGATTCCGGTGAAGGATGGGTTGTGGCAGATACCGGACGAGGAGGTCCAGTGGGTGCTGTCCCGGAGGAGGGAGGACATCCCTAACGATCTGTTCGGCCCCGACTGCGTCGAGTCGGTCAAGGCCGTGAGGGACGAGTTCTTCGAGTACCAGGCGTGGATGCGAGCCGAGTACGACGCCAATGGCGGGCGTGTCTTTGTGGACGACAAGTTCGTCGCGGAGAGGGAGGAGCACGAGCGGTGGATGTCGGAGTGGGATGCGCGCATCGAGCATCTTGATTTGGGCGACTTGGACTTCAGCGACCGGCTCTCTGACTTCTACGAGGAGGACAGCGACAATGAGGCGGCGGAGGTCCAGCAACTCGACACCAACTGAGATGACATGACGATCATACACTGTCTGCACCCATGCTATCTGTTTTTATGTACCTATATACGTATATGCTATAGGTCTGTATGCTGTGTTTGCAGGAGTTGATTCATTTATGACTTCAATGAAGGTTAGCTAATGGTATCATGTGGCCCCATGTTATTTAAGTTGAACAATTTATGACTTAAATCATGGTTAAGTAATGTTATCGTGTACAACGGGCCCAACGTTATCCAGGTAAGTCAAATAGGCCTCTTGTGTTCTTTTAGTTAAATTAAAGATTATCTATGTTATTGATCCATGGGATATATGTGATCATTTCAAAATTAAGGACCTATTGGAGACCGTCTATTATAATCCACACTTGTCCTTGTCAATGTGGTTGTCTTTGTATCCTTTGGTTTGCCCTTTGATTTTGCTGGTTCCTTCCTATGTGATACATAATGCTTGCTACACATTCAGTCTGAGCTGCCGTCATTTATTCCTGCAAGTTCGATGGCTACTGTTCAGTTAATCCATGTGGTAACTTGCCTAGGGGCACTTAATTTCCTACTTTGTGATTGTGCCTTCTGTTATTGGGCTATTTATATGTTTTATAAGAGATATTTTTGTTTTTTTTTTTGTTGATTAGAACATCTTTTGTGTTAGATTTAAGTTGGTTACTACCTAGTTTTCTGCACTTATGGGGAGGCTTTGGCAAGCACTATAATACTGTCAGTGTGGCTCATGCCGGGCGGTGTTGTCTGATTTGTTGTCAGTTTGTTTGTCTGTTCCTGTTTACCTTGCCCATTTGATATTTTAGTGCACTATAAGCGTTCTGATGTTGTCAATTTGTTTGTTTATTCTTGTCCGGCCTGCCCTTTCATCAAATTATAATGACTGATCTTTCTCTGGACTGCTTCAACCTATTGTTTTTGTCATTCAAAATGCTATTCTTGGAATGACTGACTGAATTGAACAGTGAAAGTTGTATGCTTGTGGTAGCTATGTTGTTGGTTTTCCTGATGTTGCTTACTCGTAATGTAGTTTAGGACTTAAAACTAAGTTGTTACTATTGAAGAAGCATAGCATGTTAATATATTGTGTTGTTGCTAAAGTCAACATTAGTTATATATACATATGTTTTATTGTTGACATTGTTGTTATTATCATTTACTTTATATCTATCCAAAGGACGATTTTTTTCTTGATCTTTAGAAGGATTAGTAAAACTGGGTAGCAGAAAGTCAAGCTTGTTTTTACTTCCTCGTTGGCCCCTGTTCATTAACCAGCATGTGTCACAAAAAAACTCTTAAATCTATGAGAGAGATCAGTCATTTTCTGGAGGTTTTTAGCAAAGTCTTACTGCGATGTATGTCTAAACTCAAAAATTGATGCAACATTCGTGTTTGCTTGTGTTGTTTCATGCACTATTAACAAACATAGTGATGCTAGTTAATTTCCGGCTTTGCTATTGTGCTCTATTTTTTCTGTGACCTTGACATTTCTTTTGATTTTATTTATGTTGATTGTGGATACCTTTTTTGTTTGGTTTGAGTTGACAACTACTGAATTCCTGCGGTCCTGGGGAGACCTGGGCAAGCATGGTTACCTTTCTAATATTTGGAACGAGGAATCGTATCTGATCCCGTTGTTCTATTTTTTTTGTTTATTGTTTATCTTTCTGACTGACATTTTGTGTGTTTATCTTGATGGTAACGAGGAAACTTATCTAATCATGTTCTTTTGTTTGTTTATTATTTCTGTCCGTCCTGCCCTTCTGATATTCTAGTGCACTAAGCTTCAGCTTCTTTTGTTTCCTCTTATCTTGTACCAAGCTTTCTCTGGATTGTGTGAATCTTATTGTCTGTGTTGTGTTAGAAAAGCACAATGCTTTGTATCATTCATGGAACGACTGACTATATGATTGCAGAAGGTCGCTTGATGTTTGCATCTACAAGCCGAGACAAGCTGCTTAGCCCGTATAGAAATAGCTTTCTGATTCTGTTTAGGGTCCTTAGGGACCTAAGGTTCAGTCAGCTCTCTAATGCTACAGGTGCAACCACACCTGATCATACGTAGCAAAGCGTAAAGGTTCCTAATCATATGCAACCACACCTGATCATCGGATGGCATATGGCAGGCAGTGCACGAGGGCTCAGCAAAGCAGAGTAGCGAGCATGAGCTTACTGAAAGCAGGGTAGTAAAACAGGGCAGCCTTACTCTGTTCCGAGAAAGTAGGGTAGCGAGGCAGAGCAAATCTTGGGCTGTTGTTTGGCCGCAGAGACAAGGATGGGCATCGGTTTTCTTCTGCTGGACCACCGAATCTGAGTCTGTTCGCCGTCCAGCTAGCAACACATACCATTACCACGGCTATTGTAGGTTTTGGTGACATGGCCCAGCTAGCAAATAATTAGGAACGAAAAAAGGGTCAATTCTACCTCCTGAACTATGATTTTAGCTCGGTTTTCTTTGTTCAAATCTAAAATCAACTCTTACCTCTAAACTCCTAAAACCGTTTGGATTATTTCTCTGCTTTGGTTTGGAATGGTTTTTTCCATTTTTGTTTCAGAAATGCTCGGTAAATATTTGATAGGTTTTTAAACATCAACATGTCTTTATGCTTTAAAAATTCCAACAAAATTTCTAGAGATTGACGAATCTAAATAAAATACTTACCTCCATGAAAATAAAAAAACATATCCATAAAGATATCAAAATATTCCAAAAACATTCTAATCCATGTATAAATATGTTTTAAAATTTTTGCTCAGAAAAAATGTAAAATGCAACAAGCACGGTTGTAGCATACATGCATTCATTGCAAAAAATTATCAAAACAAATTTGGATATCAACTAGAATGTTTTAGGAATTTATAGATTTTTTATTTCCACTTTTGTATAATTAAGTCTATTTTTAAAGCATCTAGGAATCTATATCTACAATTGTTTCTTCATATTTAAAAAGCTTAGAAACATTTTCCATTGTTTACCATCATTATCAAATATTCACCTAAATTTTTTTTTGCAAAAAATTGATAAAACCATTGTTGGAGGCAACATGCTTCACTTGAGGCCCCCTTAGATGGTTCGGCTAAATGGTTTCTGGATGTGTCGACCCTCTTTGTTTTGCATGGAACGGGGGACTCCTTGTTGTGAAGACACCAAGAATGTGAGAAGCTTTCCCACCCCATGGGTGGAGTTAGAGATAGGGTGGCGGTCTGGTCTAGAAAAGTAAAATTCATTTGAAAGTTAAGGTTTTCCTTTGGCAAATTATACACGATAAATTACAAGTTGCTATGAAGCTGAAGAAAATAGGGTGGCAGGGAAACCTGCTTGGGTGCCCTGAAACAACAAATCATATTTTCTGTGAATGTGTTTTTACTCAATATGTCTGGTGTTGTGTCAGAGATGCTTTTGGTTTACATAGTTTCCCTATCTCTGTCTCTGATTTCTTATAGGTGGTTGTCTCGGTGGCTGGGGATACCACAGAGACTTGTCATTTTCTTCTTTGCATGCTTTACTTGGGAGATTTGGAAGAATAGAAACAAGACGGAGATAGAGAAAAAAGTTCCTTCTAATCCGGATCTGATCATTCATGCCACTGTTAATACGATGCAGATTTTAGTTGCTTGCTGTTAAGACTTTTTACTGGCTAAGGATGGTGAAGATGGCGTCACATTTTGAAGAATGGAACATCAGTCGCGTTAGAAGTCAAGCTCATAGTTCGGATATAGTACTCATTTGATTTTAGTTGCTTGCTGTTAAGACTTTTTACTGGCTAAGGATGGTGAAGATGGCGTCACATTTTGAAGAATGGAACATCAGTCGCGTTAGAAGTCAAGCTCATAGTTCGGATATAGTACTCATTTGATTTTAGTTGCTTGCTGTTAAGACTTTTTACTGGCTAAGGATGGCGGTTTTTCTATCTTTGCTTCATATCGAAACCTAGCTGCACCAGTTTTAATTGCTTTTTTTGGATCAAAGACATTGCCCGGCTTTATATTGAAAGCTTAGCGAGGGAACAGTATTCACTGGGTTTTCCAGTTTTACAATGCAGCTCAGGCATCAAACGCGCATCTTAACTCTACTGCCTCTAACGTACCATATGAACTCTACTTCTTAGTCATTAACGCAAGGAGCAGTTTTAATTGCTTTCTCAAAAGCAAAGTTGATCTCTTTTGACTTTGAGATGCAATGCTAGTTAGGGAAGCAACACATGAGGGTGGGGTCTTAAATTCCAACCCCACAATCGTAAGCATATGTAAAATATTGTGACTAGTGGCATTGCTACGGAGTGGCGATGAGTTCATCTCATCAGCCTTTCATGGCGTTAATAACGTCCGTCAGATTGCTGAACGACGTGCCATCTTTGCTGATGCTCCTGGACGCAACCTTCTGCAACTCCAACGCCCTAGACACGGTCGCCGGATCGTTCAGCAGGTTCTCTATGCGCGCAGCGATATGCTCACTCGCCACCATGCTGGCGGCATCTTTCACCAGACGGAGGCCGGTCTTCCACACGTCGCAGATGTAGCTCTCGTTGATGAACTGGTCAGCAAAGTACGGCCACGTCAGGAACGGCAGCCCGTTCCTCAGGCCCTCCATCACCGAGTTCCACCCGCAGTGCGACACGAAGCAGGCGACGGCCGGATGGGCAAGAACCCTGTGCTGAGGCGACCACGTCACGATCTTGCCCCTTTTCTCGATGATCTCGAGGAATCCGTCAGGGTAATTGGCGGTATTGGCCAGGCCAGGACGGACCACCCAAAGAAATGGCCTCCCTGACAGCTCCAGCCCACGAGCGAGCTCATGAAACTGTTTCTCATCAAGCACGGCGATGCTGCCGAATGCCACGTAGACAACTGACCTGTCGGGCTGCGTGTCCAGCCACGACAGGCAGCTGTCGTCCTCTGCCCAGAAATTACCCACGGGCTTTCCCTCACGGAGACCCGTCGGCAATGGTCCGATGGGGACGATGCTGGGGTGCCGGGACAGGATGCCCTCGTCGAGCTCCTTGGCAGTGTTGCACAGCATGAGGTCGACTGTGCCCTGCACCAGCGCCTTGAGGATGTTGTTGAGGTTCCGGAATATCTGCTTCTGCACCTCCTCTGTGCCAACGGCGTTCCAGGCGAGCGGTGCCAGGTTCATCTGCAGGTCGCCTACCGGAGGTATCTGTTTGCCCGTCGGTAAACCTGCAACGCCAGAGGAGTAGAGGACTTAGTTTGGATCTGCTACTAATTTTGAACGAATAAAAATTAATCTTACTAATAATGTATCAGTAGTTCCTACCATCCTTGTCGAGCATACCATCAGCGATCAGCTCTGGCAAGTCTAACGTCGCAGCCATCACGGCGGCGCACGACGGCCAGAGCGTCGCCGTGCGCAGGCCGGCCTTCTTGGCGATGCCGAGCACCCACGCCAGGCCATAGTCGACGACCATGCAGCGGAAGTTTCCGCTCTGGATCATGCGCTCGACGGCCGCCGGCAGGGAGCTCATGAGCGCGCTGGTTAGCATGCCGAGGTCGTTACGGTCGCCGTCCGGCGGGAAGCCGTCGGAGACGGAGACCAAGCGCACCTGTCCTGATTCAGGTGGTGGTGGCGCTCCATCGTCTTGGCCTGCTGCCACCAGGAGCTCTGGCGACGCGGCTACGAGCTGGCCGTGGATGTGGTCCGTGTTGACGAAGGTGACGGCGAAGCCATGGTCGGCGAAGCGGTGCGCGAGCTCCAGTAGTGGGAGGACGTGGCCCTGCGCCGGGTAGGGGATGAAGAGAGTGTGGTACGTCGAGGAAGCCATGATCGAGTTATGAAGTGAAGAACTAGTACTTATGAGTAGTCGTGTTTGCTAAGTACTTATACTGCTGTCTTTTTATTTTTCACATGCATGCTAGATGACGGTGATGCTTACGCCACTAATCATATGCTTGCATTAAAATAGTTATCTATCTACTACTCCCTCCATGTAGAATTTAGAAGTCGTTTAGGCTAGCGACAAGATCTCTAAAGCACAACTTTGATCTTTTGTTTTTATAAAAAATGATATATGTTCACAAATCAAAAAGTATTTTTTAAGACAAACCTATTCATATAATTGTTATATTTTCAAACTCAACACTTTAAAAATTATTAATGATTTATATTTCTAATATTTAACCCAAAGCGTGTCCAAAATGACTTTTAAATTCTATACAGAGGGAGTACCACTACTAAAACTTATTTTTATACTGTTCTCAATAAAAAATTGTTTTTTACACAGCTAAGATAACATTTCAAGTATGGTGGGGATAATCTCGCCTATCAAATTCCTATAGAAATGGAAAATTTCAATAGCGAGCCACAAAACCATCTTTATCAGAAAACATTTCGAGGTGAGTTATTATTATGACAATATATGATGGGTAAAAATATATTATTAGAGGCTAGTGATGAGAAAATTGTCTTTAGAAATTGATTTTTAGGTGTACCTAGGTTAGCCCAAAGAAACTTGGCAGCAAGGAGTAGACCACACACCCCGTTTCTTCTATTAAGAGGGATGCGGGGCTTGAACTTGGATCTCCAGACTAAGAGCGAGCTCCAATAACCCAATGTCCTCACCTAACATTATAAAATTTACACTGTTTTTTTAAATCAAATAATTTTTGAAAATTTAAAATTATTGGCCCCTAACAAATGAAAAATCAACTTCTTGGCTCCACGCTTGAGCGGAGGGAAGAGTTTTTGTGACAGGGAGATAGGGGAGGGAGAAGAAGGGAGAGAGAGTTACAAACTTGAAACTTGAGGTGGGAGTTAACCCGATTGAAAAAAAAAATCAGATACAAAATGGCAAAATCGCTGTCAAATGTTGGTAATAGTACACTGTCAGGTTATACTACTAACAGACATTGATAACAAAACTTGTTGGTTACGAAACAACAATGATAAACAGGCATCGATTTAAAATTATCAGGATGGTCTATTATGTAGTAGTGCCATATACATGGAGCAAAACACTATGCTGAGTAGTTCCAAAATGTTGCCTATGAGTATCAGAACGATTATGGATTCCGTGCCGGCATGAGAGTCATATATATATTCTTGGGAATTTGAATGCGTGATGCTCATGCATATGTCCAAAGGGAACCCCTTCTGTGTTGTAAGAGGAAACGGTCTCCGTGATAGATATATCAATCTGCCGGCTACAGGCTCTTGAATTTTTTTTGGAACATGACACCCTGGCCTTGTTTAGTTCGCGTCAAAGTTTCAAGTTTTTACACTCTCTCTCCATCACATCAATTTTTACACTCTTGCATGGAGCACTAAATATAGGTAAAAAAATTAACTAATTACATAGTTTAGTTTGAAATCATGAGATGAATCTTTTGAGTCTAGTTGGTTCACGATTAGACAATATTTGTCAAATAAGACAAAAGAGTTACTATTCATCATGTTGAAATTTTTTGCAATCTAAACAACCTATTTGCCGGCGCGCAGTAGAGGGCAACCTATTTGCCGGCGCGCAGTAGAGGGCAAACTTTAGTAAATAGAACTTGTACATGTGAGAAAGAGCGCAGTAAATATAACTTTAGAATTTACAAAAGGTTGCTGTCCGCGTCGGTTCCATGCGTCTATAAGAATTGAAGTTGTAGATTGGATGTGAGAATGAGAGATTGATATCTCGTGGGTGTGTAGCAAATTGGATGAAGGTCAGAGCTTTGTTACAAAAGGTCTGCGAACAAATGAATGAGGACAAAGGAGCCAGTCGCAGAGACTTGCATCGAGGTCCCACTCCCACTGCACCGCCACCACTCGCTGGTGATTTGCCGTGACATTTTCGTTCTGTCGCATCATATTGGTTTTGGATATATATTAATGAGAAACAGAACTTCTGCTGTAGACTACAGACAGTTTACAATGGTGTGATACTCTACAATTTCGATCACTGAACGAATTCTTTTAGACAGGGATACTAAATTCCCTACACATATCAATTGCCTCTCGGTCTTTCACTTTGGGCTAGGAGGCTCCGTAACCCTGTTATTACAGAGAATTTGTTTTTGTTTTGTAGTATGGTCAAAACTTTTTTCTGCTATGAAATACACGCTTAGACGTGATTAAGAAAACTTTGAGCTTCACACTACCGAGGCTATAGGTTGAGATGACAAGCCTATAGTTGCAGGAGCACCACTTGCTTGATTTGTTATGACAACCCAACTTATCAGTCATGGTACAATGTTTTCCTCTCACAACTAGCATCAGTCGGCTGCAAAAATTATCAGTCACATCTATTTCATTTTCGGCGCTCATAGTGCCTTCTAAGACTTTCACAAACTCGCTCGGACATCTTAGCTATGTTGCCTAGACATGGATACGTGTATCGGATATGATACGTTGTGGATATGCCATTCCTCAGAAAACACTGACACAGGGATTACAAGCTGAAAGTAGTCATCCAGCAAGTTTTAACTTAAAACTTACCAGTTTTGAAGCAATTTATACAACATTATCTATACGATATTACTTAAAAGCCAAAATTTCAGTCCGCTAACAAAAATCTGTCCGCCAGCCCAAAAATTTTCTGTCCGCCTCTAACCAAAATTTCTTTCTGCCCTTTTTCTTCCAGCTCTCCAAAACCGACTTGGTGTCGGGCTGTGCTCGACGGAGCTTTGTGGCGCGCGGCCGGTCCTGGCTCCCCTTACTCCAGCTGTCTGCATGCATGCAATACAATGAATTCCTACCTCTTTCGTGCTATTCTTAGCTAGCTACTACTTCTCTCATACTATTTTTACCTATAGCTACTAGTATAATGCCCGTGCTAACGCTACGGATTCATCTCAGATGCACATGGAAACAACCAAACTATAATCTCTTTTAGTTTAATTTGAAAAACACTCATGCAAATAATATATCTATATTGTGAGCTAACGCGTCTTCTATCCTTGCCGTTTCTAAGTACATTCCTCTCTATCTTAAAGGAAAAAAACTCCAGTCTTCATGTTCTCATCTTTCTCAGGCTTCTCTGCAGTGCCTACAATTGAGATGGGAAGCTGATCACTGCAAAGAAGAAAGACAAATTAGTCTTAGCTCAAACAAATGTGAATGAATGTCATTGAGATGTGTGGTTACCCAAGCTGTCACTCTGCAAAACATTATAAAATATAAGTTACTCCTATACAAATTGGAAGAAGTGACTGGCAGCTATTGGTAAGTTAGCTACTGATCAACACAGTAGCTCAGAAAATTTGAAGAGGTAATTGAAATTTGAATAGTATCATCTTTGGCCTCGACTTCTTGAAATTCAAATCAATCTGATTCAGCTTGTAGAGTTGCAAACTTGCAGTTGCAGCAACAACAGACATGCTGAGTTGAACTACACCATGACTGTCCGTTGAGCTTAGCTACACCATGACTGGCTTTGAGGCAAAGCATGACCGCCACCGGCAGGCTGCCACCGAGGCAAGATGTGAATAACAGCTGTGTGCAGCTTGAATTCAACTGTGTGCACTATAATGAAAGTTGCCTAAATTGAAATCCCAATTAAATAGGGGATGGGAGTAACAGCTTAACGGTTGCCAATGATTGAGAAGCATGTAAGTGACAATGCCTAAATGAGTATGTTGTAAAGCAACACATCATTTTAAGTATGCAGGAACCTTTTTGGTACTCACATGAGGCTCTCTTTTTTTCATTAACACACTCTGCCTCATGACTGAACTTGATATCATATCAATCAGAAGGCTAAATTTGGAAATAGCTAGCAACCTACAACATATCATGTGCATATATATGCAAAGAGCAAGCCATTTAACCAATTTTCTATCCCTACAATTTTCCAATCTCTTATAGCCCAATCTAAGAACAAATTCTTTATTGCATATGTACATCCAAACTTGCAGCCAATTGTAAAATGCATAGTAAAACTTTCAGGAAAATGAAAACAGAGTGAAAAAGGAAGTTAGAGATACCTGTAGATAGGCCTGAACCTCATCTTCAACTTTGTTGCCACCATTAATCCAATTCTCAAACTGTACAATTTCATTAGCTTATAGCCTGACCTGAGAAGCCAAGACTTTGGAGAACTAATACTGAAACCACCATAGCCTGGAACTGAGAAGCTAAGAAATGACTGAGATTGTTTCTCTGAAATAATCCTATTAGGTCATTCATGCATATAGCAGCAACCGTAAGTTAGATACTTGTAACCTGACTCTTGCTGCAAGAGAAAAAACAAAGAGTAAATAATGTACTACAGAAGATTTCGCATTCATCTAACTATGATCTGAATTTGAGTATCTGATGACTATCATGGACTACTGTGTGGGCCAAGCAATCAAGAACCATTTATTTTTGCTGCATGCATATACACTTCCTGCTCAATCTCTACTAAATAATCATATGGTTGCAGAAGTCATTTGGGACATTGACATGGTGTTAGAAACGTGTCGAATATTTGTTTGTACTAATAGGGTTACAGTGGACTTGTGTTGTAATTAGCAGTACAGGGGTAAGTGAGCTAGGTGTTGGCTCTTGTAACCCGGCCCCTCTATAAAGGAGGAGGGAGCTGCAGTTGTAACCCAACTCATTGAGAGAGGCAACACACAGAGTGACAGGCTCGCGGGGGGCGCTGGCGATTTGGCCGGTGCCCCGGGCGGCCGGTGTCGCGGTTCGGGGAGGAGCGCCCATAAGCATGCCCCGGGGACGTAGGCTTGGCCGAACCACATTACCAAACATCGAGTCTCCGGTGTGGTGTGTTGCGTGATCTCTCTTGAGCCTCTCGCCTAGGTAGATACAAGAAATCGCTTCCGCATTAGGCGCCGATATCACAACACATGGTATCCAATATAACACTGTGACCTGTACAATCTATGAAATCATATTATCTCAAATAAAAAGAACGATACATAGTGAAAAGGTCTGTTTATTAATGAAAAGAGTAAACATACCAGAGTGGCATGAAGCAACTTGTAGCACCCTGCTGCCGTCTAAGTTCATCTGAACTGGTTGCCCCGACATCTGCTTGGACACGTGTCCCATCCGTCCCACATTCATCTCGCCCACTCGATAGTGCCAACCAAAAACCAAGGATAAAGCATGATAATATTTTTAATAACCTTAACAAACAATTACCAATCTTTCTGCTATCTGAAAAAATCCAATCTTTCTGTTTCATAGTTGCTTGCAGTTGTTACATGGAGAAGCTAATTAATATGCAGCGGATAAACCACGCACGATAGGAACCCAAAGCACCGGCTAACCCACAAACCAAACCCTAAATACAACGTAGGCAATAAATCGAACACCTTGACTGCGCACAGGCGGCCATGCTTTGTCAACCAAGCACACGACAGGGAAGTCATCAGCACATAGGGAAAGAAGCCTAGCAAGACAAGATCGAGGAGGGGTGATAGGGAGCAGGAAACTAACATGAAGAGGTCGGCCAGCGCGGCCTCGCCCGGCCCGAAGATGACGAACGTGGCCTATTTGCCCGGCTCCTCCATAAGCATCTCCTGCGCGAGCGCCCTACCAAGGCACATGTCCTCCTCCACGTCTCCGCCGCAATGCAGCGACCTCGTTGGTCATCTCAGCTTGACGATTGCATTGGCGCAAGTTGGTTTCCTCCCGCCTCCTTGAGGCCTCATCTAAAGAGGGCATTTGTCCACGGCATTTGGAAGATACTTTAGATTACAAAAAAAGGAAAACAAATCACTTATTAAAATCATAATACGTGTGACATTGGTAATGTCGCTTAGCACATCGCGTGTATGTCCTGACGTAGGTATTGTGAGTAGCAGCAAGGATCTATCAGCTCGACAATCTGCTCCGGCCTTCCTGCCCACCACCGCGCCATCGTAGGAGACGGCGCCGACGCGTCGTGGTAGGAGACGACCCGGTCTTACTGCCCACCGCGGCACCTGCCCGCCACCAGCAACTCGTCGTCGACGTTGATGTCACTGTACACGCGTTACCTTTGAATTAGTTGATGATTTGAATTTCAGAGAATACAATACCTACACTTTCCGGTGTATACATTTCCGGTGTATACATGTATATAGCAAGGAAGACAATGACAATTGAGTGAGCCTCTCTACGTGCTACAGGACCATGCACGTTGAGATACAGCCACACGAAAGCTTGATACGATCAGGATAGGAATTACAAATCGGTGGGAGATCTAACTCGACCTGCTACAAGCCTAGACAGCTCGATTTGTTGACCTAAACGAAACAAGATCACCATTCTGAAAGAACACACGTAACAACAATCGGGTTTGCTCATGGGTCAAACGAAGCAGGAGAACTCGAAGCAAATTGCACGCAGCGGCATGAGAGAATACATGATATACCTTCATTCGTCTACGGCAACACCTACGCCGCATCATTGCTGTGTCGGCATAGATCCACAACCCCGGCTTTCGATGACACGATCCGGTCTGCTGCCCTGCGCCGCTGCCATGTCATTGCTGCGAGGGGCTGGCAGTCACCGATCCGGGCCGGACTTCCTGTCTGCCGCCCCGTCGTCCGGTGACGGAGGAGGGGCTGCCGCGACTTCCTGCCTGCCGCCCCGTCGCCATGGACGCGAAGGTCCGGCCACGGAGGAGAGGCTGCTGCGAGTTCCTGCCTGCCGCCGCGCCTCGTCGTGGACGCGAAGAGTTGTCTCCGTTTTTCTTCCCGAGATTAGGGGGCGCATGATGATTAGGGGGCGCGTGATTAGGGGAATGAGAGGCCGCCGCGTGTGGAGGGGTTAGTTTTGAATTATAATTTGCGCTGTGGGATGGCACCCCTGTAATCACGTACGGATGGGCGTGTGAGGGGAGTCCAGGCGTGGGTGAGGAGGTGAGGAGGGTGGGAAGCCTGGCTGTGGGGCTAGGGGGTGAGATCCAGACTTCCCACTCCTTTGAAAGAATTCAATTATAGTATAGATTATACTTGGGTCTACTTAGAAAAAGGCTACTACACTTGCTCATGAGTATATCACAGCTCGCAAGTGTGCAAATATTTATGCACATATTGCTAATTCTCCGACAGAATTCCAGGGATATGGATTCTCTCCTATTCTTTATTACAAATATATAAATATATCAAATAAATAATAAATATAATATTATATGAGTCTTTGAACTCTCGGCCTTAATAAATAGTTCTGATTACTGACAAAAATTATTTCTATTAGAACATAAGTCAACCAACGTACATCTAATTAAACTATGAACTAAAATCTTAATTACCCCCTGTTCTTTCTTATAAATTTCAAATAAGTAATAAATAAATAAATACACGAGTCTTTGAAATAAATCATTTTTTGGTTGTCACGTCGAAGATGGGTCATGGCGCACACGTCCAGGGTTAATCAAAAGCCTATTTTCATTATGTCTTTTCCAATAGTCATAAACACATAGCATCACACATCAAGCAACATTGGGACAATCATGGTTACCATCATCAATGGCTCCTACATCAACGATGACGCCACATCGAGGAGGCGAGCCCTGATGCCATCGGTAATGGCTCCACATTAGTCTCACAGAGAACACGAGTCTGGACATCATAAAAGAGAGCTCCGCATCTACACCAACTGAAATACGCCATTGGACAATAGCGAGGCACATGATGGACGATATGTGGTTACCATAAAAAATATTTTAGAAAAAAGATTATAAAAATACATCATTTTAAAGTTTATAGAAAAATACAACATAAATAGATATGTAACATTCTATCTTTGATTTCTATTAATATTTGATAGGTTTTTTTTTTCTCCCATTGCAACACACGAGCATTTTTGCTAGTTCGATTTAAAAAGTAAAAAAAAATGAAAACTATGAATACTTGCATAAAAGAATAAGTTAAGTATCCAGCATGTATCCAACATGTAATGGTATCCGATACATACCGCATACGGATATGGCACCTTCCATATGTATCCCCGCAACATAGCATCTTAGGCCTCCCGTTTGCAATTAATCTGCAAGCACTACATTGCTAGCTTCATCATCTTGATGCTAGTCTCAATGGGGATTTCATGGGCATGTCATGCACATTAAATAGGGTGCCACATCAGCCAAAAGGGAATCTTTGCATGAAATGGAGAGGAGAGAGAAGGAAAACGTTTCATCCCAGTGAAACACGTGAGCGCTGTTTCCAACCACTCGAAAACTGTGTGAAACTCGTGAAACTCCAATTGAGACGCACGAATTGTTTCATGGGCTAAAAATAAAGAAGTGAAATCATAGAGAAGAGAGAGGGTGGGACCCATGCAACTAAAAATAGCAAGTGGAACCGTGCCATGAAACGGTGCATTGAGAGAGATACTCGTTTTATTTACAATTTCATATTTTTAGAAACTGTGAGATGAAACGTCGCATTGAGACTAGCCTAATTGCTTCTTATTTGTGCGCTGGACTCTAGTAACGACTACTATTGCACAGATCAATCAAATCAATGAATCGATCCATCTTCAAACTTCTCTTACAATAAGGTAATAAGATGAAAGCTCCCTTCACACCGAGAAAGTTCCAGGTTCTTCCTTCCACTGATGATCTCTATCATCACCACACTAGAGTAGTAGAGTTGTATACATGAGCCTTTACAACCATTCAGGTTCTAAAATCCTGACATGGCTTTCATTCTTGTATCCACTTGGCTCTTATCCTAGTCGATGAGCATGGACAGTCCAAAATTAGAAAGTTTGGCATCGAAGTTGTCATCTAAGCAACTCCAAGAGAGTTGGTAAAAATGGATTGCTAAACACATGGTTTAGCCAACCTCTAAAATAGAAAACTTTGTAAAAAACTAGAAAACTCCAACAGCCTTTATATTATGACAATTCTAGATGACTAGCAACGCATGCAAGCTATATTTACCATGCGAGATTCTAGGAATAGCTAGTTTGCTATTTTATAAAACAAGATAGCATAGCTGTTGGAATGCATTTTTTGCTCTAAAAGTCTAAATATGGCATACAAGACAAGAATAGCATGTCTCTTGTAGATACTCTAAGACCATGTTCTGTGGTTTCTCATCCAATTGAGCAACTCTATTCATGCATTCCTCGGTAAGATAGGCGAGACCCTTAGCTATATGAGCAATAACCTTGCATCATGTTTGCAAATCTAGGTGTGGAGTGTTGTCGTGGCGAAGTTAGAGCAAATTAGATAGGGATGCACTTGCCTTTTGGTGGGCTTCGAGGGGTCAGCATAGCCACTGATGACGCCGCTGTTACCACCGACCCATTCGCACCGGGAGATGTGCGAGGGCGTGGGGCCTCCCATTTGGGTCGACCCGATGCTTGACAAGCACGCAGCTTGCCTAGTCACGTGTTGTCTCTGCTTGCCCGCTCAGCGCTGTCAAAACCACAGTCACCACTGAAGGACCGGTAAGAGCGACCAGAGGGGGGGGGGTGAATGGGAGCTTCAAAAATTTCTTTCAAAATCCAGAGCCTATGTCCCAGATTCACACACCAAGAACCAAAACACAACGCAGTAGTGATCACGACCCTGGAGACGGGTGGATGTTCCCTAGGAACACTTCGGATCACTACTTGATCGAATCGATGCAAAAGCAAATCTCGACTTCTATCGAGGAGAAGTGAGACAGCAAAGCTCCAGAGTACGGTCAGCGGAAACAGCACTGCACCGAAACGACCTACACGAAAACAGATAACCGGAGAGCCAAGCAGTGCGCAAAACGGAGACCGGATGACCAAAACGCAACCAAAAGAGCCCTGAGGGCACTCAAGTCGGCCTGGCCGGCTTGAAACTCGGCCTGGCCGACTCTGGCCAGCTCCGGCCAGCCTGGCTGGCTATCTGGCCAGCTGAGCCGGTTTTTGGCCTGGCCGGCTTGGCCTGGTTTGGCTAGGAGAGTCCAGATGGCCGGTTTTCCTTGGACCCAAGTCGGCTTGGCCGACTGAAGTCGGCTTGGCCGGTTTTGCAAGTCGGCTTGGCCGGTTCTTGCGGGAACAGCACGGGAAAAGTCCCCAAAACTTGATTTCTCCTCCAAATCAAAACCAACTGGAACCAAATTTCACAGGCATGTTCCTGATGCAGTTGGGGAGCTATCTCCAGGAGATCATCGCTCAATTCGATGAAAGGAGGAAAAAATCACGAAAATCCCCCAAAGTGGATCTTGAGCACACCTAGAAGAAAAACTCCATGGATCTTCGATCTCGTGAGGAGTTAGACAAATTCCTTCGGTGGAATCACTTCACTCACGTCCTAGATCAATCCATAGCAAGAAAAATCATCTCAAACGCCCTCAAATCAAAGAAATTGAGTTGGGAACACAAGAGGCAAAAAGGGATCTCAGGAAAATCACAAATTCAACTCAAGAATCACAGACACATGATTTAATCCCGGAGGAAACAGCAGAGACTAGGCGCTCTGCTTGCCACACACTGGTTCGAGTATAAATCAAAAGATTTGCAGATCTCTCTCTCACACAGCAACTAGAGGAAGGGAAATCCTAAAAGGAGGAAATGGAAAATGGAAGAGGTGAGGGGGAAGGGAGATCCTCATCCTTTATTTATAGGGGCAAGTCTATTTTACATTCCTTCTTTGCCCTTGGATACATGAAGAGCCACACCACTTAGCCAGGGGCATAAGGGTCCAACTCAGGCTTCACTTGATCCGACGGCCACCGCGCCTCCTCACCGGTAGCCTTGCTTCCAAGCAATCTCCCCGATGCCGCCACGTGCCGTCCGTCCGCATCGGGACCTCCGCCCCCGGTTTTGAGGCGCAAACCAGGGAAACCCGCCGCCGATGGTTTTGTGGCGAAACCACCAAACCCTCCACGAGTAGCGTAGCCCATACGCATCCCCCACCGTGTACACTTGCTCATCGATGTCCCAGTTGTCAGCCACCACGGCTGGCCGCCCGGTCCTCAGGTCCCTTGATTACACTCTACAGAGGTTGTACACTTTACCCACAGCTCATGTTCCCTTTGTCGCCCGGGTTTGCAAGGCCCTTAAACACTTCCTTTGGTGAGTGGCGAGGGTTCATTACGAAGCCTTTACAAAGACCTAAAGCTAACTAGCAGCCCGCTAGAGTTTCAGCCGCGGTGAGGTCCATAACCCTCCCTAATGAGACCGTACCTTAGCAAAGGCTACTCCTCCAAGAGGACTGGGCTATGACCCCTTCACCGTCCCCCTCCTTGCCCTTTCGGTAAGGCCACTAGCCAACCCCAAGTCTAATTAATTAGCTAAGTTCAGAGCCATGTGACACTGTGGTTGCACTGTTTTCTTGGGTGGTTCTCCATATTCCAATTAATCATGATGATCTTGTAATTAAGCAAGAATATAACAACATAATTAAATCATGATTAACATTGCATAAAAGGTAACAGAACCATCCCAAGTTTAAGCAAGCTAAGCATTTCTACCCATGATATAACCAGGTGATTCAAGGTTCAAGGCAAAAAGATATAGTCATGTCCTAAAAGGTGACCCGTCAAAATTAATGCATAACAGTAAAGTAAAGTGAATTTCATGAATGTAAATGGGACAAAAAGAATGTTCATGTAGAGGAATGCCACTTGCCTTCCTCAACAAACTGCTGTTGGTCCTCTTCAAACAGCTGCTGCTTCTGATCCTCCTCGAACGGCACGTTCTCTACACGACCACACAAGACATACAACAAAATAAATAAAAACAGTACATCAAACAGTACTAAAAACATAGAACAAACAGCCTAAACTAAAGAGCATGCAAAGACGATCGCGTGGCCGCAAGAATCGCCCAAAACGGATTTAAAACGACGAAGAAACACTAGATACAAGGTTGCAGGGACCTATATGCAATTAAAACTAAAGTCTGTGTACTATTTTTTTAAAAACCGAGGGCACAAACATAAATATCCATAGATCTCAGGGGCTAGCAAGTGATTTGACCATGAAAAGGACGGCGGGTTGGATTATTCAAAAGATCAGGGGCCTAAACAAAAAGTATAAGGGCATATGTATGAATATTTTCTACTGAGTTTGGACTGCGGGTTAAATATATGAAAGTACAGGGACTCTTAATCAAAATGGCCAGAATCGGCGGGTTTGACATGGTTGACCGGTATCGGGGGGACTGATCTCGGCCGTTGATTCGCGATCGGATGGCGCAGAGCAAAAGGGGCGCCGGCGACCACTGCGCGCGGCGGCGCCGCCACGACCGCAGCGAAAGATCGCCGGAGCAAGCTCTGCAGGGTTCTAGAGTGCACGGGGACGTGAATAAATGGCACAGGGGGCATCAGAAGGCCATGGCGAGCTCACCAGAGGGGTTGTGGTTGTCGGGAGATGGTTAGAGGATGCTCGTCGGCGTAGGGATGCGGCGGTGAGCTCGGTCGTGCGGTAAAGAAGGCGTCCCGGTGGCTTCCTCGGCTCTTGGTCGTCGGAAAAGGGCTCCGGGGGTTCCTGTGAACGAGCAGAGAGAGTCAAGGGAGGCCCGGCGTGATTAAAACGAGGCGGTGGTGCAACAGAACCTTGACAGCGGCGGGGATGAGCTCCGACGAGCGATTAAACGAGAAAGAGCGGTGATTTCTGAGTGTGAGGTGCGTGAGTGAGAGCGTGTGCGCGAGGAGAAGCTCGGGCGAGCTTTTATAGGGGTTGAGGGGGTGTGCAGGGATTCGGGGAAGGAGGAACCGAGAGCGGGCGGAATCAAAGGACATTGATGGTCTTGATGGCCGATTCGGCCGTTGCAAGAGGGGAATGAAGGAGGGGAAGGGCGTCCTGGTGCAGTGAGTACCGAGTGAAGAGAGGGAGGGGATTGCGGGATGCGCGGGCGGTAGAACCGGGGACGTGGGGCGGTGATTGCGGCAGTGGCGGCTCGGACGTCCGCGGCGTCGGGAGGAAGGAGGAGGTGCCGACATGTGGGACCCGGCGATCAGTGAGAGAGGGAGCGGGAGAGGGAGAAGGCTGTGTGGGCCGGCCTGCTGGGCTGCGGGTTGGGCCGAGCAGGGAGGTGAGTTGAACCGGGCCGAAAAGGAAGAGAGGGAAGGGAGGGAAAAAGAAATAGTTTGAACTTTGTTTGAATTAGATTTGGAAGAATTTGAGAGATATTTGAATAGGATTTGAATTGGAGAGAAGTTTGAGATCACTCAAACAAAGAAAAACAAATGCAAGGCATGATATGCAACAAACACTTATTGTTCTAAAATTAATTAATTAATGTTTAAGTATTTAGGGCCACAAAATTAAATAAAGGAAAAAGAAATTCATTTAACCTTAGATCAACCTAAACAAAACAAAGTTGCTATAATTTATTAAGTGATGGAATTTGGGTGTTACATTTTATACTTTATACTAATGCAGTTTGTTTATTTTGAACCAAAGATTACTGCTTATTTGAGTTCCTAGCTCACATGATAGGCTTCAAACTGGCCATTATTCTCTCTCAAAAGAAAACATATTACCAGTTTGCGATTGTTGTTTGAGGTTAGCAGAAATACAATAGAATACCCAAGTGATATATCAACAAAGGAACAAGGGAAGGCGAAACAGGAAGAGGAACTAAGAGCAAAATAACCTATAAGTTACTTTACAAATTACTTTACAGCCAAGCAGTTTACCTCAGCTATTATATTTGGATACTGTCCCACAAGTAGGATCACATGTTACGTACTACAAAATAGATCAATGTATAATAGACATTCACATTTTCAACTTTGGGTGCCGAACTGTATTTTGGTTATTTCTAAGGTTGTGCTAATTGGGTCCCTGAACTTGGCATGCTATTTGACTATGCTATACATTGTTATTTTGGACCAAGTTTTGGCATGAAAATTTTAATTCTTATTTGCCTTGACTGTCATTTTTAATCACTACCAAAACATGTAGACAATGGAGCAATGCATTGACCACAA
Source organism: Alloteropsis semialata (assembly GCA_004135705.1). Classification (NCBI taxonomy): domain Eukaryota; kingdom Viridiplantae; phylum Streptophyta; class Magnoliopsida; order Poales; family Poaceae; genus Alloteropsis; species Alloteropsis semialata. Next base: position 62,131,644 of record CM014275.1, read on the forward strand.
AACACGATTTTTACTTCTGAAACATGGTAATGCCCCCTTTGTGTTAGGAAGTTCATTGTACTTGCACCAGATAACTGGCAGGTACCCCAAGATGATTATATTATATCAAATTTCAATGACCGACTATTCAATTACTGATTGAAAAATATCCCAGAATGTATCATCTTGAATTTATATGTCTCAGATACAGTTACCATCAAGCAATGTTTAGACCAATGAAAGTAGTTAAACGTGCACTCCAAACTGTCATGACTTTTTTGATGAAGGAATCAGGCCCTGTTTAGTTCGCAAACTAAGTTTGCAAACTTGTCACATCAAATATTAGGACACTAATTAAGGGTATTAAATGTGGATTAATGACAAAACCCATTCCATAACCCCCGGGTAACTTTGCGAGACGAATCTAATGAGCCTAATTTGGCCATGATTAGACAACGTCGTGCTACAGTAAACAATCTCTAATGACGGATTAATTAGGTTTAATAGATTCGTCTCGCGATTTCCCGTCCATCCGTGTATTTAGTTTTATAATTAGATTATGTTTAGTCCTCCTAATCTTCGATTTAAAATTGCTACAGTAAATTTCGCAAACTTTCTCACCGAACTAAACAGGCCCTGAGTGATTATGTTCCGATGGAAGTAAAGAGAATTGCCCAGATTTCCACACCACCCCGGCCCCCACCCCCACCCCCCACCCAACCCCCACCCACCCACCCCAAAGATCTTATTTATAGTCCCCAGGTTTTAACATTCTTGTATCTAGAAACTGATATCAAGTTGCTTTAAGAGAGAAGACGATGTATCTGTTTACAAAGGTAACTATTTTCTCTAGCAATTTAAGGATTCAGCTGGCTGCAAAATGATACATTCATTTCATAATGTTTTCTAATGTGTTTGTGCATGTCACCAGTGATGATTCGGCACATTTGAGTCCGATGGCAAAAATGCAAAACCACGGCCTATTAAGCAATCACACAAGGGGTATATTCATCTAGACCTTGCAGCAATAATACCATAAGAACTCCAATTGAAGGACAACATCTACATTTCAGATATCCAGGTTCTGGTCACAAGTGACCGGATATTCGTCACTGGAGATTGCGAGTTGCGACCCATGCATGATAGCAGCCTTGACAGAAATCCAGAATCTTCACACAAATGAAGGAAATCAGCAAAGATAAAAAGTAGATGGCAGCAACATCAAAGGAAATCCATAACCTGAGACTTCACACACATGCAGGAACTCAGCAAAGGTAAAAAAAAAATTAATGGAAGCAAGATTAAAGGAAATCCAGCGGTGAACTGAGCAAGTGAATCAAGTGATTGCCAAATCTCAGATAATCCGTGCCGATAGTGTTCATGGTTTAAAGCCAAATACAAAATCACGACGGCTGCATTGACTAACCGATCTCGCTAATTTCTACTTCCCCAATTTTTAAAACCCCAATCTTACACATGTAGACCATGAACCGAACTTTCCCTTACAATGGAGCTGGTTGCGGCAGTCCTTATGCTTCTCCACCCATTTCTCCGGGAACTTGCCCTCCTTAAGCTTACAAGTGAGGCATTGAACACAACCCTGTCGTCGTTGACCGTGGCAACCTCAGGGCCTCCTCTCCCGCCGCCGCCGCCACCCCCTGCCGCCAGATCTTGCACGCCCATGATCGATGAACGCAATTGAAGAATGTGTAGCCACTCGTGTTATGCAATTGCTGGAGTGGATAGTAGCTTCTTTTCTCGAATGTGTAGGAGAATTCATATCATTGCACTAAGATAGGAAGAAAAGGCCAATATAGCCACACATACAAATCCCCCACGGGGTTTCTCAAGTTACATTCATGCCCGGGAAAAAAACTTAGAAGACGACCATCTCTACCAGTCACCTAATATATTCACCTGCTGGTCCAGCAGCAGCCAAGGTACTAAGCCCTTTCCCACCTGCAATAATCCAGAGGTTGGCCTCTTCCTACGCAAGGAGCAGTGCACAATCAACTCTTGGTGAGATACAATTGAACACTGCATGATTGAGGTTAACAGCAAGCTAGCTGTTTGTCTGTGCATAGTAGTGTTTATTATATCAATGCTTAAGAATCACTCTATTTATGGCTGCTACTCTTTTGCACATGTTCTTAGCAAACCGGAGAAGCGCCATCTCTACGACCGAACCAACAAGCAGTCAGAAGGGGCCACAGTGAACTGTACAGTAGCCAGCCACCAGATTCAGAAATCAGAGATAACCAGCAGCACACATGAGTAACCAGCAGCACACATGAGAAATGATGGCATCAGGCACATGCTGCTACACCAGAGCCAAGATGCAAAACCTCAGCATCAAAAGGCAAAACTAAGGCAAAAATTGCAGAACCATGGCCAATTAAGCAAATCACATAACAGGTATGTCAGCAGCAAGAATTTTATACAGGTAACAAATTGCAAAGCTAAGTTAGATGGTAAAGATTGCAGAACCACGGCCTATTCTGCAATCACACAGGCAACAATTCAACAGGTACTTTCAGGCTTCTGCAGGAATACCATGAGAAATCATCCAATTCAAGGACATTACTTTGAGATGTCCAGATCATGGTCACAGCTTATGACCTCATGATAACAGTCTTGACAAAAATAGAGGCTTCACAAAAATCAGGAACTCAGCAAAGATAGAAAAAAGGTAAAGCAATAACCTGCAGATAAACAAGTGTTAGCAGCAAAGCAAAGTGCATCAGGTGAGGTTCTGTATATCAGATAAATCATGCAGCAGAGAACATGTTCACGGCATGAAGCCAAATACGAAAACGACTACATAACGAACCGATAGCAAATCTGAACAAACTGATTCCGAATCAACTACCTCCTGCGCGCCGCGTGCGCCTACTTCTTGGATCTCAGTCTACCTCGACTACATAACGAACTGATAGCAACAAACTGACTCCGAATCAACTACTTTTAGCATCTCCCGTGCGCCGCGTCCGCCTACTTCCTCTTCTTGCTCTTCTTGGATCTCTCTCGCGCTGCGGCCACATTGTGGCGCTGGGCCGCGCAATCCTGTATATCCTTTTGACGGTCGGCCTGAACCTTGCGGCACCTGGCCTTGTGGTCGTCGATCTAGAGCTCGGTGTGCATCCCCTCCTTGAGGTCGCAGGTGAGGCACTTGAAGAGGACGCGCTCGTCGATCACCGCCGCCGCGGCTCTTCCTCCGCCCCCACCCGTCGCAGCTCTCGCTCCTCCCATGCTTTTCCCCACTTCCGCCCCCAACAAGCTCGCTCTCCTTTCCTTGGATGCGAAGAAAGAAGGTACTCGGAGGATTCGGAATCTGGGATGGGGGAGGCTACTTGTAGTTGTAGGATGCTGAGGGGAAAAAAAGAAAAAGAGTTGGGTTGCTGCCTCGCATTTGGGCTAGAAGGGATAAAAAAAGAAAAGGGAGATGGGTTGGGTTGGGCTGCTGGCTCGGAATTTGGGCCAGAAGGGATAAAAGGAAGAAGGAAAAAGTCTTTTCGACGTCCATCATTAATTGCCATAGTCTGAATTTCGTCCTTCACATATGAAATCGAGTATCCGACGTCCCTCAACTTTAAAATCCGTTTGCTACATATCTCTCGGCTGTTTTGAGGGTGGTTTCACATGACGCGGCAATGGGTCTAACATGTCAAGAAACAAATGATGGTGGACCCCACATGACAGGTGGTTTTCTTCTTAAATTGTGGCCATATGACATGGAACAATATGTTTTTTTACTGCTAATACATTTTTAAAGAAGATCTGCTAAGAAAAATATTATAAAGTTGGTGTTGAGAATGGGTGGCCCTAATACCCACTAAATTGAGGACCTACACCTAAGACACACCAAACCGCTTTAAACTTAGTCAGTCCCTTTAATTTCAATCTACTTAGTGCGCAGGGTCCTTTCGAAGGCAGAAGACCTTCTCACTTTCGGGTGGCAGAGCCTACCAACAGATGAAAATGGTTTCCGTGTGACAGAGCCTACCAACAGATGAAACCTAGACCTTTGTGATCCCGGGTGACAGAGCCAACCTTCGATGGATCGCAACTTATGCACTAAGTACATAGAAATTATATGGCCTAACCGGGAGACTAGCACTTACAACAACAGAGCTTTATTATAGCACAACAATATTACACAAAGAGTGTACAACACCTTCCTTTTAGTAGCTATCCTAGCACTCACCCTTCACATGCCTTTTACTCTCATCTACAATGCTCATGGATGAATGGCATGGCAAGGGAGGAGTGCTCTATTTATAGGCTAAGGGGGATCATAGGATTTAGCCAAGTGTTCCTTTTAGAGATTTTTTAGATATTACATAATTTTCTAGATATTACATAATTTTCTATTTTATTTTGCTACTAATTTTAGAGTACTTCATGAGAAAATATCTTTTTCTCATATGGTGGAGAATGCTCTAGAAGATTGTTTTGCACTCTTTTAACAACAGATGTTTTTTCCTTTTTCCCAACGGAGGAGGAGGGAAAACTGTCGTTCAGGAAAAACGAAAGGGGAGGTCTCCCGCTCGCTCAAAGTGAAAGAAAGCAACTCCCGCCCTTCCCTCCTGCTCCAAACACCAGCAGCAGATTTGAGCTACGGTGGCGCCAATCTGTGGACACTGGAGAGGGAGCGGCCGCCGCCGCCGCCGCGATGCCGATCGAGATGCCCCGGGGCCTGCCGTTCGCGGTGGACACCTGGACCCCGGCCTCGTCCCTCAAGCGCCACCGCTTCCTCACCCACGCCCACCGCGACCACCTCGCCGGCATCGCCGCCACCTGCGCCGTCTCCGCCTCATCGCCCGTCTACGCCTCACGCCTCACCGTCCTCATCGCCCTCCGCATCTTCCCCCAGCTCGACCGCGCGGCCTTCGTCGAGCTGGAGGCGGGCGACCCGCCGCTGCGCGTCCCCGACCCCGACGGCGACTTCACCGTCACCGCCTTCGACGCCAACCACTGCCCAGGTATGCGCGCTTCTCCTCCTCCTAGCCCCTCGCCGATTCGGATGCCTGCTGACCACCAGGTCCTCCACACCGGCGACTGCCGCCTCACGCCCCACTGCCTCAGCGCCCTGATGCCCCTCCTCGCCCGCCGCGTCGACTACCTCTTCCTCGACTGCACCTTCGCGCGATGCCCCCTGCAGTTCCCCACCAAGGAGGATTCCATCCGTCAGGTCGCCTTCCTGATTTGCTGCATCGCTCTTCAGCAAATTGCAGGGCTCCTTTGATCAGAAATTCAGAATTTCTCACTCAATTGTTGTTCCCTTTTACTGATTCCAGGTGATCAATTGCATCTGGAAGCACCCAAATGCGCCGGTGGTCTACCTCGTGTGCGACATGCTGGGCCAGGAGGACGTCCTCATCGAGGTGTCCAAGGCGTTCGGATCCAAGATATACGTCGACAGAGACAAGAATTCAGATTGCCACCACACGCTCTCGCACGTCGCACCGGAGATCCTCGCCGCCGATGACGCTGCACCCACCACCCGGTTCCACGTGATCCCGTTCCCGCGGCTGTCGGAGCGCGCCATGGATATCCTCGCGCTGGCACGGGCCAGGCAGCAGCCTGAGCCCCTGATCATCCGGCCGTCCTCACAGGGGTACGCGTACTACGAACCACCTGAAGCGTCGACGCAGCAGAAATCATTGCTGACGGAGCCAATGCGGGATGATTTTGGGGTCTGGCATGTCTGCCTGTCGATGCACTCGTCCCGGGAAGAGCTGGAGCAGGCATTGGGGATCCTCAAGCCCAAATGGGTTGTCTCCACGACGCCCCCGTGCATGGCACTGGATCTGAGCTATGTCAAGAAGCACTGCTCCCTGTCCCGGTTTGGCCCTGATGATCCCCTCTGGAAGTTGCTTGGGTTATCTGATGGAATGTCTACTGTGACCGGCTCACCGCAGGCAGTGCTGACGGTGGAAGCTGTTGGGAAGAGCAAGGAAGAGTTCAGCTCTTGTGGTGATGAGTGTGGCTCTGATGATGACAGTCAGGTACAGGCTGCAGAACCATCGGTGGCTGATTTTGAGATCAGAGTTGAGCCGCCTGTGACACTATTTGGAAGCGCAAGGTTTGGACTAGTGCAACACGACTCTGAACTGTGGAAACATGAGTATCAGAGTGTTCACATGATTGATGATGTTGAACTTGAAGCCAAGGACTCTGCTGCTGAAACTGGGTGCTGTAACAGTAGCAAGTCTGATGAGAGTGTTCAAGTAATTGATTTAACTGAAGCTGCAACAAATGAGCAGAATCCCGTCTCTGAATCTGAGCTGCTGAAGGGCAAGAAACCTGATGGAGTCGACGTTGTTGATATATCTGAAGATGGAAGGAATGAGCTGAGTTTGAGTGCAGAGCCTGAACAGTGTATGGATGACAAAGGGAAGGGGAAAGCTGAATTGGTGGAAGCCCAAGAACAGAATGTGACTGTTCATTATGATTTGCAGGAAGTTTTCATGCATAAGTTCACCTCCGATGTAGGTAAAAGCAGAATGGAAGTGAGTAAAGAGATCTCAGCTGTCCATGTCACAGTTTCAGCTGCAATGCACAAGGAGTCAACAGAAGATGACACAACTACATCAGAAACTGGGAAGAACTCTCATCAAGACTCTGAAAGGGCGATCAATTGTTCAACCACTGTTGGATCATCAAACGGTATTAATGCGAACCTGAGGCGGCTGTACAGGTCCATGAATGCTCCAGTGCCGCGTCCCCTGCCATCACTGGTTGAGCTCATGGGGGCCTCCAAGCGACCCAGAGTTTCCCAAACTGTGCGGCCATAGGCTTGTAGCAGCATTCTTCTGATTTTTTTTATCGATCTGAAATCTCTGTTGGAACCTGTGTTGCCACTGGCATTGTGGATCAACTGTGAAATTAGACTGATTTGGTGCTATGAAGAGGAAAAGCTTTGACACCAACAATTCTAAGCTTTGCAGTAGAGTAGGAAGAAATGTTGTAAGTGAAGAAATTTGTTATGTTCTGAATTAAACATTTCCATTCTTTTTGTTTATAAGATATGAAATTCCGACCTCTGTAGTACCTGTGCTGTGACTTGAATTGTAGCTCAACAACGAATTCAGATTCATCTGATTCTATGAAGAGGCAAAGTCCTAAACTTGTCATTTTGGACAAAAAGGGAAAATCTTCACATCAACGAGCTTAAAGTTTTGCACTAGAGCAGGCAGCAGTGATGTGTTTCACTGAAGAAGCTCCTTATATTCTGATTTTTTGGGGGGCCCAGAAGAAGGTAATTTAATTTGCAAGAAATGCTCTGCCATGAAATCTGCAGAGTAAGCTTGTATGATTGAGGTCTCTGTTGGAAACTTGGAACCTTGTTTATGAAGAGGCCACTTGCATTGTGGCTGGACTACAAATTGAGATTGATTTTAATTTTATGAAGAGGCGAAGCTTTGACACCAAGTCTGAGCTTTGCAGTAGAGTAGGAAGAAATGTTATAAGTGAAGAAACTTGTTTTGTTCTGAACTAAACATTTCCATTCTTTTGTTTATATGAAATTCAGAGTTTCAGACCTCTGTTATACCTGTGCTGTGACTTGAATTGTAGCTCAACAATGAATTCAGATTCATTTGATTCTATGAAGAGGAAAGTTTAAAACTTGTCATTTTGGACAAAAGGGGAAAACATTAACATCAACAAGTCTAATGCTGTGCGCTAGAGCAGGCAGCAACGATGAGTTTCACTGAAGCTGCTCCTTTTTCTTTCTTTCTTTTTTGCCAGAAGTAGACAAATTTAATTTCCAAGAATTGCTCTGCCATGAAATCTGTAGATTAAGTTTGTATGATACTCTACTGGTGCTTTACAAATTGGTGGAGAGCTAGCGAAACTGGGTTGTTGATTTGCAAAACACGAATAATTCTCAGCCGTCAAATCAAGATGCAACGGCCCAGATGAAGAGATAGCATATGGATATTTACAGAATAGCCCTTTGAGTTGGTGCCGACCCCACAGATCGAGGCGAGCACGTTTGCGGCGGCCGTCCCCTTCCTTGCAAAACCCCAATCCACTCCTCACCGAGAAGGGGAAGAGAGAGAAAAATCGATGGCGGCGGTCGGCGGCGACAACGGCGGCGGCGCGGGCGAGGGCGAGTTCTACCTGCGGTACTACGTGGGGCACAAGGGCAAGTTCGGGCACGAGTTCCTCGAGTTCGAGTTCCGCCCCGACGGCAAGCTCCGCTACGCCAACAACTCCAACTACAAGAACGACACCATGATCCGCAAGGAGGTCTTCGTCTCCCCCTCCGTCCTCCGCGAGGCCAGGAGGATCATCCAGGAGTCCGATGTGAGCTCACCATCTCCTTCGATTTGGTTCCGTTCGAAATCTGTAGAGGAAAACCTAGCTAGGGTTTGCTGCTAAGGAACAGATTTGATTGCTTGCTTTCATCCCTGCCTCAGATTATGAAGGAGGACGACAGCAACTGGCCGGAGCCCGACCGCATCGGCCGGCAGGAGCTCGAGATCGTCATGGGCAACGAGCACATCTCCTTCACCACCTCCAAGATCGGCTCCCTCGTCGATGTCCAGTCTAGCAAGGATCCGGAGGGCCTCCGGATCTTCTACTACCTCGTCCAGGTTTCCTCTCAACCCCACATTCCCCTCACAGCTGCCTGCGTTGTTTGGTTGCTTGATGTGGCCCTCCAGAACTTTGATGCCATTGAAGTGACAATGCATACACACATGTGAGCTGTGATTGAATTGTTTCTGTGGCTCATTCCTGATGCTACCAACATGTATTTGTTTGCTTGCGAGTGTACATGAATTCTTAAATTGTGCATAAAAAGCAACGGAGCAAGGAATACTTGTCTGGTTAGCTTGACATTGTCTACTGCCGATGGCTTTCAGAACAACCTTGTTGTAGGATGTAGTGTACCCAAGCATTGAATTCGTATTTGGTACAGACTTGTGGGAGCCTTCTTACGGCTTATGTTTTTCTCTACTGCTGAAAGGAATACTTGTCTGTTTAGTTTAACATTTTCTAAATACTGAGATCATGTGGTGTAGCGATAATGCTTAATTGAATTGATTAGCCGTGGAGGTTAATTGTGTACTGTGGGTATTGAAATACACTCCTTTCTTCACAATTTTGAATCTGCGGTGGTTGGTGAGCACCAGAGGAATATATGAATAAAATGTAATGATAGTGCGATAAACAATGAGTCAATGACTATGCTTAATAACTCATACTTCATTGGAGGATAAAGAGTACTTACCAGTCTTAGGATAATGCATTTTATACTAAAATGAAGAAAGTATAGAAAGTAGAGGCTGCACAAGAACATGAGTAACCCACCCATGAGGCAGACTGTTTCTTGAAAGCTGATAGTGCTATACAGTGCAGTGACCTGTCATAGTTACCTGAGAAGATTTTCCCTGTATGAAGCCATATACCTTAGCTTTTCCTGTTTAATCCCCTTTTGGAGTTTCATGAGCAATATGTGTCCTGTTTTCCCTTTAAAAAGGGGTTAGTGTGAATTGTCTGTATATTTTTTTTACTTAATGGTTTAAAAACTGTAGTATTCTAGTGTGATTTATTTTTCTGGGGGTGCATTTTATTAACCCTACTCAGGAACATTGTTTGCCCGTCGTGGCCCTATAGAATTTTGATGACTCTAACCTCTCTAACTGACAATACTCATGCAAATTACTTGTTTGCTCATGATATAAATTGTTTTATGAACTTGGTTATACATTGTAGCTTAGCCAAGCATTAGGTTCAAATTTGGTACAGTACGGACTTGGGTCCTTGTTAGGGTATTGGCATAGTGACATTGCTTACTTGAACTGATGAGCTGCTGAGCCATTTAACAGGTTAATTGCATAATTACAAGCCTTGTGCATGCTCTATGATTTGTACTTGGATTCTGTAGAGTTGATAGATGATTGCTGGTTCTTTGAAGTTTAGCCAGATACTCTAATTTTGATACTCTAGAGTCTAGACTTGTTGAGCTCTTATAGTTCAGCATTGTTTACATCTCAGTACTATTTCCAGGAAATAGTTTGAGGTTGGGTAAACAGCAACTGGGTTAGTTTGATGTATCTGAAATTTGCCTGTGAGTTAGGTACCAAAAAATAAAAACAAAAAAGAAGACAAAAAGTCATGGTGCCTCTGTTGATGGTCATGTTTCCTTCACTGGTCGTGTGCACTTTTTATTTAGCGTGTCTCCTTAAACATGACCAAATGCCCCTCTAGTGTAACTGTGATTATACTAGTACAAACTTAATGTTTGTTATGTTTGTTGGTTTTTTAGTGAACTTTCATGTTTGACTGCATCATAAATTCTGGATCGCAGTCATTGGATCATATCATTGTAGAGCTGATGGATATGCATATGCTATTTTGTTGAGATTCAGTCATATGCTATGATTTTTTACATTGTAGACTGATTTGAGCTCATAATAGCTGAAGAAGTATCTGCATTTCAGTACTCGTTTGTGGGATATTTTAGGTTGGATTAGTGTTACGGAAAGGCGGCTGTACCGATTGGGCCACATCCATTAAGGTTAGGGTTAGCTTAGGCGTCAAGTATGTCTCTCTGTATAAAGGGAGAAGATGTATCTATTAAAGGCAAGCAAGCAGAACATCAATGTGGTAGGGTTAGCCCCTTGTATCCCTGCCTATGACAGTTAGTTGGTCTGTTGTATCTGAAATTGGCGGTAAGATATGTAACCGATTTAGAACTGTGAAGGTGGCTTGAAAGATAAATACTTGTTATGTCTGTGTTGGTCATGGTATGTTGCTCACTTGTTTCTGCATTTTTAATTGACTAGTCTCCTCTGGTGTAGATATGATTATATCAGTACACCTTAAACTTTTTGGGCTAGCTTAGTGAATCATTTTCATGCTTGACTACATTATAAATCCTGGATCATTGTCATGGGCTTGTAGTTTGAACATGGTCCAGGAGCGTGTAATGTTCTGGATGTGTTAGCCACTCTACTGTTTGGTTTAAATTTGTACGAGAACTTAAGTTTTTTTTCAAGGAAAAAATGCCTTGTTATTTTGTCGTGTGCCGGTAAACCAGATGTATTCCTAACTTGTTCCCTCCCAATGTTTTTGTCTGCAGGATCTGAAGTGTTTTGTGTTTTCGCTCATCAACCTCCACTTCAAGATCAAGCCGATTCAGTCCTGAGCTCCATTCCATGCTGTGGTAACTGTGATGTAACACTGCAAGTGTTTAAGAGAGAATCATGTACCTTGTAAGATCCTATTTAGTTTGTGATGATGCGCTCGGGTTGTGTGGAGCACTAGGTGGAAGTGGAATCTTGAGTTTGCCTGGGATTGATGTTTGGATTGTGCAAACTGCGAGTAATGATATTTATGTTTTTCCTCCAGTTATCCTGTTGGGTGGTGGATCGTTCTTGTTATCAATTACTAAGGTTGTTTGGCTTTTCTGTCGTTTGTGCTCAACTTCCTGTAAACTTTATTATCAGTGCTCTGGAGAAGATGGCACGGCACAGGAAGGGGTGCCGACCTGTGGTGATCTAAGCTCAGCCAATTGCCATCATATTGTAAATCTGTTGTGGATTTCTCTAGTGGGTTGGCTGTCGAAAACATCAAAGATGGTGCAAGGAACCACCTTTGGTTTTGTAAAGCAACTGAGGAGAACCGGGTGTGGACCTGACTGTTCATCTTTAATCTGATGCCCCTTGTCTGCTTAATGACTATGGATGGCTGGAACGGAGCAGAGCAGAGGGTGCACTGTTAGGTAGCCCGTTTGCTTTGTTTCTTTTGTCTTTTGGGGATTCCTCGTGCAGTCTGAAAGCTACTGATATTCTCCAGTTCTTGCCTAACTGTTGAGAATCAGTTTCAAACTTCAAAGAAGAATGGTTGCAACATTTGCTCGGGGAACAGAGGTAAACTGCGATAAACTGAGGCGGCAGGGTGTGTAAAACAAAAGAAAATGTTGAAATTAGATCAAAGACAGACGAGGCAGGGACCAACGCAAAGAGAAACAAAGATGCTGAAATCCCGGTTCGGTGCGGGTGCCGCAGAACAGAACCAAGGGAAACAACAGTCCTGACTGATGCAAAACATGCCTCCCTTGCTTGTTGGTTGTTGATTTGCCTTTTATCCATGTATTTCCTCTTGAGCTGTGCCTGCTGGACAATGGACATGCCCATGTTACCTCACTGTACTGTCGCTGCTTCTTTCCTTCAGATCTCACACCCAAAGTCCCAAGGGACCCAGGTCCAAATGGTCCATAAGCAGCACCTGTTTCATGAATCGTTAGCTCAGCCAAAGCAAAAGCAAACGGTATGCGTCCAAGAAACAAGATGCTGAGATATACCTTTCCCCTCCATTCCATCTCTCCATGTGATCTCTCTTTTACATGTCTGTATGCTCTGCTTTAGTCCTCTGAAACCTACCAATCAGCCTTATTAATTTTGGTCTGGTCCATTTCTGGACCACCAAAGCCTCTTTTCCCAAATGCAATAGCCTTTCATTTGGATTTACTATTACTGTCTTTACAGAGGCTTTCTTCAATCCAGGGGGTAAAAAAATGAGATAGAATTGTAGGTTTCTTTCTACTGAGGCAGACAGGCAGTCGCCCAAACATAACAACATGATCCAGTGCACGGCCCTTGCCCATACTCATCTATTCAAGTCAATAGACACGTTCAATACTATGTCCTTCCTTGGAAGATAGATGCTCCACCTTTAACTTTCACATGCTAGCTAGATACTCAAAGACTGTAAACCTGCTACACTGATATACACAAATTGCCTTTGTTCTGAAACTATCTTGGAGTGTATTGGAAATCTGACCTTTTTCATGTCGTTAGATCTTAGAATAATATGAGATTTTTGGGTTTTTTTCTTTCGGAGAGAAGATGTGAGATGTTTTTAGGAAGGAAGATTCTGAGCCAGAGATGTCGTTAGATCTTTTTTTTTCATGTCATAGTAATGCTACAATTTTGGACCACAAAACACTTTATTTTTGCTCTCCAATTTCCGGTGAAATTGGAGTAGCAGTTGAATTTGGAGCCAAATTATTCCAAAAATTAAGAACAAAATCAAGAGAAGTAACTGCAGTATTTCCCATTCAGAGTAATCAATGAATCCAAAACAGGTTGTACTCCCTCTGTTTTTTATTAGATGTCACATTAGGTTTGTTCTAAGTCCAACTTGGACAACTTTGACCAAGTTTATAGAAAAATATAACAACATCTAGACTACCAAATATATGCACTATTAAAATATATCCCATGGTGAATTCAATGAAACAGATTCGGTATTGTAGATGTTGTTATATTTTTCTATAAACTTGGTCAAAGTTAGACGAGTTTGGCTTAGGACAAACCTTATGTGGCATCTAATAAAAAACGGAGTGAGTATTGTTATGGGAACGAATCCTCTAGCCAGTTTCTGTCAGCTAGTACTATACATGTTCAAGGAAAGAACAAGTCAAGTGGGATAGTGCCAACCCCATAGTTCTTCATCCATTGAAGTGAACAAACAGAAATATATATATACACTCAACATATATATGTAAGAACATTTCTTCTTCAGTCGGTAACTGATAGTACAGTCGTACAACATACGTACAGAGATTAACAAGTTGATGGGTACTAGACTACTAGTGCTACCAAAATCATAGAGACGACATACGTGTCATTACACGTAGGCTCACTGCACAATAATGTTACACTGTTATGGACAGTGATTGGAGTAGTACGGATCAGCAATTCAGCATGATTGGAGCTAGCCGCTGCTGGAGAGGAGCGCGATGATGTCGAGCGCGACGGAGCAGAGCTGCTTGAGCGCCTCCTCTCTCGCCGCCAGCTCCGCCGGGTACTGCCCGGGCCTCTGCCGCCGGAACAGCACCTTGCACACCTGCGGGTACTCGGCGGCGGCGCTCACGTGCACGGACGCGAAGTCGTAGTCCTGTGCCGCGATGGACTCCCTGGCGGCGCCCAGCGCGTCGCGTGCGGCGCCGTACTTGGCGGCGCAGGTGCGGAGCAGCGCCTGCACGGTGGCGTCGGTGGAAGGAGGGGCCTGCGCCGCCGTGCCTTCCGGGGCGGTGCCGTTGGCCAGCGCCGCGGCCGTGGCGGCCCCGCCCGAGGCGTTGGCGGCGGCGATGGAGACGGCGATGGCGGAGAGGCCGCGCACGTCGGCCGTGGCGCTGGACGGGTCGGCGCCCAGCGCGGACACGCACAGGTCCGGGTAGGCCGTGGAGTTGCAGGTGGCGCGCACCAGCGCGGCGGGTGGCGCGGTTGGCGCGGCGGCTGGGGGTGGAGAAGGCGGTGAAGGAGGCGACGGGTGCTTGGGCCCGTGGCCATGGCTGTGGCCGTGGCTTTTGTGCGGGGACGGGCCGGCGCGGGAGGAGAGCGCGGCGAAAGGCAGGACCGCCAGGAGGAGGAGCACCATGGCGTTCTTGGTGGTGGCTGCCATTGCTAGAGATGGATCAGTACGTGATGGTCTTGATCTCGTTGTGTGAAGAGAGATGAGCTCTTGGCTTCGGCTGGCTTCTGATGAGTTTGCTTCTTGAGTTCTTGTGTTGGAGTGGAGGGAGGATGGAAGCGGGTGATGGGGTTTTATAGGAGGAGGTCAGGCATTGTTGGCTGTCAAGCAATGTTGACTCTGTAGGTCACAAGTGGAGGAGTCTAGACAGCACGACCACTAATGCCGTGTATACTTTCCACATTTGATCATCAGTGCTTAACTAGCAACCATAGGAAATTATATACACTAGCTTGTTAGGCAAAACCCATCTAGTGGGGTACTCTCTCATTGTTTCCCTTGACTCCGGCAATAGAAATGAAGCTTCCTTTGGTCAAGCTGATTCCCGCGTTTTATGTTGTTTCTGTGACCCAACAATATTGAAGTGGTGGTTTTGTTATGCCACATCCGTGTTTCATGTTGTTTCTGCGACCCAACATTATTGAAGTGGTAGTTTTAATTTGTTATGCCATATCCAAGATCTGTTCCTTCGTTTCATGGTGATCACCGCTAGCCTCGGTAGCACTCTAACTTGGTTGTTACCCTCGCCTTAGATATCTTTGCATCCGGTATGCAAGGTGGGGGTGGATCTATCAAGGAACCTCTACCACCACATTCTGC
>CM014275.1:62146727-62171497 GCA_004135705.1 Alloteropsis semialata
GGCCATACAAGAGAGGAAAATGAAGACGGAGGATTAGATGGACAAGCCCTACAGGTCCGCGTCCGCCACTAACACAAACAAGACATGGTGGTGACAATCAATTAGGCCCCCTTTGGTGCTGCTCTGCCGGCTCCAACTCCAATTGCAGAAATGTTGTAGCAACACTGTGTTATACCGTGCGCACCTGTAGCAAGGAGCTGTTCTTCTCTCTCCTAGGATAAAATGAACTAGAAACGGGAGGAGCGGGTGGAGCAGAAAAATGTGGCTCCTCCGGCTTTGGCTCCTCTGTATGCTACAGTGTGCTACAGTGATGGAGCTAGAGCAGGCAGGAGCCGCACCAAACGAGGCCTTAGGATGGGTGGCTTCACTATTAGGTGTTGCAAAGGTATAAAGGCGTGATAGTCCGTGAGAATATGTATAATTTGGTGGCTACTTTCTTCTTGAACGCAGAAAAACCATTTATCTTTGTGTTAGAAGAGTATTAAATTACTTACGTAGACATCAGAGTATATAGTAGCAAATCATTTAAAGATAACTACTGAGTACCCGATATAGACACCCCTTGATTCATATGACGAGGAATGATGAGGGATGAAAAATGACCGATAAAATATTAAGAATAAATAACCGAAATATAGCCAATAGACAAATAAAGCACCACATGTTGTTTACTTTGCACATTGGAAGCACACTAACGACAGCGAAAAGACTAAGTAGTTTCGGAAAGCAGAAGATAAGAGCCAGTCAAGTTGCTCTCTACACAAGTTGACATCGTCCATTTTTAACTCGACAGTGCTAGGGCACTTCCTCACAAATATAGTTTAATTCTTAAATAGTTCTCCCTGATTGTGAATGTCCATGGTTGATGGTTCGTGTTTCTCGTGTGGATGCTTCCTAGGTTGGTAGCAGCACGTTAAATAATTAATTACCTCCACTAAAGACTTGGTTTCTTGCCCATGATAGCCTATTATTTGTGTCGTGTGTGCATCACTATACTAGCTACAGTAACAGTATTGAAGTGACGATATAGGTCCTGTCTGGTCTTGTTCTTCTTTCATGCTTGACCGGATCCATCGGCGTACGCGCTGACGCCTAACGACTAGGACTCCAAGTTTGCATCCAATTCTCCGGCCCAGCTGGTTTCCTACCTGCTTCACTCTCCACTCACTACTATACTTTCAAGTGTTTGACATCGACTGTTGGACGATGCTAGCTTTTGCTTGTTTCCATGGGTCGTCGCAGTGGTGCCGTGGTGGTGGCAGTCGAGCGAACAAAATATATGGTGTGCAAACGACGACAGGATAGACATAGTATATAGATACGACCCCAGTCGTAAATAGTCAGGCAGGATTCCTCTCAAATCCTTACATGTCAACGCACAAGTCTAGAAACCATTACGCGATTTTTAATCCTTAGATGATATTTCTTGGTGCATTTTAAATTGGCCAAGTGCAGCCTTCTGCGCGCGTCAACTAACGACCATTATTAGGCCAAGCGTGTC
Source organism: Alloteropsis semialata (assembly GCA_004135705.1). Taxonomy (NCBI): domain Eukaryota; kingdom Viridiplantae; phylum Streptophyta; class Magnoliopsida; order Poales; family Poaceae; genus Alloteropsis; species Alloteropsis semialata. The sequence goes on from CM014275.1 coordinate 62,148,229, forward strand.
TGGGAATCGCGTGTGTTGACTTCCATATATTTCTATATAATGTAAATTAATGTAGGTAACTTAGATGCAAGGTTATTACTTTAGATTATTTTTAATAATGAGAGAGGCAGATAATTTAGACGGAAATTTAAGAGTTATTTTTTACTTTATAATAGCATAGGTAGGTAATTTAGATATAGATTTAGTGGTTATTTTGGACTATTTTTACAATATCAAAGGTAGGTAATTATTTAAGAAAGAAACAGAATTGGTCCAACGTCTCTTTTTGTCAATGATACTGAATGGACGGGGCGATGTATATGATCTTTATGAGAATTTCTAGGAGTGGTGGGAAAGTTAAAGTTGATGGTGCAAAAGAAGTCTCTAAGAAACTCTAATTAGTAATAATAAGATAGGATTGCATAGGTGGAAAATAAACTAGTTCATCTTTTTTTTTTTGCCGTGCCTCATGAAAGTTAAAGATCGAGCAATTCATGTGTCAAGGTACCAAACTTATGATGGGGACTATATTTGTTTTCTCCAAGGTAAGGCTCTGTATGACTAATTATAAAATTGTTCACAAGAAGAATGCACCCGTGTTCTTTATTTTGTTTTATGAATAATAGTGGTAAATAATATTCCTCTTAATTTTTTCCTAAGAGTACTGGTTGGGAACAATGCAAGCTAGTATATAATGTCATAACCTTTTGGCTTGAGTTGCCAATTTCTAACATAAGAGCCATGGTGGTGAAGTGTTGGATTTTAATATAAAAAAGGATGATTCTTGTTTATTTGTACTCACTGTGTACAGAGGTATTCTAAACAAATTATATATTGTAAATACAAGTAGACTCCTATAGGAAAATCAAATCAGTGGCGGAGCTACAAGGCAAACCAAGATGGCCAGAGGGGACCATTAGTACTAATATGTCACTAACATCATGCATATTATTTTGAATTTCTATGCATCAACTAGTGGTTGTTTATTGGATTTTTTTCCCGCCTGGGGAGGCCCCCATTTGGTCTACATGAATAAAAATGAAGTGCAGTACTATTATGAAAAATATGGTGCCGCCAAAATATTAATTATTCATTTGACTCATGTAGTTGTACATCAAATAGGTACAAACGATTCTATGCCCACTTTACCGGTACAAACCAAAATCGACAAAGTACGCTGCATATGTGCATCATCTTTTCGTAGATTAGATGTGAGCGTGAGGTCACTAGTCGGTAAATAATCGCACTGTTTTTTTTTCTTGAGCTCGTTGCCTCCTTGGGCCACAACAAGTTTTGAAACTCTCATTATGATGTACTCTCTCCGTTCCAAATTATAAATCATTCCAAGATTCTTGAAGAGTCAAACCATTCTAAATTTGACCAAAATTATAGAGAGAACCACAAAGATTTATCTCACCGAACAAATATATTACGAATATATATGTAATGAAGAATCTAATGGTACTGATTTGGCACAATGAATGTTGATGCTTTATTGTAAAAATCTTGGTCAAACTTAAAATGGTTTGACTTTCTAAGAATCTTGGAATGACTTATAATTTAGAACGGAGGGAGTACTCATCAATGAAATTGAAACATTCTCATGCGGATTTAGTAAAAGAAACACTAACGTATGCTATATATACCAAAATCATATATTCTACATAAGACTCGTGTCATTACACGTAGGCTCATGACACTACTTACACGTGGTTATTACGACCTCGTAGCACATGTATTCTTGTGGTCTACTACATATATAGGATATGAATGAATCAAGTAATAGGATAACTAGGGTTGGTATATAGCTCTTGCATGACGGAGGATGCATGCATATGGGATCGATCGGTGGATGAGCAGCTAGCTGTTGTTGGAGAGGAGCGTGATGATGTCTAGCGCCACGGTGCAAAGCTGCCGGAGAGCCAGCTCCCTGGCGGCCAGCTCCGGCGGGTAGGCGCCGGGCCTCTGCCGCTGGAACAGCACCCTGCACACCTGCGGGTACTCGGCGGCGGCGCTTACGTGCACCGACGCGGAGTCGTAGTCCTGCGCCGCGATGGAGTCCCTGCCGGCCGACAGCGCGTCCCGGGCCTCGCCGTACTTGGCCGCGCAGGTGCGGAGCAGCGCCTGCACTGTGGCGTCGGCGGCGGGGGGCCCCTGCGCCGTGGCGTTGTTGGCGTTGGCCAGAGCGGCGGCCGTGGCCGCGCCGCCCGAGGCGTTGGCGGCGGCGGCCGAGACGGCGATGGCGGAGAGGCCCCGCACGTCGGCCGTGGCGCTGGACGGGTCGGCGCTCAGCGCGGACACGCACAGGTCGTAGTAGGTCGTCGAGTTGCACGTGGCGCGCACCAGCGAGGCTGGAGCCGATGGTGCGGGCGGGGGCGGAGGAGGAAGAGGTGGTGGATGCGATGGGTGCTTGGCGCCATGGCTCTTGTGGGTGGACGGGCCGGTGGCGCGGGAGGAGAGTGTGGCGAGAGGGAGGAGCGCGAGGAGGAGGAGCACCATGGCGTTCTTGGTGGTGATCGCCATTGCTGGAGATGGATCGATCAGTACGCGATGGGGGCTTGGCTTTGTTGTGTGAAAGGGAGACGATCGAGCTTGTGGTGTTTCGCTACCTCATCTTGGCTTTGTCTGCTGGCTCGTGTGATGAATTGCAGGGAGGATCGGATGGCGATGGGGTTTTATAGGAGGAGGAGAGCGTTGTGCCGATTGTATTTCGCTACCTCTTGTGATGAATTGCAGGGAGGATGGCGATGGGGTTTTATAGGAGGAGAGCGTTGTTGGCTGCCAATATAATGTTGACTCCAACAACTAAGTGTAGCTAAGAGTCCACAATGACCGCCATGCCGTGTGTAGTTTCCTCGTTTACTAAGTGCTTGACTAGCTACCATATAGGCTGTTACACACTAGCTTGTTAGGCAAAACCTAAATACTGTTCCATTGACTTTGGCAATATAAGTTGAATTTCTTTGTGCTCAAAAGTTGACTCCCGCGTGTTTATGTTCATTTTGGTTACCTAATCGAAGATTCGAGGACACACTCCCTTCCTTTATTGAATGAAAAGCCAGACCAAGACAAAAGCAGTCAGGCTACTGGTTCACTGGTTCAATCAGTGGTTATCATTTATCAATATAATATTATAGCTTGTATGAAAAATTTACAAGTTTTGTAATAAAATCGACTCAAACATATCACATATGGCATACTAGATAGGAAAACATAGCAATATTACAATAGTATATTATCCAAATTTAGTTATAAACTAACGTTTAAATATATATCAAACTAATCTCTGCTTCACTAGGAAACTGGTTCACTGGTTCAATGCAAAAAAAACTGGCCGGTTCATACTGGTTTAATTGCATGAGTGGTCTTTCAGTTGAACCAAATCAGTCAGGTCACTGGTTCACGGTTTTTCTGGTCCAACCAATGATTTGGTTCATAGTTTTTTGGTCTAACTAGTAGTTCGGTTCACGGTTTTTCTGGTCCAACTAGTGATTCGGTTCATGGTTTTTCTGGTCCAACGAAATCATCCATCTGTTGATTTTCTACAAAGGCATTCAAAGGTTGTAAGCCCAAGAAGAGTCCATATAAAGAGATGAGCTACAGCTTTTCTCACTTGACTGTTACAAAGAGTATACATATCTAGAACGATATGCTTTCTTCCTATATATGATGTTGTGAGCGTGTTTGAGCAAGAAAAAAAGGAATTTATGCTTAATTCTACAACAGGATTTTCACATATATAGATTTAGCATGCCCACAATAAGACAGTAATATGATATAATTTCTGTGTATAATAGATTCCATCGTACCCATATGTAAGCCCATATATCGCGTGACTGTCCTAAGTTCATACGAAGCCATGAAGGAGAGTTTGCTATTCTTAGGAGCGGCATGCTACAAGTTTTGAAAGAGATCGCTAAATGTTAATGGAACATCATTATCCAAAAATTATTGAGACGAGAATAGTTTGGGAAATTTCTATTATAAGATATCATAATCCCAAGCTGCACCACATATCCTTCTAGAAGAGGATGGGGTTCCAATCTTGACCTTGGCATGATGCTATAGCATGCATAAAAGGTTTGTGGAGGGATGTGTCTCTCTAGCGGAAAGACCCAATATGGGTCTTCAAGCATGTGGCATAGTGGTCTATAGTTTCCTATAGACCAATGACGCAAATTTTTCTATGAGTTAGAAACCATCGGAAAAATTGTTTCTAACGATTGACCATTGGACAAATTTTATTTTCGTGCCACGCTAGCAAGGAAATTTGTTTTTATAATTCACTCTCAGTTTTCACTATTAGGAAGATCCGGTTTTAAATGAGCGTCACCAAGGTATGGCCCACCATCAGACACGCAAATTATTGTGTACACGCTAGCTGGGTTGCCACATACGCATGCATGTGGCGGAATGCAAAACTATATAACTGTAATGTTATTAATATAATGATATGCAGCTCCCTGCATGTTCAAGAAAAAATAATTATAATTCTGTGTTAAGATGGCGTTGATGTGACATACTAGTGAAATTTCTTTTCTATTTGGCGAGAAATGACATGGGTGGTGCTTTGCTCTGAAAACTAGCGCAATACCGAAATATGACATGAAAACATAGTTTTTTCCTGTTGCAATTCCCTCAAAATTAAATCAAAATGCTGACTTTTGGCAAGCACGGTCAAGTTGCTGTCGACACTCGACAAGCAGCCACTTTTACTCGACAGTGCAAGGGCACTAGCATTTTTTTTTTCTCTCCAAATAGTGGTCATCTCCACTGTGCATGTTTCTTGTTGCTTGGGTGTAGTACTGATGAATATGGGCCGTGTTTGTCGCGTGGATGCCCTCCTAAGGTTAAATTGGCACCACTAATCTAAAGGGCCATCTTGGTGCTTAGTCCATGATAGGCTACATTCTTGGATTTACGCTTGTGTACTGATGCACCGGTAGTGCTGAACTGAAGATGCTGCTGCCTCGGGTCTGCCTCTCTTCCAATCTTTTTCTTCACAGGTTGACGAGCTGAATCTTTTCCTTGACAGGATGACGAGCTGACGGCTGACGCCTGCACAACCCCCGGCCGGTCGTCCCAGCTGCAGGCTCTGCTGGTTTCCTACCAGCTTCACTCCACTAACTCACTCACTAATCTCTCGAGTGCTTGCATTGACTATTGCCGCAGATCGAGCTAGGCAATGCTTAGTGTTGTGTGTATGTCGTTGCTGCTTTGCAGCGGCGTCAGTGCAGACGTACTGTGTGCGTTGGTGGCAATCCAGCGGACAAAATATATATGTGGTGTGGAAATTAACTGCAAACGTTTATGTAGGAACGGCGGCGACGAAACAGCCGGTGAATCATAGAAATCCCAGGTTGGCGAAATCTGGTAGGGCTCCTCTGATCAAGTCTGAAATCCGTCCGGCAAAAGGAGACATGGTGGTATGCATGTCAGCCATGTCTGCTGCTTCTGTATGCGGATATCATGGAGTTGGATGCTGAATTGCAGCTGCACCTCGCTCATATATGCTTGCTCAAACAATTCATGAAAACATTGTGCAAGGCACCTTTTGAACCGCTGCATGCGCCCGCCAAATCAAAAGGTGCTAACTTATACTACGGGTTCGTTTGGGAGCGCTCCGGCTCCCGCTCCGCGCGTCGGAGGAGCCGGAGCCGCACCAAACGGCCGCGTCGGCGGAGCGGCTCCGCCCTCACGATTAAGAGAGCCGGAACCGTTTTGCTTGGGCACTGCCGCACTGGGCAGCAAGCGGAGCCGGTGGAGCCAAAAAAAAGGCTTCGCTCTCGCGGGAGCCCTCCCAAACGCACCTTACTACTGAACACCAGTTGGTTCTGTCTGAAAAGTGAAGAACTGTATCTAATTTAGCCTATTTACGACGTGTTTCTTTCTGTTGGAAGAAAAAAACGAACTGATCGAGGCCGGCTACTGGTCAGCAACCTAGCACAAAAGTAGTAAGAGCTAGCGATCATTTGAGCTTTTATTTTGTTCTCTTTTGTTCTTCGATCAACTTGCATTTCAGTTTTATTTCATGGCTAACGTTCTACATTTTTTTCAGATGTGAGGTGAGTGCATACTACTTTTAGGAGTGTCCACTTAAGTATTTTTTTCCCCTTTTCATCAGCAGCTAGCCCATTCTATATATTCTACTGTCATTCCGCTCTTTTTACAACTAAGATTCTAAGAAGTAATTTTTGTGCGGAGCAACTCAGCGATGACTGATGTGCCTCCAGCATCTATCGTTGTCCAACGCTACAGATTATCGATCTTTTTTTTCTCAAATACGCATAAGGACTGCGTATCTTTATATTAAGTAAGAGACATGGTTCAAGTACATGCTAGGCCACAACGCCCCGAGGAGGCCTCTGTCATAGCATTAGTGCCGGTGCCACAGGTTATCGATCTGAATAGACGTTTTATGAGTACCACCATTAGCAAACATCTCTCGTTGTCCAACGCTACAGAAAAGACGTTTTATGAGTACCATTTTAGCAATCATCTCTTTTAATTTCTCTCTTTCCGTGTCATTGGTCAGTTAAAAATCCGACGTGGCAGCAGTAGTATTGATCAACGCAACACTGCAGACCTGCAGTACGTGCATACAGTTGAACAAGTGCAGTAGCAACATATATAGTACATGGTATTGCCAAAATCATTCATAAACACGAGAGAGACTCAGCTCATCATCGCTCGTGTCATTACACGTACAGTACATACAGAGTCACTACACTAGTCACTCCATCTCTCTTGCTGCCTGCCTGCCTGCCTCGCGTAACGTCGTAGTGACGATCGATCGATCGCTTGTTGCAAGATGATGCATGCATGCATCCATGGAATTAATGGAAGCTTGCGAGAATAGTATAATGGAGATCGACGAGCTCGATCGATCTCTAGCCGCTGCTGGAGAGGAGCGCGATGATGTCGAGCGCGACGGAGCAGAGCTGCTTGAGCGCCTCCTCCCTGGCAGCCAGCTCCGCCGGGTACTGCCCTGGCCTCTGCCGCCGGAACAGCGCCTTGCACACCTGCGGGTACTCGGCGGCGGCGCTCACGTGCACGGACGCGAAGTCGTAGTCCTGCGCCGCGATGGAGTCCCTGCCGGCCGACAGCGCGTCCCGGGCCTCGCCGTACTTGGCCGCGCAGGTGCGGAGCAGCGCCTGCACGGTGGCGTCGGCGGCGGTGGCCGGGGCCGCCTGCGCGTTGTCGGACGCCGCGGCGGCGGTGCCGTTGGCGAGCGCGGCGGCCGTGGCGGCGCCGCCCGAGGCGTTGGTGGCCGCGGCGGAGACGGCGATGGCGGAGAGCCCGCGCACGTCGGCCGTGGCGCTGGACGGGTCGGCGCCCAGCGCGGACACGCACAGGTCCGGGTAGGTCGTGGAGTTGCAGGTGGAGCGCACCAGCGCCGCCGTGGCGGGTGCCGCGGCGGCGGGGGCCGGCGACGCCGGTGTAGGAGACGGAGGCGACTGGTGCTTGGGGCCGTGGCCGGCGTGGCCGTGGTGCGCGGCGTGCAGGCCAGAGCGGGAGGCGAGGGTGCTGAGTGGGAGGAGGGCCAGCAGGAGGAGCACCGCCTGGGCCTTGTTGGTGGCTGCCATTGCTAGAGATCTTGTGCTTGTGTAGTGAAGAACTGAAGATTGCTGATCGATGAGGATGCTGTGCAGCTTTGGTTGTGTGTTGTGTTGGATTGCAGGGAGGATGTGGTGGGGTTTTATAGGATAGGAGGAGACGAAGACGACGGGTGTTGGCTGTCAATGTTGACTCCAGCAGTGCAAGTGGAGTGGAGGAGTCCACCGTGACCACCATGCCGTCTTCGTTCATTTTTCTTAGTGCCTAACCAGCTACACCATAGGAATGATATGCATACACTTGCTTTAGTTTTTAGGCAAAATCTAGTTGGGCTAGGTTCTCTCTGATTGTTTCCACAAACTCTGGCAATGGAGATGAAAAACATATAGTCTTTTACCTAAGCTGATTTTCCATGTTTTTAGATTTATATTGGAAAAGTAAAACTATACATCCCGGCCTATGTATCGGCCATGGAAACACAAGTCATCTATATACTAAACATCCAAGTTTTGAAGCAATTATTAGGATCTCGATATTTGTCATAGGTCTTCGATCAACCATTAACGAGACCCACTGATATGTGGGACCCATGTGATCCACTATAGGTGGGCCCTGTGCTCCGTATGACCTAATCTGACTAGTTATATTAATTAAGCCGTTTGGATAATACTCCTTTGGTTTTCTACATGTTGTAGTCTCCGTTCCAAATTATAAGTCATTTCAAGATTCTTGGAAAGTCAAACTATTTTAAGTTTAACCAAAATTATAGAAATGACCACAAAGATTTATTGTATCAAACAAATTTAATATAAAAATATATGTTACCCAGATATCGGAGTTATCGTCCGGCAGTCCACCCAGTGGTACCCAAGTGGTTGATTTGTAGGCAAAAGGCAATCGCGAGCCTAGGGAGCTCGAGGTAACATAGGGACACAGAGATTATACAGTTTTGGGCTACCCGGAGATATAGTACCCTACGTCCTGTGCTCGGTGGTGCTGTATTGCTCTGCTCGACGAAGGTTCGGAGAACGACGGCGAGTTTGGGGTTACAATAGGCGGAAGAATGAGATGGGATCAGATGAAGAGGTAGGTCGACCTAGGCCGCCTTATATAGGCTGACAACCTAGGGTTTACAAGTCGGTTATCTCTAATTGTAGCCGGCTACAACTAGAAAACTAATCTGGATCGGTTACAACATAATCTCCGAATCCTCGGATGAGATCCGATTCCATCGCTTCATGCCTTGCGAGCTAAGCTTCTCCATTCTTATCCATCAAGCCAGGGATCCTCGTGGGCCGGCCTGAGGTCGGCCCACATCCTTGTCAGACATGGGCCCAGGCCGACTACATATCCGGTCGGTAGTGGGCCCAGGGGTACCCATATCCCACAAGTCCCCGAGCAACGTGCAGGCGCGTGTCGGAGTGCTGATGAAGAAGCGAAGCCTCCGCAGTCGACTGAAGCATCTTGGTCGGCAGGCCGACACAAGGGTGGGCGGTGCTCAAAAAAGAAAACCGCAGGCCATCGGGAATGACTCTGGACAGACTCGGGGGCAAAGCCCCAAGTGGCGTGATGCCGAGTGGTGGCTGGATCAGACACCATAAGGGATTGCACCACTTTGAGAAAGTGACACATCCTGATGGGGCATATGGAGAGCGACGCAAGGAGCTCTCCATATGGAGTAGTCCCCGAGCATTAGGCCGACTAGAAAAGTCGGGCTAATGGTCAAGAAAGAAGAATCACTAAGCTTCGGAGGCAGTCAGGCCGCCCAAAGGATAAGCTCACCACATGCATCTGTATACGTCGTGACAAGAATAGTGCCCACGTGAATGCACAGGGCATACCCGTGGTTGGATGAAGCCGAAAACGATAAGGGCGGACTGAACACCTCGAAGGGAGGAGCTGCTGCGTGGCATAGAACTCACGCATTGAATAATGCAACTGGGGTCACATGTGAACATCTAGCACAGTGCTATAAATATGCGCCAAGGCTCGGAGCCATGCGCTCATCAGGAGATAGGCATATCACCTTGCTAGAAGAGTGCTTGCGAAGATCTTGAGGTGTTGATCAGCGTCTGGATGCTTTCCCGTTCTCTCCCGACATTGCCTTGAGCCAAGGGCTTTGTAGGGTGAAATGCTTGTAGAGCCAAGGGAAACCTAGAGGCATTCGCACACTACCCTCAAGTGGGGTTCATTCGTCGTTGGTTGCCATGGTGCTACAAAAGAGCTTGCGATGAGCTCATGTGGATCAAGCTGCTGCTGATGTAGCATTTCGAGCAGCGACGAGTGCCCCATGCCGTTATCTTGACGATTGATGTGTTTAATCTTTGTAACCGGCCTTTTGACCAGCTCTTCATGTAATTGTATAGTTTTCTGATGAATCTTTTGTCATGTCTTGGCTGCAAATGAAACTTCTGTTTTCCCTGACCTGAAAGCCAGCTTGGCGGTGTAGGTTCGCAGATTAGCTTTCGGTGCCGAGTCACAGAGACTCGTTGGCCATAGTTGGAGCGCCGAGTCCCAAGCATCCGGCCTGCCCGAGTCGCGGAGACCCGTTGATCGGAGTCAGAGCGCCAAGTCCCCAAGCATCAGGGCCGGGCGAGTCGCGGAGACCCGTCGACCGGAGTCGGAGCACCGAGTCCCCGAGCGTTGGAGCTGGCCGAGTCGCGGAGACCCATTGACCGGAGTCAGAGCGCCGAGTCCCCGAGCATCGGAGCTGGCCGAGTCGCGGAGACCCGTCGACCAGAGTCGGAGCGCCGAGTCCCCGAGCGTCGGGGCTGGCCAAGTCGTGGAGACCCATTGACCGGAGTCAGAACGCCGAGTCCCCGAGCGTCGGGGTTGGCGGGTCACGGAAACCCATTGACCGGAGTCAGAGCGCCAAGTCCCCAAGCATCGGGGCTGGCCGAGTCGCGGAGACCCGTCGACCGGAGTCGGAGCGCCGAGTCCCCAAGCATCGAGGCTAGCCGAGTCGCGGAGACCCGTTGACCGGAGTCAGAGCGCCGAGTCCCCCGAGCATCGGGGTTGGCCGAGTCACGGAGACCCGTTGACCGGAGTCAGAGCGCCGAGCCCCCGAGCGTTGGGGCTGGCCGAGTCCTTTAGGCAAAAAGCCGTTGATGCGCTAACAGCCGTTGTCCCGCCGTTAACGGGACTTCCACGGATTCCGTCCGTGAGTTACGGCACCGTTAGGGTAATTCGGATCGGCGGAAAGAGGATAAATCGGATCTGTTCACCGGCGGTTTTTACCACAGTCATTTCCAAATCGAAAGCCATCCCGCGCCTCCACCACTGCTTAGCGCTGCCGTGAGTACGATTCGACCGTAGCACACTCGCCGTCGCCGGAGTTCGGCTACCACCGCCACCGCAACTCGTCGTGTTGCGCATGTGCAATTGGCGGAGATGGCGGACCCGAAGGCACCGCTGGGGACACCGGCGTCGGGAGAGGAGGTGCCGCCGCCGACGAGGATGGCGGACGCGGGTATCTCTGTGAGCCACGGTGATGTTGACGCGGGGAAGGGAGTGGCGTCATCTGCGGGCCAGTCCGGAGTCACGGGTGACACTGCTGCCAGCGAGGGCGGCGGTACTGCGGCGCCGGCGACCGCCGCTGGGGCGGGCGCCACGGAGAAGGTTACCAAGGCGTCGGCAGAGGTCGTGGAGCTGACCTCCGTGCCTAGAGGAGTGCCGCCCCAAGAACCGGCTTGGGGTCAATCTTCCATGACCAAGGAGAAGCTCCAGGACATGGTGCGGCGGGACGTGCTCGGGCCCCGGGAGGTGCCGCTGTGGCGGCTCCCTGGGGATGACGCCCGGCCGTGGGAGCGCTCGGAGACCGAGATTGCCGTCTTCGCGCCTTTCTTCGAGCGCGGATTCGGACAGCCAACTGGAGATTTCTTCCGGGGCCTGCTTCATTTCTACGGTATTGAGCTGACCCATCTGAATCCTACCTCCATTCTGGTGATAGCAGTCTTCATCCACCTCTGTGAGGCTTTTCTAGGGGTCCCGCCGCACTTTGGACTGTGGCGGCGTCTGTATTGGATGAAACCAATTGGTGAAGATGCAGGCAAGGGCCCGGCTCGGATTACCGGTGGAGCTGGGTTCTCTTTGTGGGTGGGCTTGTCCAAGAGGTATCTTGCTTTTGACATGAACGATTCCAACAAGGATTGGATATCGTGTTGGTTTTATATTGCAAACCATCCCCCGGCCCTGCCGCCTCGGACGGGCCATCGGCCGACGAAGACCACCGACTGGGAGTCGCTGCCTAGGGGCTAGGACCTGCAGGAGGCTGAAGAGTTGCTGCAACTGATAGCCGAGACAAAGGAGAAGAAGCTGACCGCCGTGGCAGTGATGATTTCCTTCGTCCGTCGTCTGACGCAGCCCATCAAGGACCGGATGCACCCCGGATATGAATTCTTGGGTGGCAGGGACCCGACTCAGGAGCAGGTCCGGATGGTGTCCATCCCTGAGATGATGGAAAGGATTTCGAGCTTCATGCGGGGTTCAATTTATAACCAGGGTGCCCCGGTGCCTTTTTCGTTGCACAATCTGCCACCACCGGTTAGTGTCTGCCCCTTGTTTCATTTCTGCAGCTTGATGTCTGATGCGTGGCTTTGTGTAGACGAGTCTGAATTGTTGTGTTGGTTACTTGCAGAAACGCGCAACGAAGTACTTCTGTCCAGCCCCGTTGCTCGAGGGCAGCGTCCGGTTGGAAAAGCTGATGTCGGCAGAGGAGACGGCCCGAGTGCCCCAAGTGGTGGATGAAGAGGCGGCCGACTGGGAGGCCGGTGACGTGATTCCAGCTCCCTGGAGTCGTCGGAGGATGATCAGACAACCTTGGCGTCTGTTCTTGGGACAAGGAAGCCAAGGCGCGCGACCATACGCAAAGTGCTGAGGCTGGCTAAGGCGGCTGGTGAGGGTTCTTCGCCGAAGTAGGTGCCCAAGCTCGGGCAGGCTGCACGGGCCAAGGCCCAGGAAAGGCGGAAGAGGAAGCAGATTGCCTCGGCCAGCGAGGTCGAGGAGGAAGGCGATGGGTCCCACTCTAGTCCGGACTTGAGAGAGTCACCCCGGACCGATGCTGGCGGCCAGAGGACCTTGTATATGCAGCCACCGGACCAGCCGGGGCTGTAGCTTGGCTTGACGCCGCCCCTGCTGCTGCAGAGGGTCCAATTCAAGCGCCCTCGAAAGAGCGGGTGAGTTTCCTGGTACAGCTTTGAATTTTTGCCTGGTTTGTAGTGCTTATGTTGTGTCTGCTTTTATAGGCTTGGGAGCCATGGAGGTGGTGCCGGCGTCTTGCCACACCCGGGGGCTGATGGCAAGACGCCGCCAAGTCAACTTGCTGCCTCGGAGGCGGGGCCGGAGTCCGGTGCTGCGTCGGCCCTGCCGGAGCGGATACTAGCTAGCGTGCCAGAGCAACCGCGTCTGCCAAGCCCTCCACGCATCACCTTGGGGATGAGTTCCCCCGTGGATGACTGGTAGGCCGAGGTGCCTGAGGCCAACATCGCGTAGAGGGGCCCGGAGAAACTTGCGGGGGTGGATGAGCCGACCGGCGACCCTCCGCCACTGGAGGATGATGATGTCCAGCTGCTAAGGGAGCAACTGAACACCGGGGCTAGCACTGTCGTGCCACCCCGGGTGGAGGTTATTGCGGCCGAGCACGAGGCCGGGCTCGAGTCGCCAGAATTGACTCTGGAGCAGCGGCTGGAGCTCGATATCGCCGACCAAGAAAGCGAGATCTGGAAGCTGCAAAATGTGGCCGGTGACTTGGATCGCGTCGTTCAGGTATGTCTTCCTGGTACCTTGTCGTCGTTATGGGGCATGGACTGACCATGTGCCCATTGTCTTGTTTGGCAGGGTTTCACGGCCCGGGCAGCGAAGAACCTCGACTTAAAACGGCGGGCCTTGGAGGACAGCCGGACTTTGGCATGGATGCAGGAGGAGAGAGTCCCTGAGGCGAACGCTGCCAAGGAGTTCCTCATGAAGAAGGACAGGGAACTTGCAGATGTCGTCAAGCTCAATGAGGAGTTGATGAACGACATGAAGGTCCTATCGGAAGGTAAATCCTTGTGACGAGCCTGGGCGATTCTCAATCCATGTGACCTTTGTACTGAAGGTGATCTCTGGCAGATGCGGCGAAGAAGGAGAAGGTCCTCCAAGGGAAGGTGGAGAAGCTGGCCGGGGCCAAGCAAAAGCTTGAGGAGGAGATCGGCGCACTGAAGGAGGCCAACCAGCGCCTCAAGGCCGAGTCCGAGCACTAAAGGAAGCCAACCAGCGCCTAAGGGACGAGCATGACCTGGCCATGCACGGTGAGTACCATCCGTCGTGTCAATTGATTGTTGCCTCCCCTGGTCGTTGTGTTTATGGACTTCTGTTGTAGGCATTCGGTCCGAGCTCCTGGAGCTGCGGCAGGCGGCCGAGCTCAACGCCAACTCCCTGGTCCCGGCCGAGTCGGGCCCGGGGTCTTTGATGTTGATTCAGCGGCTCCAGGCCAGGCCGACTCGGGCGGCGCAGTTTGTGCAGGAGACCTCGGTCGGCTTCGGCAGTCGGATCCTGGCACTTGTCCGGACGCACTTCTCGTCACTGGAGCTTACTCCAATCGCCGGCAGCCTTCCCGATGATGTCTCCGACGATCAATTCGACGAGCTGGTGGACGAGTATGTGCTGTTAGCGGAGGCTGTAATGAAAGAACTTGGCCTGTAAAAACAGTTGTGAATGTAAACTCTATATTGTACTTGTAGATATAAAGTTCTAATTTAACTTGGAGCATAGATGTGCTAAGGTGTGTTGTTAGCCCCTTTCCCTGCCGACTAGGGCTTTGCATCGCCCGACTGGCTGCTGTCTTGTGCCATTTAAGCATCCTTATGACCCGCTGACCACTGCTCACTGAGAGGACAGCTTACCCCAGACTACATTGCTCAGCGGAGAGGCTTAGGTGTAGGGGGCGCGCAGGTTGAGCGCGGAGCTCAGGGTTTCACGGTTAAGAACTCGGACCGGCTGGGTTAGCTCGGCTGTCGCCGAGGGGAACATGGGGTTGGGCAAGGACTCGAAAGTCGGAGTAGGCAGGTACTCCCCCTATGATCGTGATGAATAAAATGTTGCCTGGGTCGGACCCAGTCCCCAAGCATCAGCATGGATGTCGGGTGAGAAGACAACAATGAGCCATATAGCAAGGCAAAGATATTTTCATTACTATGAGACAGGGGATACATAGCTTTTTGCAATTTTCTATGGATAGAACTTGACGAGGTGCTGGATATTCCACACGTTTGGGACGGGGTCGCCGTTGGCCCACTGGAGGCTATATGTTCCTGGCGAAACGACTTCCTTGACGATGAAGGGCCCCTCCCAAGGAGCCGACGTTGAGAGAGCGTTCCCGAACGTTCTTGTCGTGATACCGTCGCACTTGCTGCTTGTGTCTGGCATGCCGGACTAGTGCTGCGAGTCGGTGCACTTCTAGGCAGTCGATATCGACCCAGTGGCCGATTTCTGCTTCACCTTCCTGGTAATGCTGGATGCGCGGAGCACCATGGGCGATGTCGGCTGGAAGGACGACTTCAGAGCCATACACTGGAAAGAAGGGAGTGTACCCTGTTGCTCTGCTCTTCTGTGTTCGTAAGCCCCATATGACATGCAGCTAATTTCTGCTTCACCTTCCTGGTAATGCTGGATGCGCGGAGCACAATGGGCGATGTCGGCTGGAAGGACGGCTTCAGAGCCGTACACCAGGAAGAAGGGTGTGTACCCGGTTGCTCTGCTCTTCTGCGTTCGTAAGCCCCATATGACATGGGGCACTTCTTTGGCCCACCGGCCAGCATGCTTGTTGAATCCTACATAGCTTTCTTGAGCGAGTACTGGACCATGCCATTAGCTCGCTCAACCTGGCCATTGCACCTGGGGTGTGCAGTGGACAAGTTAGTAGATGTCAATGCAGTTGTCTTGACAGAAATCCCAGAGCTTGTGTCTCGTGAACTTGGATCCGAGGTCGGTGACGATGCGGTTTGGGATGCCGAACCGGTGGGTGAGTTCCTCGATGAACTTGGCAGCTGTAACGGACTTGGTGTCAGTCACAACCTTGTACTCGATCCACTTGGTGAATTTGTTGACCGCCACCAAGAGATGCTTGAATCCGCCCAGAGCGGTTTTGAAAGGCCGAACATTGTCGAGTCCCCATATGGCGAATGGCCAAGATGGAGGAGTGGTTCTTAGCGCCTGAGCCGGCAGGTGCTTTTGCTTCTGGAAGAACTGGTAGCCGGTACAGCAGCGCACCAACTCTTTTGCGTCGGATAGGGCTGTTGGCCAGTAGAACCCTGCTCTGTAGACTTTGCCGACTAAGGTTCTGGCAGCTACATGGTTGATGCATGTGCCCGAGTGGATGTCCTGTAGGAGGCTGATGCCTACGTCACGGAGAACACACTTCATGTGTATGCCTGTGGAGGCGGCCTTTCTGTACAGGGCGTCGCCGATGACGACATAATTTGTCGTGTGCCGATTCAGCTTTTCAATTTCTTCCTTCGTGTCTGGTGACCAGCTCTCTGTGAGGAAAGCAATGAAGGGGGCGCGTCAGTCTGCTTCCACCAGGAGAACTTTATTGGTCGGCGGGCCACCCGGGAATGGCTCTGGGTCGGGCACGGGGCTGCCGTCCTCAAGCATCTTGATGGACGGGGTGCGCAGGTCTTGGATGAAGACGCCGACTGGCAACTGGGCTCTGGAGGACCCTAACTTGGATAGGACATCGGCGGCGACGTTGTCCTCTCAGAGGACATGGTGGAGCTCGAGCCCGTAGAAGTGAGCCTCGAGTTTGCGTACCTCTGCGCAGTATGCGCTCATGGTTTCTTTGGTCGTGTCTCAATTCTTGTTGACTTGCTCGACGACTAACTTGGAGTTGTCGTAACGCATCAGCCGCTTGATGCCGAGCGACACCACGATCCGGAGACCGTGGATAAGCGCCTCGTACTCGGCCCCATTATTGGTGGCCTGGTAGTGTATTTGGAGAACATATTTTAGGTGCTGCCTCTCCGGAGAGATGAACAGCACTCCTTCGCCGGCTCCCTTGAGGTTGAGGGCACTGTCAAAGTACATCTTCCAGTGCTTCGGCCGCTCTGCGGGGGTCGGCGTCTGTATCTCCGTCCACTCGGCCACGAAGTCGGCCAGTGTCTGGGACTTGATGGCCTCTCGTGGCTCGAAGTTGATGGTATGCTCGCCGAGTTCAACGGACCACTTGACTGTGCGGCCATTGGCATCTCTGTTGTGGAGGATGGCCCCATGCAGGAAATTCGAGATAACCCGAATGACATGGGCCTGGAAGTAGTGACGTAGCTTCCTGGCGGTGATCAGGTGCGCGTAGAGCAGCTTTTGAGGATGGGGGTACCGGACCTTGGACTCGCTGAGTACCTCACTGACGAAGTATACAGGGCGCTGAACCTTATATGGGTGGCCTTCTTCTGGTCGCTCGACGACCAGAGCCGTGCTGACTACATGCGTGGTAGCCGAAATGTATAGTAGTAGTTCCTCCCCGGGGGTCGGGCCCGTAAGTACCGGGGGGCTAACTAGAAATTCCTTGAGGTCAGCCAGGGCCTTGCTTGCCTCAGGTGTCCATTCAAACTTGTCCGCCTTCTTAAGGATCTTGAAGAACGAAAGTCCTTTTTCGCCTAGCTTGCTGATGAATCGGCTCAAGGCCGCCATCATTCCTGTGAGCTTCATGATGTCCATCTTCCACTTTGGTTGTTTAAGATTGCGTATGGCATCCAGCTTGACTGGGTTCGCCTCGATGCCGCGCTGGCTGATCAGGAAGCCCAGGAGCTTTCCCGATGGCACCCCGAATATGCATTTTGTAGGGTTAGGCTTCCATCTGAAGCGGCGCAAGTTGTTGAAAGTTTCCTGGAGGTCGGCGATCAGGGAGTCGACGTCGTACGTCTTGACGACGACATCATCCATGTAAGCCTCCACGTTGCACTTGATTTGGCTTTGCAGGCAACCTTGGATGGCCTTCTGGTACGTGGCGCCGGCATTCTTCAGCCCGAAGGTCATCGCCTTGTAGCAGTAGATGTCGTGCGGGGTGATAAACACCGTCTTGTCCTGGTCGGACGTCTTTAGGGCTATCTGGTGATAACCCGAGTAGCAATCTAGAAAGCACAGGAGCACGCAGCCGGACTTAGAGTCCACGACTTGGTCAATTCGCGGAAGAGGAAAGGGGTCTTTAGGGCAATAGCGGTTGAGATCCATGTAGTCAATGCACATTCTCCATTCACCTGATTGCTTCTTTACAAGTACAGGATTTCCAAGCCACTCAGGGTGCTTGCATTCTCTAATGAAACCGGCAGCTAGGAGCTTATTCAGTTCTACCCTAATGGCCTCCTTACGATCTTGAGCGAATCGGCGCAGCTTCTGCTTGGCAGGCTTCGCGTTCTTGCTCAAATCCAAGGAGTGCTCAGCCTTCTCCCTCGGGACACCTGGCATGTCTGATGGCTTCCATGTGAAGATGTCCCAGTTGTCCCGGAGGAAGAAGGTGAGCACGTCTTCCTATTTAGGAGTGAGCCCTGGCCCTATGAGGGCCGTCTTGGAGGGGTCGTCGAGTCCCAAGCTGATCGCTTTGGGAGCTTCTGCGGGTGCCAGCGCTGTGGGCTGCTGCTTCCATTCCGGGAGGACAGGCTCACCGTTCGCCGCCTTGGGGGCTTCTTCTGCCAGCAAAGTGCTGTTGCTGAGTTGCCGGGACAACTCGGCTATCTTGATAGCCTCCCCGTTGCACTCAAAGGAGGTCTTGATTTCGCCGCGGATGGAGAGGATTCCTTTGGGTGCCAGCATTTTCAGAACCAGGTATGTGTGGTTCGGAATAGCCACGAATCGGGCCAGCATGGGCTTGCCAAAGATGGCTGTGATAGGAGCTCTGGAAGTTGGCTACCTCGAAGTAGAGGAACTCGGTACGGCAGTTGTCGGCCGTGCCGAATGTGACTGGTAAGGCGACCCTTCCTATCGGGTAGGAAGCTTTTTCTAGCACAATGCCAAAGAACAGATCTTCGGTGCTCAAGAGCCTGCTGTAGTCGAACCCCATGCTATTGAGGGTGCTGGTGAAGATGATATTCAGGGCGCTCCTGCCGTCAATCAGGACCTTGGAGAGGAGGACCCTTTCGACGACTAGGGCCACGATGAGTGGGTAGGACCCTGGCTCGGGAAGGTACACCTAGTGGTCGGCTCGACTGAAGGTGATGGGCGTTTCTGACCACTGGAGGTATTCCAGTGCGCCGATCCAGGAAGGCGCCGAGACCACCGATGATGACGTTAACCTAGCGGTCGGTGTGCTGGAAATCGCCGTTGGCGCCGTGCCTAGGCGGCTCTGCTGGCACAGCGGGTCGGCGTTCGTCGTATTGGTGACGTTGATTGTCTTGGCGAGCCGGAGCCTCGCGGTCACGGTCTTCTCTACGACAGTAGTCGTCCCGCCGGTCACCGTTGTAGCCGTCACGGCGGTAGTTATTATAGCGGCCGTCATTGTTTTTGTAGCGCTGCTTCTTAGTCGGCCGCAGAGCGCCGAGTTCTTTGAGCAACGCATGGCAGTCGTGGAGGGTGTGCTTGGTATCCTTGTGAAAGGGGCACTGGTCGTTCAGAGTGTCATGGAATTCTACCGAGAGGAACCTGGGTTCCACCTGGTCTGCTTCTTCTGCCAAAGTTATGAGGGGCTCAGGGCCTGCCTTGCGCCCTCGCAGTGGCTCGTGGCGCTTGGAGTTGTAAAGCCGGTCGTCGTCTTCAGCCCGCTTCTGTTTGTTCTTGAATTGGGCTTGCTCAGCTTGGTCAGCCCGAACCTCCAAATTGACCACATCCATCAGGTCGGAGACCGTGGTTGGATTGTTTTTGAAGAGCGTACGGAACTGCTGGTTGTCGATGAGGCCTCGTCGGAATGCGTCGATGACGTCCCAATCTTCGACATCGGTGATCTTGTTCTGATTGTCGAAGAAACGACCAGTGTAGTCTCGGAGACTTTCACCCTTCCTCTGTTTGACATTGTCCAGATCAAATCTGGAGCCCGACCGAGTATAGCTTGCCTGGTAATTCTTGGTGAAGGCGTGGCAGAGGTTTGCCCAGCTGTCAATGGTGTCCCGAGGGATGCCCTCGAGCCACAGTAGCGCCTCCTTGCCTAACATCACAGGGAAGTAGGCGGTGGCTTGGTCGTTGGATCCATGAGCAGCTTTGACTGCTGTATGGTATGTTTTGAGCCAGAGCTTGGGGTCAGAGCGACCGTCGAACTTTTCGATAAGGGCTGGCTTGAAGGACTCGGGCCAACGGATGGCGCGGAGTCGGGCGGAGAAAGCAGCCGAAGCCATCGAATATGTCCTCCTCGTCGTTGCGATGGTCCCGGCGGGGAGGTTGGACTCGGTTGGCTCGGGGCCGAGCATCATCACACCGTTGGCGGCGATTGTCCCGCGGGGGGCCGTACTGTGCATCGTACTGCTCACGCTCCATGAGCTTGTGAATGACATGGCGTTCACTCTCTTCTGCTGTAGCATCACCTGCCTCTCTCACCGGCTGGCGGTCGGGTCGGCCGTAGTCCCAGTCATACCGCTCGCAGCGCTCGAGCTCGGCTGCATCACGCTCTCAGTGCCGAGCGTCGAGGTCGACGCGGATGTCGTGGGCGTAGTCTCTCAGGCGATCACGGAGATCGTCGGGTTGGTGGTGCCGTTGGCGCCTGTCGCGCCGCTCCTGGTAGCGTTCTTGGTGATGGTCCGTGTTGCGCGGGTTACGTCGTTCCTCTTCCTCTTCTTCATGGTGGTTCTGGGCCACCTTTTCTTCGACCACAGATAGTAGGGGTTCCTCTGGCGAGGTTGGACTCTATCCGATCTGCTATGAGCAGAGCGGTGACCAGAAGATCGAGCCAAGTTAGTTCGGCCAGATCGGGATCTAGCGCGATACGAGCGCTCAACCTGCTCCTGAGCGGCTTCCAGGTGGGCCCGGGTACGTTGCACCTCGGGGGTGTCGGGCATGTGTCCCAGCTCGGCGAACGGCAGCGATGTTAGCCTGGGGCGTACGGAAGGGCACTAGGGCAAATGCTCCATCGAGGTTCTATGGTTCGACACCGCGAGGACCCCGTGGCGGAGCCCCAGGGGGGATCTCTTCGGCAGCTGCGGCGGCTGCAGCATCTCCGGCCGCTGCCTGAGGCAACGCGGCTTCTTCGTTGCGGCGTCGAGCTCGGGCAGTGTTCCGCTCTAGGCGGCGGTCCCGGGCTAGGTCGATTTCTCCATCCTAAGTTGCAGAATCCTCAGAGACGAAGACTTCGCGCTCCGAAGGCGTGACATAGCTTGAGTCATTGCTCGTGACGGCCGGAGCCGGTAAGAGCACGCTTGTAGCAACTTAGAACTCCCCACAGTCCGGGGACTGGGTGGGCTTGGGCGGGATCTCAGATCGGATCTGAGACATGTCTTCTCGGAGTCGGGCCGAGTAGATCACTGAAGTGTTACGCAACCCTAGCAGGAGCGGATTGCGAGGTCGGCGCAGAGCCTCCTCCAACATGGCGATGCACTCGGCGATGGTGCCCTGAACGCGATCCAACCCAGCGATGAGCTCGTCCGAGGTCGGGATTCTTTGGCGAGCAGTCGGGCTCGAAGCCTGATCGTCAAGGGTGACCGCATCGAGTCGCTGCTGGAGCGGAGCGATGATCGATGATGAGATCGGCGAAGAGGTCAGCACGGAGCTCGTCGGCGTGGTGGCGTTAAGCGACGTGGTGGAGTCGGAGGCAGCGGAGTGGATCTCGGCGAAGAAGTTGATGCCCTCGAGATGCGTGAGGCGGTCTTTCATGCTGTCGGGGAAGATGACGGAGTGACGATCTGCCATCGAGCTAGCTGTAATGCCCCGCGATTACCCCTCCCTGGCGTGCCAACTGTCGGAGTTATCGTCCGGCAGTCCACCCGGGGGTACCCAAGTGGTTGATTTGTAGGCAAAGGGCAATCGCGAGACTAGGGAGCTCGAAGTAACACAGGGACACAGGGATTATACAGGTTCGGGCTACCCGGAGGTATAATACCCTACGTCCTGTGCTCGGTGGTGCTGTATTGCTCTGCTCGGCGAAGTTCCGGACAACGACGGCGAGTTCGGGGTTACAATAGGCGGAAGAATGAGATGGGATCAGATGAAGAGGTAGGTTGACCTAGGCCGCCTTATATAGGCTGACGGCCTATGGTTTATAAGTCGGTTATGCCTAATTGTATCCGGCTACAATTAGGAAACTAATCTAGATCGGTTACAACATAATCTCTGTAATCCTCGGATGAGATCCGAGTCCCTCGCTTCATGCCTTGCGAGCTAAGTCTTCTCCATTCTTATCCGTTAAGCGAGGGATCCTCGTGGGCCGGCCTGAGGTCGGCCCACATCCTTGTCAGACGTGGGCCTACATATCCGGTCGGTAGTGGGCTCAGGGGTACCCATATCCCACACCAGAATCTAATAATACTTATTTGGTATGGTAAATATTTGTACTTTATTGTAAAAACTCAAACTTGAGATGGTTTGACTTTCAATAGTGTTGGAATGACTTACAATTTGGAATAGATGGGGTATTAGTTTTGTCCTAAATCAAAGTTATTCAATTTTGACCAAACTTATACAAATATATAACACTAAAATATCAAATTTGTTTCATTGTACCCACCATAGAATATATTTCGATAGTAAACATGATTGATATTGCAAATATTGTTATATTTTTCTATAAGTTTGATCAAAATTGTTTAACTTTGACTTAGGACAGAGCTAATACAACATTTATTAAAAAACGGGGAGAGTAGCAGCCTGTGGGGTAGCCAAGCCCCTACTCCGATTGTCATTAAGACACTACTTTCACCATAAATTATTAATTAATAGGATTAAACACAATAGGAAATATATAGCAAACGTGTAATACTTTTAAGTAATATTTTTGACAAGTTTATAATTGACGGTTAAAATTCAAATATGTTGACTGCATGTATCCCAAAACAACAATTAGTAGTTTTGAGAACTGGATGGACTATGGATATATAATGAAAGGGGCCGAAGATAATAATGCATTAGCAAGTGCAACACATGAACCACATCTTTTTCCAATGCTGCAGATTGCAATGCACACCACCGAGAAATGGAAAGACGATCTTTTGGCGAGCAATGCCAAGTTGCTCTCAACAAGTCTATATATCCACTGTTACTCGACAATGCAAGGGCACTTTCACCAATTCCTTCGTTCCCATCACTTATATATAAGCTACCTAGCATGTAGTTTATCTCTTTCACGCAGATTGCGGTCGAGTATATATATACTGATATGGAGCGTGTGTGTTTCTCGTGTGGAAGCGTAAGTCGCGATTAATATAGGCACACGTAAATCCACCTAGGGACATAGTGCTTAGTCCATGATCGCCTATTATTTGCATGTCCTAATTACTTGTAGAGCTGAGCTGAAGATGCCTGCCGAGTAGCACGTCTTTGTTCCTGCTTTGTGCTTGACCAACAATACTAATCGAATACGTATTGTTGTATTGGTGTGGCTGCTTCTTTTCGTTTGGTCACTTCTCGATCACCCTCCGATCCACGCCCGCTAGCTATAGGATCACATCTCCAAACAAGTGTTTGACTATTGCATTTTTGCGTGCATGTTTCGATTTTATATATCTCTTTTGCTTTCTTTTTGATCATTTTGATATATTCTCTAGCTAACACACGGCGGCGTATGCATGCAACCGGACAAAAAGTGTAGAGCAGAGCAGAGTAGTATATATGGTGGTGACTGTGCAAACGC
>CM014275.1:62172497-62212102 GCA_004135705.1 Alloteropsis semialata
GAAGTCGGCGACCTGGAAGTTGAGGTACTCGGTCCTGAAGTTGTCCTGATCGCCGAAGGTGACGGGCAGAGCAATCTGCCCGAGTGGTTTGGAGCCCTTGCCCGGGATCAGCCCGTAAAACGGGTGGAGAGAAGGAGTCAGGGCGTCGAGGCCGATGCCCATGTCCCTCAGCGTCTGGGCGAAGATGATGTTGAGCCCGCTCCCACCGTCGACGAGTACTTTGGTGAGGCGGGCGTTGTGCACGATCGGGCTGAGTACCAGCGGGTACTCGCCCACGTCGGAGACCTGGAACCACTGGTCCTCCCTGGAGAAGGTGATCGGCTGCTCGGACCAGCGGAGTGGTTGGATCGGCGATGTGTAGCAGGAGAATATTTCCCGGTCACGTACTTTCTCCCGGCGCTTGTCATCTACGGGCGGTGGTCCTCCGAGGATGAAGTTCACCTGCCTGTCGACATTCGGGAAAGCAGGGTTCGCGGGAGCCCCTTTTCCCTTGTCGCCTTTGTCGTCATCTCGTGGCGGCAGCTTCCCCTCCTTTTTCTTGTAGGCGTCGGCGAGCCCCATGCAGTCGATCATGCGATGTTTGGACTGCTTGTGGATGGGGCAGGGTCCTTGGAGCATCTTCTCGAAGTCAGCGCTGAAGTTGGACCGCGGGCGAGGGCCGCTACGGTCCATGGCGGCGACGGTGAAGTCTCTCGAGCGCTTTCGGTCATCCCTCCTGCTTGGTTCAGGTCGGGGGCGGCGTGTGTCCTCCTTCTTCGGGCGGTCTTCTCGGCGAGGGGGACGATCATCGTCCCGAGTGCTTTTCTTGCCGTAGTGGAGGCGGACGGCCTCCTTGGCGTTCGCAATCTTGTTCACCCGGCCAAAGAACTCGCCGGAAGTCTTTGGCATGTCCTCGCAGAGGCGCTCGAAGACGACGGAGTCGGCGAGGCCATCGAGGAAGTAGCTGATGATCTCGGACTCGGAGCAGCCGGGAACTAAGTTCCGGTTCTCCATATACCGGTCGGTGTAGTCGCGGAGGCTCTCCCCGCGGTTCTGCTTCACCTTGCCCAGGTCCCAGGCGGTGCCTGGTCGGATGGAGCTCCCTGGAAGTAGCTCTTGAACTTGTCGCAGAGGGTGCCCCAGCTGTCGATGGAGCCGGGCTCAAGGCTGTGAAGCCAGGTCAGCCCCACCTTGGTCATGGCGACGGGGAAGTAGGCGCACATGGAGTCGTGGTCGCCGTTTACCGCGCGGATGGCGATGCTGTACGTCCGGAGCCACATCGTCGGGTCCGCCTTCCCGTCATATTTTTCTATGCCTGTAGGTTTGAAGTTAGCAGGCATTCTAATGGATCTTACTCGGGCAGTGAACGCCGGGAAGCCGTCACAGTTGTTGAGGTTTTCGACGCCCACGTGTCCCGAGTCGGCGGAGCAGTCTTCCGGGGTGTGAGCCCGGGGTGGCCTGTCTTGTCCGAGTGGAGGCCCGTACTTGCGGTCGAACTCTCGGCGGCGTGCGGCCTCAGCGGCCTCAAGCTCTCGGCGTTGGCGCGCGTCGCGATCCAGCCCTGGGGGGCCGTGTTCACGATTGTACTCGGCGCGCCGTCGGAGCTCTTCCTCGTCCCTTCGCCGATGACGGTCGTCAAGGTTCCTTCGGAGATCGCGGTTGCGGAGTTGTTCGCGGAGATCCGGCTGCTCGACCACGTCGCGATCGGCTTCTCGGCGACTGGCCGACTTGGAGTGGCGAGACGAGGAAGCAGGAGCCTTCTGGGCATTGATCATGCCCGCGGCTGCAGTCAGCCTAACCTTGATCCGGTTGAGCTCCGGGGTTTCCGGGATTCCTTCTAGCTCTTGGTGCGCGGCGGCAAGGTTGGCTGACGGGGTGGCGTAAACACCCACGCCGCCAATTTCTTGGATGAAGTCGTCTTGGAGATTACGCGTGACCCTGGGGTTTCGGCGTTCTCGCCGCGCGTCGTGGCGTCGTTGCTTCTCACCGTTGCGCCCGATCCTGGCGTCGCGGTGTGCTTGATCCTCGCCTTGGACCGTTGGCTCATCGGCGGATATGTCGGAGACGAACATCTCCCGCTTGGCAGGCGTGATCCTCTTATTCGGAGGGAGGACACGTGTCACCCGCGGGAAAGTCGGAGTTGGTTCTGGTTCAGGCGGAGTCGGCGCATCGTGAGGATGAAGGTGTTGTGTTGCCGCAACGTCTGGAGTAGATCCGATCTGGGTGGCCGCGATGGGATCGACCGCCCTGATCGCATCTGGGGAGTAGTCGGCGTTTATGCGTTCGCCGAGTGCTTGTTGGTAGACGGCCCCACTGTTCCCGAGTCCCAGCGGGAATCGTGTCGGCGAGGCGATGCTCTGACGAGCAGACTCGGTGAGTTCGATGCATTCACCGATGGAAGCGATGGCGTGGTCCATGTCCGCCTCAAACTGGCGTTGGCGTGCAGCCCATCGGCGCCTTCGCTCCTCGGGCGTCTCCTGCACCCTGCGTGGCGGAGGCGGAGTGGACGAGGCAATCGGCGGTATAGGAGAAAGCGTGTTCCCCTCGGATGGCGGGAGAACGACGCTGGTCGTCGCGGTCGCCGAGTTGTTGGCGATGGCTGGCGACGGAGCGGTGATGGTGACGATCCCGTCTGGCGTAGCGTCAAGTCGCGGCGCTGTCTCCTCCGGGGTGGCGTCACGGGTGAAGGAGAGCTCTCCCTCGGGTCCGGCGGTGAAGACCATGGATCCGAAGAAGAACATAGCCCCCTCAGCGATGGAAATCTTCACGGATGCCGGCGTGATGACGGCGGAAGTGGATGCCATCGAGCTTGCAGATTGATCTCGTCGATCAACCCCTACCTGGCGCGCCAACTGTCGGATGTTTGGACCCGGCAGTCCACACAGGGTAGCCTACGTGGTTGATTTGTTGAGGGACAGATCGAGGATCAGAAGCCGATGGTAACACAAGACGCAAGGATTGAACAGGTTCGGGCCGTCGAGATGACGTAATACCCTACGTCCTGTGTTGGGGATGATTGTATTGCTGTGTATGAAGTTCCTGAAGGATCTCCGTAGTTGGGTTCTGTCCTAGGTTGAACGATTGCTCGTAATGTCCTATTCTGGAGGGGGGTCTCAAGGCGCCTTATATAGTCCAGCTGCCTTGAGTTACAAGTCGGCTAGAGATCGTAACCTACCCGAAATACAAGGATGTGATCCTATAACGATTACAGATATCTTTCCCTATAATCCGGCTAGTTTATCTTGATCTCCGAGCTTCTTGCGGGATACGCCGCCTGCTTCCTTGCCGCGCGCGCCGTCGCGCCCATCCGGCTCGTCCGACTGGTGGGCCTCCCGACTGGTGGGCCACCCAGTCTGACAAACCGATCCAGTTGCACTCGGATTGGGCCGCCCCTTGCTGGTTGGGCCAATCCGCCTTCTGGGTACCCCTGGGGATCTACCCCGACAACCATTGGACCACCCTAGCTTAAGATCCTGGCTACGCCAGTGGATGCATGGATGGTAGGCATCGAGATCGTCTCCTAGCAAATAAAAAGCACAACAAGAGTAATGATAGATAGTACTCCTGGCTTTGTTCACTAGAGCGGCGTCAGCTACCACTATATTCGTCTATCTTTATCTGCAAAATAATACATATAAATATATATATATATATTGTTTTTTGTGAAACAAAAATAAATAAAATTGTTGCACACTAACCGCCGAGATGATAATGTGTGCAAGGACGAGCTAGCTAGTAATAGCTTCACCTAGCAAGCACTATAATGATCTGTCTTGTGATCTTGTCCGGAAAATAAAATATGTATAAGTAATTGTCGGCCAATAAAATGGTTGCACACTAATAACCAGCAGCTGATAATGGGTGCACTAACCACTACAATACGGCGATAAGATAGATGCTGTAAAAAGAGCAAAAAGACCAAGAAAAAGCGTTTGAGAGGAAAATAAGTGGCCGGCTAACACTGGTAATAATATATTCTATATATTTGCACTCAGTAGCCATGCATCTTGGCGCACGCATGCATGTATATACTATATATTATGCAATTATAGGCCACCTGAAAAAGAGAACGCTACGAATTATAAAACTTATGGAATATGGATGCTATCTTCAGGGGGAATCTAAGCGAAAAAAATAATAAAAAAACAGGTCGGCTAGCTATATATTTGGATACAGTGATGTTGATTTAGCTGCAGGTACATATTTATATAACACTG
Source organism: Alloteropsis semialata (assembly GCA_004135705.1). Taxonomy (NCBI): domain Eukaryota; kingdom Viridiplantae; phylum Streptophyta; class Magnoliopsida; order Poales; family Poaceae; genus Alloteropsis; species Alloteropsis semialata. Next base: position 62,176,694 of record CM014275.1, read on the forward strand.
TACGTGCAGAACAGTATTGCAAGAAAACTAAAGTAGATAATTAAGTTGAGCCTCTGTCCTAAACCAAATCATTCTGATTTTTTTTTCTATATCAGGATATTTGAATTGATATTTAAGACATCAAATAATTAAGTTAGTGAAGTATACTTTCATAATACACCCATGCGGTGTCATAAATTGAATCAGGTATGATACATACTCTTTTCTTAAATTCAATCAAATTTGATATAGTTTGATTTGGGATAAAATTAGAATGACTTTTTTGGGACGGAAGGAGCAAAATTAAAGGTGCACGGGCGAGAGGTGGGTGATTGAAACAGAGGCGGCGTATGGTTTGCTGCATGCGATCCGATCCCAAGATTGATCGAATGAACAACTAAAGCTGGCCTGGACTGCTGCTTTGTGATTAAGCAGTGCACAGCTTGCATTGCAGAATGATTAATAAGTTACTATAAACAATAAAACATATGTGGTACTGGACTGTTAGAGTAGTGGTTGTCAATTAAGGCGTGTAGTAGCTAATCAAGTAGGCCGATCATTCGATCCAGCCATGCGAATTTCGAGAGATTTCTTTCATGTATGTAGATCGAGTTCCAGCAGACATGCATGCTGGTTCAGTCGTCGTCGACCGTTTTACGCGTTGACGTACAGTCGTTGTTGACACACGCATGCAGCAGCCGGATGGATGGATGGGGTTCGACTGTTTGAGAGAGGAATCCTACCGGATTCTGCCGGACGTACTTTATGCCTTTGTACACACAGTTAATTGATTGAAGTGTCTAGAACTGTCTCGTCGGCATCCATACATATCATACGCGTTTGCACAGTCACCACCATATATACTACTCTGCTCTGCTCTACACTTTTTGTCCGGTTGCATGCATACGCCGCCGTGTGTTAGCTAGAGAATATATCAAAATGATCAAAAAGAAAGCAAAAGAGATATATAAAATCGAAACATGCACGCAAAAATGCAATAGTCAAACACTTGTTTGGAGATGTGATCCTATAGCTAGCGGGCGTGGATCGGAGGGTGATCGAGAAGTGACCAAACGAAAAGAAGCAGCCACACCAATACAACAATACGTATTCGATTAGTATTGTTGGTCAAGCACAAAGCAGGAACAAAGACGTGCTACTCGGCAGGCATCTTCAGCTCAGCTCTACAAGTAATTAGGACATGCAAATAATAGGCGATCATGGACTAAGCACTATGTCCCTAGGTGGATTTACGTGTGCCTATATTAATCGCGACTTACGCTTCCACACGAGAAACACACACGCTCCATATCAGTATATATATACTCGACCGCAATCTGCGTGAAAGAGATAAACTACATGCTAGGTAGCTTATATATAAGTGATGGGAACGAAGGAATTGGTGAAAGTGCCCTTGCATTGTCGAGTAACAGTGGATATATAGACTTGTTGAGAGCAACTTGGCATTGCTCGCCAAAAGATCGTCTTTCCATTTCTCGGTGGTGTGCATTGCAATCTGCAGCATTGGAAAAAGATGTGGTTCATGTGTTGCACTTGCTAATGCATTATTATCTTCGGCCCCTTTCATTATATATCCATAGTCCATCCAGTTCTCAAAACTACTAATTGTTGTTTTGGGATACATGCAGTCAACATATTTGAATTTTAACCGTCAATTATAAACTTGTCAAAAATATTACTTAAAAGTATTACACGTTTGCTATATATTTCCTATTGTGTTTAATCCTATTAATTAATAATTTATGGTGAAAGTAGTGTCTTAATGACAATCGGAGTAGGGGCTTGGCTACCCCACAGGCTGCTACTCTCCCCGTTTTTTAATAAATGTTGTATTAGCTCTGTCCTAAGTCAAAGTTAAACAATTTTGATCAAACTTATAGAAAAATATAACAATATTTGCAATATCAATCATGTTTACTATCGAAATATATTCTATGGTGGGTACAATGAAACAAATTTGATATTTTAGTGTTATATATTTGTATAAGTTTGGTCAAAATTGAATAACTTTGATTTAGGACAAAACTAATACCCCATCTATTCCAAATTGTAAGTCATTCCAACACTATTGAAAGTCAAACCATCTCAAGTTTGAGTTTTTACAATAAAGTACAAATATTTACCATACCAAATAAGTATTATTAGATTCTGGTGTGGGATATGGGTACCCCTGAGCCCACTACCGACCGGATATGTAGGCCCACGTCTGACAAGGATGTGGGCCGACCTCAGGCCGGCCCACGAGGATCCCTCGCTTAACGGATAAGAATGGAGAAGACTTAGCTCGCAAGGCATGAAGCGAGGGACTCGGATCTCATCCGAGGATTACAGAGATTATGTTGTAACCGATCTAGATTAGTTTCCTAATTGTAGCCGGATACAATTAGGCATAACCGACTTATAAACCATAGGCCGTCAGCCTATATAAGGCGGCCTAGGTCAACCTACCTCTTCATCTGATCCCATCTCATTCTTCCGCCTATTGTAACCCCGAACTCGCCGTCGTTGTCCGGAACTTCGCCGAGCAGAGCAATACAGCACCACCGAGCACAGGACGTAGGGTATTATACCTCCGGGTAGCCCGAACCTGTATAATCCCTGTGTCCCTGTGTTACTTCGAGCTCCCTAGTCTCGCGATTGCCCTTTGCCTACAAATCAACCACTTGGGTACCCCCGGGTGGACTGCCGGACGATAACTCCGACAGTTGGCACGCCAGGGAGGGGTAATCGCGGGGCATTACAGCTAGCTCGATGGCAGATCGTCACTCCGTCATCTTCCCCGACAGCATGAAAGACCGCCTCACGCATCTCGAGGGCATCAACTTCTTCGCCGAGATCCACTCCGCTGCCTCCGACTCCACCACGTCGCTTAACGCCACCACGCCGACGAGCTCCGTGCTGACCTCTTCGCCGATCTCATCATCGATCATCGCCCCGCTCCAGCAGCGACTCGATGCGGTCACCCTTGACGATCAGGCTTCGAGCCCGACTGCTCGCCAAAGAATCCCGACCTCGGACGAGCTCATCGCTGGGTTGGATCGCGTTCAGGGCACCATCGCCGAGTGCATCGCCATGTTGGAGGAGGCTCTGCGCCGACCTCGCAATCCGCTCCTGCTAGGGTTGCGTAACACTTCAGTGATCTACTCGGCCCGACTCCGAGAAGACATGTCTCAGATCCGATCTGAGATCCCGCCCAAGCCCACCCAGTCCCCGGACTGTGGGGAGTTCTAAGTTGCTACAAGCGTGCTCTTACCGGCTCCGGCCGTCACGAGCAATGACTCAAGCTATGTCACGCCTTCGGAGCGCGAAGTCTTCGTCTCTGAGGATTCTGCAACTTAGGATGGAGAAATCGACCTAGCCCGGGACCGCCGCCTAGAGCGGAACACTGCCCGAGCTCGACGCCGCAACGAAGAAGCCGCGTTGCCTCAGGCAGCGGCCGGAGATGCTGCAGTCGCCGCAGCTGCCGAAGAGATCCCCCCTGGGGCTCCGCCACGGGGTCCTCGCGGTGTCGAACCATAGAACCTCGATGGAGCATTTGCCCTAGTGCCCTTCCGTACGCCCCAGGCTAACATCGCTGCCGTGTTCGCCGAGCTGGGACACATGCCCGACACCCCCGAGGTGCAACGTACCCGGGCCCGCCTGGAAGCCGCTCAGGAGCAGGTTGAGCGCTCGTATCGCGCTAGATCCCGATCTGGGCGAACTAACTTGGCTCGATCTTCTGGTCACCGCTCTGCTCATAGCAGATCGGATAGAGTCCAACCTCGCCAGAGGAACCCCTACTATCTGTGGTCGAAGAAAAGGTGGCCCAGAACCACCATGAAGAAGAGGAAGAGGAACGACGTAACCCGCGCAACACGGACCATCACCAAGAACGCTACCAGGAGCGGCGCGACAGGCGCCAACGGCACCACCAACCCGACGATCTCCGTGATCGCCTGAGAGACTACGCCCACGACATCCGCGTCGACCTCGACGCTCGGCACTGAGAGCGTGATGCAGCCGAGCTCGAGCGCTGCGAGCGGTATGACTGGGACTACGGCCGACCCGACCGCCAGCCGGTGAGAGAGGCAGGTGATGCTACAGCAGAAGAGAGTGAATGCCATGTCATTCACAAGCTCATGGAGCGTGAGCAGTATGATGCACAGTACGGCCCCCCGCGGGACAATCGCCGCCAACGGTGTGATGATGCTCGGCCCCGAGCCAACCGAGTCCAACCTCCCCGCCGGGACCATCGCAACGACGAGGAGGACATATTCGATGGCTTCGGCTGCTTTCTCCGCCCGACTCCGCGCCATCCGTTGGCCCGAGTCCTTCAAGCCAGCCCTTGTCGAAAAGTTCGACGGTCGCTCTGACCCCAAGCTCTGGCTCAAAACATACCATACAGCAGTCAAAGCTGCTCATGGATCCAACGACCAAGCCACCGCCTACTTCCCTGTGATGTTAGGCAAGGAGGCGCTACTGTGGCTCGAGGGCATCCCTCGGGACACCATTGACAGCTGGGCAAACCTCTGCCACGCCTTCACCAAGAACTACCAGGCAAGCTACACTCGGTCGGGCTCCAGATTTGATCTGGACAATGTCAAACAGAGGAAGGGTGAAAGTCTCCGAGACTACACTGGTCGTTTCTTCGACAATCAGAACAAGATCACCGATGTCGAAGATTGGGACGTCATCGACGCATTCCGACGAGGCCTCATCGACAACCAGCAGTTCCGTACGCTCTTCAAAAACAATCCAACCACGGTCTCCGACCTGATGGATGTGGTCAATTTGGAGGTTCGGGCTGACCAAGCTGAGCAAGCCCAATTCAAGAACAAACAGAAGCGGGCTGAAGACGACGACCGGCTTTACAACTCCAAGCGCCACGAGCCACTGCGAGGGCGCAAGGCAGGCCCTGAGCCCCTCATAACTTTGGCAGAAGAAGCAGACCAGGTGGAACCCAGGTTCCTCTCGGTAGAATTCCATGACACTCTGAACGACCAGTGCCCCTTTCACAAGGATGCCAAGCACACCCTCCACGACTGCCATGCGTTGCTCAAAAACTCGGCGCTCTGCGGCCAACTAAGAAGCAGCGCTACAAAAACAATGACGGCCGCTATAATAACTACCACCGTGACGGCTACAACGGTGACCGGCGGGACGACTACTGCCGTAGAGAAGACCGTGACCGCGAGGCTCCGGCTCGCCAAGACAATCAACGTCACCAATACGACGAACGCCGACCCGCTGTGCCAGCAGAGCCGCCCAGGCACGGCGCCAACGGCGATTTCCAGCACACCGACCGCTAGGTTAACGTCATCATCGGTGGTCTCGGCGCCTTCCTGGATCGGCGCACTGGAATACCTCCAGTGGTCAGAAACGCCCATCACCTTCAGTCGAGCCGACCACTAGGTGTACCTTCCCGAGCCAGGGTCCTACCCACTTATCGTGGCCCTAGTCGTCGAAAGGGTCCTCCTCTCCAAGGTCCTGATTGACGGCAGGAGCGCCCTGAATATCATCTTCACCAGCACCCTCAATAGCATGGGGTTCGACTACAGCAGGCTCTTGAGCACCGAAGATCTGTTCTTTGGCATTGTGCTAGGAAAAGCTTCCTACCCGATAGGAAGGGTCGCCTTACCAGTCACATTCGGCACGGCCGACAACTGCCGTACCGAGTTCCTCTACGTCGAGGTAGCCAACTTCCAGAGCTCCTATCACACCATCTTTGGCAGGCCCATGCTGGCCCGATTCGTGGCTATTCCGAACCACACATACCTGGTTCTGAAAATGCTGGCACCCAAAGGAATCCTCTCCATCCGCGGCGAAATCAAGACCTCCTTTGAGTGCAACAGGGAGGCTATCAAGATAGCCGAGTTGTCCCGGCAACTCAGCAACAGCACTTTGCTGGCAGAAGAAGCCTCCAAGGCGGCGAACGGTGAGCCTGTCCTCCCGGAACGGAAGCAGCAGCCCACAGCGCTGGCACCCGCAGAAGCTCCCAAAGCGATCAGCTTGGGACTCGACGACCCCTCCAAGACGGCCCTCATAGGGCCAGGGCTCACTCCTAAATAGGAAGACGTGCTCACCTCCTTCCTCCGGGACAACTGGGACATCTTCACATGGAAGCCATCAGACATGCCAGGTGTCCCGAGGGAGAAGGCTAAGCACTCCTTGGATTTGAGCAAGAACGCGAAGCCTGCCAAGCAGAAGCTGCGCCGATTCGCTCAAGATCGTAAGGAGGCCATTAGGGTAGAACTGAATAAGCTCCTAGCTGCCGGTTTCATTAGAGAATGCAAACACCCTGAGTGGCTTGCAAATCCTGTACTTGTAAAGAAGCAATCCGGTGAATGGAGAATGTGCATTGACTACATGGATCTCAACCGCTATTGCCCTAAAGACCCCTTTCCTCTTCCGCGAATTGACCAAGTCGTGGACTCTAAGTCCGGCTGCGTGCTCCTGTGCTTTCTAGATTGCTACTCGGGTTATCACCAGATAGCCCTAAAGACGTCCGACCAGGACAAGACGGTGTTTATCACCCCGCACGGCATCTACTGCTACGAGGCGATGACCTTCGGGCTGAAGAATGCCGGCGCCACGTACCAGAAGGCCATCCAAGGTTGCCTGCAAAGCCAAATCAAGTGCAACGTGGAGGCTTACATGGATGATGTCGTCGTCAAGACATACGACGTTGACTCCCTGATCGCCGACCTCCAGGAAACTTTCAACAACTTGCGCCGCTTCAGATGGAAGCCTAACCCTACAAAATGCATATTCGGGGTGCCATCGGGAAAGCTCCTGGGCTTCCTGATCTGCCAGCGCGGCATCGAGGCGAACCCAGTCAAGCTGGATGCCATACGCAATCTTAAACAACCAAAGTGGAAGATGGACATCATGAAGCTCACAGGAATGATGGCGGCCTTGAGCCGATTCATCAGCAAGCTAGGCGAAAAAGGACTTCCGTTCTTCAAGATCCTTAAGAAGGCGGACAAGTTTGAATGGACACCTGAGGCAAGCAAGGCCCTGGCTGACCTCAAGGAATTTCTAGTTAGCCCCTCGGTACTTACGGGCCCGACCCCCAGGGAGGAACTACTACTATACATTTCGGCTACCACGCATGTAGTCAGCACGGCCCTGGTCGTCGAGCGACCAGAAGAAGGCCACCCATACAAGGTTCAGCGCCCTGTATACTTCGTCAGTGAGGTACTCAGCGAGTCCAAGGTCCGGTACCCCCATCCTCAAAAGCTGCTCTACGCGCACCTGATCACCGCCAGGAAGCTACGTCACTACTTCCAGGCCCATGTCATTCGGGTTATCTCGAATTTCCTGCATGGGGCCATCCTCCACAACAGAGATGCCAATGGCCGCATAGTCAAGTGGTCCGTTGAACTCGGCGAGCATACCATCAACTTCGAGCCACGAGAGGCCATCAAGTCCCAGACACTGGCCGACTTCGTGGCCGAGTGGACGGAGATACAGACGCCGACCCTCGCAGAGCGGCCGAAGCACTGGAAGATGTACTTTGACGGTGCCCTCAACCTCAAGGGAGCCGGCGAAGGAGTGCTGTTCATCTCTCTGGAGAGGCAGCACCTAAAATATGTTCTACAAATACACTACCAGGCCACCAATAATGGGGCCGAGTACGAGGCGCTTATCCACGGTCTCCGGATCGTGGTGTCGCTCGGCATCAAGCGGCTGATGCGTTACGACAACTCCAAGTTAGTCGTCGAGCAAGTCAACAAGAATTGAGACACGACCAAAGAAACCATGAGCGCATACTGCGCAGAGGTACGCAAACTCGAGGCTCACTTCTACGGGCTCGAGCTCCACCATGTCCTCTGAGAGGACAACGTCGCCGCTGATGTCCTATCCAAGTTAGGGTCCTCCAGAGCCCAGTTGCCAGTCGGCGTCTTCATCCAAGACCTGCGCACCCCGTCCATCAAGGTGCTTGAGGACGGCAGCCCCGTGCCCGACCCAGAGCCATTCCCGGGTGGCCCGCCGACCAATAAAGTTCTCCTGGTGGAAGCAGACTGACGCGCCCCCTTCATTGCTTTCCTCACAGAGAGCTGGTCACCAGACACGAAGGAAGAAATTGAAAAGCTGAATCGGCACACGACAAATTATGTCGTCATCGGCGACGCCCTGTACAGAAAGGCCGCCTCCACAGGCATACACATGAAGTGTGTTCTCCGTGACGTAGGCATCAGCCTCCTACAGGACATCCACTCGGGCACATGCATCAACCATGTAGCTGCCAGAACCTTAGTCGGCAAAGTCTACAGAGCAGGGTTCTACTGGCCAACAGCCCTGTCCGACGCAAAAGAGTTGGTGCGCTGCTGTACCGGCTACCAGTTCTTCCAGAAGCAAAAGCACCTGCCGGCTCAGGCGCTAAGAACCATTCCTCCATCTTGGCCATTCGCCATATGGGGACTCGACAATGTCCGGCCTTTCAAAACCGCTCTGGGCGGATTCAAGCATCTCTTGGTGGCGGTCAACAAATTCACCAAGTGGATCGAGTACAAGGTTGTGACTGACACCAAGTCGGTTACAGCTGCCAAGTTCATCGAGGAACTCACCCACCGGTTCGGCATCCCAAACCGCATCATCACCGACCTCGGATCCGAGTTCACGAGACACAAGCTCTGGGATTTCTGTCCAGACAACTGCATTGACATCTACTAACTCGTCCACTGCACACCCCAGGTGCAATGGCCAGGTTGAGCGAGCTAATGGCATGGTCCAGTACTCGCTCAAGAAAGCTATGTAGGATTCAACAAGCATGCTGGCCGGTGGGCCAAAGAAGTGCCCCATGTCATATGGGGCTTACGAACACAGAAGAGCAGAGCAACCGGGTACACACCCTTCTTCCTGGTGTACGGCTCTGAAGCCGTCCTTCCAGCCGACATCGCCCATTGTGCTCCGCGCATCCAGCATTACCAGGAAGGTGAAGCAGAAATTAGCTGCATGTCATATGGGGCTTACGAACACAGAAGAGCAGAGCAACAGGGTACACTCCCTTCTTTCCAGTGTACGGCTCTGAAGTCGTCCTTCCAGCCGACATCGCCCATGGTGCTCCGCGCATCCAGCATTACCAGGAAGGTGAAGCAGAAATCGGCCACTGGGTCGATATCGACTGCCTAGAAGTGCACCGACTCGCAGCACTAGTCCGGCATGCCAGACACAAGCAGCAAGTGCGACGGTATCACGACAAGAACGTTCGGGAACGCTCCCTCAACGTCGGCTCCTTGGGAGGGGCCCTTCATCGTCAAGGAAGTCGTTTCGCCAGGAACATATAGCCTCCAGTGGGCCAACGGCGACCCCGTCCCAAACGTGTGGAATATCCAGCACCTCGTCAAGTTCTATCCATAGAAAATTGCAAAAAGCTATGTATCCCCTGTCTCATAGTAATGAAAATATCTTTGCCTTGCTATATGGCTCATTGTTGTCTTCTCACCCGACATCCATGCTGATGCTTGGGGACTGGGTCCGACCCAGGCAACGTTTTTGTCGGTGTAAGAAATAACCAACAAGTAAATTAGTGGATTGCGCGTTTGGGCTCCGGATGGTTCGCGAGAGGACACAAGGGGTTATACTGGTTCAGGCACTAACGCCCTACGTCCAGTGTCGATCTGCTCGTGTTACTCGCGTTGCTCGTAGTAGGGGTTACAAGCGGTCGAGAGAGGGAGGGGCTCCCAAGTCTCTGGATGCGTCTGAGCGTGTGTGTATTGTGGGTTGTGTTTTTTTTGTGTGTGCGTCCTCCTCCTCCTGAGGCTTTGTTTTTCCCTTTATACTCAGGGGAGAGGACGCTGTACAAGACGTGTTCAACAAATAACAAATAATGGAAAGCTTGCTGGAGAAGCCCCGCCGCCTACGGGACACTGTGGACGCTGTTGGGGTCGTGCTTCTCCTCGATCGGCGCCTGCGGACGGGTACAACAGTGATAGTCACATCCCTTGGCCATACCGGACAGTGCTCGGTAAGGTGGACAGTGCTCGGTAAGGCCAATTAATGCTGATGGGGCGCGGCATAGCCGCGTGGCGACACGTCCTTATGCCGGGTCTTCCTGACACTCCACTCCGGCCCGGGCCCACGCCGATTCGGGCGAGGCGAAGAGAGGTCGGGCGAGATAGCGTAGGTTTGACCAGGACAGAAATGGGTCGGCCGAGGCGGACATGGGTCGGCCGAGGCGGACGGGGGTCGGCCGAGGCGGACGGGGGTCGGCCGAGGCGGACGAGGGTCGGCCGAGGCGGACGGGGGTCGGCCGAGGCGGACGGGGTCGGCCGAGGCGGACGGGAGTCGACTGAGGCGGACATAGGTCGGCCGGGACAGAACCAGGTCAGTCGTGTCAGGGGAAAATCGATCCTCCCCTGACCTGATATTCTCCTTGTTTGCGGGTTTTCCTATGCCCATCTTATTCTCGAAACTGCGTGGTCCCACCCGTCGGTGAGAGGGTCGGATATTGATATCCGACAGTAGCCCCCGAGCCTGCTCGGAGGACAGGTGGTTCTCCGTGCAGGCTTTTTCTCGATGCCTGTTCAGATGTCACTCGGGGGTGCGCGCGAGCGCACCCACCGGGTGTAGCCCCCGAGCCTGTAGGGGAACGGTTGGTTCGCCTATAGGCTGGAGTAAAGTTTGTCCTTTTTCCTACCGGGGCGCGCGAGCGCACCCGGTGGGTGTAGCCCCCGAGCCTGTAGGGGAACGGTGGTTCGCCTATAGGCTGAAGTTGGGTTTGCCATCTCTGTGCGGTCCCTACAGGATGACACCGCGTTTTGTCCAGTGGACCGGAACATGATCCGCTTTTTTCAGAGGCACTGTCTCCCTTCTGAGTCGTCATGTCGTCCTTTCTGAGCTCACTGTTCGTTGGTGATGCTCTGTCGCTTTGCATGGAGGGCCACGCGGCGCGTTCTCGTACCCGGCCTGAGTGCTGACTCAGGTTCCTTTGGGCTATAAATAGGGTCCCCCGGGCCGTCTTCCTGGGCACGCAACTATCCTGCCTCCTCTTTCTCTTGTTAGCATGAGATCCCTGGTCGGTGAACCGCCTCGAGGGCGTCCCCCTGGTCCGGGGGGCGAGGGACTAGTCGCTTGATGCCACAAGAATGACTGCGACCTCGGGGAGTTCCGGCATGGAGGAGTGCTGCTCGGCGTCGCAAGTGAAGGACGGCTCTGGCTCCGACGACTCCTCCCGTCCGTTCGCCCTGCCTCGGTGGCGGTGGAACGGGTTCGAGGGGGAGTGCATGAGCGGGAGTGTCGCCGTTCCCCCGACTTGCCTCGCCAGGGCAGTTGCAGGGGTCGTGTACAGCCACCTGCGCGCTCCCTCTTCTTTCCTGGGTGCCGATGTGATGCCGATGCCGGCGACCGTCGGCCCCGGGACGCTGGAGAGAGTCTGTGGTGACGCTCCGTTGTCACGGCACCACAGCGCAATCCTCCGCCGAGTTCCCCTCGTGGCGTCGGCGGGCGGGGAGATGCTACAAGAAGGACTGCGATGTTCGCAGTTCGGCCCTTCTTGTTGCATCGGATCTCCTGCGCCCTTCGTCGCTTGATTTCGTCACCGAGGGTGACGAAACCCGTTTGTGTTATCTCACGGCCCTTGGCCACGTGTACTTTTTGCCCTTATTTGAGAAATAAAGGAATCTGGTTGACTCGGGGTGTCTTTCTGCGGCCGCGCAGTCGGCCTCTTTTTGCGATTTCAGCTCCCCCGTGCGTCCCCGAGTCGGTCGGGCGGGAAGCCGTTTCGTCTTTTTATCGTTTTCCCCTCACGCAATCCCTCCGCGGGACGGAAGGTAAGGGCACGCCTCGTGTTTTACCGCGTAGGCCGAAACACGGCTCCCGGTGAGCTACTAACGGGCTAGATCGAGCGAGGCCTCGGTCCCCCTCCGAGAGAGGACCGTCGGATCAACTGGTGATCGACCTCGGATAATCCCCAGAGTTCCCGACCCCCTTAGTTCCCGTAGTCGTTCGACCGACCACAGGGGCTCGTCGCCTCTCTTCGTGGAGATACATGGGGTCAGGAATCTTAGGCTCGAACGCAGGTCTGGGCGTCCTCGACACCCGTGTGCCGAGACTACGGCCTCTAGTGGGCCCGCCCATCTCTGCCCCTTCGCTCGGACGCTTCAGAGCGGCCGTCGGACCCTAGGGCCGGCCTTCGAACTCTTGGGCTGTTTTTTCGATTTCGCGTCGTGTCCCCTGGGCCTAAGAACGGCCCGGGCTCGTCTTGTTTTTCCTGAAAAATAAACGCGCAAGAGAAGGAAACGGAAATAAACGCGGAATAAATAAAAGAGAGGCAGGATATGGAATGCGAAGGGGTTGAGAGAGAGAGAGAGAGCCTGGGCGTGAATCTCGGGTCGTGGGAGACGTGGGAGACGTGGGAGATCGAGGGCGCGCGTCGTGGGCCGCGTGGCCTTTGCGCGCCGAGGCGCAGGTGGGAGACCCGAGGCGTCGCGCCTGCCCCCTCACCTGCCCATTTAAGGCAGAGAGGAGGGGGGCCCCGGACCTTCTTCTTCCTCCGCTTCCTGTCCTCAAATCGCCGCCGCCGCCTGCAAGGGAGAGCCCGTACCTTTCCTCTCTTGCCGCCCGCCTGCCCTCAAATCGCCGCCGCCGCCTTTCTTCTCCTCGCCTTCCTCGCCTCCCGGTCATGGCCTGGTCCCGCTCTTCCGTCACGGAGGGTGAGCTCGAGCGCCTGGTGGGGCGCGGGCTCCTGTGCCCGCGAACCAACCTCGTAGAATGGATGGCGCCGGGGAACGAGGAGGTCCCTGCTCCGGCCGACGGGTACGTGGTGTCCTTCGTCCCCTTCCATGAGCGGGGTTTGGGACTTCCTCCACATTACTTCCTCCGCGGGCTCCTGCATTACTACGGCATCGAGCTCCACCATCTCAATCCCAACGGCCTGCTTCACGTGGCGGTCTTCGTCGCTTTGTGCGAGGGGTTCCTCGGCATCGAGCCTCACTTCAACCTCTGGAGGTCCTACTTCCATGTCGAGGAAGTGAAGGCGGAGGGGCGGCCGAGGCCACACGGCTGCGCCGGGGTGCGGCTGCGCGCCGGTCAGGGCGAGAGTTACCCCTCGCTCCCGCTGACCTCCAGCAACAAGGGATGGCAGCCGAGGTGGTTCTACCTGCGGAGCGATCCGGGCGCTCCCTTCCCAGCCTTCACGGGAAGGCTTATCGAGGGGCGGCCGGACTGCTGGCACTGGGGCCCGACCCAGGAGGAGCGGCCTCACCTGACCGAGCTTCGTGACGCGGTCGCCCGGCTTCGCGAGCTCGGGGTTACCGGTCCTGGGGTTCTCGCGGCGTACCATTCGCGCCGCGTCCTCCCCCTGATGGCCCGCCGTCTGCGACTGGACCAGATGACTCTGGCGGCAGACTGGACAGGGTCGGTGATGGCGGTCGGGGAACTTGCCGTCGAGGAGATAGCCGCCCGCCTTCGCGAAGCGGTCCAGCGTTCGTCCGCGGGGTACCCGTTGCCGAATCACCCTGTCATGCTCCCCATGGGTGATCCCCTCATCCAGGTTAGTTGTCGGGGCTTTTCCTTTGCTTTCGCCATTCCTCCTTTCAGTCCGGAGATTCATCTGAACCTCTTCTCCTTCAGCACCCCCTGTCGTTCAGGGTCTCCCGACCCCCGCTTCCCGAGGACGCGGCCACTCGGGCCGTGAACCGTGCGCGCGCGGAGGCCGCACGCCTGAAGAAGGAGAAGGACAAGGCGAAGAAGACGAAGAAGCGGCTGGCCCGCGAGAAGGCCGAGGAGGAGTACCGCGAGCGACGTCGGCAGGCTCGGCAGGACGGGCTGTGGAGGGAGGATCAAGGCCCCTTCGAGGGGGGCTTTGATTACGCCTCGGACTCCTCCACTGGATCCGATTGGAGCGAACCGGCCCCCCAGCGCGAGTCCCCGGCCGGTCGGGGCACGCCGGAGGCCACGGGGTCGTCACGCGACGGCGGACGTGCGCCAACTCCACCCCCGACCCGAGGACGGACTTCGCCGAGGGCCGACCGGGGCAAACGGCCGCGGGAGGAAGGATCGGGGTCGGGGACGGCTCCGCCGGTCAAGCGGCCGTCCCGCGGCTTTCCTATTTCGAGTCGGTAAGTTTCTTCCTTCTCTCTCGTCGATCCTCTTTCGCCTATGTCGAGACGAGTGTGCGAAGGTTCGTTTTGTTTGCAGGAGGGGAAGTCAGGCGACTCCTTTGGGGTTGGCGCCAATCAAGCGGCTCGCACGCCGGACCGCCGAGGTGGCGACGAGCCGAGGGATCAACCTGGGCGACCCCCAGGTGGAGAGGGTGCTCGACCCGCTTCTTCCCGAGCAGCAGCTCGCCGCGGTGTCGGGCGCCCTGTTCGCGCACTCGACGGAGGCGATCCCGGAGGCCCTCGCCGGGCTGTACTTCCCGCTCGCGGAGGATCCGGCCGGAGCGGAGGACGTGGTGCCGCCCGAGTCGGCCGCGCCGGACGGGGATGCGCCCAGGGAGGAGAAGATGGTGCCCTCCGGTCCCGGTCGTGACCAGGAAGATCCTATCCCCCCGGCCCGAGAGGTCGGGCTCTTGCCCGAGGAGGGGACGGGCGAAGGAGATGAAGCCCCGAGGGATCCAACGCCGGTTGCGTCCCCGACCACTGCCGACCGCGAGGAGGAGGTCGTCCCTGAGCCGGACGCCATCGCCGCCCTACCCGACCCGCTGCCCGATTCGGGCGAGGTGCCGATGTCTTCTCCCCCCGCGCCTTTGGTCCATGGAGCGGGAGCGACGGCTATTCTCGAGGGAGAAGAGATCGCGGGGTCGAGCTCGGGTCAGGAGGCCCGTGCTGCATCTGACGCCCCGGAGGGCCGCGAGATCGTCCGGCAAGGGGATGATCCCCTGGAGTTCGGGGGCCCTCGCGTCACTTGGACCGACCGCGCCTCGGGCGATGTTGTCTTTTCCCTGGACGACGCCGAGGAGAAGAACGAGGCCTCCCGGGTTCGTGCTGGGGTCGGGCTGGCGGTGCGATCGCTCAACTCCGCCCTGGAAGCCCTCCGCGACGTCGCCATCCCTTGCGGGGAGGTAATCTTTCTCTCATTTGTTTTCTCTTTCTTCTTTTCCCGAGTGGTTTCCGATTCTGGTTTGTTTTTGGCAGTCTTTGATGGCCCGCAGCCGGGACAAGTCCCTCTTCCTGCGTCGGGAGAAAGACTCGTGGGGCCGTCTGTCCTCGATCACCGCCGAACGCGATGCCCTGAGGGAGCAGCTGGCGGTCGCTCGCCAAGAAGCCGCCTCCGCCCGGGCCGATGCACGAGGCGAGTTCGACGGGCAGCTGGCCGCAGCCAACCGGGAGATCGAGTCCCTGCGGCGGCGGGTTGCGGAGGCGTGCCAGCATGCTGACGAGGCCGACCAGCGCAAGAGCGACGTCCTGATCTCTTGGGAGAGGGACTCGGCGGCTCGGGAGCAAGTCCGGCTGGGCCTGGTCCGCGAGGCGGAGCGTCTTCGGGCCGACCGGGATTGGGTCATCGCCGTCCTCGAGGGGACCCGCACTCAGCTGGCCCAAGCGGTGGAGGAGCGGGACGAGGCCAGGGGGCTCATCGAGGGGCAGGCCCGCAATCTCGAGGCTGCGGGCCAAGCCCTCAATGTTGAGCGGCGTGCCCGCGAGGACGCCGAGGCGCAGTGCGCCTCCCTGGCCGAAGCAGTGGCGGCGAATCGCGCTGCGATCGAGCGCCTCACGTCCGAGGCGCGCAATCTCGAAGGGCTGCTGCAGAAGGAGGGGGACGAGTACGACGCGCTTCGGGTGGCGGTCGGCGCTGTGCTCAGCGACCTCCAGGTGCGGTCGGAGCGGGGTCCAAGCTCGCTGCTTGCCGACGTTGAGCGCATCCCAGCTCGGGCCCGAGCCATGGCGAGCGACGGGCTCTTCCTCGGGGTGCGCCGCGCCTTCGCCGTTGCTCGCTCCCACTACTCCGAGATCGGCCTGGAGTACCTCGCCGACGGGTTCGCTCCCGGTACGACGGAGGCGGAGGTGATCGCGCTCGAGGAGGAGGTGTCGCCGCTGTCGTCCGTGCTCGCCGCCGAGACTGCAAAAGAGGAGGGGCCATGGGCGCCCTGATTAGTTTTTGTTTTTCTTTTGGTTTTCAGACAGTTAAACTCATTTCTTGTAATGAACTTAAGCGTCTGCGTCGTTGACACTCGGCCTTTCGTGTTTCTTTGATTAAGCCGTCGGGGTACGTCCGGACTAAAATGGGTTCGCCAGTGAGCCTTTAGAACCGTTGCCTCTGGGGCCTTTGTCCTTTTGGCATTCCGACCGGCGAGCGCACGCCACTTTGTTATCCGGCGCTCCCTTTTTCCTTAGTCTCGAGTACACGAATATGCCGAGGGTCAAGGACCCGGGGGACGCAGGTTAGCCCCCGAGTGACGTCCGACCCTCGGCCAATGGGTGAGGGTCGGGCGTCGCTCTTTGAAACGAAAAGGAGTACGTTCAAGCGATAACAGGAAAGTAGCCTAGAAAAATCAGGGATAGAAACGACGTAGCTGTTCGATGTTCCAGGCGTTGGCGTACTCCTCTCCTTCTTCGTTCTTCAGCTTGTACGAGCCGGGTCGGAGGACTTGGGAGATGATGAACGGGCCTTCCCAGGGCGACGAGAGTTTGTGCCTGTCCTTGTTGCTTTGAACGAGGCGCAGCACCAAATCGCCGACCTGGAAAGCTCGGCCCCTAATGCGCCGAGCGTGGTAGCGCCGTAGAGACTGCTGGTACTTCGCCGAATGGGCCAACGCGACTTCCCTGGCCTCTTCTAGCTGGTCGGCCGCGTCCTCGAGAGAGGTTTGGTTGCCTTTGTCGTCGTAGGCGCGAACACGCGGGGACCCGTAGTCGAGGTCGGTCGGGAGTACGGCTTCTGACCCGTACACCATGAAGAACGGGGTGAAACCCGTCACGCGACTCGCCGTCGTGCGCAGGCTCCAAACCACCGCCGGGAGCTCTTCGACCCATCGCCCTCCGAACTTTTTCAAGCGCTCGAATATCCGGGGTTTGAGCCCTCGCAGGATCAACCCATTCGCGCGCTCTACTTGCCCGTTTGTGCGTGGGTGTCCGACGGCAGCCCAATCGACCCGTATGTGGTATTCATCACAGAAACGCAGGAATTTCTTCCCGGTGAACTGAGTTCCGTTGTCCGTGATGATCGAATTGGGGACGCCGAAGCGGTGAACGATGTCGAGGAAGAATTTGACAGCTTCCTCCGATCGAATCGTCGCGATTGGCCGTACTTCTATCCACTTGGTGAACTTGTCGACGGCGACAAGCAGGTGGTCGAAGCCCCCGGGCGCCTTTTTGAGGGGCCCGACCATGTCCAACCCCCAGACCGCGAACGGCCAAGTGATGGGGATCGTTTGTAGAGCCTGTGCAGGAAGGTGCGTTTGCCTTGCAAAGAACTGGCACCCTTCGCAGGTGCGCACGATCTTAGTGGCATCCCTCACCGCCGTTGGCCAGTAGAATCCTTGCCGGAACGCGTTTCCGACAAGGCTGCGAGGAGCGGCATGGTGGCCGCAAGTGCCCTCGTGGATGTCCCTCAACAGCTCCTCACCCTGGTCGGCGGGAATACACCGTTGTAGGATTCCTGTGGGGCTTCGTCGGTACAGCTCGCCCTCTAGGATGGCGTAAGATTTGGCGCGCCGGGCGATCCGGCGGGCCTCGGTCTTACTCGTCGGGAGCTGTTCCCGCAGCAAGTAGTCGAGGAATGGCTGCCGCCAATCCGCGGTGCCAGGGTTCGGTCCCTGGGCCTCGGTCAGCGTTGCAACCGCAAGGGCGAGCAGGTCGGACAGAGCCCGGTCGTTCGGCTCGGTGCCGGCCCCCGACCCTTCCGCAGCCTTGGTTCCGTTCTCGCCAGCCCCCGAGCCCGGGGCGCCCCGTTCCGCGGTACCTGGGTCACGCGGTCCGGTCAGCTCCGGGCAGGGAAGCTTTATCGAAGGGTCTCGTTGGTCACTGGCGAAGATTCCGGTCGGGACGGGTTCCCGGCCGGAGGCTTTCTTGGCCAGGGCGTCGGCGGCCTCGTTGAACCGCCTTTTGATGTGCCGGAGCTCGAGGCCATCGAATTTGTCCTCGAGCTTGCGTACTTCCTTGCAATACGCGGCCATGGTCTCGCTTTCGCAGCTCGACTCTTTCATGACCTGATCGACCACGAGCTGGGAATCGCCTCGAATTTCGAGGCGTCGAATTCCTAACTCGATAGCTATTCTCAGGCCGTTTATCAAAGCCTCGTACTCGGCAGCGTTGTTGGAAGCAGGGAAGTGTAGCCGGATCACGTATTTCATCCACACCCCGAGAGGCGAAACGAAAACTAATCCGACCCCTGCTCCCGTCCGAGTCAACGAACCGTCGAAGTACATCACCCAGTACTCCTGATCGACAGGGGCCGTGGGCAGCTGGACCTCGGTCCATTCCGCGACGAAGTCGGCGAGGGTTTGGGATTTGATGGCCGTGCGTGGGGCATAGGTGATGCCCTGACCCATCAGTTCCATAGCCCATTTCGAGATCCGACCTGTCGAGTCCGGATTATTTATAATCTCACCGAGAGGGAAGGAACTCACTACTGTGACCGGATGCGAGTCGAAGTAGTGGCGGAGCTTCCTCTTGGAGATGAGGACGGCGTACAGCAGCTTCTGGATCTGCGGATACCTCGTCTTTGTGTCTCCGAGCACCTCGCTCACGAAGTATACCGGGCGCTGTACTTTGAGGGCGTGCCCCTCTTCTTCACGTTCCACCACCAGCGCCGCACTCACCACCTGTGTAGTTGCAGCAATGTAGAGGAGAAGAGGCTCGCCGGCGTTTGGCGAGACCAGGATCGGCGGATTCGTCAAGACTGCCTTGATGTGGTTCAGCGCAGTCTCGGCCTCATCCGTCCAGACGAACCGCTCGGATTTCTTCAAGAGGCGGTACAGCGGGAGGACCTTTTCGCCGAGGCGCGAGATAAACCGGCTCAAGGCGGCTAGGCACCCCGTGACCCGTTGAACCCCTTTCAGGTTCCGGATCGGGCCCATCCTGGTTATCGCGTTGATCTTGTCGGGGTTAGCTTCTATCCCTCGGCGGGAAACGATAAAACCTAGGAGCATTCCCCTGGGTAACCCGAAGACGCATTTCTCGGGGTTGAGCTTAACGTCGTTCGCCCTGAGTTTGGCAAACGTTTTTTGTAGGTCAGCCACGAGCTGGTCGGCCTGTCGGGACTTGACAACGATGTCGTCCACGTATGCCTCAACGGTCGATCCGATGAGTTCGTCAAAACACTTAAGCATACACCTTGGATAGGTGGCGCCAGCGTTTTTGAGCCCGAACGGCATTGTCACGTAACAGTACGATCCGAACGGGGTGATGAAGGAAGTCGCGAGCTGGTCGGACTCCTTCATCGCGATTTGGTGGTATCCGGAATACGCATCAAGGAAGCATAGGGTTTCGCACCCCGAGGTTGAGTCGACTATCTGATCTATGCGCGGTAAGGGAAAGGAATCCTTTGGGCACGCTTTGTTAAGAGCAGTATAATCAACACACATTCTCCATTTCCCATTCTTTTTTCATACAAGGACGGGATTAGCTAACCACTCGGGATGATACACCTCCTTGATGAAGCCGGCCACCAAGAGCTTCGCGATCTCCTCGCCGATTGCCTTACGCTTCTCGTCGTCGAAGCGCCGAAGGCGTTGCTTCATGGGTCGGGACCCGGCTCGGATGTCCAGGGAGTGCTCGGCGACTTCCCTCGGGATGCCCGGCATGTCCGAGGGCCTCCACGCAAACACGTCGACGTTCGCGCGGAGGAAGTCGACGAGCGCGCCTTCCTATTTCGGGGACAGTTTGGCCCCGATCCGCGCCACCTTCACGCTCGGGTGGTCGGGGTCCAGCTGGACCTCCTTGGTGCCCTCGAGCGGCTCGAACGACGCCAGGCCTTGGGTGAAGTCTGGCGCCTCTTCGACGAGACGCGCCTTGATTGGGGCCAGCTCTTCTGTCGATGCGATGATGGCCGACGCCAGCTCGCAGCTTTCAACCTCGCACTGATGGGCCCGTTGGAATGACGACCCCACCGTGATCACCCCCTTCGGCCCCGGCATCTTGAGCTTGAGGTAGGTGTAGTTGGGGACGGCCATGAACTTCGCGTAGCATGGGCGGCCCAAAATGGCGTGATAGGCGCCGTGGAATCCTACCACCTCGAACGTGAGGGTCTCCGTCCGAAAGTTGGTCGGGGACCCAAACGTGACGGGCAGATCGATCTGCCCGAGGGGGACGGCCTGTTTACCGGGGACTACCCCGTGGAAAGGCGCCCCGGTCGGGCGAACGCGCCCTCGGTCGATCCCCATGGAGTCGAGCGTGTCGGCGTAGAGGATATTCAACCCGCTCCCGCCGTCCATCAGCACCTTGGTGAGGCGCTTACGCCCTATGACCGGATCAACCACGAGAGGGTACTTACCCGGCCTCGGGACGAACTGCGGATGGTCGGTTCGATCGAAGGTGATGGGCGCCTCCGACCACTTGAGGAAGGCCGGAGTGGCCGGCTCGGCGGCGTACACCTCTCGGCGCTCCACCTTGGCTCGCCCTTTGCTCACCGACGCCTCCGTTCCGCCGAAGATCATCAGACAGCCGAAGATCATGTTCTGGTCCGCCCCCGGCTCCTGCGGGGCCAGGTCGGGCTTCTTCGACCGAGGCGCCTGCTTGCGGGAGCCCCCCGTCATGAATTTCTTCATGAGGGAGCAATCCTTGTACAGGTGCTTGACGGGGTACTCGTGATTCGGGCAGGGCCCGTTCCACTTCTTCTCGAAGTGGTCGGGGACCTCCCCAGTCGGAGGTTTGAAGGTCGGCTTCGGGTCGGCGGCGGCGACCATGGCGGTCTCGTCGTCGTGCCGCCTGCCCTTGCCCTTCCTCTTTTTCTTGGCGGGGGGCCCCGATGGGCCTCCTTCCGCTTCCTCAGTCTGCTTACCCTTAGGGTCGGCGGACTGGTGGAAGATGGCCCCCACTGCTTCCTCGCCGGCTGCGTGGCTCGTAGCGATGTCAAGCAGCTCCTTCGCGGTGCGGGGACTCTTCCGCCCGAGCTTGTGGACGAGGGATTTGCACGTCGTCCCGGTGACGAACGCCCCGATGACATCGGCGTCAGCGAGGTTGGGGAGTTCGTTGCACTGCCGGGAGAAACGCCTGATGTACTCCCGTAGCGTCTCCCCCTGCTTCTGCCTGCAGCTTCTGAGATCCCATGGGTTTCCAGGGCGGTTGTAGGTCGCCTGGAAGTTCCCCACAAAGACCTCCCTCAGGTCGGACCAGCTGCCGATTTGTCCGGCGGGGACATGCTGGAGCCAGGCCCGCGCCGAGTCGGCCAGATGGAGCGGCAAGTTGTGGATGATAAAGTCATCATCGTCGGCTC
This sequence comes from Alloteropsis semialata, assembly GCA_004135705.1. Classification (NCBI taxonomy): domain Eukaryota; kingdom Viridiplantae; phylum Streptophyta; class Magnoliopsida; order Poales; family Poaceae; genus Alloteropsis; species Alloteropsis semialata. The sequence goes on from CM014275.1 coordinate 62,197,988, forward strand.
CTCCGGCTCTGCAGGCGAGTCGGTAATCCTCGAGCCAGAGCTCGGGGTCGGTTTCCCCGTCGTACCTTGGGAAGTTCGACGGGGCTCTAAAGTTGGCGGGACGAGGAGCCGCACGGATCCGCGGGCTGAAAGCCCGTGGTCCCGGCGCCTCCGGACTCGGCGTCCTCTCGTCCTCGTCCTCGTCGTCGTACCGGCCGCCTCGTCGGGGAACGCGTCCTCGCGGTCGCTCAGGTTCGCCCGCGGGGGGTCGTCGCCGGCGGGCGTCCAGTATGCTCCGAGCATCCTGGATCGGGCCGACCCGTTGTCGGACCGGAAGCGCGTCCCCGGGAGGACGGGGCTGGTGCACCGAGTCCCCTTGTTGGGCGCGTCCGCCGCGCCCAGCGCCCAGCTGCCTCGAGGCTCCGCGGTGGGCCATCTGCGACGCTCGTCGTCGCGACTGCGAACTCTCGGCCTGCTGCGCCGCGGCTCGCTCCAGTAGCTCGCCGAGTTCCCGCTGCGCCTTGCGGGCCTCCGGGGTCACCGGCGGCGGGAGCCCTCTCACGAGCATGGCAGCCGCGGCTATGTTCTGCCCGGCGTGGGCGAAACACGGGGGCGGGGCACCGTCATCGTCGACGATTTGGCGCTGCACGTCCCGGGCGCGCTCCCGCGCCGGAGCCGCGTCTCTGACCTGCAGGAGCTCGCGCTCGATGCGTTCCCGTTCCTGCTCGATCCGCACCCGCTCCTGCTCCAAGCGGCGGCGAGCTTCTTGGAGCTCCTCCCGGCGTTGCCGGGCGTCGTCGGCTTGGGAGCGTCGTGGCGGTGTAGCCGCTCTTTGCGGGGCCGGCTGCCTTGCCACTGCCGCGGCTTGGGCCGCAACCGGAGCGGGAGCAACGGGCGCGTCGGCCGCCGGGTGGCCGTCGTCAGGGCCCGCTGGCCCTGAGCCGCTCTCACTTGCTTCTCCCTCCGCCCCGTCGGGGGTGTCCGCCATGAAGCATTCCCGAGAGGGGTGGTGGCTTTCTCCGACGAGCTCCGTGTCGGACGCCTCCGAAACGGGATCGTCCAACAGGTCGAAGACCGATTCGGAGACGTGATCGATCACCCCGACGAACTCGCTGTCCGTTGGGGTGGGGCTCAGGAGGCGTGTCACCAGGCGGGACACGACTTCGGCCGCGTTGCGCAGACCGTATGGGGCCGCATACGGTGGAATGGAGTCCAGCATCCCCAGGGGGAGAGGGGCTCCTCCCACAAGCTGAGTAGCGACGTTCGCCAGGGCGAACCTGACACAGCGCGCGTCTTCCTGCGTGGGCCGTGGCCCCAGGAAGACCTCGAGCTGCTCCCACAGCGGGGCCTCGTTGGCCCTCGAACGAGGGTTGCTAGCCTCGCCGCCAGGGGTGTTGATGTCGATGTCCGCGAGGGCCTCGGTGGCGGTCGCGACGTCAGCATCGGCAGAGTTGACCGGGGGCGCGAGAGCGACTCTCTCCAAGTCCCCGGCGTCGGTGATGACGAAATCCAAACTCCCAAGACGTAGCTGCGTCCCAGGAGTCCAGCTCGATCCGCGGGTGGCCATCCGAAGCCTGGTGATCGCCGAAACGCGCAAAGGCCCCTACCTGGCGCGCCAACTGTCGGTGTAAGAAATAACCAACAAGTAAATTTAGTGGATTGCGCGTTTGGGCTCCGGATGGTTCGCGAGAGGACACAAGGGGTTATACTGGTTCAGGCACTAACGCCCTACGTCCAGTGTCGATCTGCTCGTGTTACTCGTGTTGCTCGTAGTAGGGGTTACAAGCGGTCGAGAGAGGGAGGGGCTCCCAAGTCTCTGGATGCGTCTGAGCGTGTGTGTATTGTGGGTTGTGTTTTTTTTGTGTGTGCGTCCTCCTCCTCCTGAGGCTTTGTTTTTCCCTTTATACTCAGGGGAGAGGACGCTGTACAAGACGTGTTCAACAAATAACAAATAATGGAAAGCTTGCTGGAGAAGCCCCGCCGCCTACGGGACACTGTGGACGCTGTTGGGGACGCTGTTGGGGTCGTGCTTCTCCTCGATCGGCGCCTGCGGACGGGTACAACAGTGATAGTCACATCCCTTGGCCATACCGGACAGTGCTCGGTAAGGTGGACAGTGCTCGGTAAGGCCAATTAATGCTGATGGGGCGCGGCATAGCCGCGTGGCGACACGTCCTTATGCCGGGTCTTCCTGACACTCCACTCCGGCCCGGGCCCACGCCGATTCGGGCGAGGCGAAGAGAGGTCGGGCGAGATAGCGTAGGTTTGACCAGGACAGAAGTGGGTCGGCCGAGGCGGACATGGGTCGGCCGAGGCGGACGAGGGTCGGCCGAGGCGGACGGGGGTCGGCCGAGGCGGACGAGGGTCGGCCGAGGCGGACGGGAGTCGACTGAGGCGGACATAGGTCGGCCGGGACAGAACCAGGTCAGTCGTGTCAGGGGAAAATCGATCCTCCCCTGACCTGATATTCTCCTTGTTTGCAGGTTTTTCTATGCCCATCTTATTCTCGAAACTGCGTGGTCCCACCCGTCGGTGAGAGGGTCGGATATTGATATCTGACAGTTTTATTCATCACGATCATATGGGGAGTACCTGCCTACTCCGACTTTCGAGTCCTTGCCCAACCCCATGTTCCCCTCGGCGACAGCCGAGCTAACCCAGCCGGTCCGAGTTCTTAACCATGAAACCCTGAGCTCCGCGCTCAACCTGCGCGCCCCCTACACCTAAGCCTCCCCGCTGAGCAATGTAGTCTGGGGTAAGCTGTCCTCTCCGTGAGCAGTGGTCAGCGGGTCATAAGGATGCTTAAACGGCACAAGACAGCAGCCAGTCGGGCGATGCAAAGCCCTAGTCGGCAGGGAAAGGGGCTAACAACACACCTTAGCACATCTATGCTCCAAGTTAAATTAGAACTTTATATCTACAAGTACAATATAGAGTTTACATTCACAACTGTTTTTACAGGCCAAGTTCTTTCATTACAGCCTCCGCTAACAGCACATACTCGTCCACCAGCTCGTCGAATTGATCGTCGGAGACATCATCGGGAAGGCTGCCGGCGATTGGAGTAAGCTCCAGTGACGAGAAGTGCGTCCGGACAAGTGCCAAGATCCGACTGCCGAAGCCGACCGAGGTCTCCTGCACAAACTGCGCCGCCCGAGTCGGCCTGGCCTGGAGCCGCTGAATCAACGTCAAAGACCCCGGGCCCGACTCGGCCGGGACCAGGGAGTTGGCGTTGAGCTCGGCCGCCTGCCGCAGCTCCAGGAGCTCGGACCGAATGCCTACAACAGAAGTCCATAAACACAACGACCAGGGGAGGCAACAATCAATTGACACGACGGATGGTACTCACCGTGCATGGCCAGGTCATGCTCGTCCCTTAGGCGCTGGTTGGCTTCCTTTAGTGCTCGGACTCGGCCTTGAGGCGCTGGTTGGCCTCCTTCAGTGCGCCGATCTCCTCCTCAAGCTTTTGCTTGGCCCCGGCCAGCTTCTCCACCTTCCCTTGGAGGACCTTCTCCTTCTTCGCCGCATCTGCCAGAGATCACCTTCAGTACAAAGGTCACATGGATTGAGAATCGCCCAGGCTCGTCACAAGGATTTACCTTCCGATAGGACCTTCATGTCGTTCATCAACTCCTCATTGAGCTTGACGACATCTGCAAGTTCCCTGTCCTTCTTCATGAGGAACTCCTTGGCAGCGTTCGCCTCAGGGACTCTCTCCTCCTGCATCCATGCCAAAGTCCGGCTGTCCTCCAAGGCCCGCCGTTTTAAGTCGAGGTTCTTCGCTGCCCGGGCCGTGAAACCCTGCCAAACAAGACAATGGGCACATGGTCAGTCCATGCCCCATAACGACGACAAGGTACCAGGAAGACATACCTGAACGACGCGATCCAAGTCACCGGCCACATTTTGCAGCTTCCAGATCTCGCTTTCTTGGTCGGCGATATCGAGCTCCAGCCGCTGCTCCAGAGTCAATTCTGGCGACTCGAGCCCGGCCTCGTGCTCGGCCGCAATAACCTCCACCCGGGGTGGCACGACAGTGCTAGCCCCGGTGTTCAGTTGCTCCCTTAGCAGCTGGACATCATCATCCTCCAGTGGCGGAGGGTCGCCGGTCGGCTCATCCACCCCCGCAAGTTTCTCCGGGCCCCTCTACGCGATGTTGGCCTCAGGCACCTCGGCCTACCAGTCATCCACGGGGGAACTCATCCCCAAGGTGATGCGTGGAGGGCTTGGCAGACGCGGTTGCTCTGGCACGCTAGCTAGTATCCGCTCCGGCAGGGTCGACGCAGCACCGGACTCCGGCCCCGCCTCCGAGGCAGCAAGTTGACTTGGCGGCGTCTTGCCATCAGCCCCCGGGTGTGGCAAGACGCCGGCACCACCTCCATGGCTCCCAAGCCTATAAAAGCAGACACAACATAAGCACTACAAACCAGGCAAAAATTCAAAGCTGTACCAGGAAACTCACCCGCTCTTTCGAGGGCGCTTGAATTGGACCCTCTGCAGCAGCAGGGGCGGCGTCAAGCCAAGCTCCAGCCCCGGCTGGTCCGGTGGCTGCATATACAAGGTCCTCTGGCCGCCAGCATCGGTCCGGGGTGACTCTCTCAAGTCCGGACTAGAGTGGGACCCATCGCCTTCCTCCTCGACCTCTCTGGCCGAGGCAATCTGCTTCCTCTTCCGCCTTTCCTGGGCCTTGGCCCGTGCAGCCTGCCCGAGCTTGGGCACCTACTTCGGCGAAGAACCCTCACCAGCCGCCTTAGCCAGCCTCAGCACTTTGCGTATGGTCGCGCGCCTTGGCTTCCTTGTCCCAAGAACAGACGCCAAGGTTGTCTGATCATCCTCCGACGACTCTAGGGAGCTGGAATCACATCACCGGCCTCCCAGTCGGCCGCCTCTTCATCCACCACTTGGGGCACTCGGGCCATCTCCTCTGCCGACATCAGCTTTTCCAACCGGACGCTGCCCTCGAGCAACGGGGCTGGACAGAAGTACTTCGTTGCGCGTTTCTGCAAGTAACCAACACAACAATTCAGACTCGTCTACACAAAGCCACGCATCAGACATCAAGCTGCAGAAATGAAACAAGGGGCAGACACTAACCGGTGGTGGCAGATTGTGCAACGAAAAAGGCACCAGGGCACCCTGGTTATAAATTGAACCCCGCATGAAGCTCGAAATCCTTTCCATCATCTCAGGGATGGACACCATCCGGACCTGCTCCCGAGTCGGGTCCCTGCCACCCAAGAATTCATATCCGGGGTGCATCCGGTCCTTGATGGGCTGCGTCAGACGACGGACGAAGGAAATCATCACTGCCACGGCGGTCAGCTTCTTCTCCTTTGTCTCGGCTATCAGTTGCAGCAACTCTTCAGCCTCCTGCAGGTCCTAGCCCTTAGGCAGCGACTCCCAGTCGGTGGTCTTCGTCGGCCGATGGCCCATCCGAGGCGGCAGGGCCGGGGGATGGTTTGCAATATAAAACCAACACGATATCCAATCCTTGTTGGAATCGTTCATGTCAAAAGCAAGATACCTCTTGGACAAGCCCACCCACAAAGAGAACCCAGCTCCACCGGTAATCCGAGCCGGGCCCTTGCCTGCATCTTCACCAATTGGTTTCATCCAATACAGACGCCGCCACAGTCCAAAGTGCGGCGGGACCCCTAGAAAAGCCTCACAGAGGTGGATGAAGACTGCTATCACCAGAATGGAGGTAGGATTCAGATGGGTCAGCTCAATACCGTAGAAATGAAGCAGGCCCCGGAAGAAATCTCCAGTTGGCTGTCCGAATCCGCGCTCGAAGAAAGGCGCGAAGACGGCAATCTCGGTCTCCGAGCGCTCCCACGGCCGGGCGTCATCCCCAGGGAGCCGCCACAGCGGCACCTCCCGGGGCCCGAGCACGCCCGCCGCACCATGTCCTGGAGCTTCTCCTTGGTCATGGAAGATTGACCCCAAGCCGATTCTTGGGGTGGCACTCCTCTGCACGGAGGTCAGCTCCACGACCTCTGCCGACGCCTTGGTAACCTTCTCCGTGGCGCCCGCCCCAGCGGCGGTCGCCGGCGCCGCAGTACCGCCGCCCTCGCTGGCAGCAGTGTCACCCGTGACTCCGGACTGCCCCGCGGAGGACGCCACTCCCTTCCCCGCGTCAACATCACCGTGGCTCACAGAGATACCCGCGTCCGCCATCCTCGTCGGCGGCGGCACCTCCTCTCCCGACGCCGGTGTCCCCAGCGGTGCCTTCGGGTCCGCCATCTCCGCCAATTGCACATGCGCAACACGACGAGTTGCAGTGGCAGTGGTAGCCGAACTCCGGCGACGGCGAGTGTGCTACGGTCGAATCGTACTCACGGCAGCGCTAAGCAGTGGTGGAGGCGCGGGATGGCTTTCGATTTGGAAATGACTGTGGTAAAAACCGCCGGTGAACAGATCCGATTTATCCTCTTTCCGCCGATCCGAATTACCCTAACGGTGCCGTAACTCACGGACGGAATCCGTGGAAGTCCCGTTAACGGCGGGACAACGGCTGTTCGCGCATCAACGGCTCTTTGCCTAAAGGACTCGGCCAGCCCCAACGCTCGGGGGCTCGGCGCTCTGACTCCGGTCAACGGGTCTCCGTGACTCGGCCAACCCCGATGCTCGGGGGACTCGGCGCTCTGACTCCGGTCAACGGGTCTCCGCGACTCGGCTAGCCTCGATGCTTGGGGACTCGGCGCTCCGACTCCGGTCGACGGGTCTCCGCGACTCGGCCAGCCCCGATGCTTGGGGACTTGGCGCTCTGACTCCGGTCAATGGGTTTCCGTGACCCGGCCAACCCCGACGCTCGGGGACTCGGCGTTCTGACTCCGGTCAATGGGTCTCCACGACTTGGCCAGCCCCGACGCTCGGGGACTCGGCGCTCCGACTCTGGTCGACGGGTCTCCGCGACTCGGCCAGCTCCGATGCTCGGGGACTCGGTGCTCTGACTCCGGTCAATGGGTCTCCGCGACTCGGCCAGCTCCAACGCTCGGGGACTCGGTGCTCCGACTCCGGTCGACGGGTCTCCGCGACTCGCCCGGCCCTGATGCTTGGGGACTTGGCGCTCTGACTCCGATCAACGGGTCTCCGCGACTCGGGCAGGCCGGATGCTTGGGACTCGGCGCTCCAACTATGGCCAACGAGTCTCTGTGACTCGGCACCGAAAGCTAATCTGCGAACCTACACCGCCAAGCTGGCTTTCAGGTCAGGGAAAACAGAAGTTTCATTTGCAGCCAAGACATGACAAAAGATTCATCAGAAAACTATACAATTACATGAAGAGCTGGTCAAAAGGCCGGTTACAAAGATTAAACACATCAATCGTCAAGATAACGGCTTGGGGCACTCGTCGCTGCTCGAAATGCTACATCAGCAGCAGCTTGATCCACATGAGCTCATCGCAAGCTCTTTTGTAGCACCATGGCAACCAACGACGAATGAACCCCACTTGAGGGTAGTGTGCGAATGCCTCTAGGTTTCCCTTGGCTCTACAAGCATTTCACCCTACAAAGCCCTTGGCTCAAGGCAATGTCGGGAGAGAACGGGAAAGCATCCAGACGCTGATCAACACCTCAAGATCTTCGCAAGCACTCTTCTAGCAAGGTGATATGCCTATCTCCTGATGAGCGCATGGCTCCGAGCCTTGGCGCATATTTATAGCACTGTGCTAGATGTTCACATGTGACCCCAGTTGCATTATTCAATGCGTGAGTTCTATGCCACGCAGCAGCTCCTCCCTTCGAGGTGTTCAGTCCGCCCTTATCGTTTTCGGCTTCATCCAACCACGGGTATGCCCTGTGCATTCACGTGGGCACTATTCTTGTCACGACGTATACAGATGCATGTGGTGAGCTTATCCTTTGGGCGGCCTGACTGCCTCCGAAGCTTAGTGATTCTTCTTTCTTGACCATTAGCCCGACTTTTCTAGTCGGCCTAATGCTCGGGGACTACTCCATATGGAGAGCTCCTTGCGTCGCTCTCCATATGCCCCATCAGGATGTGTCACTTTCTCAAAGTGGTGCAATCCCTTATGGTGTCTGATCCAGCCACCACTCGGCATCACGCCACTTGGGCCTTTGCCCCCGAGTCTGTCCAGAGTCATTCCCGATGGCCTGCGGTTTTCTTTTTTGAGCACCGCCCACCCTTGTGTCGGCCTGCCGACCAAGATGCTTCAGTCGACTGCGGAGGCTTCGCTTCTTCATCAGCACTCCGACACGCGCCTGCACGTTGCTCGGGGACTTGTGGGATATGGGTACCCCTGGGCCCACTACCGACCGGATATGTAGTCGGCCTGGGCCCATGTCTGACAAGGATGTGGGCCGACCTCAGGCCGGCCCACGAGGATCCCTGGCTTGATGGATAAGAATGGAGAAGCTTAGCTCGCAAGGCATGAAGCGATGGAATCGGATCTCATCCGAGGATTCGGAGATTATGTTGTAACCGATCCAGATTAGTTTTCTAGTTGTAGCCGTCTACAATTAGAGATAACCGACTTGTAAACCCTAGGTTGTCAGCCTATATAAGGCGGCCTAGGTCGACCTACCTCTTCATCTGATCCCATCTCATTCTTCCGCCTATTGTAACCCCAAACTCGCCGTCGTTCTCCGAACCTTCGTCGAGCAGAGCAATACAGCACCACCGAGCACAGGACGTAGGGTACTATATCTCCGGGTAGCCCAAAACTGTATAATCTCTGTGTCCCTATGTTACCTCGAGCTCCCTAGGCTCGCGATTGCCTTTTGCCTACAAATCAACCACTTGGGTACCACTGGGTGGACTGCCGGACGATAACTCCGATATCTGGGTAACATATATTTTTATATTAAATTTGTTTGATACAATAAATCTTTGTGGTCATTTCTATAATTTTGGTTAAACTTAAAATAGTTTGACTTTCCAAGAATCTTGAAATGACTTATAATTTGGAACGGAGACTACAACATGTAGAAAACCAAAGGAGTATTATCCAAACGGCTTAATTAATATAACTAGTCAGATTAGGTCATACGGAGCACAGGGCCCACCTATAGTGGATCACATGGGTCCCACATATCAGTGGGTCTCGTTAATGGTTGATCGAAGACCTATGACAAATATCGAGATCCTAATAATTGCTTCAAAACTTGGATGTTTAGTATATAGATGACTTGTGTTTCCATGGCCGATACATAGGCCGGGATGTATAGTTTTACTTTTCCAATATAAATCTAAAAACATGGAAAATCAGCTTAGGTAAAAGACTATATGTTTTTCATCTCCATTGCCAGAGTTTGTGGAAACAATCAGAGAGAACCTAGCCCAACTAGATTTTGCCTAAAAACTAAAGCAAGTGTATGCATATCATTCCTATGGTGTAGCTGGTTAGGCACTAAGAAAAATGAACGAAGACGGCATGGTGGTCACGGTGGACTCCTCCACTCCACTTGCACTGCTGGAGTCAACATTGACAGCCAACACCCGTCGTCTTCGTCTCCTCCTATCCTATAAAACCCCACCACATCCTCCCTGCAATCCAACACAACACACAACCAAAGCTGCACAGCATCCTCATCGATCAGCAATCTTCAGTTCTTCACTACACAAGCACAAGATCTCTAGCAATGGCAGCCACCAACAAGGCCCAGGCGGTGCTCCTCCTGCTGGCCCTCCTCCCTCTCAGCACCCTCGCCTCCCGCTCTGGCCTGCACGCCGCGCACCACGGCCACGCCGGCCACGGCCCCAAGCACCAGTCGCCTCCGTCTCCTACACCGGCGTCGCCGCCCCCGCCGCCGCGGCACCCGCCACGGCGGCGCTGGTGCGCTCCACCTGCAACTCCACGACCTACCCGGACCTGTGCGTGTCCGCGCTGGGCGCCGACCCGTCCAGCGCCACGGCCGACGTGCGCGGCTCTCCGCCATCGCCGTCTCCGCCGCGGCCACCAACGCCTCGGGCGGCGCCGCCACGGCCGCCGCGCTCGCCAACGGCACCGCCGCCGCGGCGTCCGACAACGCGCAGGCGGCCCCGGCCACCGCCGCCGACGCCACCGTGCAGGCGCTGCTCCGCACCTGCGCGGCCAAGTACGGCGAGGCCCGGGACGCGCTGTCGGCCGGCAGGGACTCCATCGCGGCGCAGGACTACGACTTCGCGTCCGTGCACGTGAGCGCCGCCGCCGAGTACCCGCAGGTGTGCAAGGCGCTGTTCCGGCGGCAGAGGCCAGGGCAGTACCCGGCGGAGCTGGCTGCCAGGGAGGAGGCGCTCAAGCAGCTCTGCTCCGTCGCGCTCGACATCATCGCGCTCCTCTCCAGCAGCGGCTAGAGATCGATCGAGCTCGTCGATCTCCATTATACTATTCTCGCAAGCTTCCATTAATTCCATGGATGCATGCATGCATCATCTTGCAACAAGCGATCGATCGATCGTCACTACGACGTTACGCGAGGCAGGCAGGCAGGCAGCAAGAGAGATGGAGTGACTAGTGTAGTGACTCTGTATGTACTGTACGTGTAATGACACGAGCGATGATGAGCTGAGTCTCTCTCGTGTTTATGAATGATTTTGGCATATATATGTTGCTACTGCACTTGTTCAACTGTATGCACGTACTGCAGGTCTGCAGTGTTGCGTTGATCAATACTACTGCTGCCACGTCGGATTTTTAACTGACCAATGACACGGAAAGAGAGAAATTAAAAGAGATGATTGCTAAAATGGTACTCATAAAACGTCTTTTCTGTAGCGTTGGACAACGAGAGATGTTTGCTAATGGTGGTACTCATAAAACGTCTATTCAGATCGATAACCTGTGGCACCGGCACTAATGCTATGACAGAGGCCTCCTCGGGGCGTTGTGGCCTAGCATGTACTTGAACCATGTCTCTTACTTAATATAAAGATACGCAGTCCTTATGCGTATTTGAGAAAAAAAAGATCGATAATCTGTAGCGTTGGACAACGATAGATGCTGGAGGCACATCAGTCATCGCTGAGTTGCTCCGCACAAAAATTACTTCTTAGAATCTTAGTTGTAAAAAGAGCGGAATGACAGTAGAATATATAGAATGGGCTAGCTGCTGATGAAAAGGGGAAAAAAATACTTAAGTGGACACTCCTAAAAGTAGTATGCACTCACCTCACATCTGAAAAAAATGTAGAACGTTAGCCATGAAATAAAACTGAAATGCAAGTTGATCGAAGAACAAAAGAGAACAAAATAAAAGCTCAAATGATCGCTAGCTCTTACTACTTTTGTGCTAGGTTGCTGACCAGTAGCCGGCCTCGATCAGTTCGTTTTTTTCTTCCAACAGAAAGAAACACGTCGTAAATAGGCTAAATTAGATACAGTTCTTCACTTTTCAGACAGAACCAACTGGTGTTCAGTAGTAAGGTGCGTTTGGGAGGGCTCCCGCGAGAGCGAAGCCTTTTTTTTGGCTCCACCGGCTCCGCTTGCTGCCCAGTGCGGCAGTGCCCAAGCAAAACGGTTCCGGCTCTCTTAATCGTGAGGGCGGAGCCGCTCCGCCGACGCGGCCGTTTGGTGCGGCTCCGGCTCCTCCGACGCGCGGAGCGGGAGCCGGAGCGCTCCCAAACGAACCCGTAGTATAAGTTAGCACCTTTTGATTTGGCGGGCGCATGCAGCGGTTCAAAAGGTGCCTTGCACAATGTTTTCATGAATTGTTTGAGCAAGCATATATGAGCGAGGTGCAGCTGCAATTCAGCATCCAACTCCATGATATCCGCATACAGAAGCAGCAGACATGGCTGACATGCATACCACCATGTCTCCTTTTGCCGGACGGATTTCAGACTTGATCAGAGGAGCCCTACCAGATTTCGCCAACCTGGGATTTCTATGATTCACCGGCTGTTTCGTCGCCGCCGTTCCTACATAAACGTTTGCAGTTAATTTCCACACCACATATATATTTTGTCCGCTGGATTGCCACCAACGCACACAGTACGTCTGCACTGACGCCGCTGCAAAGCAGCAACGACATACACACAACACTAAGCATTGCCTAGCTCGATCTGCGGCAATAGTCAATGCAAGCACTCGAGAGATTAGTGAGTGAGTTAGTGGAGTGAAGCTGGTAGGAAACCAGCAGAGCCTGCAGCTGGGACGACCGGCCGGGGGTTGTGCAGGCGTCAGCCGTCAGCTCGTCATCCTGTCAAGGAAAAGATTCAGCTCGTCAACCTGTGAAGAAAAAGATTGGAAGAGAGGCAGACCCGAGGCAGCAGCATCTTCAGTTCAGCACTACCGGTGCATCAGTACACAAGCGTAAATCCAAGAATGTAGCCTATCATGGACTAAGCACCAAGATGGCCCTTTAGATTAGTGGTGCCAATTTAACCTTAGGAGGGCATCCACGCGACAAACACGGCCCATATTCATCAGTACTACACCCAAGCAACAAGAAACATGCACAGTGGAGATGACCACTATTTGGAGAGAAAAAAAAAATGCTAGTGCCCTTGCACTGTCGAGTAAAAGTGGCTGCTTGTCGAGTGTCGACAGCAACTTGACCGTGCTTGCCAAAAGTCAGCATTTTGATTTAATTTTGAGGGAATTGCAACAGGAAAAAACTATGTTTTCATGTCATATTTCGGTATTGCGCTAGTTTTCAGAGCAAAGCACCACCCATGTCATTTCTCGCCCAATAGAAAAGAAATTTCACTAGTATGTCACATCAACGCCATCTTAACACAGAATTATAATTATTTTTTCTTGAACATGCAGGGAGCTGCATATCATTATCTATACTATTAAGAACGAGTTGTTTTGAAACACATTTTACCCAAAAAAATTCCCGTACCCCCTCACAGAGGACCCACCAGCCAGGCCGGGGGAGGAGAAAGTTTTTGAAAGAAGAAAAAAATAGCACTTTCTAAAATGTTTCTTCACGTTTTCCCTCTTCTTTTTTCACCCAAAATTTTCTTTACCCGCCCGCTTGTACCCACCCGACCCGCCTCCCTCTAATCTCGCTCTTTCCAAAATCTCGCCTCTTGTTTCCTGTTTTGTTACGAGTCTTGAGGGATCTAGGTTCCCAGAGAAAAACATTGATTCTCATCTCTCGCCGTCGTCGTTGCCCACTAAACAGGCTGCCCTTTTCCTCGCATCTCTCTCGTGTGGCCGCACCGATCCACCGCCTCCAGTTCTCGGTCGCGCCGCTGCTCCTTCCCCGTCCAGGCGGCGCGCGCCGATGACCCACGGGGACGCCATCGCGCCGGGCCAGCCACTGATGGGGTCATGGGGAACGAAACGCTCGTCTTGTCGGGCACCGACAGCTTCACACTCGGCTTCTTCTCCCTGACGGGTTTGGTATGCCAGTCTGCCCGTCCGCATCGTCGTCTGGGTCGCCAACCGCGCCGACCCGGTCCGCGGCGCGGTGGGTTGCAACCCCGGCGCCACACTCTCCGTGTCCACCGGCTGCGAGCTCGTCGTCGTGGGCGGCAACGGGACCGTGGTGTGGTCGGTGTCCCCGGCGCTGGGCGTGGCAGAGGGCGGCGGGCCGTGCACGGCGCGGATCGCCAGCCTACTCCGCCTCCACTTCCACGACTGCAACGGCAACTTACGTGCACGACGCACCAAGCGTGTGCTCTCATCTGGATCTAACCTTGAGTGCTCAATTATATTGCTGATCGTGTCAGGGCTGCGACGGATCGCTGCTGCTCGACGAGACCCCGACGATGCGCAGCGAGAAGGCGGCCGACCTGATCGAACAACGGCTCCGTGCGGGGGTTTCCCGTGGTGGACGATATCAAGGCCGCCCTGGAGGAAGCTTGCCCCGGCGTCGTTGTAACATCCCGGATTTTTCCGGAATGTTCTTTGACTGCAAAAATGTGGGTTTCAAAATTTTTCGTGCGATGTTGTGAAAACACCTAGAATTGTCTTCTTGTGAATCTCCCTAAATTCCTAGGAAATTAAAATTGACCTTTTAATTCTCGCATAGGTTAATTTATGTTAGAGTGTTTTGGCTCTTCTTTGGCGTTGTTTGGTTTTTGAGTGCGTTTATATTTGAATTCACATTCAAATATAAACTAAAGCTAACATCTAACATTCTCTAACTAACTTGGGCCCTAACTCCTTAACCTAGACTGCTACCTATCTAACCGGCCCAGCAAACTCCCCGGCCTGATCCACCCACCGGCCCAGCCTGA
>CM014275.1:62219966-62283298 GCA_004135705.1 Alloteropsis semialata
AGCTGTATCGATGTATACTACGCCTCCGTCGCCCATCCCAGATGTAACGGACAGGTGGAACGAGCCAACGCCATGATACTCCAAGGACTAAAAGCAAGAGTCTTCGACCCATTGAAGAAATTCGCCGGACGGTGGCACCAAGAGCTACCACAAGTCATCTGGGGACTCAGGACTCAGCCGAGTCGTGCAACAGGTCATACTCCATTCTTCCTCGTCTACGGCTCCGAGGCAATCCTCCCCACCGACATCGCTTTTGGATCACCGCGCATCGATAACTACGACGAAGGCGAAGCAGAGGCAGCTCGCGAGGTGGACCTAGACTCCATTGAAGAACACCGAGTTAATGCGCTCATACAGCACGCGCGCTATCAGCAACAACTCCGACGCTACCACGACAAGAACGTCCAGCAACGGGACTTCAACATTGGTGACCTCGTCTTACGCCGAGTGCAATCCACAGCAGGGGTTCACAAACTCTCCGCCCCATGGGAAGGCCCGTTCATCGTGACTCAGGTCATATGTCCGGGTACTTTTCGTCTCCAATATGAGGATGGCACCGAGGTCCCACACCCGTGGAACATAGAGCATTTACGCCGATTCTACCCATGAAAAGCTATGTATCACAAAGTTCAATAATAGTATATGCTTTTTCCTTCGTATATTTGTTCTCCTTGCAAAACCTCTCGGAACCACTCCGTTCCCGAGTAGTTCTTAACTGAATGCTGTGTAACCGGGCCTGGAACGACGCCTAAGCCTTCTACACGTGCACGGGATCTGCTCTCGACGTTATGAACTTAGGATAAGTGAAGCAAAGGGAAAAGCACATTTCAGCCAAAAGCTACTCGGGCAACGTTAAAACATAAAACAAAGTATCCAACACTCTTGTTTTACTTGTTTCTGACTACTTGTATATACAAAAGTTTACACTACTCTGCTACAGAATACAGGACTCTACTCAAACTTGAGAGCCTCGCCAACTTTCTCGGCGATCAGGCGAGTTTCAGCCATCGCCGCATCGACCTGCTCCGCCGTGGCGTCCGCCGCCACCCCATCGCCAACCGGCGCAAGGTCAATCCGCGGGTATAGTGTCCGAACACGCGCCAAGGCGTCGTTCGCGCACACAACGGCCGATTCCTTGATCAACTCGGCGATGCGGATTGGCGCAGCTTGAAGACGCGGGACTAAGGCAGTCGGCTCACCCTCCTCCGGGGCCACGGAGTCCAGCAGGTCCCTCGCCGCCTCGTTGACCTCCGTCAGGGCCAGATGCGCCGATGACAGATCTTGCTCCAAGCCTGTTATGATTTGAGAGTTATTCTGAATTGTATACATGGCTTGGAGCATCGTCATGTCCGCACCTTTCCGGAAGTCCTGCTCCTGCTTCAACTTACCCGCCATCACCTCCTCCGACTGCTGCAGAGTCGCGTTCGCAAATCGCAGCTCCTTCAGCTCGTTGATGTGACGGTCCCTCTCCATCTCCTTCTCTGGAAAGGCAAGGAAGCACTCGGTCAGGATGAGGACAACACGGTAAAGTCCTACAGTTCAGCAACTACTCGGGAATTACAAGGAGAGGGCCTTACGATGAAGACTGTGCCGATGCTCCACGATAGCGTCGTTCAAGCTCTTCTTGGTAGCGTCACGCTGACGCTTGACCCGTTTGAGCTCTGCTTCCACCTTCGCCGCACGCCGAAGCGCCGACTCCGCGTCCTGGGTCTGCACAAGGCGCGACTGCCGGAGCGTAGCCAATTTCTACAACCGTCCGAAAAGGCGAAGAACTCAGAAAACCAATAAAGAAAAAGAAAAGATCAACAAAACAGGGGAGGAATCTAACCGCTGTAAGGCGCTGGGCGTGGTCGACAGCAATCTGAAGCTCGGCGATCACCGAGCCTTCCTTCTCCGCCATGGCGTCAACCCCGGGGACAGTAATGGTCCCCGAGGTGTCCGACTGCTTCGGCAGATCCTCCTCCTGGGCTTCTCCCCGAGTAATGTCCCCCGCGCCTACGGGTGAAGACTGGATCACCGTGTCCACGTCAGGATCCCCAGTGACACTTGGAGTAATCGTCGTGTCGTCGTCGGCCGCCGGCACCTCCACTACCACCTCCGGGTCAGGCCCGACTGGGACCTCCGCCGTCTGCGCCGCTCCCGGCCCATCGGCCGAGTTCGTCACCTCGGGCGTAGCACCCGAGGATGACTGGCCCGCGGGTGCGGCCAGGGGAGCACTCGGGCCTCGCGGGACATCAGTTGAAGGAGCCCTCCCGCTGGCCGCCTCACCGTCCAGATCGGAGGCATTGCTGAAAAAAGCACTCGGAAGTTAAAACAAGAACTCGAAGATAAATGATAACAAGAAGAAATGTGAAGACCGACAACTCACCGAGTACTCTTCACCACCGCGACTCGGGGCCGGAAGACAGGGAGCTTAGGACGCCGCTGCGCCGAAGCCGCCATGAGGATTGGCCTGGTCCCCAAATCGGAGACTGGCCTTGCATCCGCCGTGGCCTGCACAAGCGTCTCCGCCACCCTGCGCCGCCTCTCCTCCACCGAGACGCCCATGGCCCGGGCGTGCTCCTGCTCCTGGAACACGTCGTCGGGCACCGCCTCGTCCTTCTCCTCTTCCTCCATGACGGCCGGGGAAGACGTCCCGGCTCGTCAACATCGGCGTCCGAACCCGCAGTCGGCCGCTGAGCCGGCTGCGCGTCCGATTTCTTCGCCGCCACCTTCTTCGTGCGCCTCCGCTTGGGAGACGGCGGCACCGTACCCGCCACTGCATCCCGGACGGAGGGCGCTTCATCCGACAACGTGGCCGAGTCGTCGGCCGCCCCGTCGTCAACGACCGCTGCCCGCTTGGAAACGCCGCCTCCGCTGTTATTCCTTTTCGCCACAGCCGCTCGGCGCTTCCGCGGACGGTCCTCCACCACCTCCTCATCCGAAGGACTCAGAGAGCCCTCCGTGTCACTCGGTGCCCATATACGGGGAGCAGGCGGATCAACCGCCCGCTCTGCCCGAGTGCCGCCCTGAGCAGCCGGAGGCGCTTCCTCCAGAATCACTTTCCTCGGGAAGTCTTCTGGAAGTAGGGCAGCAGAGAAGTATTCAAAGACTCGATCCTGCGCAAGAGAAGACGCAAAATCAGACGGCCAACGGACGAAATCAGAAAATACGTCAAGAAAGAACATTCAAAAAGCACTCGGAATGGCAACTTACCGGTGGTGGAGGCCTCTTCAGTGAAAAAGGACGCGGCTGGTCCTTCTCCGACACGTGGCCGAGGAAGAACCCGCCCACGCGCGCCTTCATCTCTTCCTTGCTCACGGTGCGGTTGGCAACCCGGGTGGGATCATCCCGGCCCGAGTACTCGTAGCTCGGGTGCTTCCGCTCCTGGATTGGCTGGATCAGCCGCCTGCTGAAGTTGCAGGCGATACCAATCGCCGTCAAGCCTTGATCCTTTAGCTCCTTGATCAACACAAGGAGCTCGTCCACCTCATCCATCTCGGAGGCGTCAGGAAGTTCATTCCAGCAATCCCTAACCTTCGGCCGCTCTCCGGTGTGGCAGGGGATCGCCGGCTCGTGGTTCCCGACATAGAACCACTCGGCTTTCCATCCTTTGTTGGAGGTGTTGAGGGCGATGTTGAAGTACTCGTCCTTCCGCCCTTGACGCAGCGTAAATCCAGCGCCTCCAACCACCACCATCTTCTCCTCACTCGGCTGAGGCTTCAGCCAGTACAGGTACCTCCACAAGTTGAAATGGGGAGAGATCCCCAGATACGCCTCGCAGAGGTGGATGAAGACCGAGATCGCCATGATGGAGTTGGGGTTGAGGTTGATGGCCTCGATCCCGTAGTAGTGCAGCAACCCTCGGAAGAACGCCCCCGTAGGCAAGCCGAGTCCCGCCTCGAAGAAAGGCTTGAAAAGGACCAGCTCGCCGGAGTTCTCCGACGGGAACACCTCTCCGGCGCTCGGCCGCCACTCCGCCACGGCCTGAGACGGCAGGATGCTCCGCTCCACCATCTCCTCCAGCATTTCTGTGGTCACCTTCCCCCGCACCCACGCGAGGACAGGGGAGGGGATCTTGTCAGACTTGGGGACGCCAGTGAGCTTCTTCTCCCCGCCATGGATCTAACGGCAGGGGTCTTCGATCGCATCAGCGAGGCTGCGCTCCCTGTGGTGGCTGAGATCGCACAACGGACTGGCGAGCAATGGGAGCTTTGGTGGCGGCGGGATGAAAAGCGAAGAACAGGGAGGACGGATCTGGGAATGGGAAGATTTCCCTCCGGGTCTAACCCTCACCTTTTATAGCGTGCCTTGATGCCCGAAATTACCGCGAGATAACGCGATTAGCGGGGGCGGGCGAAACGGTAAAAAGAGCCGTTGGGCGCTTCGCCTTCCGTTACACGCCGGGCGTCAACGGTAAAAAAACGACTCCAAAGCACTCGAGCAAAACAAAGAAGTCGGCGTGCCGCTAAGGCTCGAACAGCTCCCACGCTCGGGGGCTGGCGCCGTAACAAAGCCAGTGTGCCCTTCGGGCTCGATTGGCCCCGAACTACTCGGGAGCCAACACTGCAAACCCAGTGGTGTGCCGCTAAGGCTCGAACAGCTCTCACGATCGGGGGCTGACGCCGCATTGAAGACAGTGTGCCTCTCGGGCTCGATTGGTCTCGAACCACTCGGGTGCCGACACTGCAGATCAAGTGGTGCGCCGCTAAGGCTCGAACAGCGCTCCTACTCGGGGGCTGGCGCCACAGTTAAGTCAGTGCGCCTCTCGGGCTCGATTGGCTCCGAACCACTCGGAAGCCAACACTGCAGGACTGAAGGCGTACCGCTAAGGTTCGACCGGCACTCGGACTCGGGGCTGGCGCCACATCAAAAGCAGCGCTCCATGCGGGCTCGATCAGCCCCGAAACGCTCGGGAACTGACGCTGCGAACAAATTGCGACAGACAAAAATACAATCCTTTTGCAGGAAATACAGTTACAACGGAGCCGGACTTGCGCCGGTTACAAACATCAAACACATCAACCGCCAAGATGACGGCCTGGGGCACTCGTCCCTGCGCCTAGTGCTACATCCGGAGCAAGCTTGGTTCACATGAGCTCCTCGCAAGCTCTCTTGTAGCACCACTGCAGCCGTTTACGGGACAGCGCCGGCGGAGGGCTGATAGCGAATGCCTTCGGCTATCCCTTGCTCTACAAAGCATTTCACCCCACATGGCCCTCCTCACATGGGAATGCGGGGGTGAACGGGACAGCACTCACACGCTGATCAACGCCTCAGGTCTTTCGCAAGCACTCTCCTAGCACCATACTATGCTGACTCCATGAACCCTCCCCGGTGGATGAACCCAACAACGAGCCTCCGATGTTGACTGCAAGGATCCTATATCTATTCGCTCTTGGGTAGCAGCTCAGGCTCCCCGGCGGGTATTTATAGCCCCTGGTCACCGGAGGACGAGAGATTTCCTCCACGATGACGAGCGCGGACTCCGCGCCACGCGTCTCCCTCTTTCTGTCCAAGCTGCATAGGTCACCCTCATCGACTTTGGCTTCATTCGACCACGGGAGCATCCTGTGCGATCACGGGGACACTGTTCCTGACGCCGTATATCAAAAGCGACACTTCTCCGCCTGCCTCCTCTTTGGCATATCTGACAAAGAAGGAATCCTCCGGGACTCGAATCGTTCGCCAAGCTAAGTATTAACCAGTTAACTTCGTCAATTCCGTGAGCTTTAAAATGAGTTGCTAAAGTACTCGGGGAGCACACGCCTTAATCCGTGAAACCTCGACTCTTCCGTACGCCTACGCTCCTACGCGTGCACGCGGCCCAGCTCCCTGCGCTATGGACTACGGCTATCGGGGATCAGGTGCATAAACGTAACAGGCTAACTGCCCGGGAAAATTAAAAGACTTAAAAGCAGGAAGCGGAGTTCATTAATATTTATATCGCCGAATGCCTTCTCCTCTCGAATTTCTACTTTGTTGCAGGGTATGGGAGACTACTCGGCGTGCTCAGCCCTCACGCTCGGGGGCTGGCGCCGGGACGACTACTCGGCGTGCTCAGCCCTCACGCTCGGGGGCTGGCGCCGGGACGACCACTCGGCGTGCTCAGCCCTCACGCTCGGGGGCTGGCGCCGGACGACCACTCGGCGTGCTCAGCCCTCACGCTCGGGGGCTGGCGCCGAGACGACCACTCGGCGTGCTCGGCCCTCACGCTCGGGGGCTGGCGCCGGGACGACCACTCGGCGTGCTCAGCCCTCACGCTCGGGGGCTGACGCCGGGACGACCACTCGGCGTGCTCCGGCCCTCACGCTCGGGGGCTGGGCGCTGGGGCGACTACTCGGCGTGCCTCGGACAGCTCGACCCGGCCCTCACGCTCGGGGGCTGGGCGCCGAAATTAACGTCGGATGATCTAGCCAGATGCTCCTTGACTAACCCTTGGACCGATTCCTTCGGAATCGCTTCAAGGCTCGGGGGCTACGGCCAACGGACGCACCTCGCGGCGCATCCGTTGATTGTCTGATGACTTCAGAAGAAGGCTACTAACCCTTGGACCGATTCCTTCGGAATCGCTTCAAGGCTCGGGGGCTACGGCCAACGGACGCACCTCGCGGCGCATCCGTTGCAGACGGCTCTTTTCTCTCCAGTATCACGCGGTTTCGCTTCCAACTGCAGCAGGCTCGACGCTCATCAGACAGCACGACCTCACCGACTTGTCTCTCAACCACGTACTACTCGGGGGCTTGTCGGGGGTAGATCCCCAGGGGTACCCAGAAGGCGGATTGGCCCAACCAGCAAGGGGCGGCCCAATCCGAGTGCAACTGGATCGGTTTGTCAGACTGGGTGGCCCACCAGTCGGGAGGCCCACCAGTCGGACGAGCCGGATGGGCGCGACGGCGCGCGCGGCAAGGAAGCAGGCGGCGTATCCCGCAAGAAGCTCGGAGATCAAGATAAACTAGCCGGGATTATAGGGAAAGATATCTGTAATCGTTATAGGATCACATCCTTGTATTTCGGGTAGGTTACGATCTCTAGCCGACTTGTAACTCAAGGCAGCTGGACTATATAAGGCGCCTTGAGACCCCCCTCCAGAATAGGACATTACGAGCAATCGTTCAACCTAGGACAGAACCCAACTACGGAGATCCTTCAGGAACTTCATACACAGCAATACAATCATCCCCAACACAGGACGTAGGGTATTACGTCATCTCGACGGCCCGAACTTGTTCAATCCTTGCGTCTTGTGTTACCATCGGCTTCTGATCCTCGATCTGTCCCTCAACAAATCAACCACGTAGGCTACCCTGTGTGGACTGCCGGGTCCAAACATCCGACAATGGTCTCTATTGGCTACAACGCGCTGGCCGCCGCTGCCATTGTTGCATGTTCTTAGGTGCTCACTAGATCCAACAGTGAAGAAGACGAAATGTAACATAGAAAACAAAAAACAATTTGCTTTTTATCAAAAGAGACATGAGATTAATAGACTTAGACTTGATTTCTAGGGTGGTCCCGGTGGGCCAGGGACCACCCTCTGGCTCCGCCCCTGCATGCATCTATCATCTACCAGTCCCACTTTTGATTGTGAACCAGGCCGGGCAGTGCACCACTATAGGTCTATATTCTTAGTGTAGTAGCATATATATCTTAAAAGATAAATCTAATAATCCCGTGCACAGTATCTAGTGCCACGTTAATATGTTTTATCATCCAAAAAGGAGTTAACGATCATCATGTTTTTTCCTTCTAGAGGAAGAAGGAGACCATCCACTTGATATGATTCTCAGTCGGTCCTAACCAACGGCATCACATCGATCATATGCAGGCGCCTTTTTTTTTTCCCCATTCCTTTCCTTTTTACCGAGACACAACACCTGCTGCCGGCCTGTTACTACTTACCATCAACTCTCTTTTCAGGTGCCTATATAATGTGCGCCAATAAGCTAATCTAGCCATTACTGAGTGAGTGAGTGCATTTTAGGATGGATTGCTGGCCACTTGCTCTTGTCTTTTTTGCTCTTTATATCCTAGTACTAGTACATCTTTATCTTATCGCGTCAAGCTAATTAAGTCCCTTTTGTTTGTTTTTACTAGCTTGCAAACGGCGGTTTGCGGTTGCAGCGCTTGCAAGTTGTTATGACCGTCAACAGATTGTAAGTTTGTAACAATTCCCATGCCATCTGGGTGCAATTCTTTCCCACAGCTTGTGGATATATTGGAACAAGTGGCACAAGCTGCAAATCCACAGGCTAAAATAAACAGGGCCTAATAAGTGTCGTCACTCATTTACTACTGGTCCATATATGTACCAGTGTGCAACGATCTTGCGAGGAAGATATGGATGCTTAACACTGACGTCACGTCAGTGCAGACATTGCTATAGGCCCTGTTTAGTTTACGTACTATGCATAACGTTTTGCATAACGCACGTTTTCCAATGTACTTTTTCTCTCTGTAAACACTATGCATAACGCAAAAATACTATACATAACGCAAAAATACTATGTATAATGCTGTATCTAAACACCCCCGTAATAGCTAAGCTAGCTCGTGTAGTGCATGCTGCTTCGACGACGCGACTGATGGCTACCCCCATTAATTTGTATGTCCCATCCATCCATTGCTTCTACGACCACTCCACTTGCCGGGTAGGGTACAGCACTCGCGCTCATATCAATATCATATATATGCAACGGCCCCTAGCTCATGCCAATCTGTTTTATCACAACACAACCAGAGTATATATGACCAGCTTCCTTATTCATAAAAGAATAAATAAAAAGGGGGAAAAGAATGAAAACAAAAGCATAGAGCTGTACTAACTAAGAAGTTTCTCTTGTTCTTGGTGCCCGGAACTTCTTGAAGACATGTCCGTTTTTATAACTTTTTACATATTTCCATAATTTTGATTATTTTCCTGTTAGCAAAGACCAAGTCATGTTTTATATATTTATTACAATCTTTTTTTCATAAGGATATTAGCTAGAAAATCTTTTGCAAGATGCAACTAGAGTGCACCGGGCCTACCACGACCAAGCAGCCCACTTGAAAGTACGGCCCAGGAGTCTCGGAACGCTGTTTTTCAGCCCACTGGAAAAATACGGAGTATAGTGTGTACTATACAGGCCAGGGGTGTAAAGTCCAAAGGCCGTTCCATCTTTGAGCCCACTGAAAAATGAAGGCCCAACGCAGGAACCCAACCCCAACCCAGCAGTAGAAGAGAGCGGCAAAGAGACGGGAGGGAAGTGAGAGCTGCTTTGCTTTGCCTGCGCGCCCAATCGCCTCCCTTTTCCCGCCGAGACAGCCTCCCCCAAAACCAAACCCTAGAGAGAGCGCGCGCGAAGCAGGAGGAGAGAGATTGGGGGCCAACGCCGGCGGAGGAGGAAGAATCCATCTGTCGAGGAGGAAGGCGGCAAGGAGTTGGATTCGAGATGCGGGGCGGGACGGTGCAGATCAACTGGCACGACCTGCAGCCGGTGCTCAGCCTCGACTTCCACCCCGCCTCCCGCCGCCTCGCCACCGCCGGCGCCGACCACGACGTCAAGGTCCCTTCCCTCCCCCTTTCCGCTTCCTCCGCTGTCCTCTAGCGCCACTCGTTTGGTGCCTCCGAGATTGCTCCCCATTTCGTCCCCGCATTTCCATTTCCTCACCGGCGGCCGCCGCATTCCGGATTTTGCAGATCTGGGTCATATCGTCGGATGGTTCCGACAGCAAGCTCCCCACCGCCACCTTCCAGAGCGGCCTCGTCCCCAACGGCACCGCCCACAACTCCGCGGTCAACATCATCCGCTTCTCACCTTCTGGTACCGCAATTACTGCCCCTTTGAGTCTATCCAATTTATCCCCCTCTTTTTTTTTTTGCTGCTGTTCTTTTCCATGAAAAATTGAGTTCAGACGTATAAACTCTCTTTGAGCCCTTGAGCAGATGTAACTAATGCCGTTTCCCGCTCTGGTTTCATGCAGGGGAGTATCTCGCTTCCGGTGCAGATGGTATGCTCAATTTTGGAAATTATGATTATATATAATCAACTCATAATAATTACTTAGTTAGTCTAGCCAACGTTTATTGAACCGAAATGCTTGAATGCTCAATTTGTCATTTCCACCTACTTTACAAGTTTATGCCAAGTCATGTTACTTTTTTTAATTGTCTGATAAGAGTGCTGAGCATGCATAATTGCACGATAGATCTTATATCCACCATTACTTGTACCAATCTATCTTTTTTAAAACATAATTACCCGATGGATTTTGTGTGTCCGGACTCTGATAATTCTCGTGTTCCGTAATATGCAGGCGGCGGTATTATCCTTTGGAAATTGCATTCCACTGAGGATGGCGAGGCATGGAAAACTCACAAGACGTTACTGTGAGTTCTGCCTCAAGCGAAAAAAATGTATTTCTTAAATCATCCTCATCTTTGGAATCTTTGCTAAATCGCGACAGACCTATTTATTTGACAGTTTCCATCATAAGGATGTTCTTGACCTACAGTGGTCGCATGATAGTGGATTCCTTGTTTCTTCATCAGTTGACAACACTTGCATAATCTGGGACGCTGTTAAAGGTATAATTCCCACTATGTTAAGGACTTTGTTGTTTGTGGCTCCATGGTTTCTGTAGTGTCTTATATGGTTTATATCTGATGTCGTTCTCAGGCACAGTGCAGCAGAAGTTAGAGGGACATCTGCATTATGTTCAGGGTGTGGCATGGGATCCTCTAGGCCAGTATATAGCTTCACTGAGTTCTGACCGGACCTGTAAGATATATGCAAATAAGCCGCAAGGCAAATCTAAGAACGCAGAGAAGATGAACTTTGTTTGCCATCATACATTGGTGAAGGTAGAATATCAAAATCCTGATGAATCTAAGGTATGTCCTCTCTACCCTCATTGCTAGAGCATTTGGCTGTGAATTGAGTTTGAACAAAGGCAATATAATCCTTCACCTTGCAGCCACCAGTTAAATCTCATTTGTTTCATGATGAGACGCTACCATCTTTCTTTCGGAGGTTGGCATGGTCACCTGATGGATCTTTTCTAGTACTGCCTGCAGGTATAAATTGTTTATCCATTAGCAACGTCCGCATAATTTTAAGCTTGGAAATTATGCTATCTGGCTGCACGCATTTAGTCTATTTTCAGCAATTCTGACTTGTTAGCCCCCTAAATAAGTTTGTCTGTATTTTCTGTCTTGGCCAGGTCTTTCAAAACGCTCCTCTGAAGTGATTAATACTGCTTATATAATGTCAAGGCGTGACCTCTCAAGGTATTAGATCTGTTTTTGAAGTAACCAATATGTTTTCCACTTCTTGCCATATAAACAGAGGGATTGATCTGGTTGAATTCAACTGGTACTCAAAATAAGATACTGCGATAAATGGAGCATCAGTGAATCATTATTGCCAATTTTCTTTTTTTGCAATTTAGCATAAATTTGCTGCACCTGAGAGTAAGCTATAGGTGAGAACTTTAAGTCCTAACTTTAGAAGATAATTATCTTTGATTGCTTAGTTGTTGCATGGTGCTGTTCTATCTTATTGTTTCCTACCTGTGTGCTTATTTACTGATGAAATGTCACCGAAAGATAGTTGAGGCTACTGTGATGTATTTGTGCTTTTTGTCAGAAGAACGCACATTAACTTTGCCTGTATATGCAGTTCTGTTATTCTTTAGGTTACTGACTTTATTTGGCACTGCAGGCCTGCTATACAACTTCCTGGGGCTAGTAAAGCTATAGTAGCAGTGCGCTTCTGCCCTGTTCTATTTAAACCGCGTGGTTCTAACTCAGGTATCCCCATTTTATGGCAGCTTTTCTTTGCTTTTGAGGTCCTCAAGGTTTTTCTTCTGTTACAATAACGCTGAACCACATTGTTAAATGTTGCAGATGGTTTCTTCAAGCTTCCTTACAGAATTGTTTTTGCTGTTGCTACTTTGAACTCTCTGTATGTCTATGATACAGAAAGTGTTCCTCCAATTCTAATACACGCTGGTCTACACTATGCTGCCATTACAGATATTGCATGGTGAGTACTTCTACAATGTTTCTTTTGCAGTCTCCATTGAGCTTTATGTGTATACTGGCCACTGGGACTAGAAATCCATCTTTGCAATCTGTTTCTGTCAGGTCTTCTGATGCTAAGTACCTGGCAGTGTCATCACGAGATGGCTACTGTACTGTAATGGAGTTTGAGAACGAAGAACTGGGACAGCCCCACATCCTCCTAGGTATTTATCCATTCCATTCCATTCCATTCCTTTTTTCCGGTATCCTATTTTATTTTCTTGGGTGGAATGTTGCTGCTTTGAACACTGCATGCATCATTTGTGTAATTATGGTGAACTTGAGAGCAGTTTTAGGTTTCAAGACTTAATCATGTGACAATCGCAATAACCTAGGTGTAGGTATACCAAAAAAATAGTAACTGGTAATATGACCTGTGGTAGTTTGGAATTTCCTGCAATTCTTGTTTTCAGATGTACCTGAAGTGTCTCCAGATTACATGAAGCTAATTAGACTGATACACAATTAATGCATTGGCATGTAGGACCATATCCTTAGATGCACTTCCAATGTATTTGTTTTGTAGTTCTGCATATCAATTATTTATAATCTGTGATATTGAAACAAAATCAATACCTTTTACCTGTATTGTATCTGTTTCCCCCTTTGATAAGCAAATTTTTGGAAGATGTTCTTCTAACATGGTCAAATTCTGGATAAATCTCTAGGATCCAAGGAAGTTGCTGAAGGGAAAATGACATGTGAAAAGAAGCCTGTATCTGTAGATAGCATGGAGATTGATGTTAGTGCCAACAGGCTTAAGATGAAAGCAAGCCCTGTGGCTGTAAGAGTTACAGACCCACCGATTTCGGCTGAGAACGCCACATTGAGTAAGCCTAATAAGAAATGAGTTATTACAGTTGCAATTAACTAGGTAGCTGAAGCAGTTTGATATGATATTGTTACTGCAAGTATTGCAACTCAGTTTTATAGGTTACCAGTAAAGAAAATCAGTCGGTTTATATTTTCCTTCTGTTCACCTAAAGTTTGGGATACTATTTGTGACACATGTGGGACAGAGACATGCTGTGTTAAGTGTTAACTACCATATATTGTTATAAGTACATGGTGGGTACTAAAGGTTCTCGCTGACAGAAATCTTACAACAGTAACACAGCCCATCCAATCAAATAGGTCTTGATGCACTTGTTCCAATCATTTAAAAAAGAAACTGTTTTATCAAGTTGCTATGCACACCAGAGTTTCTCTGCATGCTGGGCCATATGCTTTGCAATCTTTACTCTTCACATACATTTTCTTGAAGAAACTCTTAACAGGGTTCAAATTACAGGATCAGGGGAGCTTGCTGAAGGAAATGTGACCTGTGAAAACAAGAAGCCGGTACCAGTAGACAGTATGGAAGTGGATGTTGGTGACAACAAAGTTAAGGCGGTAACCAATCCTGTGGCTGTCGAAGTGACACCACCACCAGTGTCAACCAAGAACAGTGCATCAAGTAAGCCTACTAAGAAGCGGATTACTCCTACGCAAATTAACTAAGTAGAAGAAGCAGATAGGATTATGATGTGTTACGTAGTGATAACAAGTACTGGATATTATGTTTAGGCCACCCTGTAAAGTTGAGTGTGCAGCCATGTTCACCTTCTGCCCTAGTCCCATAAATTATCTCCCTGCTCGACACAATGGGGAATGAGGACACATGGGTTGTGTATGAGCACGCTTTAATATCAAGCAACATTCAGCCACTAACCGGCATTTACGCAATGGGCTTTTGTGAAATTCTGTGGAAATTCTTTTGCACACATAAACTGCTCATATACAATTGCTGACAGATAATTACACATTGAATCCAATCAAATGGGTCTCTGGCACCCTTATTTCAGTCACATGAAAGAACATAGAATCTTATCAAAATACTCAAATGCATGCAAGGGTATGTGAATGCGCGTATATATGGGTATGGATATGCTGAAGGACCTTCATTAGTATTGGCAGGCAGTAGCATCATCTTCTTAGGACTTGGTTATGTGCGCCTTCGATTTCTCAAATTCTTCTTCATTCTGTCCCGCCTCTTCAAATCTGATGTCTTCATCTTCAGAAAGGACCTCGATTTTTTCACCGTGTGGCCCTGGGATGATCTTCTCGTCAACATGCTTGTGCTTTGTGACGTTGATGAGCTCTGTCTTCTTCTCTTCTTTGCTCTCGTGTTTCTTGTGCCAGGTCCAAGGGAGGTGGTGCGCCGTCTTCCCAGCTGCTGCGGTGCTCGAGGATTCGCCAATGGTGTCATGCTTCTTCACCGCCTCTTGGAACTTGATGTCCTCATCTATGGAGAGCTTGACAACGTTGGCGCCTTGGGGGCCTGACATGGTCTCCTTGTGGACGTGGACGTGGTCGCTGTAGTTGAGCACCTCGGCCTTGGTCTCTGTCTTCCTCCCCTTTTTCTTGTGCCAGCAGAAGAAGGCGGCGAGGCATCCCAGCAGCAGCAGGCCGCCCAGTGAGACGAACACCACGATGATGATGATGTGGTGCGGAGGGGCAGGTGGCGGCGGCACGGGCATTGGAGGTGGCTGGATATGAGGCGGAGGCGGTGCGAGTGGGCGCGGTGGCGGTGGCACTTGAGGCCGAGGAGTTGGCGGTGGCGGCGGGCTGATGGGTGGTGATGGTGGGGGCGGAGCACGTCGTGGTGGTGGCGGCGGCGGCGATGAAGGTGAGGTGGAGCACGGCGAGGGGGTGGTGGAGGCAATGATGGTGGAGGCGGGGCACGACGTGGTGGTGGTGGGGGCAGAGCGGGCGGTGGCGGAGCGCGCCGTGGAGGTGGAGGCTGAGGCGGTGGAGGAGCACGCTGCGGCGGTGGCGGGGCTCGCATGGGCGGCGGGAAACGCTGTGGTGGTGGCGGGGCTTGGGGCCGTGGTGGCGGCCTTGGAAGGTAAGGGTTTGGAGGGAAGTAGGGGAAGCCCAGTCCTGGAGGACCGGGGTTGAACGCCATTGTCGTTGGTGTTCTTGAGCGAGTGAGGCAACTAACTGTGCTGCTTCTGTAGTGCAATGAGCTGAGTGATTTGTGGTGGCGATCATGTAGCACATATTTATACATATACAAGTCTGCACATGGCTTGGAGGGAAGGGGCGTGAAGATTTGGTTTGAGCTCCTGCCAGTGACTTGGCTCCTCTGCTACGACTTCGGCTGGGTTTGCTTCCAAACATTGCGTTTCTTGGCACCAAAGCCCATGTATGTGGCTGGCCGGCCCGGGCATCGGGAATGAGTGGGACTGGGACACCTAGACCTTGCTCGATCGATCTGCCTTTTGGAGCTCATGATTTACACAGGATTATTTCCTTAATTATCAATGAAGCCTCCATCATGATCGTTTCATTCTTTATATGGAATGGCGTCGCATATGGATCACACACAGGCACGCTTCAGCAATGGCTCTCTTGTGTGCTTCAGTTTCTGCAAATGCTTTTGAGTGAAGTAGGCTTGGCTTGAAGGTCATGCGATGCGCCGGAGGAACACGATACGGGTGATGCAGATGATGTGGTTGCCGTTCGATGGGCGCGCGTGTGTCCAGTCTAGATAGCTAGGATGGAGCTGGCTTGTAAGCAAATGGCACCTCTTGTTTGAGTGCGTTGTAAGGTACGGATGCGATCTGCATGCATCTTGTCATTGCTATCAGGCAGACCACATCGAGCGATCGGCCTGCATCGTAATTCGCAAGACAAGTGCAGAAGCTGGCTTCCTTGCAAATCTTGGATGGTCTTTTCAAACGCTTTTCGATTATTCATCATCACACGACAAACAAAATATCTATATTTTCTCTATACAGAAAAATGTACAGAGGAGGAACGAAATGGCGACGACATGCTGCATGTCTCCAACTATAGATTTTTTTTATTTTTTTTTATGAATTTTCAAAAACGGTGTCCGATCAATGGCGGTTTCCATGTAATCGCCGTATCAATCGGTGGTTAGAAATAACCGCCAAATGAAACGGCAGTAAGAGCGCTACAGTACCCCAGGGTACTGTAGTGGGGTACTGTAGCATCCTTACCACCGTTTCATTCGGCGGTTCCTCCATCCCATGTAAAAAAAATCATAACTTTTTCATATGAATTTGAATGAAGCTAAAGTTTGTACGAAAATTGTAGATCTCGACGAGATCTACAACTTTATAGTTCAAACTTTTTTTATTCGAAATCATCTTAATGTTCAAATAATCCATGCAATGCTCAGATCTAATGAACAAAAAAAATTTCTTTCTCTCGACAGCACATCTTCAAAAAATTATAATTTTTGCATATGAATTCGATTGGTGATGAGCTTCATACAAAAATTGTAGAGCTCGATGAGATCTACAACTTTGTTGTTCAAACTTTTTTTATTGCGAATTATTTTGGTGCTCAAATAATCGAGACAATGTTCAGATCTAAAATTCAAATCTAATTTTCCTTCTCTAGACAGCACATTTTCAAAACATTATAACTTTTTCATATGAACTCGGTTGGAGATAAGCTTTGTACCAAAATTGTAGAGCTTGATGAGATCTACAACTTTGTTGTTCAAACTTTTTTCATTGCGAATTATTTTGGTGCTCAAATAATCGAGACAATGTTCAGATCTAAAATTTAAATTTTAGATATGAGCATTGCGTGAATTATTTGAACATGAAGATGATTTCAAATAAAAAAAGCTTGAACTATAAAGTTGTAGATCTCGTCGAGATCTACAATTTTCATATAAACTTTAGCTTCATTTAAATTCATATGAAAAAGTTATGATTTTTTTACATGGAAGTGAGGAACCGCCAAATGAAACGGCGGTAAGGCCGCTACAGTACCCGCTACAGTACCATAGGGTAGTCCTTACCGCCGTTTCATTCGGCGGTTTTTTCTAACCGCCGATTGATACGGCAGTTAGATGGGAACCGCCATTTCATTTGGCGGTTGGATGACAGATTAAATCTGTCATCCGGACATCGTTTTTGAAAATTCGTAAGAAAAAAATAAAAATAAAAAAAATTCCCAACTATAGCCCAAGGAGATCATCCCACGGCCCGTTAAAGTTTGGGCCCATTATGATGTTCGGCCTGATGACCCAGCCCAAAACACTAGTAAAAACGAAGCCCACAGCTCAAAAGAGGGGCACCACCAGGCTGCAAAGACAATTCCACCATGAATCAGACGGGTCCCAAGTAATAGCAGACACAAGGAGAAGAAGAGAAACATTCAAGTTGCGGATGGGCATATATACATGTTGACAGTTTGACACCACAGGTGCGATCCGGTATTTTAGTGCTGGTATGATATATAGCATCCGGGCGAGCTCGCTCTTGACAAGTACAGCGTTAACGAAGCTCCAAAAAAGGGAGTATAGTACCATATGGCCAGCGCCTAGGCAAAGCCAGTATGGATTTTAAAGGACGTCAAGTATGTCTCCCAATTTCGACACCAGACATATAGCAAGAAAGGTGTCCTTCTGGTTACCCATTGAAGGATCGGAGATGCATGCCATATACATATTGTTCAGCACCCTTCGGCCCTGCCAGTCCAGATTCGACTGCTTGGCATGCATTGTGTGGTTGTGATGTTCAGGGTCGAGGACTATTCCACTGCACTCACCAAGGACACATGAATGCCTTATAGACTTTTGTTGTAGTGCAATGTGGAAGCATGTCCCACACAAAAGGATGTGCATATATATATGTCCTCCCAAAGCCTAGGTCGTCGCAGGACACCAAAAGGCACATCACAGCATCTATCCCATATGATATATATTGTACACATGCATTGAGCCATCAACATCACACACACCATGCCATGCCATGCTCCTCTCTCTCAAATGGCGATATGGCATGGAGTGTATGGGATTATGGGCTGCCTATTGGAAGGAAGGAAGGAAGGAGGAGCTGCAAAATGTAATGCATGGCATGCTCGCTCGATCCTAGTGACCTGCACATGAGCAGCACAAAATGAGGCGTGTCCTTGGCCTCCCTTTCTGCCCAATCATGCTCATGGCACGCCGGCCGCCGTATCGCGATCGATCAGAGCGGCCACTAGGCCTGGAGCGACCATGCATGGATTCTCCTGTTCCTGTATATAAGAATAATCAATGGGCTTGTTAATTAATTTTGGGACCAAGGTCGACGATGGCCTTATTTTGTGATCGCTAACAAAATAGTAAGAAAATGTTTTTCTAGTCTTTCTTGTCGTTTTTTTTGTTGCACGCTGTATCTGTAAATTTCCTTCTTCCTTTCTTAATGAAATACGTGACAATCATGATTTTAATAAAATGGTAAGAAAATGGCTGGTAAAAATATAGGGTGGTGGTGATAGCATGCAATGCAAAAAGATGGACCGAATGCAGTGCATTGATGAGCAAGGGTCCAAATAGTGATCTCTGCAGGGAGCCGTATATGCCTACTATACGGAGCTCAAGTACGTACGCGATCGCTGACGTGGACGCCGCGCCCTGCTGCTGCTCGACGATCAGGTCCCCCACGGCATGCAGCTTGCTGCATATAGAAGCGTACACACTACACGCGGCGGACCGGAGAAAATACATCGCCACATCCACCTGCACATATATATATTCAGATTCAGAGACGAGACGTACACCACAGACCACACCACACCTCCGATCCGATCCCAGGCGTGCCAGGACCACGCGCCGCGCCGTATATATTTTCCCCTCCTTGGGCCCACAGTGCATCATGTGCATGTACATCGTGCAGCACCCATAATGCTAAGAGCGAGAAATCTAGCTATAGCTAGTATTCATCTTAGAGAAAAATAGTGCGAGAAACTATAAACAATAAGCCATGAGAACCTTATTTGGTGGCTGATGCCTTCCTTCCGTCCTCCTCGCCCGCCGCCCGGTCCCCTTTGGCTTTGCAGCCTCGCTTCTTGATCTGCCGCCTTCTTCTTTCGATCCCATTCTCACCTATCTTTGATGGCTCTGCCGCCGCCCTGCGCCGAGCCTTTAGTGTCATGGGCAACGTGTTTGAGTTATGGGCACTTGTCTGAAAACGATGAACTGTAAACAACCCTTTAAGTATGCATGGTATATGCCAGTCAACAGGTACGGGTGATTTCTACCATAAGTTGCAATCATAATCTGAATTAATAAGCACTTGTTACTTTTAACTCTTCTTGCCCTCTTGAAATATGATGATGTTGCCTTTCTTGAGGCACTGGTAATGAGAACGATAAGGCACATCGTAGATGATGCAGCACCTCAGATCGCCTTATTGGTAACAACCCACCCCCTCCTTGCGAAGCGCCCCTTGGAACTGAGCTGTAAGACGTGTCATATTTGAAGAACATTGCCACCACCTTTGTACGCTTCTTCCCTATCTTTGATTACCGATTGTCATATGACATCTCGTTCCGTTAGATCTAAAAGAGGCATGGCTACTAGGACACCTCGCTCTAGTGTGATGGGCAATCTTAATAAGTTATAGAGAGTGGGATATAATGCCACTTGTCTAAGGGATGTACCGGTATATGTATCAATCAATAATAACTAGCAATTTCTACTACAAGTTGTAGCCTAAAATCCAAATTAAATGATTCTTGGGTTACTTAATTAGCCTCATGAAATCACAACCGAAACATTTTACATTATCACCTAGTAGGGCGCAAGGAGCAAAATGAACCGAACATAACTTTATTGCATACTATTGCTACCTGAGCCCAAAAGTGTGGTGTAATATATGTTTCCCGTTAGCAAAACATAAAGAAAGGAAGATAAGTACATATAAGAACAGTATTCGATGAATGCTCACTTCATGATTACTAAGATGAAAACCATGCATCAACATTTTTTCTTAGAATCACAGAAAGGTTTTTCGAATTTAGCTCGACAAATTTGGGACCTAACAATTCGATCGCTCCTGAAACCCTTGCATCAACAATTTTGGAAACGTAGTTTACAATTTTTGGAGACCTCACAACAATAATAAATTTTGTTTCTAGTGAGACTGCTTCTGCTTCACTAGATTAATTATATATGCATGTGTCTGCCGTATGTCCATATATATATAGGGAAATAACAATCTAAAGAGCATGGCATGCAGTATACTGATAGAAAGCTGCAGCGTACATGATGGATGCAGGCAAGCTAAGGAGAGCCTGCCTTCCCCGGCCTCTGCCGGCATGCCTGCTGAAGCCGTTGCACGCTCTGGCTGGTGCCTCCGTGAAACACGGTTTGGTAGCCCGGCCGGCCAGCCCTTTTCGATCTCTCTCTCTCTTCAGTGCAGTGCAGTGCATGCAGTGCGGTGGACAGAGTGCTAGCTAGCCGATCAATCATGTATTCATTCATATTGATCATGGCATGCTGCATGATCAGTGTATATGCTTTCATACAGTGACATGTCAAACAGTCCACTAGAAAGATACAAAGATCCTCGTTACGCTGGGTCCCACTGCAGCTAGCGGTGGGCCATGCATCCTTCGGTTGTGGTGTGTGTGGCTCTACTTTTGTCAGATGATGGGCCCACACATCATGCATGCAAGGCGCATACACATACTGTGTGTGTGATGAGTGAGTGTATACTATATATACATTGGCTGCTCAATCTCAGTTCATGTATTTTTTTCCCCTGGAACAAATGGACATATATATGCATGATATGGAGCCTGCCTGCCATTATTTTAAAAAGTGGAATCAACCTTGTATGTGGTTTCTGTGCGTGATAATAATGCTACATATAGAGAACAGTGGAGCAAGTGTGTGTGATGCACAGCTTGCATGGGTAAAATGAAGCAGCTAGCTACAACAACAACCTAGCCGCTATCTTTATCTCCTGTTGTGCACACACCGGCATTGGCGCTGACAGCGACAGCTCAACGGCGGCAGGCATGTGTGCTGTGCATGCGGCGGCCTCCGATCGATCCGGCCGGCCGGCCCCAATAATGATACGATCCTCCATCACCTCTCTCGCCGGCGCGGCCGTAAAGTTGTTGCCTACTATTGCAATCGGCCGTACAATCTTACACTGTGCTCAAATCGCCGTCAGTGTTTGTGTTGTTGGCCATATATGCACACCTAACATATGCACACCATGTCTGTGTTAGGGTTTGGTCGAATTTACTCCACGCCATTTGGATCACCTAGAGCTAACTATGTAAAAAATTTTCAAATTGGCCCTTGTAAGGAACTTTTTGTGCAATTGGACCCCCGGCGAAACTTTTTTCAAAAATGGACCCTTTAGCTTGGCGTACAGAACCCTCGCGCCGAGGTCTGTAGCTCGGCATTTGACCGTGAAACGCCGAGGTAGGCACGTCAGCACCACGTCCGATTTCGACGCTGCTCTGGGGCCCACACCTCGGCGCTGTATTGTTTAGCGCCGAGCTCACAGGACCTCGGCGCGGTGCCGCCCCACGCCGAGGTATGGGCATATAGGCCCCGCCGCGCCGGCCTTCTTCTTCCTGGCGCCATTCTCGCTGGCCTTAAACCCTAGCTAGCTTCGGTACCCGCCGCCCTCCTCCAGCCCGGCACCTGCATCGACCCCTTTGCGTCGACCGCCACCGCGTCAAGGCTGCTCCATCCCCGTCCGGCGCCCGCATCGTCCCATCATCCCGGCTGCGGGGCGTGGAGGGCCCGCCGCCCCCTCCCGCGCCCTGCCTCGTCGTCCTGTTGCCGGCTGAGGGGCGTGGAGCGCCCCCCCAGTACCCGTCGTTCCTCTGCTCTCCTCTTGCCAAGGTTCTTGTTCTCTTCCCCTTTCCTGTCCTGTCCCCTCCTCATGTTTGTGTATGGTTAATCTTAGGTTTTGGAAGGCTTGGCACACACTGATGTTAGATTTTGTGTATTAATTGTATGGAGCATGTATGTTTTTGCATCCATTGTGTGATTTAGGTGAGATGGAATCAATATTGCCATTGTTCATATGGTTTTTGTGAGCATGTATTTAGTTGTATCCATATTAAAGTTGACATTTGAAATGTGAATTATGCATATTTAATTTGACATGTGGAATAGGATTTGAAATATAACTTAACCCGTGAATTAGTGATATGTAGTGTGAATTTTGTAACCATTTGAACATAAATTATCTTACATCATTGCATTTTGCTATGGATGTAGATGGATAAGTTAGTGAGGTTGCATCACGGTGGTAATGTGTTGAGGACGAATGATGATAGTGTGGAATTACAGAATATGGATGAGGATGTTTTGCTTTTCGGTCAATCACCTAGTTTAACCCAAGTTGTTGATCGAGTGAGAGAAAGGTTGGGATGATTTGAAAGGAATTGTGATGTAAAGTTGGAAGGTGTCATTGATGTTGGTTCCTCTAACGGTCCAAGGATTAAGAGATTAGCTCCAATTAGTTGTGAAAGTGAGTGGAATGTTTACAAGCAAGTAGTCATGGCATCCGAAGTTCGTTGTTTAGATTTGGTCGTGCACAAGGACATGCGGCACCGAACATCCGCTACCTTGCCCTTTGATCTAAACAATCCTGCAAATTCCAACACTCCATTTGGTGAAGCGGAAGTTGAGTTAGCCCAACCTAGCCAATTTAGTTTGGATGTTGGGAATGAAGCTTGGTCCGAAAGAGATGGCATTCAAGGTGTTTTGCACAATGTAGATGTTGTGCCACATTTTGAGCCAGTTGGGTGGGAGGGGGTCGTTGGTCCCTCTGATGTGGAACATGAAGCAGATGAGCCTACACATGCTGCTGGAAATGAGTTGGACGACTTGGATATTCCGATAGCTAACTTAGATGTTGATGGTCCCCCTCATGTAGTGCCTCAATATAATTATGGTGGAGCCTTTGCTTCAAACCGTGTACATGTGGAAGTAGAAGGTGACGGTGACACTTATGAAGAGGAAAGAGCAATGGATTCTGATGATGATCGTCCCTTTGAGCGACTAGCTGATATAGAGATAGAGGCACTAACAAGGGTGGTCACTGGACGGGATCCTCTTGTTCCCGAGTTCCTAGACTTGAGCGAATCTCATAGGGCTGTGGCTGATGGTGGTGCAACAGATGGTGGAGTGCCGTTACCTGGTGGTGACACTATCATCAAGAAGGGTATGGTATTTGCAACCATGGATGAAATGAGAACTTGGCTGCAGGAGTACTCGATTGTTCATAACCGTCCATACAAGGTTGTGAACTCTTACAAGAAGAGAAGGTACACAGTTAAGTGTGAACAAGACAGTTGTGAATGGAAAGTTCGTGTTCAAATAAACAAGGCACAGAGATGGAAGATCACCTCAGTTAAGCAACCTCACACTTGTGAAACAACTGAGGCGAAGGAGAACCATTTGCAGCTAAATTCCAAGTTCATTGCAAGGAAGTTGTCTGCAGTGGTGAAGCATATGCCAACCATCTCTGTTTCTGCAATGACTGAGATGGGAAAGCATGGAGAGCCAAGCAACGTGCTTTGAAGCTTGTGTTTGGTGATTGGGAGGCAGCCTATGAGCGGCTCCCTGTCATGTTCAATGCAATGAAAGCAGCCAATCCTGGTATGCACTATGTGTATGAACCCAAACCTAATGAATTTAGAAACGGGAAATCAGTATTTGCTCGGGCTTTCTGGACTTTTGGGCAGTGCATTGAAGCATTCAAGCATTGTAGGCCAGTGTTCTCAATTGATGGCACATTCTTAACGGGCAAATTCGAAGGGACAATGTTGATTGCAATCGGTACTGATGCCGAGGACGCTCTTGTTCCTTTGGCTTTTGGCTTGGTACGCAAGGAGGACAAGGATAGTTGGTCTTGGTTTCTTAGTCTAGTAAGGCGGGTTGTTGTTGGTCCAGGCCGAGAGGTTTGCATCATATCTGATCGTCATGCCGGTATTCTCAGTGCCGTTGAGGAAGACATACCGGGGCATGGCCGTTTCCATCACCGTTGGTGCACAAGGCACCTCGCCCAGAACCTTTATAATCAAGATCACATCAAAGATAATTTCAAGGTATTCGAGGAGGTTTGTCGTCAGAATGAGGTAAAGCTTTTCCATCAGAAGCTAGAAGAGCTGCGGTTGTTAACGGATGACAGGGGCAATGCATTCCTTGATGATTTGTTGCAGTCCAAGGAGAAGTGGGCCCATGCTTATGACAGTGGAGGGGTGAGGTATGGGTACATGACAAGCAACATGGCTGAGATATTCAATAGCTTGCTTAGAGGTTGTCGTTCCCTTCCAGTAACTGCAATTGCCTCATTCACCTTTTACAAGTGCAATGCATGGTTTGTGAAATGCCGAAGTCATGCCTTGGCACGTGTTGAGAGCGGGAAATTATGGCCTAAGAAAGTACAAGATGTTCTTGTAGGGTCCAAGAAAAAGTCCAAAAGGCAGAAGGCTACATGTTTTGATGCGCAGACGTTAACATATACGGTCCTTGAGCCTGGTGGAACCACTATTGGTGACGAGATCCGCTGCTGCTGCGGCTTCAGCTGCTGGTGCTGGGTCCTCCTCCCGTGCACGAACTTTCAGCTCAGACGACGAGGGGCAGCAGGGAGAAGGGACAGAAACTGAAGGCGATGGCGACGAGGAAGAGGCTGGCACGGAGGATGATGAGGCTGACGAAGACTACAATGAGATATCGATGTCACAGCTACCGGATGCCCCACCTGCTTCACAGCCTTCCCAGCGCCCCCGCCGTCAAACAGCTGACTTGTCACCGTCCAACATCCTCTCGGGCCGTAGGGAGAAGAGACCGCGCAGGAACATGACTCCAGGCACCGATGCACTAGGCAAGGGCAAGGGCAAGGGTAAGCGCAAGTCAAAGG
Organism: Alloteropsis semialata; assembly: GCA_004135705.1. NCBI lineage: Eukaryota > Viridiplantae > Streptophyta > Magnoliopsida > Poales > Poaceae > Alloteropsis > Alloteropsis semialata. The sequence goes on from CM014275.1 coordinate 62,244,702, forward strand.
GAGGGTGACCAGGTTTGGGTGACTTTGGGACTGAATGAACTTGTCGAGTCCAAAAATGACTCTCTTTAGCCTTTTGTGGACTATTATGTATGTGTGAGGACTCTATATGCATGTGTGCACTCTTTATGCATGTGTGGACTCTATATGTATGTGTGGACTCTGTGTATGTGTGGACATTTCATGTATTTATGGATTCCATGCACATTTGTGATGTATTAGTGAACTCTACTCTGAATTCTGTGGAATTGTCTGAAATATGTGTAACTGATTAATTCAGAATACTGAAAACTGTATAACTGAATAAAGCAGATGATTGAATGAGTTACAGGCAACTCGGCGTTAAAGCACTTAGCGCCGAGGCAAGAACCTCGGTGTGAGTGGCTTTAACGCCGAGGTGGAGGCCCGTGCCAATGTCCCCTGGCAAGGGGCAAAACCCAACGCCGAGTAAAGGACCTCGGCTTGGAGTGTATTAGCGCCTAGTCAAAGACCTCGGCATCAGGTACTTTAACGCCGAGGTAGGGGGCCGAGTGCTAATGACCCCTGGCAAATGTCAAAAAGTTATGCCGAGTGCAGGAACTCGGCGTGCCAACGCCGAGATCTGTAGCTCGGCGTTAAGGGGTCCCACGCCGAGGTCGGTGCACCAGCGCCGCGTCGACTTTAGACGTGGCGCTGACGTGGCTAAGTCGGCGTGCATCAGCCTAACGCCGATTTGAAGACCTCGGCGTCGTGGGATTCTACACCGAGGTGAAAGGTCCATTCTTGGAAAAAGTTTCCTTAGGGGTCCAAATGTAAAAATAGTTTCACAAAAGGGCCAAATTGAAAAAATAATAGAGCTAACTATTTGGCGAGGCTTCTATAGATGCTTTATCTCTGGCTTCTTGTGGTTTTAGGTGAAGCACTAAACTCGTGGCTCCATGCACATTAAAGAATTATTCATCTCAAGATTACGTGTCACTGCATGAGGCAGTCTGTCAGACGACACCAATGTATTTGCTCTAAGCCCTGTCTCTGGTCTCAACTAAATTTTAGCAGCTCATATATAGACATATAGTTAGCTCTAAAGGATCCAAACAAAAACACGTGTGCATGCATCTAGTCCCCTATATATAAAGAGGGTCGATATATATAGCAAGACTGGTGGTACAATCTTGAAAGAGGATAGATACATAGACGTACTAAACCTTGGTTGTGCGCTTTGTTTTGCGCGCGAGATCCAAGGAAAGATGAGGAAATAAAGGAGATCTAGTAGCATAGGGCAGAGAAGTGATCTGAGTGAAGATGGACGGCAGGCATTGCTCAGCGAAGGCCATGCGTACGCGGCTGTGTTCAGATGGGGGACAAATTTTTTGTACCCTATTTTGACCACTAATTAGGGGTATTAAATAAAGTCAGATTACAAAACTACTTTCACAACCCCCTGTGAAATTCGCGAGACGAATCTAATAAGGCCTTTGACCGCATGATTTGAGGATGATTACTGTAGCATTACTGTAGCCAATCATGGATTAATTAGGCTCGTTAGATTCGTCACGCAAAGTTGCACTTATCTGTGAAAATGTTTTATAAATAGACTTCATTTAGTACTTCATGCATGCAAGATTCTTTGGGACAAAAAAAATTGTCCAGGGCCATCCGAACATACAAGCCAGCGATCCTCCATCTCTTCTCTGTTGCATGATTGGCTCCTGTCTGTCAGCTCTGTAATCAGTGCAGAGAGCATGCATGCCTACAACAGATAACCTTTTCTATTCAGATACCTTCCTTCCCTTTGCCTTCTTTACCCGATCCTATATATAGCTTTCTTCTTTTCAATTTCGTCAATAAAACTAAAAATTAAGAAGAAGAGAGGCACCTTTAATTTACAGATATGCATTAAATTAACTGGTCTGTCCCTTACACACTGTGACACATAATATGATCTTCTATATGTATACTCTGGTGATCTTCGGGTGAGCTTCCTAGTTGTGGCACTTGCCTTGTGTTGCCCAAAGTGAATAAGCCACACATACTCCATAAGGAATGGCAAGCTCTGGAGCTTGTCACCATGCATATGTATGTGTTTTCACCCGGCCCAACAATACTAGTTGGTGCTTCAGTAATAGATTGACTATGTGCCGGTTGATATACTTCAAACATCATGAGGCTTGTTATTTTATTAATTTCATTGGTCCATGTTTCATTATTTGGCAGATGAAGCAATGTAATAATTTATAACACTACATGCATGCATCTCATGGTACAAATAGCCATAAAATTCAGGACAACTTTGTTATCTTAAAAGAAAGCTAATGAGTAGATCGGAAACAAATATAAAGGTTGGTGATAGGGTTAGTATTCATTGAACGAAACTCCAAACTTAGGGCATGTTTGGTAGAGCTCCAGCTGACTCTAATTCTCTATGGGAGTTGATTCTCTTAGAGGAGTGATTTTTGTAGCTGAAAATGATTCTATTTGATTCTCTAGCACAAATTCTCAAAATTAGAATGGAGAATCACTTCACAGAATCATGAGAAGCTACTTTTTCAACTCCCAGCCTCTTAGTTCATTTCAGAGAATCACTTCACAAAATGAGCAATGAATCACTTCTCTCTAAAACCTATTTGGCAGAACTTCTACTAGATTCAGCAGATAATCAGCTTTGGGAGCTCTGCCAAACAAGGCCTTAGAGGGATAGAGATAGAGAGGTGATGCTTCCAATAGATGGACGGCAATGCAGCAAATGAGGCACGCATAATGCGGGTGGTGGGTGTATCATGGCGACCACGCGTGACAAGTTAGTAGTGTGGTAGATAGGTCATTGGTAGCAGGGGGTGAACTAGGGTGCGACTGGCCACAATCGATGGAAGAGTACATGTGACTCGCCACAATCGATGGAAGAGGTGTTTTCGATGATGACAACACATGGGGCTATATATGCCGAGATACGAAGGGCCCTACACAAACACAAGGCAGTAACGGGCCGGGTTTGGATCATGAAACACATAAGAGGGCCCGGGGTTGGCAACGGAATGTTAGCTGTTATGAACATTCTTGGTCTTGATCGCCCCACAATTTGACTTCTGAACTCATTCAAATATATCCTTTAGGTTGACACACATTGTTCCAATAATCAAAGTGTCATCACTCAACCCACAGTTCCCGGTTGGACTATGTGTGTGTGCGCGCGCGTGCGTGTGTGTGTGTGTTGAATGCATATTGGAAGTCTCCTTCACAAGCAAGACGTGGCTTAAACAACTTGCTGAAAGAAGGGCCTAAAAATCTCCTTTTGATATATAATCTAGCGCGCCCTGCACATGTGCATATATGTATATATACCTGTATGCATGCAGGGGGCCAAAGATTTAACTTAGAAATTTTAAGGATTGGGCCTAAAAAGGGCCAGACTAAAATTCTTTTGAGTTTTAAGCTAAAAAAGATTAAGGACTGAGTTGGATTATGAAAAGAATATTAGGGCCATGATTCATTACCAACCCTAACTATATGTCGTTTACTCAATTTCTTTTTTTACACACATTCACATGGGTGATCGCTCATATAAACATAACCCAATATACGCACTAATACATATGCATTTGTTGGCCATGACCGATCAGAACGTGATATAAAAACTTGAAAGCGACTATAGCATTACTTAAGTAAATAACCAATGAGTAAGAATATATGCAATTAGGATAATGTTAAGTATCTGAACGTAGCTGTCAAATTTAATTTCTTTATATTGCTGTTTCTAAATATGCATGCTACATTATTGTAAGCTAGAACAAAATCTCCAAGGACTATCTTATTACAAAGTTGATGCCATTTTTATTACTGCCGTATATGTTCCTCCTGTGGATGTGGAGAATGAAACAGTGCGTACTGCTGGCAGAATACCGCAGGGATCAGACCAGAAAAATAAATTTAACTGAACCAGGTAGGCATTCATTATATCAATGTCAGAAGGGCAATTTATCTCTTCGTCTGCTAGCTGCTCGATAGATATATAAATATGCATCGTCGATCGTCCTATTTCTTTAAGGTAATGCACTAATGTGTACCTACAGCTGGTATGTAATTATTATTGATGAATAACCCAAATTCCCAGACTTATTACTAATGCTTATTATTCTGCAAGTTTGGCGTGCATGTTTACATGTTTTGCAGGCTGTCATATTTGATCATTTTGGGCCTGATTTTATTAAAAACATAAATAAAGCACTTAGAACGACATCAATATGAGCTCAAATAATCTATTTGGAGTTATGGTGATTGGAAGGTGCTCATATGCTCCCGCAAACCGGATTAACTTTTATCATTTTTTCTTCCTCCACAAAATTTTCAAACCCTAGTTTCATCTCGACAATGATTGAAGGTGTTTCAACTAGCCTAAGGATGCTAGAACAACCCATGGTGTGCTTGTCCCAATGGGGTTCTCTCCCAAACAAGAGTTTGTGTTGGTCTGCCGAAATCGGTATCTGGGGTTTCAGAGATGTGCTACAAGGAACATATTTGTGAGTTGAACACGACGTGTTCGCGTGACAGCATGCTTTACCATCGTCGTAATCAAATGAGCATTTTCTTATGTGTGTATACTCACTTTATGTTTATTAGTGATACATGTGAAGTTTAATTGGTTTGCCCACCTATACACAGCAATTCTCTTGATTTTGCAATATATTACCACTATGTTGTGCCGCCCTATAATTTCTTGGCATAATACATATATATAGTGTTATGTTTTTAGCTAGTGTGAAACTATGCCACTGCTATTAGAACAATGCAAGCATGTAACTGCACTTGTTGATGAGCTCAATATGGTTGCTGTTACTTGATGCTACATATAAATGGTGGGACAGCAGAGAGGATCTACTCCCTCCATTTTTATTTACATGTCATATTACATTTATCTTAAGTCAAACTTAGCCAACTATCCTTATCATCAACACGTTAATACAATAATAAACAGTCCTATTGACTATGTTTATTTACATATTGAAAGCAAAACCATAATACTGGATAACTCATATCAGTTGCAGGATATGTTATAGCTAGCTAGCACTTCTCCCGACATATATCTAGGGTTTGTCATCATTTGATCTACAATCCTCATGAACACACACTATCAGCGTGAAACCCGCAATTTGGATGCAAGTGGGTATCCAGTGGATAGTTCAAGGCCACTAACTAGCCTCATTTAATTTTGTTCAATTTTTTCTTTCTTTGAAATCCAGAAGTTCGGATGAGTTTTTGCCTTTTGGAACAACCCAATGACCTAGAGAAATCAAAACATGCAATGTATGTATACATATATACGCAATTATGGATGAGCTGCGCGCGGGGGTATAAACAACTTTGAGGAATTACATGTCCTTGTCATTTACTTACACATATAATGCCTAGAACATATATATGACAAAGCCATGGGTTAAAAAAATTTGACTTAAATCAAAAGGCCTTAACTCTAGCTAGCAATTAGGTATGTGTTAATTTCATTATTATTCATGCTGAAACGTACATGAGCAGATTACCCTTTCTTGTACACACTGAAAAGAGTATGTGGATATATCAAAGATCAAAATCCATGATTTACATGCATCTTGCAACCATGGCCTGTCTCATGCTCATGGTTTGCTATAGATTGCCAATTTTGCATATTTTACATTTCATATTACAAAATTTTGTGCCATACAATAATTATCATGCAATATGATTACATCAAAAGCATCCTTATATGCATGAACTATGGTGCATTATTTCTTGTAGGTCTGGCATTATAAAACAAAAGATAGGAGAAACAAGGGACGGGGTTAAGTGAACAATTCGGCTTTAATTTGTGGGAAGCGACAAAGAGAAATTCATGTTAAATATCCGAAGACAAAATTGTAATGACTTTATGCTTCAGATCCTTCCAGTACTGTTAGAGATTATAGCACTTAATTACCATTAGATGTGCAATATAAGGCTAAATTAAAGTAACAACTAAACCAAAAGGCATGTGACATCAAAATATGAACATGATGCATGCATGTACTGTATAGTGCATAATCTGCAGAAACCACCAGTGTTAATAACACAAACTGTCCTTATCATCGACACACTAATACAATACTAAACATAGTCTTAAGGAAAAAATGAATTAACATCACTCCATCACAGATATGATTACATGAAATAGCAGTGGTGCAATTTAAATGCAATCCATTCGGTCCATTTAACACAGTAATTAATGATCATCATTTGCTAATCCAAGTTATTAGAATATGAATATAAATGAAAGCTAATTAATGAGTAATGACTAATACATTCATTTCTTTGAAAAAAAAACTTGCCTACACGACGTGCATTGCATTCTTAGGCCAGTCCCAGTGGTGGTTTCATAAGAGTTTTATCTACATTTAATAGGGTGACACATCAGCAAACTAGATGACATGGCACAATATTTATGAAGAGAGAGATGGGAGGATTTTCATCAGGATGAAACTCAATATACACCGTTACCAAGGCTATAAAACTTGATGAAACTACCATTGGGGGCTAAAGAGTTTCATTTTATCCAAATGCGTCCAATCCTATATCTCGCAATTAATTGTTGTGACTAACCTATGAAACTGTGAGATGAAACTAGCCATTGGGACACCTTGTTTCGTTCATCGATTCATATCTCTTCTAGTGATGTGGCGTTTTTGGAAAGCGTGCATAAAACTCTGGGAATGGCCTTAGAGCATATATACATGCATGCATGTAAAGGAATTTTAGGCAGAGCTATAGGCACTAGAGTTGAGAAGAAAAAACACAAAGTATTGTCTCTTTTTTCCATGCCAAGAATCAGTACGCTGCAGGCTACTACTCTAGGCCGGGGTGCTGAGGTAAGCGTGATACACTAGACATCATGCTATAGGTAGACGATGGAGGTCGTCACACAGCTTTCCGATGGTTGGTTTGGCCGCACTGTCCGTCCGATCCTCCAAATCTCAAATATTTGTTTTTTGCCCTCTTGATGCATAGAATTCAGCACCTCACCAGTCACCACTCATGACTGATCATGGCACTGAATCCCTTGCACCAATAATTCATTCTTCCCTCCTATCTACTATAGTACCACTAGTACCTCTATGACCTCTGTATATAAATCTTCTGATCAAATTTCATTTTCAACTCTACTATATACAGAAGAAACTTCAAGCGAATTTTTATATATTTCTAATTGTTGGATGAAATGAATTCAAACAAAGAATGCAAAAAGAATTTGTGACGAACTGCTAACAAGTAACTGAATGGCCAAAAATGCAAGTATGCATCTCATCTCTCTGCATCATGGACTCTGATCCACCCATCACATGCTCAAGTACTCCTCCAACCATCAGTGGGTACAGTATTGTACGGATCGGAGTAGTCAACAAGCCCTGCCGTGACTGGGAGGAGGGGCTTGGATCGATTGCCACCATGACACCAGCAAAGCTAGTACAACCACGACACACAACACATCATATGCATGCATGGAAAATTTTATATATGTATATATATAGTGACTAGCTAGCACTCTGTCGTCCCTAATAATATTTTTGAGCTTGATTGAATTTTTCAACAGATGAACATTAATTCAAAGGATAAGTAAAGATCGATGAACATCATCATGGTGGTAACTAAAATTGGCACAAACCCTAGCTAGCTAAACTTATTAATAATTAGTTTACTTTGGATCATAGAACATGGATTAATAATAACACCAGAAGAGAAGGCCCTCGATCACAGCTAGAATAATCAAAGATCAAATCAAAATTACCTCTCATCTGCTAGTACGTCATCGATGATTCGATGGACGATTCCTAGTTAATCCGCGCGCTACAAGAAGGGATCGATCCAGGCAAATTAAGCTTCCCCGGCCCTCAGTGCATTCCATGGCTGCTCTGGCCGGCGCTGCTGAACCCGAAGCCTAGGGCCGCGTGAGCGCCGCCCATCGACGACGAGGACGACGATGATGTCGGCCCGTGGATGTCCACGGGCCTCACCAGCCCGGCCCAGTCAATAAGCGGCCCGGGACCCAGCGGGAGGAACGGCCCGCCGGGTCGCCCTGCCGGGCCCACGACTGAGGTGCTGCTGGGTCCGGCCGCCGCCGCAGCACCGCCGGCGGCCGGGTATTGCTGCGGCGGCTGGTGCTGCAGCTCCTGCACCTGGCGCTTGAGGAACTTGATGTAGCGGATGGCCTCGTCGAGCATGGAGGCGGTGTCCATCTTGGTGCCCCCCGGGACGAGGCGCTGCAGGATGCGAATGCGCTCGCTGATCCGCTCGCGCCGGTGCCGCGCCGCCACGCTCTGGGGGTCCTCGCTGATGCGGACGTTGCGGCGGCGGGGCTTCTTGATGGTGGCCGGGTCGATGTCCACCGGCTGCATGGCGGCGATCCGGTACATCATCTCCTTCATGGCGCCGAGCTCCTCCTCCACGTCCTCGGCGCCGGCGCGCTCCTCCTGGGCCGCCACGCCCGCCTCCTGCTGCCTCATCTCGTCCTGCTGCTCGTGGTGGCCGGGCTCCTGCTGCTCGTGGGCGCCGCCGTACTCATGGTGCCGGTGGTGGGAGGAGGGGTCGATGTCGAGGCCGATGTGGTGGAGGCGGTGGTGGTGCGTGTGCGGCGGGAAGAGGGAGGAGGACGGAGAAGGATCTAGGCCGGGGTGGTGATGGTGAGGATGCGGAGGAGGGTGGTGGTGGTGGTGATGGGAGGCAGTAGAGAGATGGAACGGTAATGGCGGCGGCGGCGGCGGGGGCGCCGAGTTGGGGTGGGTGTCGAAGAGGAGAGGGTGGTGGTGGCTGCCAAGGCTCATGTCCAAATCCCATGAGCTGCTGCTGCTGGAGTTGTGAGTGATGTTGTCCATGCCGTGCCGGTCGGCGCCCACGGACGACAGAGCCACCTGCAGGCTGCAGCTCTTGGCCTTGGCTAGCTGCTTGCTCTCCTCCCAAGAGCAGCGGCCTGCAAACCTAGTTAGCTAGTAGCAAGAAGAAGGTGCTGATGATGGCGTGTGCTGTCTGAGAGAGAAAGGGAGAGAGAGCCCATGAGTGGCCACATAAGTGAAGGATTTATAGGGGAATGGGGAGAGACAGGGAGAGGGGAAGGTGGAGGTGGAAGAAGCTAAGGAAGGAGAAGAGGCAGGCTACCTTGACACATCTTGAGGGAGGTGATAAATAATGTCATGTGCAAGAGGTGGCTATGGTGTGCTACTAGCTAGATATATGGTATGGTAGTGCAGGTGTGAGGCTACAAGAACGATGAATTTCTTTCTTTTTTAAAAAAGAAAAGAAAAGAAAGGTTAATATATAAGGGCACAGGCAAAGGGCTGAAGAGATAGAACTTGCAAGATTGTCATGGTGCTGCACACCAGGGGCTGTATGCATTGCATGGTTAGAGAGGGTGGGGCAAAGTTTGCCTCAACATCTATAGGTACCTACATGATCTATTTCCATGCCTTTGACAGTTAGGCCGTGTTTGGTTCCTTGGGGCAAAAATTTTGCCCCAAGGAATCTCGTCTGCATGGAGTCCTAAATGAAGTCTATTTATAAAACCTTTTCACAGATGAGTACAACTTTGCGCGACGAATCTAATGAGCCTAATTAATTCATGATTTGCTACAGTAATGCTACAGTAATCATCCTCTAATCGTGCGGTCAAAGGTCTCATTAGATTCGTCTCGCGATTTTGCCCAGAGGTTGTGGAGGTAGATTTGTAAACTGACTTTATTTAATACCCCTAATTAACGGTCAAAGTTGCATTTATTACACGGCAAAAATTTTGCCGCCCAAACCAAACACTGCCTAGCTAATTGACAATCTCCATATATATATGCATATACCCGCAAATATATATATATATATATATATATATATATATATATGTATATAAAAATGGAGTAGCTGGTGTTGTCCCTTTGCTATCCTTTACATAGCCTGGGCTTGTCCTACTACATATGCTATGGCTTTCGGTGTAATCTCCTTTAGCACAATCATGAACAGTTATAAGTTTCTGTAAACTCTATATACTACTCACCATCAGGATTCTCGAGGGCAGATCTTTGTTCGGTTCCTCTTTTCTTTTTCTTGCCAACTATCTTTGACCACCGTCAGCTAGCACCTACGCCACTGCATAGGTAGCTAGGGCCGGAATAACAATTACAAAGCACTGATTAGCTGCCACTGCTTCTGGTACTTCTGCTATATGCATTTTTTTAGATAAAAGGAAAAAGGGTTTTGGCTTTTTCATCGTAATGTATACGTGTATACTCATGCATCCAACAAGAGTATGATGAGTATGTGAATGGGGTAAACATATAACCAAGAACATATTACAATACCAACTACATAGCCTATGATGAACTTCGCCGAGGGCGGCCCTCGGGAAACCCCTGTTTTCCGTAGTGAAACAACCACCCATTCTTGGCAAAGACGACCTCTACAGCCATGTGTTCAAAATATTTTTCCTGTTCTAGCTCTTTCTGCAGCAATCTCCAAAAATCTGAACTAGCTATGTAGTTGCCTGTATAAGGATGGTATGACTTTATTAAAATTGACACTATGTGTACAAATTATGCATGTTACGGTAAATAATATAGCTCTTATGCAACTAAAATTCATTTCATCAACATACAAACATATTGATCTATCCATGACTTTTTCAATCCCTCTCTCTTTTGATGCCATAGGTTTGCGACTCAACCATATGTGGCATGTACGTTGTAGTACGCTATCTCCATGACAGCACGACTCTGCCGTGTAGAACCAACGACTATATAGATCTTGATTCTAAATTTTCCCCGATGAATTTATATCATAAATTTCTTGTCCCCGGCCGTTGTGTCGAGTATAAGCTACGACGATTATATTTCCACATGGTTTTTCGATGTAGCCAAGGGTTTGTAGTATATTTTGTTGACTACATACAAAACTACTATGGATAATTAATATTTCTTTTTGGGGGGGGGGGCGCTTATAATCTTTTTGGCATTTGCCAAAACTTTTGGGAATGCTGGAAACCATATTAACAAAATTGTTGGTTACCCCACTGAAGAATACTAATAATGTGTGCTAATAACACTTTTTAGAAATGGAATGTCTCTCTTTGACATCGTCATCATATCCATTGTATTTATTGCGGAATGAAATGTAGAGAGTAGAGTAGTAGGCTCTCGTGGTAACTACTCACTCCAGTAGCAGGGAGCTGCTGGGTGGGGTGAACCCATGATGGATATGGCGGTTACTAAATATGGCAATGGTGATGCAGCATGAGAGAGAGAGCAATAGAATAATGATGCGGCAGCGGCAGCGGCAGGCCAGAGGAGGAAGAAGACAGAGGACGCATGCATATGCAAGGCTGATGTGGGTGCGAGGACACTAGCAGTTTCGAATCAAAGAGAGAGGAGAGAGGAAAGAGGAGAGAGAAATCAGCTGCAGCTCTCCATCTCCATCCTCCATCGATCTCCTCTACCTGCACCCTCGTGAAGCTCCTGCAGGCTTTATTTCACGCATCCCTATGTCTCCTCTCTCTCCCTCTTCCCTGGCCTGCTACCTGTATTCTTCCTCCTCTAGTCTGTCTCGCTCTCCTCCTTTCAGGTCTCCTTCATTCATCTCTCCTCCTTGTTCTCACTTGCTCATGGTACAAAGTAGATCTCTCCAATTTATGACGACGCCGGCCGTTGGGAATTTGTCATCTCCGGTTCATCAGTAGGTTTAACTCTGCTTTTTACCGAATTACCTTATGTGAAATTCAGTTCAGTACTACAGTACATGCGTATTATGCGGCTAATAACAATATCGTTTAATTAATTTTCTCGATCCCTAGAGTGTAGAACGAAACGCACCCATGCAAGATGCAATTCAAGCTATTAGGCATTTAGTACTCAACCCATCCGTCGAATCGATGATACTGACATATCATCAGTTTTCTACTCGGTCAATATTGAATGGGAGCATGAACTTGCTTGTTTCTTGTGGACAAGACGAGGTGATGCACCTGAACGACCTCATGCCTCTCTCTCTCTCTCTCTCTCTCATGAGTCATGAATGTGTGTGGCGATGACGAATGCAAGCAGCAGGGAGAGCATTGAATTCCTAGTTTTCCTGCTTCAGCCAATGTGCACCTTCCCTCCTCGGGTAGACAAGCAGTTGCTTCCTACACATAGGTAGCTGCTTATTAGCCACCACACCTCCGATCAGATCCATGCTAATTTAATCTCGCCATGCTTGCTTTCATTTCTCTTCTTCAAGCAGTGTCCATGCTCCATAGTACTAGCAGTGTAGCTTGGCCATGGACAATGCAAAGATTCTGTCGTTCCATGCATGGACATTATCAAAATGTCCTGTGAGCTGAAGATTCCTCCCCATCCATGCATGTACCCCCAAAACCTTTTGGTGTATAGTACTAGCAACAACAGAGAGAATAAGTTAATTTTGTCCTAAACCCCAGACTGGCCGCTTATAGTAATTATATATATATATATATATATATATATATATATATATATATATATATATATATATTATATATATATATATATATATAATATATATATATATATATAATATATCATAACAAATAGAGATACGTACATACATTCTGCTAGCTAGCTAGCTGTTTCCTCAAACGGAAACAAAGTATAACAAATCCTATATATGATGCTGGAACTTATGCTTTTCAATTGAATAACTGACCATCTAGCTAGTACTGATTATTTCATGATTTGTACATGGTAAAGGAGAATCCTCTTTGGCTGCTTTGTGAGAATACATCAATGAGTAACCACTAAATAACAATGTTATCTCCTGCAGCTGGGATGCAGGCAGTGCTTACAACGAGCTAAGGATTGCAAAGTGCTGGAGCAATTTGGAATCAAGACAAACGTGGCCATCACAGCCCTGTTAGCTACCATCGAGGATCTGAGATGACATGCATGTGAATTCAGAACATTAATATATTGAGGAATCACGGTGCCTCTTCAGCTGCATCGATCGCAGCCTTAGTTTTTTAATCTCCCAGCGCCGCAGCTGCGCTTGTCAGCAGCTGGGCGAAGGTGTAGTCAAGTCAACAGGACATGCAGCACCGTCACTGCTTCGACATGTATAACCGACACGTACACACCATCATCCTGTCGATCCAACGGTCGTCGTTGGATATATTCGACGATGTATCCAGTATCCTGTACACAGGATCGACATGGATATGATCTAGTACATCGAATATGCATGCAATCCCTAGATTAGTTACTGTTGATCTACTCTGATTTGATCGACATGGCAAACGTATGCTTTCAGTTCTCCAAAAGAAAGGCAGCTGATTCTAAAATAGCATTCTCAATTGCCTCTTTTAAGGCAAGCTCCTTTTGAACAAAGCAGCTCGGTGCATGCATGGAACCTACCTGCCCTAGCTACAGTACTGTGTGCTCTTCTTTTCCTCTCCCAGCCCTTTTCACCTTCTCTCCATACATGCATTATTAATTTCAGCTTGATATATAGGAAGAAGAAGAAGCTGGATCTGATGTATAAACACTACCATTTTGTGCCCATTGAATTGCTTACATTCAATTCTAGCAACATACTAAATATGTTTCTTTCCTGGCGTGGAGTAACACTAGTTTATTTTGTAGCAATTAATATGTATGTAGGGATGGGGGGTGGGGGGGGGGTGGAGGAATTCAAACATTGCTACATGTCCATACCTAGCTAGACACATACAATGCAAATTAAGAGGTATGTATGTACAGAATCAATTTTGTATCCATTGTGTTTGTGATGTGCACACATATCCTTGACAGAACTAGATGCTAGATTCGTTGTTGTGGATCGATTCATCTCCTTTTTTTTGTTCCCTTTCCCTTTTGTTGTTGATGTTACAGCAACAAACCAGTGCTTTCATTGCATAATGCAAGTTGGAATCTAGGAAACACAATCCCAAGTTAGCTTGGGCATCATCACATGGCGCCCAGCATGCAGCATTATTATATGTATCCAGCTAGATTGTGCTTGCTAGCTAGACTGTGTACATGTCCATGGGAGGGGCAGCATCTAGTGAGCTCAGATTTGTGTGGATATCTCTGCACATGCATGGATACATATAAACTATTAGGACAGGAAGCAGAAAGACAGTTTACTAGGGCAGAAGATATTGATTTTTATTTATGCTGGGAGACCAAAGTTTCAAGAAGAGATATCATCAACAAGTTGGAACCCCACTAACATCCATCTCTCTTTTCGTCTCTCACCAGAAATAGAGGTATCCTTGCTTGCCAGCCAATGCAACTCACCCTACAGTGATGCCACTTGCTGTCTTCTCCTTGTTTAGCACAAGCACAAGGCAAAAGTAATACTATACAAACCTTAGCTTCTAAAGGTCAACACAAGCTAACTTATTCAATTACCTCTCAAATCTTTGTTTAATGTATATACTACTACACCTTCCTGAAATGGAAGCAAGGGTTAGGTATATGGGAGGAATAATAATGCATGTTAATTATCAACACAGAAGAATAATCTAAATCATACAGGGTGTATATATTTTATTTTGAAAAAGTCAAACTTTGTACATTTTGGCCTATATATACTTAGTCAAACTAAGTAAGTTTACTGTAAAAAATTATATGACTAGGTAATATTAATATTTTTTGTATGTCATTTTTTTTTCAAATTACTAGTGATATGTTTGTTTTATTTAATTGTGTGCCTACAAGTGATTAAGTTTTTGTCAGAAAACAAAGGGCAATTTGGAAGGAGGGGGTCAAAAAGATTAGGATGTAATAAATAAATGGCTTGATTGCATAGCATCACGACTGTAAAGTTGGTCTTGTTTAGCACAATCATATGTATATATATACAAGGCACAAGTAACTAATATGGCACACAAACCATCTAAAGGTCAATGGAATAATTGAAGCTATAACTTATTCAATTATGTACTTCGATCAAAACCTTTGTTTAATGTACACTACCTATTTCCTCATGTGGAAGTAAAGGTTATTTTTTTTTTGCGGGTAGCAGTAAAGGTTAATTTGATGAATGGAGGGAACATCAGTGCATGATGCATGTTACCAACACAGCAGAATGATCTGGTTAGATTAATTGTAAGCACACCAGAGTCAATAAATATTAACCTATGTGGATGCATGCCCTTCAGGTGTAGCTCAGGTACGGTGTATGCATTTGAATGAAGTTTATTTATACAAATAGGGCAATGCATTAGCATGTCAACGGAAATTAAAGGAAAAGGGAATGTTAGTACTTGCATTATGAAGCTAGACCGTACAGAATATGCAAGGAAAGCTCCAAAATCCTTCATCACATAGCCAACTCCACTGGCCGGTGGTGTGAATGCCTGCAAAGCATATGCCTCCTGCATCTGCCTCTGACAGTGCTACATACCAATGATATACCATACACCTTGCAATTAGGACAGGCACCAAACACCAAAGGATAAATATCGCATCTTGTACACATATGCAATCTTAACTTTCGGCCTAGCTTCTCTGTCTGCATGCATCAATCCAATATCGTGCTTGCAGTGCAGATCGATCGATCCAAAGCTATTCGTGAAATATTATATATCACGGGCGGGGCAGTCATATAGATTGCAGCAGAAATATTGTGAGCAAGCATGATGGGGCCTGGAAAGCAAAGTCACTACGGGAAACCCCCCCTTTGCCGAGTGTCAAGTACACTCGGCAAAGGGACTTATACACTCGGCAAAGGGGTTTGCCGAGTGTAGCCCACGGCAAACGCGCACTCGGCAAAGAGGTGACGGCAAATGGCTCTTTGCCGAGTGCCAAAGTTCGGGCACTCGGCAAACCTTTTGCCGAGTGTCTCCTAGCACACGGCAAAGACATTGTACCACTCGGCAAATGGGACTAACGGTTGTAAGGCCAGAGACGGCGTCAGGCGCCCTTTGCCGAGTGTCCGATGGTTGACACTCGGCAAATATAGGCCCTTTGCCGAGTGTCCCACGTTGACACTCGGCAAACAGATGCCCTTTGCCGAGTGTCCCGGCCTGACACTCGGCAAATCCATGTGCCCTTTGCCGAGTGCTATGGTAAATGCACTCGGCAAAGGGCCTTCCCAGCAACTCCCAGTATGGTCACTTTGCCGAGTGCTATGGTAAAAGCACTCGGCAAAGTGACCAGAACTGCTAGTTTTTTTTTCTGTTTTCTCTCGTTAAAAGTACCCCAACTCACAAATATCACATTGCACAGGAATATATCACAATATCCATCACAAACACAAATATATCTCACAATGTCCATCAGAAAAACAAATCCATCACAATATCCATCACAAACACACATCCATCACAATATCCATCACAATCCATCACCTAAGTTCACATGAACATAATAAACTCTAAGAAGGAGGCCACTGTGACCACGGCTGCGACGGATTTGACAAATCTTGGTCCTCATTTGGCACATTGGATCCCGCCGACTGGTTCTGCACATAGGACAAGATTATGCATTTGTTAGACAAGTTATACATCAGAAGTCATGAGATGAACATATAAGTTTTATAAATGGACTAAATTCTCTAAGTTATCTAATTTGTGAATGTTTTCTGAATTCTCTAAATGTACTTTGCTATATGAATTCTCACAAGTCTCTAAATCTTCTAGGTTTTCTAATTCTCTAAATTCTTCTAAGTTCTCTAATTATCTAAATTTTCTAGGTTCTGTAAGAAATTGAACTTGAAGGTTGTCCGAAGTGACTCAGGTGTATGTGATCCAGGATATGCCGGCGTTGGAGAGAATTGGATGTTTGGCCCCGGCACACCTTGCTTTGCGGCCATGCTCTGCATCCACATGTACATCTGCTGCATCTTCTGCTGCTCGGCCGTCCACCGCATCTGGAAATCGGCCTCTAACTGCTGCCGCTGGGCCGCCAACCTCTCTTCTACCATCTGCTGCATCTGGGTCTACAATATAATATCCAAATGTTAGAATGAAAATCAAACGTATTTAAATATCAATGAACGATCAATAGAACAGAAATAACCTGGAGCTCCTGTATCTGGTGCTGGGCTACGGTCGGCCTTGGTCGTATGGCGGGGCTGGAGTCCGTACTCCTAGCTTTAATCTGGTTAAGCGTAGGAGTACTGGCCGTGTCGATGCAACCGTCACCCATATAGAAGCGTCCATGCTTCTTTCCTCCTCCCATCGTCATGACAACTTCTCCATCGAGGTTCTCGTTGACAACATCGAACTCTGGCCCGCGGATCTCTCTTGCCATCGATGTGTAGTCACTGAGGCGGCTGTGGATGCTTGCATTGCTGTACGCCGAGGGCGGGTCGTCCGGGTTGTAGTTGACGTCGGACGTCGCCTTGCCCTTGTGGGACAAAGCATACGCCTTGAACGTCGAGCAAGACTCACCACCATGGGCCCCCGACTGCAAAAAAAATGATCGACGTAATTAGAAATTATGGACAACTGAGTATATTAATGAAGATATGGAATCTCTTACCCATCTATTCGCGTACAGAGGCAGGCTAAGGTTGCCCTGATGGTGTGGTATACCCGGCATCAGCAAACGCCGCTCCCGGCAAGCTTCGTGCTGTTGGACCCACTCCTCCGACAACCACTTGTCGACAATGATCTCCCAGCACTGCCGATGTTGTGCACACCACCATACAGGAGCCTACACATCATCAAGGTTAGGACATGAGAATAACAAATTAAATGTTTTGTATTGAATTTCTATATGTACCTGCAAGTATTGTTCCCGGGTGAGCCTAATGTTTCGAGCTTCAGCTTTAGAGCACTTCTGTTGGAGAAATTGAGCGTAGTACACGATGACGGACTGGACGCGTGCCTCGTAGTGCATGTCCTTGACAAGCTTGAAACATGCTCTGTGAGCCGTCTCATTTGCCGCTTGCTCGTAGCCCGGTTCGCATCTGTAGAAATCCTGCATACAGACGCGATGTAGACATTCAATATTTTAAGAAAATATCCAATGAATGTGCAACGAATTAAGCAGTGTAGTGCGAGGAAAACTTACCCACAGCTCGCCCGTGACACGAGCCGCCTTGTTCTGGAATATCCTGTTGTCCCGATCCATCGAGTCGGGGAAGGCCATGTAGTGGTCAAACGTGTAGGCTGGCTCTTGTCTTCCGCCTCTGTCAACGAAGCCTGGGAAGTGCAACCTGCACAAACCACCCAGGATCCCGTTGACATGGCGGTCGTGAACCCCAGGAGCGACCATAATCCAACTCCTGCATAAGTGATTAAGAGAAATTTTAAGTTTGCAATCAAGTTATAACAATATGAAATGAAAATGTTACGATCAAATATAAACCATATTACCTAGGAGCGATGGGCCGAATCATCGGCCGCCTCTCAAACGGTATGGGTCGCTGGGGAAGCTGCGAGGGACCTCTTAACCAAATGGCTGCGACTCCTCCTCCTCCTCCTCCTCCGCCCGCAGCCTCCTCCTCCTCCTCCTCCTCCTCCTCCTCCTCCGCAGAATCCTCCCCCTGCTGCCACTCCTGGTCCGGGCCATCCTGTGCCACGACGTGGTCGGGAGAGGCCGCCTCCGGTGTAGGTAAAACCTCGTCCTCAGACTCAGACTCAGACTCCGAGTCTGCCTCAGGAGACGGTGCTGGAGCCTGCCTCCCTCGCCCCCTGCCTCCACCCTGTCTCCCCCGACCCTTGCCTCCACCCTTCCCCCGACCCCTACCTCCACCCGTCCCCCTGCTGGACCCCTCACCGGCAGAGGACCCTCCACCTGCACCGGGAAGCCGTCTCAAAATCCCCGCTAACGACTTGGTGACACCGCCCACCATCTGCAATTACAAAGAGAAAATCAATCAGTACAGATAAACAAAATGTACTTAGAAATAAATGCAATTGAACAAATCATAAATTGGAAATAACATGATATTGCAAATAATAAATGCGGAACATACATGTATTAGAAATAATCATCGTGGTTGGGATTCACTGGATCATAAGTCTCATCATCACTATCACGGTTGTCAAAATTTTCATACTCATTCTCCAACGGAGGAATGTCCTCATCACTGTCATCGCCTAACTGTAATCGCTCTAGTAACTCTAAGTCCTTCACACCACATACCTCATCTCCAGCGTTCTCTTCATTGTCTACTTCCATTTGGATCGCTTCGGTTAAGTCTATCTCAAAATTCCCTTCTAGCCCATCTTCTTGGAAAAACTCCCCGACATATGTATTTGGGTCAATGTTGTAATCTTCATTGTTTGGAACCGGTATTTTACCGTGTGGCGATACCTTGTACACAACATCCCACCCCCGAAGGCGTGGGTCGGTTTTACATGGGTACGAGAGATAGTAAACTTGTGTTGCCTGTTGAGCCACAATATATACGTCATCTCCTGGCAAGACGGTTGATTGTCGAATTTCGACTAGCCCAAGATTTGGAGTTCGTCTCACTACTTTGGGATCAAACCAATGGCATTTGAATATGACTGGATTCAGAGGTTTGGATCCATGAAAAATGAGTTCGTATATTTCTTCAATTTTTCCATAGTACTCGACCCCATCAATGCCCGGCGTAAAAACTCCTGAATTTGTGGTTCTTCGGTTCGGCCGATTCTTCTCGTGGCGTGTTGTGTGAAAGCGATATCCATTCACGTCATAAGCATTAAATGTTCTCACCCTATAGCCACAACCATCGGCAACCTGTCTCAACTCGGCACTCATAGACGCATCAGTTTGCCCCTGCAAGTTCATGGATGATAGTTCGTTATATTATTCGCTACGATGAAAAACCCACGAGGTAATTGGGTTGGTACCTTATGTTTGAACCACGAAATGAAATCGGGTTTTTGTCCACCCGCGCCATCTCTAAGAAGGGTCTCGCTTTCCTGCGGGGTAGGTTGCCTTGAACGACGCCAGAATAGACGATGAAATTCCCTATATCAACAACAAACACAAGGTGTTGGATGTAGAATTGTGAGTTAAAAGACTGAGGTAGTTGAAGAGTACGTACCGCAAGTACGGCTCCACCTCATCAAGGTTGGTCAACACATAAAGCATGATAGTGCGCCACTCTTCATGCCTCAAGGTTTTGTATGACCCTTCACTTGCACTTCCGAGTTGCCCTCTGAAAAGGCTGAGGTTCGATTCATCTTCACGAGCATTGTAACGAGGGGGTGGATTATGCACGTTTGGAAGGTTGTCAAGATAGTATTTTGTTGTGTAGTTTGAAACCTCCTCCAGAATGTATGCCTCAGCAATGGAAGCTTCAATTTTGCATTTATTTTTGCATTTGGTTCGAAGAACCTTCTGACATCTCTCAATTGCATAGCACCAACGGGACTGCACAGGCCCCCCATTCGTGCCTCATACGGGAGGTGCAGAATCAAATGCTGCATTGGATTGAAAAAACCGGGTGGAAAGATCTTCTCCAACTTACAGAGCAACACAGGTGCCATTCTTTCCATTTCTTCAATCACGGACCGAGATATTTCCTTAGCACACAGCTGGCGGAAGAAGAAGCTCAACTCAGCCAGCACTTGCCAGACATGATCAGGGACATATCCTCGAACCATCACCGGAAGAAGTCGCTCTAGCCATATGTGATAGTCATGACTCTTGAGCCCGTTGATTCGCATAGTAGATAAGTTCACTCCCCTCTTTAGATTCGCTGCATAGCCATCGGGAAACATTAACGTTTGAAACCATTCTAGAACTTCCCTCCTTTGAGGCCTCGACAGGACGAAATCGGCCTTAGGCTTTCTCCATGACTTGCCGTCTTTGGGAGGCGGTATTTCTAGCTTTGGCCTATCGCATAACCTCGCCTGATCCACTCTAGCCTTAACATTGTCCTTTGTCTTATCAACCATGTCCATGATTGTACCAAAAAGTGCCTCACTGAGATTCTTTTCTGTGTGCATCATATCAATGTTATGTGGCAGAAGAAGGTCTTCCATATAGGGAAGCCTCCACAAGCCCAACTTATGAGTCCAGGCATGTTGCTCACCATATCCGACAAAACCACCTTCTTCATTGACCACGAGAGCATCTAGCTGAGCACGAACATCCACACCTGTCAACATTGCTGGTGGAGGGTCTTTAACAACGACTCCTTTCGTAAAGTTCTTGGTGTCTCGTCTGAATGGATGGTCAAGAGGGAGAAACTGTCGATGTTTGTCAAAACACGAATACTTGCCACCTTTCACCAACCAAATGAACTTCAGAGCTGCCTTGCATATTGGACATGGGAACTTGCCATGAACACACCACCCACAGAACAACGCATACGCCGGCAGGTCATGCAGAGAGTAGTGGAACCAAACATACATTTTGAAGTTTGTCTTTGTAGCTCGGTCGTATGTCCATACCCCTTCCTCCCAAGCACGGAACAAATCATCAATCAGAGGCTCCATGTACACACTCATATTTTTTCCCTGGTACCCCGGAATTATCAACGACAAGAATATGTTCTGTCGTTGAAAGAGCACACGGGGGGAGATTGAGGGGGATAACGAACATGGGCCAACAAGTGTACGGTGCAGCCGTCATTCCGTAAGGATTGAACCCATCAGTTGCCAGCGCAACACGGACATTACGAGCCTCTATAGCTTTGTCACTATGAATTGAATCGAAGTTAGTCCATGAGTCACCATCGGATGGATGTACCAGCTTCTCAGGATTGTATCGACGGCCTTGCTTGTGCCATGTCATCTGTTTCGCGGATTCCTCTGTCATGAAGAGTCGTTGGATTCTCGGTATGAAGGGAAGGTACCGTAGGATTTTCACGGGGATTGTGAGCTGCCTCTTAGTACCATCACCTGACTCTACCTCCAAATACCTAGAGGAACCACACTTTGAACAGTACTTTGCTTCCGCATTTTCTTTTCTAAATAACAAGCATCCATTCGGACAAGTGTGTATCTGCTCATATGGCATCTTAAGTGCACGAAGGAGCTTCTGTGCCTCGTACATGCTCTTTGGCAGAATGTGACCCACCGGAAGCAGGCTGCCAACAACAGTCACCATTGAATCGAAAGCGTCTCGACTCAGGCCAAACTGAGATTTTACGGCCATGAGGCGCGCAACGGCATCCAGTTGAGAAACTTTGGTATGCCCGTGAAGGGGTTGTTGTGCTGCATCCATCATCTGGTAATACGCCTTTGCGGTGGGCTCTGGCTCCTCCTCCCTAGGTGCATCATCGAAGTGTGCTTCATGATAGTCATCCAACATGTCCGCTACCCCGGCATCAGCATCATAATTCTCGATGCGTTGTCTCACGACCTCGCCTCGCACACGATCGTTTTCACCATGGTAGATCCACCTGGTATAGTTTGCCGTGAATCCAAACTTGCAAAGATGTTTGCCCATGGTATCCTTTGTTTGTCGGCGTGTGTTTCCACATTTGTTGCACGGACACCACGTGCTGTCCCCACCTTTAACTTTGGCAAATGCTACATTCAAAAAGGCCTCGGTCTTCTCAATCCATTCATCGGTCAACGAACTCAGATTTGTGCGGCCCGTGTACATCCACTCACGGTCATCATCCATCCTTTAACATCAGCGGGGGTGATATTACAAACAAATATATCTAAACGATGTCTATCATTGCCTAATAGGTAAAGATAGGTCCTAATCCCACCCGAGAATGCGTAGATGGGTACAGTTTCCATGGTCTACTCCTATCCGAGACAGAATTTCGGCAGCATCTCCCCACTGTTCTCCAAATACACGTCCGGTCAAGGAGATTGTGTATCCGGAGAACAACAGGAAGATGATGCCGAAATTCTGCCTCGGATCGAAGTAGACCATGGAAACTATACCCATCTACGCATCCTCGGGCTGTCCAAATAACGTGGACAATTCGAAACAGATACGGGTATCCATATGCAGAGATCTGCATACTTCCAACCGTATCTCTTTCGAACGGGAGACGCCTAACTAGGTTACGTGATCTAGGACATGATATGAAATAAGACGAGTAATTGATGCCTCACCTTGCTATCCAACGAGGTGACACGACGAGGATAGTGAAGTAGCTGACGAGGGACTACGAGACCCTGAAAAACACGCAAAGCTATGACGTCAGTTCAAATTTTCGGCAGCACCTCCCCTCCACGGTGAGGTTTCAAAACCTGCAACAAAAGAACGGCACGATGGCCGATCTACACATAACGGCACGATGGCCGACATACACATAACGGCACAAAAGCTGGGAACAATTTCAAGTACATTAATAAGAAAACTAAACTACTACTGCAGGATATTCAATGGATTATAAACTAACTAGTCAGCTAGATAGTATCAGTCTAACAAATTAATCTCCCTCAGTGCAACAACCAAAGAACAGATAACGGCACACAATTGAAAGAAATGATACAATAAACAGGAAAGTGGATATTTAAGAGCAGCTTAATTTGCTGAAATGGACTTCTAATATCCAGATTTATTTGCTAATTTCCTAGCACCGAAAACAAGCACAAAAATAATAACAGGGCAGCATGTTATCTAGTAATCAACCTTCAAAGAAATTTCCCACGGAAGAAATTTGCCACGGAAGATCCTGTGGCAGGGGCGCGCTGCGCGGCCGGCGCGCCGGGGCGGGGTGCGGCGAGGGGGGGGGGGGGGGGGGGGGGGGGGGGGGGGGGGGGGGGGGGGGGGGGGGGGGGGGGGGGGGGGGGGGGGGGGGGGGGGGGGGGGGGGGGGGTGGGGGGGGGGGGGGGGGGGGGGGGGGGGGGGGGGGGGGGGGCGGGGGGGGGGGGGGGGGGGGGGGGGGGGGCGGGGGGGGGGGGGGACGCGCCGGTCGGTCGGTGGGTCGGTGGGCGGCGGCGGCGCAGCGAACTGAGAACAAACAAAACCGAAAACCGGAAGGAGGCTTAAGTGTGGAACGAGGGCGTTTGCCGAGTGCCCTGGATCTGGCACTCGGCAAACCATCCCTTTGCCGAGTGCCAGATCCAGGGCACTCGGCAAAGCAAGGTTTGCCGAGTGCCAGTTTTCGGGCACTCGGCAAAGGGCCATTTTGCCGAGTGTCCACCGCGCGGCACTCGGCAAAGAGCCAACAAAAATTTCAATTTCTGAATTTTGTTCAACCAAAATTTGAAAAAAACAAGTTACCTGGACTGTACAATGCATATCTCGTTATTTTTCAATGATTATTACATTATTTTATGTGGTTATTCAACAACATCCTTTTATATCATTTGATTTTGAATATATGTAGTAAAAAATTATAAAATATAAAACGGATCCAAAAATTTACCAAAAGTTTACAAAATACATTTTAAGTAGCATGTTGCCAATGAAAATTGTGTTGAAGTGAAAATCGAATTGTCATGTCATTCTGTCTCCAAATCATTAACTATCTTTTGAATTCAACGAAACTTATGTCGAGATGTTCCGGTTTACGAGCGTCGTATGTGAAAACTTTTTCAGAATGTCCTATATTTTTTACCACAGACTCCACATATGATATCATGAGCTCCTGACAATTTTCATGAATTACAGAGTTCATTTGATTTTTCTATAATTAAAAAACAAACTGGACACACGTCCTTTCAGTTAGTTTCGTGAAAATCAAGTTACAAATTTACTTCTATTGCATGGAAAATGTCACACAATGGAGTTAGTAACATCAATATCAATTTTCCAATAACTCTGTACCCTTATTTGAAACACTTGTAGTTCAAATTTTGACTTCAACCAACAAATTCATTCTAATAAGAAAAATGCATTGAATATAGCAAACGGGCCGACAAAAATCCGAAATAGTAATATGGAGTGCAATGTATCATATGTGAAACAACAAGCAAAGTTTGGAATGATTTACATGAAATATAGAGGTCCCCTTTGCCGAGTGCTAGAAAAAACACTCGGCAAAGGGGCGGTTTGCCGAGTGCCAGGGGTTGGGCACTCGGCAAAAGGACAGTTTGCCGAGTGCCAGGGGTTGGGCACTCGGCAAACTATAACGGCACTCGACGGCCGTTAGGGCAGCTGGCCGTCTGAGGCAACCCCGTGGGCCCGTGGGAGGTTTGCCGAGTGCCCAACCCCTGGCACTCGGCAAACCTCGGCTTTGCCGAGTGTCCCTGGCAAAGCACTCGGCAAACCAAACCTATGCCGAGTGCCGTGGCTATGCCGAGTGTTTTGCTTCGGGCACACGGCATATGAGGATTTTGCCGAGTGCCCGAGGTTTTGCACTCGGCAAACGTCGTGACACTCGGCATTTCTCGGTTTTCCGGTAGTGAGTCTTCCAGGATCAATTAATGCATATATGGACAATTCACAATAATATGTGAGCTCTTTTACGGTGCCCTATACTACTACAAAGATGGACTAGTATGAAATAAAAAAGAACTGATACAAAAGGATCGGACGGCTCAGAATTTTTGTATACTGGTGAAAACTTGACCTGTGGTATAGTGATATAGATAAGTAGTATAACCTAGTATGGGTATTATGGGAAAAAATTATAATGGCACAAATATAATATTATGATGAAATTTTATTGGCACAAATATAATATTATTAAAAATATTATAATGGCACAATTGTAAATATTTCTATTAATATAGTCATGACATTCATATTTGCCGGCCTCACATGCGACGGAAGTACGGGAAAAAATTTGTCAACAAGAGGAGATTACCAAATTGCCCTTTCTCTATACTCTATACCACTAATTAGTAGTATAGGGCACCGTGAATGAATAACTAGTCAATCTGCATAAAGATAGATGTGATCAGGTAAGGCCATCACGCATGGAGAGAAACTTGCCAAGAAGAGAGCATGTTCTCTACGACCGCATACACATTTGGTCCATGCCTAGGCTCCTGCCTACATACCCGAAAGGCGCCTTTCGGGTTTTCAAATCAAGTGAAAAGGAAAAGGAATTGTACTCAGCTCCCTGGTGTCCCAAGTAATAATGAGTGATGAGTGTAATCTTTAAAGCAGCTTTACTGCTGAAGATTAACTCCAAGTACTGATGAGTGACAAAGTGTAATCTTTAAAGCAGCTTTACTGCGGTAAGATTAACTTTGCTCTGTCATCTTAGAGTTCATTGCTGCAGAACACATGTGTTTACCAGGCGAACGGCCGACAGTTATGAACTTAATTATGATAAAGCAAAGAACTGCCTGTTTACTTTGGTTCCACCAGTACAAATGTGTTAGACCAAGGGAAAAACCGGCGGTAATTAAAATTAAGTTATTATGCATGGATGGAAGGGCCCCACTGGATCGATGAAGCACATTTTCTAGACCATTGAAGGGAGGCAATGGCATCCATTGAGGATTTAAGGGGTACGTCGCTCGACTCCTTCCGCCACTGCCCCAGTAACATCGACCTTGCCAGCTTCGATGACATCACTTTTTGTTATTATTACAAGCCCTGATGGCATGTGATGGTAATTAATTTGAGTGTTCAATAATTGTCCCCCTTAGTTAATTGTTGTTGTTGGTGGTGGTGCCATGGTGGAGCTACGCCAAAATGGTCACTTAGAGGTGGTGTCTGGGCTTTCCCTCCTCGGCCTAAGCCCCAATAGGTGGCCTCGGATGACACAGAGATGCATGACTTGGGACGAAACGTGACAATGATGAACGGCGGTGGTGGCGAGCGAGGAAGAGGGATGGTGGGGGTGCGATGCTACAGCATACACATGAAGGGTGGGAATAAGCTCACAAGAGGAGGCTGTCAAGTGTTTGGCCGAGTTGGTATGGTATGCAAGATGTGTTGATGCGTGGGCGGAAGCAATATCGATCAACCTCCACCATGCTGACCGCTCAATTCCTCCGAACCTCATCTTTCTCACCACCGGCCGGTCTCCTCACGAGTCCTAATATTATCTTTGCGCACTCCTATTTTATTACTTTTTTATTCAAAAAATCTATTACTATCCGTCCTAAAACCAATAGTTACAGAGTAGTGATTTTGAACCGTGTTATTACCATCGAATGGCTATTGTTGGCTTAAGACCGACCGTGATGCCAATTTTGGAACCAGAAGTGACAATACCTATATATTACTATGGAATGGCTATTTATTGCTAGCTTGAAGACCAATTTGGATGAACCAGCGGTGATGATATCAAGGTATTACTATCATATGGATATTGACGGCTCTAAGACTAGTTGTGTCGTGATTCCAATTTGGAACCGTTAGTGATCCACTAGCAAAGAAACACTCGTTCGTATCAGTTCATACGTGGCGCGCGGTGCAATGTGCATCGGTACGACTAGAGCAAACTAACCGGTGCTTCGGCCAACAATGATGTTATACGTACTGGCGGACCTTAAACACTAACTGCCATACGTGCCGGCACTTATCATGCATCACCCATTAGGTCACTGAGTTATTGTCACCAGTGTAGTTTAAAGCGCCGCCATGTATAATAAGTTATTGATCTTGACCGGTATAAATAAGGGCACGCAATATCATGTGTTTCGTAGCACCAATCTGATCCCCGCACGAATAAGGTTTTCTCGCTGACACAAATGAGGGTCTGTGCAGTAGTGATCCGATCCGGCGGTAGTGGTACATAACATCTCATGTCAAATTAGCAAATTGCTATAACTTAATTACATTTGTGAGGAGGTAAATGACTGCTGGCAAATAGGTGGAACAATATGGAACTCAGAAATTCATGCATGGTTATAGATCAGATGCATGGTGTGGAAAATTTGTGTAGCTCGCTGAGTTATGAAGCATGGAATTCACAGATAGAGATGAGGTAGGTGTTCGTGGGGATGATTGTGGATGATGGTGGGGTGGGGATCGATCACGATATGGGCTGGAAATAAATGAATGGTAGCTGCGAAAGCAGGTTCTTCTTGTTGTTGCTAGCTTAGCTGCTGCGTGCAGGCGGTGCAGCGCTGCATTGGTGGTCCAAGTGAGTGAGCAGACTAGCAGAGGTCGCTCGATCCTGCATCATGCATGCAGTACTTGTGCTTTTAGCAGGCGGAGGCTTTCGCTGCTGCAGCTGGAGCAACCGAGTCCCAAGGCAGTGTACTTGCTGATAACAAAAGTTGCGTTGGCCTTGGATCGATCAGGCCTGACCACACAGGAGAGGACTCCTTGCTCTCAAGTCTCAGCAGCATGCATACCGGTAGCGGTATCCTGCAGTCCTGCATCTGCACTGCACTATGAGTCTATGAGTGATGAGAGAGAGAGAGAGAGCTGTGTGTGTGGCCGTGTGGGTGCTGTGTGTGTGTGTGTGAAGACTGATGAATCTGATATAGAGGGTGTTTAATTCTGGTGAATTGGTAAAAAGTGGTGAAAAATTTATGCATTGAGCCGCGTGCACAGAGAGAAGAAATGAACTGACACGATTCTCCAAGTGAAATTTTTTTGCAAAATTTGCAGAATTAAACAGGCCCTAAAGGGAGAGGAAGAGAGAGAGAGAAAGCAAGTGTGCAAGCAGTTGGAAAAAGCTGTCGCATTTCCGAGTATGGTAGCGATGTGTGGGGATGAAGGAGTGCAGGAGGACCAGGCAGGGATCAGGATTTCATCTGCAGGCAAGGGCAGACCCGGAGACTGCTGGAATTGATGAATTGAAGCTGCTCGCTCTGCTGCAGCCGGCCAGGGGCACTGAATCGAATGCCAGCCTCACCGGCGCCCTAGCCTCCGCTTCCTTCACATTTTTGCATCGGACTGCGTGCGCTGCCGCTGCTCTCTCCTCTCCCAATTCCCAAAGGAAGGAAAGGCAAACAAAGCGCAGGGCTTTTCCATCTTTGCATCTCTCCCTCCTCGTTCGTGCGTACGCATGGCTTTCCCGTGTCCTGCTGCGCGGGTACAAGGTTGCATTGTATCGATATCAATGCTGATGGATCGATCATATGCATCCATCAGATTCAGAGCAGCAAGAATCTCTCCGAAAAAACAATTATATATACTATTCAGTCTTTGTTTAGTTTGACAAGAAATTGTTTACGTACTGCTTATATTAATCCGAGAGATCGATCTGCTAGGTAGCTGCAAATGAATCAGTCTCTCTGGATCCTGAGCTTTTCAGGATGGCATGGCATATCTGTCCATGAAACCGGTAGACATCAAAAGGCAGATGAAAGGCGCTACTCCTGTGTATAGTATTCACTTCAGTGCGCAGGTGACTGCAGAGGAGGCCATCATGTCCTCCTCTCCTCCGTGTCAAGAAAGAGGAGCAGCAATGGACAATGGAGCATCGATCGCCGGTGATATCGATACGGCCAGGTCAAGTACTACACAGTACCACAAGCCAGGACAGTTGAGTGAATAGAATAGAGCCCAATAACCTTATTGCTGAATGGTGTTGATCCACAGCCGGATAGATGAGCAAGCAGCAGCAAACCAAAAGGGATATTTGGTTTCCCAATGCAAGGAAACTACTGAATGCTGATGGAGATGGGGCCTCTCCTCATCAACTCGGCTTCCTACAAGCAAATGCATCAGCTAGCCTCGGCTGATGCTTCTCATGCTCAACTGATATCTGATGGATGAGAGGAGGCCCTGCCTTACAACTAACTGCTTGCTTTTGGTCTTGGGCCCAAGACAGAATCCAGCAACACTTTGAATCTGCAGGCCTATCTTGAGAGTAGAGTAGGTAGTAGCTTCATAGCTAGTCCTGCACTATGTGCACATAGGCAAATGATTGCCATCATGCCTTCTTTCTGCATGCAGGGCTCTGTGTCGATGAGCTGAGAGCTCTACCTGCTGGGAACTTGGGGGCTCACTGCTGTGCTGTGCTGACCATACGTCATTTTCATACAGGGTAGGGTAGACCACCGTACCACTCAGGTGCAAAACCAATCAGAGACTTCTCATCTGCCTTCAGCAATCACCGTTCACCAGAGTCTGCAAGCTGAAAAATAGCAGGAACATGTCATACTATTGTTATGTGGATCTTCACACCATTATACTACTTGCTTGTTTTCACACCGTTCAGCATGTATCAGTTGCTAGTTACTATAAATTTGGCCAAAATCTTCTGTTAAGCTCTGCATCTTACTGGTGTAGTTTCAGCTCTGAAGCCTAACAGCTCTGTTTTCCTTAAGGAAAGCTCACTCCAGGCCTCAACTTCATCTCTGTGCCGGCCCGCAAGGCCCGCTACTACTGTGGAGCCCAAAAAGGTTGGTATAAACCGGCCCAAATTAATGGTATTTTGATTGGCCCTGGCCTCATCAACCTTTTGTGCTTGTGAACGAATTAGGCCCTGGCCTTGTTTAGTTCGCGCGAATTCGATCGAATTGACTGTAGCAAAATGCATTGGGAAGCGTAAAAGCAGAGATGGGGGCACGTTTTTCAAGAAGATACTTTTGGACGAATTGGTCGAATTCGATGTAACTAAACAGGGCCCCTGTTTAGATGCATCCAAAACCCAAAAAGTTTTCACCTAGAGAACCGTGTCAGTTCATTTCTTCTCTCTGTGCACGCGGTCCAATGCATAAACTTTCCACCCTTTTCATACATCTAAACACCCCCTTAGTTTTCTCTGATCAGCCCTGGCCTCATTAAGCGGATATTCTTGGTCCTGATTATATAGATTTCCTGAATTAGTTTTAAAATTTTGACAATTCATTGTTGCGTAAAAAAAGATGGAGAAAGGGTGGTGGAGTGACGTCGTCTCTACTCAAGTTGCACTACCTTTTCCACGTCTATTTCCATGGACACCAAGATGGATAACGGTAGTAGGAATAAAGACGTGCCAATATATATTTTTTAATTCCTGTTAATAAGCAAAAGTATCTTGCAACTTCGTGCTGACCAGCGAGCAAGACAAATTATAAACTAAAAAATAAGCCAAACCAAATAATATCCGGTTATTATATAACATATACTGTTGTTTGGTGAAAGTGCAAGTGGGTGAAGGAGCTGAGGATCATCCACAGATTAGGTGCAGCTCATGCTTTCTTCCGTTTGTACCTTGCATCGAGAAAGAGCAAAGGTACAAAAAGATGACCATAAAAATTATTG
The DNA here is from genome assembly GCA_004135705.1 of Alloteropsis semialata. Taxonomy (NCBI): domain Eukaryota; kingdom Viridiplantae; phylum Streptophyta; class Magnoliopsida; order Poales; family Poaceae; genus Alloteropsis; species Alloteropsis semialata. The sequence continues at coordinate 62,275,577 of CM014275.1, forward strand.
GCGGTTGTTGGTGCCGGACTGCCGGCAAGCATGAATCGAGATGGCTGGTTTCAGTCTGCTATTCGTGCTCTTGTAATTTTAGAGGTTTATTTGTAGCTTCCTCATCAACTTTAGGGGTGAAAGAATGACCGTTTTCGTCTTCTTGCAGTCTTAGAGCTATAGGCTTCGGTCCGAACAGAGATACAACAACATTGTTCTAGGGTGGTGCACAGGCACCAGGGTAAATCCAAAAACTTCTATTAAATTTTTTTAGAAAAAGAGGCATTGCCCAGCCCCATTCATTATGACCAAGGCCACACAGTTAAGCTTCATGTTACAGCAATTCAGGCTTCAGAGACTGAAGCAACGACGGTCCCTCAGAAACGCCGTTCTCAGCTCAAGCCGCACCGTTTAACAGCACAGGATCACATGGAAGCTAATTAAAGCAAAAAACACGGTCACACATAGGTGACACACAGAGCACTTGAGCATGTCTTCGACATTCTGCAGCAAAACTTCCTCTCGTCATCCAATCGTCCTTGGCATCAAGAATTCCTTCCCCAGCCTAATTTTCTTTACGAACAGTCAATCTCCAAAGGCGCCTTGAGAAGTCCCACCAAAAGCCGCACCATTGGTCGATCTCCAGATCCATACTCCCTGTAAACATTACTTTCCATTCCCGGAAACATTTCCATGTTCTCCTTATCACCACTTTGATATCCTGCCAAATTTCACCACGAAAGACAAAGCTATTTCTAGTTAGCCAAATAGCCCAAAGCACACCAGCAGTGATGCTATTAAGCACTCCACAACTTTTCTCACTAGGCCAAAATCTGGCCAGATCAATATAAGAGACAATCTTTTTACCAGTGAAAGTTTGAACATAACTCCACATACATTTGGCTACTGTACACTCAAAAAACAAATGATTAATAGATTCCTTATCCCCACAAAACTGACATTGCTCAGGTTTAATAACACCCCTTCTTCTAAGATTGTCTACTGTCATAAGTTTATTATGACCCATCAACCAAAGAAACATTTGAACTTTTGGAGGAGTTTTAACTTTCCAAACAGAGGGAATATACATAGGAATCACACCCCTAAAATTGATAACAGCATAGAGAGATTGGGAAGTGTAAATCCCATTAGAGTTGTATTGCCAAACTAAAGAATCCCCATCCTGATTATAAGAGACAGCAGAGACCACTTCCACTAACTCAAACCATCTGCTTAACATGTGTTCAGAAAAAATTCTTCTAAAAGTAAGTTTAACTTCTGTACCATCCCACACCTTACTAAGGGACACCCCTATTTGATTACAAACAATATAGAGGTCCCAGAATTGGACTGCCAAAGGAGCAGATCCAATCCAAGTATCTTCCCAAAATCTAATCTTACTCCCATCACCTACACTCCATTTGTAACCAAATTTCAAAGCTTTTGCTGCCCAGATGATCCCCTTCCAAAAGGTGGATGGCTGTGAATGTGGCAAGCAAAAGATATTTACTGCATTCCTAATGTATTTCTTCTTAATCAACTCTTGCCAAATCTTGCCCTCATCTCTAATAAATCTCTTAACCCAGGAACCCAAAAGGACTAGATTTAAATCTCTGAGGCAGGGTATTCCTAGCCCACCAAACTCCTTTTTCATGCTAACAAGATTCCAATTGGCTAAATGAATCTTCCCATGCCCCTCATAGTCATTCCATAAACAGCTAGCCATATGAGAATTAATACAATCTAATGCCCATTTGGGGAATTTAAAGAAGGATAACAGATACACTGGAATGCTAGCCAGACACGTTTTAATAAAGACAACTCTACCAGCATGTGAGAGCAGCTTCCCCCTCCACCCAGCTATTCTTTTAACTATCTTATCAACTAGAGGTTGTAAATCTTCTCTCTTAAGCTTTTCATAATGGAGTGGGATGCCTAAGTGTTTTATTGGGAAAGTCCCTTTTGAACAACCAAAGACATCAGCCAGCTCCCCAAAATCAGAATCCTCTATGTTAATAGGAATAATCTCCCTTTTATTGTAGTTAATTCTCATTCCTGACATTCTTTCAAAATAGGACAGAATCCACTTGAGATTTCTTGCTTTGATTAAATCACTATCCACTAACAAAATCGTGTCATCCGCATACTGGAGGCTAATCACTCCTTGTGGAACCAAATTAGTGCCTAGACCTTTTATCACTCCACAGCCTGCAGCTTTCTGGAGCATCCTAGTGAGGATATCAACAACAAAATTAAAAAGAATGGGAGAGAGGGGATCCCCTTGCCAAAGACCCTTCCCAGTTTTAAAATAATCCCCCTCAACATTATTGACAGTGACTCCAACAGAGCCATTATGGAGTATCTTATCTATCCACACTAACCATTTCTTACAAAAACCTCTCTTCTCTAAAACTTCCATTAAAAACTCCCAGCTGACCTTGTCATAGGCCTTTTCATAATCTAGTTTTAGCACTACCCCTTTATCCCCTGATTTATACACACCGTGAATCACTTCATGAGCTGTAACCACACTCTCTAGAATATATCTACCCCTAATAAAAGTTTTTTGGTTACTACTAATCAGCCTATCAGCTATTTTGCAAATCCTATTAGTTAGCACTTTGGTGAAAATTTTATAACTGCAATTCAAAAGGCTAATCGGTCTGAACTTGCTCATAGTACAAGCCCCCTGCTCTTTAGGAATCAAAGTAATAGCAGCAAAATTAAGTCTAAACAAATCTAACTTTTCCCTAAATAGATCCTCAAACATACTAACCAAATCATCCTTAATGATATCCCAAAATTGTTGATAAAACATAAAAGAAAGCCCATCAGGGCCAGGAGCCCCATCAGGGTAAGATCCAAAAACTGCTGTTTTAATCTCTTCTTCAGTAAAAACCCTCTCCACTTCTCCAGCTCTTCATTTTCTAAGGTTGTCACTTTTTCATCTTCAGAAAAGAAATCATCCAAAAGCACTATATCCTCCCTCTCCTCATATTTAAAAAGATTCTTATAGAAGTTGGTAGCTATAGATTGTATCTCCTTGGTGCTATGTACAGTCCCCTCAGGACCCTCCATAGCATGTATGGTAGTTTTCCTTCTTCTTTGATTAGCTATAGTTTGGAAATACCTAGTGTTCCTATCACCCTCTTTAATATTCCTATCTCTAGATCTCTGTCTGGCTTTTGTTTCCTCCATAGCCCAGATTTTATTCAACTCTATCATGATGTCATTCATCCTATTAACCTGCTCCTCTCTCAAAATTTGATTTTCAGCTACCTTATCTAGTTCATCATATTCTGTAATAAGGTTATTCTGTAACTTTCTATTACTTGCTTCAACATTGCAACTCCACCCTCTCAGATTCTTCCTTAAGGCTCTAACTTTCTCTTGCCAAATATCTACTGAACTATTACCAGTTGTTGGGGCATTCCAGACCTTAGCCACTTGTTTTTTTTAAAATCAGCATGCTGGAGCCACCATTTTTCAAACCTAAACTTAGGTCTCTGGGAAAGCTGTCCAGTACCAGATTCCCACAGAATCGGTGTGTGGTCACTTGGGTGTCTCGGCAAAGCTTTAATAGTAGCTAAAGGATATCTATTATCCAGGTCGACAGAACAAAAAACCCTATCTATAAGAGACATCACCAAATTGGTTTGATTATTGGACCAAGTGAACTTTCTATCTACCAAATTCAACTCCATCATATTACAGTTATCTATCCAGCTATTAAACTTGTCACACCACCTAAAATCTACAATACCATTACTTTTGTCACTCTGCTTTCTCACCATGTTAAAATCACCACCTATGATGAGAGGGCCATCCCAAATTCTACAACTCTCAGTTATCTCTCTAAGGAACTCCTCTTTCTTCTCATCATAAGAAGGGCCATAAACTGTAGATATTTTTAAAGAAGAGTTATCACTACGAATTTTAACAACACAACTGACAGAGAAATTCTTCACCTCCCACTCAGAAACTTGAAAAACCTCCAGATTAACTCCCATTAAGATACCCCCAGCTGTCCTTACTGCTGGCAGCCAATTCCAACAGAATTGTCTCCCAGGAGTAAGTGCAGACAAATAACCCTCAGAGAAAGACTCCTTCTTGGTCTCTTGAATACCAAGAAAATCTACCTTATATTGATTACACAGCTCCACTATTCTTTGCTGTCTACCTTCTCTGCCACTCCCTCTAATATTCCAAAATAAACCATTCATGGACAACCATTTTTCTTGGGGTGCTTGCCCCGAATTTGATCTCTATACTCTTGAGGTTTGGAGGTTTGCTCCAACAGAGCATTCTCCAAACTAACACAGTTTTCTTCACTACTATCATCACTTATTTTTTCCATCACATCATTACTCTTTTTCCTAATTCCTATATCTAAACAGCCAGCAAAAGAATCATCACATTCAATATTAACTTTAGCAGATGGGATGGGTTTTTTACCTTGTTTTGTGTTGTAGTTGTTCTCCAGATTCTTAGCCTTCTTCATATCCTCAGCTTTCTGTTGTGAAATGCAATTGTCTTGTGAAAATCTCAAACTCTTCCTTTCAGCTATTACTGGTCCCCACTTTGGCTTCTTCTGAGTCTTGACATTTGTCAGCTTAATGCATTCTACAGGCTTGGTTTTGCTTTCTTCTGTTGCCATTTTCACTTCCTTCTCACTATTTTCTTCTGTCATCATTGTTGTATCTTCCATGCTATGATCACACTTTCCCAGGCCATCCTGTTGAATCTGAATCTCTTGAAAACTAGGCATGATATCCTCAGGTAGGTCCAGAACAGAGGTTGAATCAGTTGTGTTGTTACTACAGTCTTCCTCAGTGCTCCCTTCCTCATCAAAGACCAAGCATGGGTCCTCATCCCCAATAGGATCTTCCCAGTTAAAATCACCTTCTTCATCCACCACCTCCATTTCTCTAAGCAGTTGAAAGATTTGCTCTTCACTCATCCCTTCTTCCATAATCAGCTGTTGAATCTCCTGAGGCATGTTGCTTAATTTCTTACCAGTAGGGCCACCACTCTTGCTTCCAGACTGTTGTGGTTTTGGAGTTGATGCTGATCCCTTCTCAGCTGATTTGGTTGTTGGGGTGGAGTCATTTCTTGAGAGGCCATCTCCATTTGTTTTGCTATTGTCATCTTGGACATCCTTCATCCCCAGATCATCCTGATTGTCATCATTGTCATCATCCCCCCCATCATCCTTACCAGATCCAGCCTGTGTTTCAATTGGGTGTTCCACTGTCAGAGATATCATGTATAGCTTGCCCTTCAAGCAGAACAACCTCTTGTTTGGGAGTTTAGAGAAGTTCCTACACTTGATCTTCAGTCTAACTACTTCATAAAAACTTTGAAACATACCCTGCCAGTCCACATCAGCAAGTAAGCCATAGCTAGAGGCCAATTGGTCAAAAACTTTCCAGTTGCACCACTTAGGAGGTATCCTTCTCAACTGAATCCACATCTCTTGCAAATCAGAGTAAGGTTCTAAATCCCCATTCCACTCCTCCACCTTAATTGACACATCTTCCTTGTGTAGGTTGATTGAATAAAGATCAGCAAGGTCCTTGACCTTCTTGTTTGGAGGGAACCTCACCAGGTAGCACCACTCATCTAGCTGCCTAACCTGCCAATGCCAATTTGGGTTGAAACTAACAGCCAACTCTTGAACTAATTCCTCCTTAGTGATGTCACCAGTATCAATATACACCTTACCACAATTGCTAACATCCATCATCATTTGATCATCTATCTCAGGCAACTCTATATTGTAAAAACCAAGGCCACCAGCTGCACTCCCAACATATCTAGCACACAGATGTTCCTGCTTTCTAATTGGACAATCCTCTACCTCATGGTTGGTTTCCTTACAGATGAAACAGAATTTTGGCTTAGTGCAGCTTGCTTTGTGATGTCCAGGGATTCCACAGTTGTAGCATACAACATCCACAAATGTCTCCACAGGTTCTACCCCTATCCTATCCACATTGTTTGTCGCCTCCTTCACTCCTGTCATCTGATTTCCAGCCTCTAAACCCCCATTCAGCCCACCCTGACCCTGGTTACGAATTGGCCGCATCTGATTCTGCTGAGGAGGGAGTTGATGTTGCCGATTGTGTTGTTGTTGCTGCTGTGGGCGATTCCTTTGATTGTTGTTGGAGTTGTTGTTGGCGTTCATCGGCGGACGAGGAGGCCTGAATGGTCTTGGGCCCGGCGGCCTGAACCCTGGATCCTGGTAGTAGTATCCCGGCGGTGGGTAGTCTGGGATCCACATCGGCGGCGGCGGTGGATACCAGCCCCCACCACCTCTTCCGCCCTGACCCGCCATGCGAACTCGATCTTCAAGTTGCTTGAATCTAGGTTTCACTCTCCCTCTCCAGATTCCTTCCCCGAGCTTCAATTGCTTAGCCTGTTTAATTCTCTCTTCACGCGAAGCAGGGTAGCAATCTTCCTCGGCAAATGACCTTCCCTCCACTAGATCACGCCGAATCCAGAGAAGGAGACCATTGCCGGTGGCGACGGAGGAAAGAGATTGGGGTCTAGGTTTAGATGGCGCTGGGATTTCCCACAATTGCCCCCAAAACTCCTCCACCTCACCAACTTCTGCATCCGGGTCCCCCAGGTCAGGGGATATTCGCATCCTCCGCTTTTGAGTTTGAAATCTCCCGCTCGACCTTGATCGCCCATTGTTGCAATGTCCCGATGCAGACTTCACCGGATCAGACACCTGCTCTCGATTTCCTTCGTAAATCAGATGAGGTGACTGAATCTCAGCTCGCCCTGGAGATTCCCTCGGTTTCGCTCCCCTCACAGGCGGGATGAAACGAGGCAGCCGAGTCCCGGTGATCTGGATCTCCCGGCGGCGAGGAGCTTGTTTCCTCCGGGTAGCTTCCAGCAAATCTTCAAGCCCCATCACCACCGGCCCCGGGGGAGGGGAGATGGCTTCTCCATCCGAGCTCCCTTCATCCACGAGTAGATTGAAATCCAAAAGGCGGCGATTCCTCCTACGGTCGCCGCGAGGGAGGTCTGCCGCGCGGTCGCCTTTCCGCTCTCCCGCTCTCATCCTTTTTTTCCAATTTCAGCATTTTTAAACTTCTATTAAATCACTCGATCATGTAAATTTCTATAGTTTTCAAATATATAGTGAAATGGCACCACCATCATTTCAAGTCTAGCTTCGCCTCTGACAACGATGGAACTTCTGAAGCGCTCCGAAAGCGCAGAGTTACGTTGAGACATCCCAACTTCCCAAGGAGTGGCAGGAAACTCAAAACCAAACAATAACATGAAAGAAATCCATGAAGGAACTCCAGATTCTCGGGATGAGCTTATGGGACATTGAGGATAGGATGTCAAGGATGGCGACCTCGAGCAGTGGTAGCGGCGACCATTGAGGAATCTGGAGGCTGTTGGTCTTCTCCATTGCGGACCCGAAGGAGTAGGATGAGGGCAGGGATGTTTCTTCTCCAGGGGAGGCGCAATCGCCCACCGACCCTCTTCAAGCTGATGGAGGAGAGGATGAGGGCGGTGGCGGTCTTCTCCAAGGGCAGGGGCGAGGCGGGGATCTGGCCGCCGGTCTTCTCCAGTGGCGGTGTGGTTGCCCCAATGACCCTCTTTGGTTTGATGGAGGAGGGAATGAGGGCGACAATGCTCTTCTCCATGGATGACACGTGGATCCTGTAACGTCCCGGAAAATCGAAAACCTAAATCACGCGCTTAACGGAGTTTTCAAAT
>CM014275.1:62294469-62343216 GCA_004135705.1 Alloteropsis semialata
GCCCTCGCGGCTCGCTGCTCGCCGGGGTCGCGTGCCGCCGCCGTGCCGCGCCTCGCCGGCTGTCAGGAACCGGCAGGGAACAAGAAGAACAGAACACGAAAGAAGAAGAAATCGAACAAAGGTCACGGAACACAGAGGAACTCGCGGGGAATCTAGCAGCTTTACTGAATCACATACGAGATCGAACCAATATTCAGTCGCCGCCGCCAGGGAGACGGCCGGCACAAGCTACTAGTTCTACAGCTACTTAGGGTTCATATTCCTCAACATAAGTTCGATTACAGCCAGCCTCGGCATAAGTAGCAGCCAACCTCCATTAACGAAAGCAAAGATACATTAAGGAAACTAAATACTGTTTAGCATCTGAAAAACGGTGTTCAGGTAAGTGGGTGCGTAGGAGCCGTTGGATGCCGATCGGATGGTGCTGGTGAAGTCGATGAACCGTTAAGTTGTCCGCCGGCTTCTACTGTGGCTTCTGAATGTAAGCAACTGAATCCACTTCCTGACAATGCCCCCTCCTTAAGATCCTTGTCCTCAAGGATTAAATGATGGAAAAACTTTGCGGATGAAAGCAGCATCCTCCCATGTAGCCTCTGATTCAGGAAGATTAACCCATTGAATGAGCCATTGAACAACCGGCTCATTGTTCCTCGGTATCATTCTCCTCTGAAGAACAGCTGCTGGTGCCACTTTGATTGTGCCTTTGTGATCAACTAATGGAAGCTCTGAAGTAGGAACTACAGTAGGTCCAATATGTTTCTTTAATTGGCTAACATGGAATATGTCGTGTAACTGGCAACCATCTGGTAAGAGTAGTTTATAAGCTGATTTGCCAATTCTGTTCAGAACTCTGAAAGGACCATAGTACTTGGAGTGTAATTTGAGGCAGCGATGAGCACTGAGAGAAGTATGACGGTATGGTTGTATCTTGAGGTAAACCATGTCCCCAACTGCAAATTCCCTTTCAGTTCTATGTTTGTCAGCTTGATTCTTAATCCTTGCTTGAGCTTTGAGTAGTGTATCTTTGATAACTTGATTTGCCACTTTTCTGTTTCTGAGCTGCTCTTGTGCTGTTATCTCAGGACAATCAACATTGATAACTTCAGCAACTAGTGGTGGTGGAAAACCATACAATGCCTGAAATGGAGTCATATTCAGAGAAGTATGATAGGAAGTGTTGTACCACCACTCAGCCAATGCTAGCCAATGACACCATCTTTTGGGGCTATGAAAGCACATACATCTCAAATAGTTTTCCAAACATTGATTGACCCTTTCAGTTTGTCCATCTGTTTGAGGGTGGTAGGAAGTAGATAGATGAAGTTCAACTTCCATTGCTTTGAAAAAAGACTGCCAAATAGCACTAGTAAATATGGGATCTCTGTCAGTAACTATCACCTTTGGAAGACCATGTAGTTTGAAAATATTGTCCATGTAAAGGCTAACAACATCTTGTGCAGAGTATGGATGAGTCAAAGCAATGAAGTGAGCATATTTTGTGAATCTATCAACAACCACCAAAATGACTTCTTTTCCTTGAGATTTTGGGAGTCCTTCCACAAAGTCCATGGAGATATGTGTCCAAGCCATATCAGGGACTGGTAGCTGTTGCAATAACCCAGGATAAGGACAATGTTCAGACTTGTTCTTTTGGCACACTGGGCAACTTTTGACAAACTCCTTAATTTGGGACTGCATGTTAGGCCAATAGAATAGGAGTTGAATTCTTTTCAGTGTAGCTCTTTCTCCAGAATGTCCTCCCAAGGCAGATGTGTGTAAGCTTTGCAAGATTTGTGACCTCAATGGCCCACTGTTGCCAATAAGCAGTTTGTTCTTGTATCTGATAATGCCATCTTGGATTGTATAATTTGGTACTGAGTGAGCATCAATACTCAATTTAGTTAGTAATTCCAGACATTTTTCATCAGCTTCATAACTTGCTGTCACCTGCTCCATCCACACTGGTACTATAGCAGAGATAGCCATTACTTCAGAAGAGTGTGTAGCTCTGGACAAGGAATCAGCAGCTCTATTTTCTCTTCCCTTTTTGTATTCCACTTTGTAATTGAACCCCATCAGCTTAACTAGAAGCTTGTGTTGAATGCCTTCAACTAATCTCTGATCTTGAATATATTTCAAGCTTTGTTGGTCAGTTCTGATTATGACAGATGTGCTAGCTATATAGTGTTTCCACTTTTTCAATGCTTCCAATATTGCTAGTGCCTCTTTTTCATAAGTAGATGCAGCTGCAGCTTTTGTACCCAATGTTCTGCTTAAAAATGAGATTGGTCTTCCATTTTGCATGAGAACAGCTCCTATTCCCGTGCCACTAGCATCTGCTTCCAGAATGAAAGGCTGAGTGAAATCAGGTAGTGCTAGTACTGGTGGTGTGGACATGATTTGTTTGAGTTTTTGGAATGCTTGTTGTTGTTTATCTGTCCACTGAAAAGCATCCTTCTTTAATGCATCAAATAATGGCCTACAAATGATGCCATAGTCTTTGATGAATCTTCTATAATATCCTGTTAATCCCAAGAATCCCCTCAATTCAGTAACTGTTGCTGGAGCTGGCCAAGATTGGATAATTGCAATTTTTGTGGGATCTGTGGAAACTCCTTCTGCACTAATTACATGACCCAAGTACTCCACCTCTGATTGCCCAAATGTGCACTTACTCAGTTTTGCATACAATTTGTTTTGTCTAAGGATCTGTAAGATCACCCTGAGATGCTGCACGTGTTCAGCCAAATCCTTGCTGTAAATAAGTATATCATCAAAGAAAACAAGAGCAAATTTTCTCAAAACTTCAGCTAGCACTGTGTTCATCAGTGTTTGAAATGTTGCTGGTGCATTTGTTAATCCAAATGGCATAACAATATATTCAAAATGACCCAGGTGAGTAGTGAATGCAGTTTTCTGAATGTCTTCCTCCCTCATTCTAATTTGATGGTAGCCTGACCTCAAATCAATTTTAGAGAACACCTTAGCCCCAAATAACTCATCCAGCAGGTCTTCAATTATTGGAATTGGGTATTTGTTCTTAACTGTATTGGCATTTAATTTCCTGTAATCTACACAGAGCCTCCAAGTACCATCTTTCTTTTTAACAAGTATGACAGGTGAAGAGTATGGACTAACACTTGGTCTGATCATGTTTGCTTCTAACAGCTGTTTAATTAATTCTTCCATTGCATTCTTTTTATGGTAGGGTAGCCTATAAGGTCTCTGATTTATAGGTGTCTTATCTTCCAGTAGAGGAATAGCATGGTCCACTGCCCTGCTTGGAGGTAGCTCTTTTGGTTCTTGAAAAATGTCTGCATATTCAGATAAAACTTCTTGAATTTGTGGAGATGTGGACTGCTTACTGGTTTTCTCCTCTGAACCTGAGTTGTTCAAGATCACCACTGCTCCAATGGCCTTCTTTTTGAGCAACTGGCATAGTTTCTTAGGTCCAATAACCTTGTCACTGTTATGGAATGTTTCATCAGAAAATGTGACTAGAGATTTTCCTTCCTTTGTAATTGTGAACTCTCTTCTTCTTAAATCCAGCCCTACTGGACTATGGGCAAAAATCCAATCAGCTCCCAAAATGACATCATAACCTTTGATTTCAAGTAGTCTGAAATCTGTCAAAAAGTGATGTCCTTGTATCATATACTCAGCATTAAGGCATGCTGTTTCACTGAACATCTCTTGGCCATTAGCAGCTGCAATTCTCACTTTGCTAACCTGTGTGATGGTACAGTTTGTTCTTGTTGCAAATTTTGGGTGCATAAATGAGACATCACTGCCACTGTCCACCAGAGCAATTGCCTTTTTGTTGCCAAAACATAACTGAAGGGTGAAAGTTGCTGCCTTTGAGGGAGTTCCTACTAAAGCATGAACAGAGACCTGCATTGTATGTATTGGCAGAGCATCATGGAACTCACCTTCCTCTGATTGCTCAGTGTCTTCTACAACAGCTACTTCTTCCTTGCCTTCAGCATTCTCTACTAGGATCACAGAATAAACTTGTTTTCCTTTGCAGACTTTGGCATGTCCTGGTATCCAAGGTTCTCTACACTTGAAACATTTTCCAGCAGCTCTCAGCTCTGCAATATTTGGTGAAACTGTAACTTGTTTGTTCACTTGTTTTTCTGGTTTGGGGTTGGTGAAGTTGGGAGTGAATTTCTTGTATGATGGTTGTGCCTGTTCAAGTCTTCTTGCATACCAATATGCTTGAGATAATGCTTGAGGCCTATGACACTGTAAGTGATATTGAATTTGATCCTTCAAACCAGCAATGAAACTAGAAATGTAGTAATCATCTGTCAAAGAAGGATTGTGTCTTCTCACTTGACTAACCATTTCCTCAAATTTATCCACATATTCCATTACTGTACCATATTGTTTCAGGTTATGAAATTGACCCACAATCTCATACTCAGATTTTTGGTTGAATCTGTCAGATAACATTCTACAAAAGTGGTGCCACATCAAAGTATTAGAATTACATCCAGTTCCTCTCCACCAATATTCAGCTTTCCCTTCCAAGTATAAGACAGCAATTTTCACCCTCTCCTCATTTGGAATACCCACTAGCTCAAAATACTTTTCTGCCTTTCTTATCCAGCCATCACAATCTTCTCCATTAAACTCAGGAAATGTGAGTTTTGGCCCTCTGGCTACATGTTTGTGCTGTCCTTGAACATGCACATTATAATCTGTATGATGTATAGGAGGAGCTCTTTGAATGGGTCTAGTATTGTTGATTGGTTCAATGGTTCTGTGAGTGTTGTGTTGGGGAGGTTGTTGTTTGGTGAAACCAGCTGTCTGTTGGGGTTTGTCGTGGTAGGGCTGAAACTGCTGTTGGAGAATGGGTTCTTCCTGCTCATAGATGTTCCAAGGATGTTCTTGCCAGTCTTGCTCATAATCAAATTCAGCTTCTTCTGGATAATTGTAATTGTTGTCCAAAATGGCTCTACTGTGAGAAGGATCATGTTGTATCATTCTAGCTCGGGCAACAGGAGGTGGAACATAGTATTGTTGATTTGCTACATTTTGTGGTTGAAAATGCTGAGACTTGTGGAATTGAGCTACATCAGTAACCACTGGTTGTGCAGGCTTGTCAATGTTTGGATTTTTACCTTTGAAAGTTGAGCCTTTGTCCTCCATTTGTTGTATGCCAGGAAGAGGAGCCACTCCTGTTAGATGATTGAGGACCTTGTCAATACTTGATTTCAGCATCATGTTGTTCTCTTCTTGGGCCTTCATGAATTTGTCAAGTGTTCTTCGGATGCCATCAACTTCCACAGCTGTTGCATACAAGGTACCATGGGATTCCTCATCTTCCAACGCCATCACCTTGCTTACAGATTCGGTTTAGGCAAAGCCCTCCCCACAAGATCTGTAAGAAGAATCGCTACACCAAGATTGCGGATTTGGATCCGGAATTTTACACCAAGACAAGTGCTTGGCAACCCTCACCAAAGAGCAATCTTCCTCCAACGCCACCGCACTACCAAATCAAAGAAGGCACTCGGAATTTTACGCAGAAACAAATGTTCTGCAACCCTAGCCTCTTCAATTCGTGTGCAAGATTTGGGGAAAAAGGGGGATTTGTACTTCGAATCGGGTGGGAGGGTGGGATTTTAAACGGGAAAGCCGAAACCACCAACACACCGCCGATCGGACTCGAATCGAAGCACTTGGCTCTGGATTTGCAAGAAAAACCACCCGAGGATGGTTGGCTCTGGATACCTTTGTCAGGAACCGGCAGGGAACAAGAAGAACAGAACACGAAAGAAGAAGAAATCGAACAAAGGTCACGGAACACAGAGGAACTCGCGGGGAATCTAGCAGCTTTACTGAATCACATACGAGATCGAACCAATATTCAGTCGCCGCCGCCAGGGAGACGGCCGGCACAAGCTACTAGTTCTACAGCTACTTAGGGTTCATATTCCTCAACATAAGTTCGATTACAGCCAGCCTCGGCATAAGTAGCAGCCAACCTCCATTAACGAAAGCAAAGATACATTAAGGAAACTAAATACTGTTTAGCATCTGAAAAACGGTGTTCAGGTAAGTGGGTGCGTAGGAGCCGTTGGATGCCGATCGGATGGTGCTGGTGAAGTCGATGAACCGTTAAGTTGTCCGCCGGCTTCTACTGTGGCTTCTGAATGTAAGCAACTGAATCCACTTCCTGACATGCAGCGCCACCACCGGTCGATCCGGATGTGGCCCCCGCTTGCAGGCGAGGGCTGCGGCCGCTCGGTCGGGCTCAGCGCGCGGCTGCGGCGTCTGCCCGACGGGATCTGGGCTGCGCGGGGCTAGGCGAAGGCCGGATCAGCTGCAGAAGTGGCCGTCCCCTACCTTCGTTCCTTGCCAGCAGTGAGCTCCTCCATCTCCCGGCGACCAATGTGGACAAGGACGTCCGCACTCCTGCGACTTATTTGGGAGCACCTCAACCTGGCCGATCTGGAAGATGAGGAGATGGAGTGGTGTAGTGTCGCCCCCGGCTGAATCCATCGTCTCTGGTGAACTTAATCCCTCCTTCTGTACTGACTCCTTGCACATCAATTTATTCTTCTCGCATTCAATCCTACTACTGTCCGCCATTGCCGCTGACTGAGCTTCCCAATCACCAGCTGCTGCTGCATCCTCCATGTCAAAGCGTTATTCCTGTGGGTGGGCACAAGCTTTCTCCAGCCTTCTTCTCACATCACCACCAACCAAGTGGTGTTGCCACTTGCCGCCAGCAGCCGAGGTCAGTAGGTCCTCTCTGTGCTATATGAGTTCTAGGAAGGAGATAAACAGTGAAGAATAGCTAATTCTGTCATGCTTGTGCCTATTCATTCAATGTCTTTCATAATCCATAGAAAAATAGTAGATTCCAAAATTCTGAAACTTGTGCTTGGAAAACATCACTTGTGAATGCCATTGATGCAAGTTAGTAAGTAACAGGCATTTGGTACCACTCATATACTGGATACATGATGAAATGCATTTTCCGTGTACAATATATATTTTTAGACATGAGGCTTTGGTGAGGATGTGATCTCCACTGTAGGATTCAATATAAGAAAGCCAGAAAGACAACCAAATGTTTTTTTTTATTTCAGCTTTGAAGTGAATTGCGTATTCTAAGGATATATTATGTTGCATATTGGATTGAGATAGAGGATAGAAAAGGAGGCGATATCAGGAAAACCACAATATCGATAATTATAAAGTGAAGATATGCTCACTTCATAAGTCCTGTACATTTGAGTCTACAGCTGCATGTAGTGTCGATTTTAATGATTAGTGATTGGATCATCGCCTCTTTTGTTTATTCATTGCTGCAACTTATTAGTTGATCTCATTTTTGTTATTTCTGTGACATATTGTGCTCAGATAGACTTGACAGATCAACAAGTAATTGCATTTTGATTGAATTGTACCATAGGCTGAGAGAAGAGAACTTGAAAGTAGTATATCTCGGCACATAAAGGATCTTAAGGTTTGTGATTACTCAATACATTTTTTCAAGATGTTCTTGAAAATAGTATAAATTTTATTTGTTCATTTGGTCCTAACTTGAGCTTTCTTTCTTCTGTATGACAGGTTGACCTGATAATCGCACTCACAAAGTTGAGCTCCCATGGCCAGAAGATCAACAACACGGTTTGGCTTATACTGAACTGACTAGGTATGGCTGGTATGAACTTTTTTAAAAAACAAAAAAGACAAGGTTGGCATGATCTGCCTTGGTTGGTTTTTGCTAAATGAATGAACCAAACTTGCGCAGTTGGTATGTACTGTTTGATCACTAAATCAAAACTGTATTCTTTCAACGAAATTTGCATGATGGTTAGGTACTTGTGATCAAATGGATAAAGGATTACAATTCAGTGCCGAAATGATCTGTAGCTGTTGGTATTAGCTTAAATTTAGAGAAGCTTGCTCTATGCTTTCGATAACTTGTGGTTATTCAACAACATGATTTGGCTTATACTGAAGTACTGGACTCATTGGATATGGCTGGTATGAACTTTTTAAAAACAAAAAAAAGGCAAGGTTGGCATGATCTGCTTCGGTTAGTTTTTGCTAAAAGAATGAACCAAACTTGCACAGTCGGTGTGTACAGTGTGATTAGGGGTCACATTGTAAGGGTAAGTTCAGTTTGCCTGCTTGGTATGGTCTTCTGTTAATCTCGCATTTGAGTATAGCATTAGGAGCTATCCTGTCACCAAACAGAGTCTAATGATAGGTTGGATGAAATATCTGTATTCCTATAGCACTTAAGATAGACAAGTAACCTAAGATTTGATTAAATGCACAGAACGGTCCTGATTGATGCAAGCTAGCTCCTCAACTGTCAATTTGAGGTTTACCCTATGGGACTCAGCTTATATCAGATCTAGAATCTTGAATGTGCTCACAAAGGTTTTAAATGTATATGAAAGTTTGAATTACCTGTACGTTGCGGCATGAAGGTCTCTAGAATTAGTAGCCACTATATATCATTTTCTCAAGATGTTCAATTTCCATGTTTTTGTTGTTTCCAGAGCAGTGGTGCGCGCAAACGTCAAACATCTTGAGCAAAGAACAAGTTGATGATGTGTCTGTTGCCATATGCTGCATTAGAATTATTTCTGTAGGCAGCATGGGAGGTTATGGATTGATGCTGCATTATTTTTCCAATCACCAGATATTTATAAATTCACATATATTTAGATGCAATCTTTGTATCCTGCGTTCAGACGTATGTCCAGATTGTTGGGTTTGAACTCCAGATTTGTATTTTGCATCTCCTATATTGCCAAATTGTTGGTTTTGAACCCCAAATGTTGTCTCTTTGTTCGTGCTATTGATTAAATTTCTGTGTTCACTTTGCCTTTTTCTTTTCCAAGATGAGAAGTTATATTGTTCTTAATTAATGGGTTAAATTAGCGTAGGAGTTGTTTTCTAATCACTAGGGCGCCAAGTGTTCTAGTGGCTAGGTGAATTCTCGCAATGATATGTGTGAAGCTCTAGTCATTTTTTGCATTGGCCACCTTACCATGCATGGAAACAGCAAGGACAAGAACCACTAAAAACTACAAGGAAAAGCAGACCTGACTGTAGCTAGGAATAACTAGGTAACTTTAAGAAAACAAGCACTATTTTTCACTTGGTGTACATCCACTAAATCTGTACAAGGGCAGGAACACACACACTAACACCATTCAATTTGTCACCTCAAAACTACAAGCAAACACCGAAAAATAAGACGTTTCACTTTTTACAAGGACGTGGCAATGTTAGGCTATGCAGTTATGTACAGTCATCAGATGATGGGCCAAATCCTTTGGGTCCTAAGAGGATTTCAGCTTGTCCAAGTTGTGCTTAGCCTGCAAACCATAAACTGTCCATGTATGAGCAACAAATTCTGGTGTTTAGTGAACAGATGTGAATTCGAAAGCCTGACCAAAACTGCATCGATCTCCTCTAACAGGGGCTGGATAGCATAGGTTAACATCTTCGCATCTTCTGCAAGATCCTCAAAGTCTTGGCAGCTACCCATCAGCAGCGCTATGAAAACTTCTCTTTCTGGGATGAGCTTCGCTGCTACCTGACAACTATGCTCAACAGATTAGATCAGTGGGCAGAGTCAAACCAACTACGTAATTGCAGAACTAGTTCTGCAACCATGATCACAAATGTAAACAATACAGAATTGTATCTGTGAACAAAAACTTTTCAAAAGATTTACTGTGATCGCCTGGAATGAGCAATAAATGTTCAGGTGATACCTTGTAAGCAGCTGATGAGATCCAGCCATGCCACGGCTTCAGAGTACATACATACGCTTCTTCCACAATCTCTTGCAGGCTCAATTCAGGAGTTTTCAGCAGCCTCTCCAGTAAATATTTTGAGAAACTTATTGACCTGAGTTGACCGTTTATGGCGACATTTCAGGCCGAAGGTGAGCAACAGAATGGACTTGGTTCACATGAATGCCAGAGAAAACCAGAGCTCACTGTACCTAGACAGCCAGATGATAGCTCTGGTGCAGCTTTTGGTCTTCTTTGCTGTCCCTTGCTCCACTTCCTCATTAATTATCGCCGTCAAGCTCGCATATTTGGAAGAGTCTCTTTCATGCACATCTTGTAATCTCTGTGAGAGGGGCATTCTTGGTTAGTGCTTTGAACAAATGCAAATGAATCAGTGATAGCTGCATGGGGGTAAATTTGTACAAGAAGTGGCATGCTCAGGGGCAGAAGGCATCTTGCATACAGAGATCAATCAGTTACCTGAACATTTTGCTGAATGTCTTGCCTCAGGACTAGCAAGGTTGGTCCAATCTCATCTTCATCAACAGAAGTCAGAAGGTCATTTTTTGTCAGTTTACCCTGAACTTTTCAGATGTGTCTAGTATCCAATTTAATAAGTAGTACTCTGACATCCTAAAAACAAATTAATAAGTAGCACTTTGGTATCTTGAAAAGTAAGTTCTTGGGAAAAGATATGAATACTACATCACTTTGTCTGCAATAGTGATTTCAAAAAAAATTATCCCTTCCCCATTTTACAAGGGTAATTCCATGTCCAATTGGATGGCACCATATCATTCCCTCTAAGAATCAAACAAGGCATAAAGGGTTTATGCAAAATTCTCATGGCGACACAATGAGGCATGCTAAAACTGACCCACAGCACATGCACACAGCACCTATATACAGAAATGACACATTGTTCTCCGTCCAACACAAAGTAAGACTCTTGAATATCCACAGCACATCCTGAAAAATAGGAACCTATCTCATCCCACTGTATCGAATTGCCCCTCCAAGAGCATTTTGTAATATAAAGAAAATTAAAACAACGATGGCTACTGATAAGAACATCAGACCTGCTTGAATAAGCCAGCTGACAATCAATCGAATCCCAACTGGAAATGAAAATCTTTCAGTAAAGAAATTGCATATGTCAGTTACAAACCAAGGACATGGATGAGCTGCTTGGAGACAGAGAGGAGGTCCATGGTGGATGACCTTGGCTGCTCCTGTGCTTTCACCTGCACCTGCTCCTCCTCCTCCACATCTCCTGATGAACTGCATAAACTGAGTTCCTCCATGGCCAGCCTGAGCTCAGACTTGCCCTTCTCCATCTCCTTTCTTTTCCTCTCCATGTACCCCTACTGCTATCCTATCTTACCTGAACCTCCATGGCTCAACTAATCCACTACTTATAGTCTTATACGCGCAGAAATGCAAAGCTTATTTGCTGACATTTTCTTGGGGCAAATGATGGGGTCAACTTCTAGTTTCTGTCTTTTTCTGCAAAACAAAAACAGTGGCGCCTTGGTGTTGTTCATCGCATCCCTCGATGTGAAGTCAGAAGAGCGAATGGCGAATTATTGAGAGTTAAAAAATGGGTGGTGGCTCGTGTCCTTGCTCGGCTTAGAGAAGGATTTAATTGTTTGATGCAGTTGGCCGGGATGGACTTGTTTATTGACAGTTCAGGCATTGCCGTGTACTTGTTATAGCTAGGAATCTCTTTTTTATGTATATATGATTGTTGGTGAAAACTTTTGGCAATGTACGCCCATCAGACTCTTTAAGGGAAAGTGGTACATTAATTCTTGGACTTTTCAACATGAAGATTAAGCTCTATATGTTTAGAATGACAGTGGGCATAAATAAATCTCATGATAAGTCCCAATTGTGCGATTATCACAAGAGAGAGATTATATATAGTAGAGTTTGTGAGACAGAACGAACTAGTTGCATTGGTCTCTCTTCTTCCCTACAATTAAATACAACTCCTGCAGATAATTCCCTATGATTAATGGCCAATGGAGATCAAACTGAAGTTGAGCTTTGGTTAATTCTTCCGGAGTTTTTGCGGCGATGTTGGACCTTGTCTTTTCTAATTAACATCCTTTCCTGCCCAAATAACCCGCGGCCAGATCCATGCATGCACACTCACAGAAACGGATTCCTTGGTGAGTTGCTGGTGCTGATAGCGATCCGTCCATGGACGTCATGATCGAGACACATCTATATATGTCTGCAAGACTGCAACCCTGCAGATGGTCACATTTGCCAATTCGATCGATAAGCAAGCAAGGCTACGACTGTAATAGCACTGACAGAAGAATAACAGTGACTTGTGTGAATATAACGACTGAAACGACCTTACCAAATATTAACAGAATTTGGTGCGTATCAAGCTGCATGCATATGCTAGTAGTAGCAAAGTCAACCAATACTACTAGCAGAACTTAAACAATCAGAGATAACAAAAAACAGCGATAACTTCTGCAATCAGAGCATGTAAGCCTGCAGATATATTGGTGTGTCTCCCTCCTGCACGGCACTTTTGTGAGCCAATGGTGCTTGATCGATCTCACGGCCCTTGAATAGGATATATATGTGTGCATCATGTCACATGACTTCATGAGTTAACATGTGGGCCTATGAGAGAAGAGCATGGTTGCTTCTTCTTTTGAGAGAGAGGTTGACTTGCTGGATGTATTTGTTGTGTGCAGATACATATGAAAGATGGTATATATATAAATACTGTTGTGATAAGATCGGAGGAAAAATTTAAAAAATGATGTTTTAATTTGTGCCATTTGCAGTTTTCAATCAACGTTACTATACATCGACCAATCACTGCTGTGTTCCATGCTGAGCAACCTTACAAAATGGTGTTAGGACCGGTGTCCTGGCAGCTGCATTTTAAAACAGTGGAGGCCTAGAACTGGAAGTCTTGTCCAATGAACCCACCACACTGTATTTTTGAGCAATAAATGTTCCAATTTTTTAATAACTCGTGGATAAGTACCATCTTTTTTTAATGGCACACAGGTAAAAGCCTCTTGATAAATTGGTGCACAGGTTGGAGGAGTGTGTAATAATCATAATGCAAACAAGAACCAAGTGTGGATGGATGATATGCATGTAGAGGCGGCATCAACCATATATTGTATCAGTAATTATATTTTTTTGAGAAAAAATGTCAGTAATTATATGGACGCTGATGCTGGGCTTGAAAGAAATTTGCTGTTGATGGAGCTAATCCAGCCCAACCGGAAAAGGAAGTAACGGGCCTTGAGGCGGGCTGCCCAGGAAGAAGAAGCATGATACATTTTTGCAGAGCCCATGTCTCGTCCGCTTGGTCAGCGAGGCCCAAAAACGAGTCGAAGAAGAAACGGCTGTGATTTTTCCGTCCAGTACACACTTGCTAGAGCGGTAGCCGGTAGGCAATGGTGGTTGTTGGAGCAATGAATTGCTTCTTGACCACCAAGTTTACAATACTTAGGGCCTGTTTAGTTACCTCAATTTTTCAATTTTTTTTGAATTTTTACTATTTATCAAAGGGAATCTTACATGCATAGAGTAGTAAACGTGTGTTAATGACAAAACCCATTCCATAACCCCCGGGTAACTTCGCGAGACGAATCTAATGAGCATAATTAGGCTATGATTAGACAACATCGTGTTACAGTAAAAAATCTCTAATGACGGATTAATTAGGTTTAATAGATTCGTCTCGCGATTTCCCGTCCATCCGTGTAATTAGTTTTATAATTAGATCATGTTTGGTCCTACTAATCTTTGGTTTAAAATTGCTACAGTAAATTTCACAAACTTCCAACTCCCAACTAAGGCTGACCGCAGCGGTGTCCTCGACGCCGTCCTTCAGGACGGACGTACCGGAAATTCGTCCGCAGCGGTGTCCTGTAAAAGTCCGGTAAACAAAAGGATCGATCGAGGATACGGCACAGGCAGCGTCTCCGCGGAAGCGCGATCGGCAGCCTGCGCGCGGAGAGAGAGGAGAGAGAGTGGCGGGCCCCACGTCCTCAACTAACTAAAAAATGTTATAACTCACAAACCAAAAAACCAAATTAAATTCCGATTGCACCATTAAATTCGTTGCAATAAATTCTTCAAAACAAGATCTCAGATGGATATATTTTGATAAAATTTATAAAGAAAAGAAAAAAAGGTGAGAAAAGAGATGATATAGTAGTTGGGATAGATGGATAAAATATAGTAGAGTTGGGATAAAGTATGTGATTTGGAGTATGACGG
This sequence comes from Alloteropsis semialata, assembly GCA_004135705.1. Taxonomy (NCBI): domain Eukaryota; kingdom Viridiplantae; phylum Streptophyta; class Magnoliopsida; order Poales; family Poaceae; genus Alloteropsis; species Alloteropsis semialata. Next base: position 62,308,518 of record CM014275.1, read on the forward strand.
GTGCGGGAGAAGTTGGTTTAGAGTACGGAATCTCGATGACCAGGACAGGATATTCCTTTTAGAGGATGCATTTAGGGGACGACGAGTGCGGACAGCCTAAACACGCGCGGGTACTAACAGCGTCGACACTCGACAGTGACAGGTTGCTGCGCCATTTTGACCTCCATCAATTGCTCTCTCGATGGTCGTTCGTTGCTGCCTTGCCTTCAATTTGTCGCTTGTTCGCTTCGCTTATCAGCCACCAGCCAGCAGTAATTCAGTCTCACAACAAATCAGCACCAGTCACCAGCCACCAGCCAGCTAGCAGTACTTCAGTTTCACAACAAATCAGCACCAGCCACCAGCCAACCGAACAGGCTGCAAAGGTTGGTTCTGTGTTGACTCGTGATGTAGCAGATGCCCACGTGTCAGGATCCGAGGGTGGAGATGCAACGGTCATGTTTGGCACGGCGGCTTTGCCATGCTTCACCTCCCGGACCCGGAGCCTCATTTGGAGGAGTGGGAGAGAACAGAGAAATATATAGGACTTTGATGGACAGTGTCAAATTAGAATTACACGCGCAGAGGAATCGAAGCTTCTTGGAGAAAAAAAATATAAAATAACAGTCACATTTGTTGTTTAATTACCATATGTATCAAACGATGTTGGGGTAGGCGCCCTAATGCCAAACAATATCATTGCTAACAACTTTCACAAAGTCAAACTAGGAGTGCTACTCCATTATTACCCGGCATGCATGTGAGTTGACTAATGGCGGACCGATACTCCACGACGTATCATGTGTATGCACGTGTTTCTTCGCGACTACTACCTCTTAAATATACGACACCGTTAACTTTTTACTTCAACTTTCGCCAACAATATTTCATTAGTTAGTTTGTTAAATGAAGTAAATGGGTACCATAATACTTTGAATTTAACTCTTAGTCTTATCAATTTGCATATATATTTATAGAAAAGACGAATAGTCAAACGAAGAAAAAAAAGTCAATAGTGTCTTAAATTTAAGAACGGAAGGAGTAACTGATTTTGGTTTTGGTGGCAACTAAACGGTGGCCTGATGGCCGGTAGCAAGACTAGCTAGTGCATCCGGTGGTGCACACACATTTTTTTTCAAGATGATGGAAAAGTTCCGACATTTTTTTTAAGATGATGGAAAAGTTTAAACGGTGGTACACATATACCGACAGCAACGTAATACTGGTGCATTGCAGGACATAAACCCAACAGCTACCAACCAACCAGATCAGGCAGCAATGACGGCGGAGGGAACGGGGGGAAGGCGAAAGCCAATGACGGCGACGCCCACGAGCGCCGCTCACCTTCTCGAAGGCGTCTTTTTTCCCCTCTTCTCTCCTCTCTGGCGAGTTCTCCGGGTGAAAACCTTGACCTTGTTGGTCAGACAACGACGGCGCCATTGGCGTCGTCTCCCTCCCTGGAGGCGTCGTTTTTTTTGGAGGCTCTGCGAGTTCTGTCGTCACAGCAGGGGCTGTTGCTGTGCACCGTCTCCGATCTTCTCCGGCCGGTCATGTGGTGGTCGTGCTCTCCTGGGCCTACCTGTGCTTCCTTGACACTTCGTCATCGTGGTTGCTGGTGCTGTGACTATTTTGGCGGATGCTTTGCCGCCGTGTCGCTGGCGGATGCTTTGCCGCCCTTTCTACGATCGTCTGGCGGATACTTTGCCGCCCCTGTTGCTATTGTTGTGCGGATGCTTGGCCGCACTGGCGGATGCTTTGCCGTCACTGTCGTGATGTTTGTTGGTCGTCTCCGGCGGATGCTTTGCCATCGTTATGCTGCTTTCTTCTGGTGGATGCTTGGTCACCTTCATGTTGTTTCGATAGTCACAGTCGGCGATCTCGGTGGTGTTAGTCCTTCTGTAGACCCAGGTGCTTGGGGTTGTCTGCTAGGGTTGTGTGGAGCTCCATCTCTTCTCAGTTGTCATGGTCGTTGCTCTGTCAGTTTGCTGGCCTTTTGGTTTGTTGGCTTTTTTTCAGTTTTTTTCTTTTCTTTTAGTCCTTTGTGCGCTTGGAGAGGTCAACCTCTGTTTGGCCTATGCCAAGTAATGTTTGTAACTGTTTTCTTCTTAATGAAATACGTGCTAAGACACGTTCGCGAAAAAAGATCAGGCAGCAGATCCATATATCTATAGGAGTATGATTTGCATCACACACTAGCTTACTGTAACCACGCCAGAGATTAAACCATGCATGCCCACCACCTTGCTCGTGTTATCTAGCCCTAATATAACAAGGCTATATATACATTATATATCTTATATATATGCACCTTGACAATGACGCTTAACTTCCACCGGCCGGTTTTCTCTTCCGCTTGGATACCGTACGCATCGTCCTTGGACAAAATCATGTGGCACTAATTACTTCGTCCTGTTTAGATCCAGGGCTAAAGTTTAGTTCTGCCTTTTTAGCTTTTTTTTTGCCAATAGAATTCAAACATGTAGGGCAAATGGCTAAAGAATGGACTAAAAACTTTAGCCCCTCATGAGGACCAAATTTGGGCTAAAATTAGCTCGGAGCGGGTGTTGAACATCTTTTACTCCTGGTCCTCCACTGCATGCCCTGATTATAAGGGGCAAATCAGTCATTGTGCTATTAAAGTCTGCACTTTTAGCCCCTGGATCCAAACAGCCAAGCAGAGCTAAACTTTAGCCTCTAATGTTTTGCCTATGGCAAATGGATCCAAACACCACCTAAATATGTGTACCTTGTGACAACCCTTCTTCAGGCATGATAGCTACTACGCATTACTCAGGTCCCTGTCCATCACAGCTCCTCACATTCATTCAGAGGCAATCCTCCCTAGCGCGTCTCAAACGAAAATTGTTACCTAAACAATGTGACTAATTAAGAACACCTTTGTTTTCTGGAGAGACAGTGGTGTAACCATAGGGCTGAAGGGCCTCCAGCCCCCCTACACTGATACATCAATGGAAGGAATAGAGGACAAGTAGGAAAAAGAAGAAGGAGAGGAAAAAGAAAATTAAAGATAGAGCAGGAAGAAAGGAGCTCAGTCCCGCTAATGTCGGTTCTGCATTCGCCACTGTGGACAGATTATAATTCGAAGTAAAACATACCATGCTCAGCTCGCTTATGGATTTATATTATCTGAAATAATATACGTAGATAGATTATATAATAATCTGTGAATAATCTTTGGTGTCTGTTGTCTACTTGCGATTTTTTTTTTCAAATTATATAAGCTAGATTGTGCATTTGTTCCAAAACCAATCCAAGAGTCCTAGGCTCCTCCAGTGACACTGTTCCATTCATCTCGTTGGTTGCCGCCGACGCCAAAGGCCAAACCGTATGTTGTTGGTGACATGCAGCAAATTCCATTCAATCCACGCCACATCACCACCTCTGGCGAGCACTGCACAGCACAGGTGGTGACCCTTCCAAGACCCCCACACTGCCACGTGGGTCCACGCGCACAGGGGGCCCGCCGGGCAGCCTCCTCCAACAGTCCAACCCACCACCGCGTCCGTGCACGCCGAAAGCGCGCGCGACCGGTGCGCGTCCAGGCTAGCACTAGCGCAGCAGCAGCGCCGCTCGGCCCGGGCCCACCCACGTGCCGAGCCGAGCTCTCCTGAGAGGACAGTGGTGGGCTGGCTCTGGCCGGGCCCACGAGGAGGCCGGCCGGGGTAGACCGCGGCCGTCGCGGGTTGGCCCACGTGGCGGCCACACACATCGGGCGGCGTGGACCAGGCGGGGCCCACCGGTGAGCGGAGCGCACACGCCGCCCGACCCGTCCCACCAAGGCTGTCGCACGCGGCGCGCCCCTGCTCTGCTGCCCCGCCCCGCTTTTCTGCTAGCCTGCGTTTTTGCGCCTAGGTCCCTGGGTTTTCAGCTATTTCATGCTCCCGTCCAGCTCGCCGCTCGCTCTCGTTGGAGAGATGGTCAACGGTCAGCTTCGCTTCCTGCCTGGAGTGGCCGCCGCCGGTAAAACACGCGCACGGTTAAAATGGTCAATGTGTGGACCCAACTTCAGATTCTCAGTGATTGACTCTCTGTTATTTGAATGAGGAATTGAAAGCCGTGTCTACGTATTGATGTAAATCGGTTTTTTGGATCTGTGCTCATCATAAGTCGGAATAATCCCATTACTTATGTTCTTGTATTTTTTTTTGAGAGGAGTATGTTCTCGTACATGTTGTTTTCAGAATTCATTTCAATTTTTGTGGTATGATGACAAAGCGTTAGGATTCAGAATGATAATTTTGATAGAAAACACGCTTTCGGAAGTTGGACGGAAATCCGCAGTGGAAATTTCCAGCCAGCTAGTTAAAGACAAAATCTCGGCAGAAACGCGGAGTCAATTGGTAGCGGTAAAACCATACTACAAAAAGTCAGGGTGCAACGTGTAAAAGGAACAAATTTTTATTACACTGAAATTTTCTTTCCTTAATCCCTAGCTTCCAGACTCCTCTCTCTCTCCCGGCCGTGTTCTCCCCTCCACCTGAGATCACTTCGCCTGCCGCCAGCGCCATGGCCCCGACGCCGCCGCCGCCGCCGCCGTCGCAGCCGGCTGCAATACACTAGCAACGCGTGTCCAGGCAGCTTCGGCCGATCTAGGTTCGTCTCATGCTGCCGCCTCTCTCCCTTTCTCATCCCGTCGATGTGTGCGATCCCCTGGTTGCAGATTGCATCTCTTCTTTTCTTTTCGCCCGGGGAGAATGTTGTTTCCCGCGATCTTTACGCTCCGAATGCGTTTCCGCAGGAAAGAGGAATTTCTTCTACCCTTAAGGAGGGGCTCCAAGGGCTCGGCGCTTTGGCAGCGGTAAGGGGACCCAGCCCCGGCCGACCCACCGCTGGATCCGCCCTCAAGGAGGCGGCCAGGCGGGTGAGAAGATGGCTTCGGAAATGGTGAAGGCGGCGACGAGCGACAAGCTCAAGGAGATGGATTGGGCGAAGAACATCGAAATCTGCGAGCTCGTCGCGCAGGATCCTGGGTACGCTTGCCATTCCCCTCTGCCGCTTCTCTTCCCCCCATATCTCTCTCGTTTGGAATCATTATTCATTGGGGTAGCAAGTAGCACTGCAACTATGCTGGTTCAAGGTTCGGGCAACGAATTCGCTGCTGCCACTATTTTTTTAATGATTTCTTGAGTGCACGGCGAGTTCATCTGGAGAAGCTATCAGTTTTTCGTTGCCAGTTGGCTACGATTTGGTTAACACAAATAGTGGCTCATGGGTTGCCATTTGGAAAGAGTGTATTTTGTTTACTTGAATTATTTGTTAATTTTCTGTTCCCGTTGCTGTCACCAGAAAAGCAAAGGATGTGATCAAGTCTATAAAGAAGTGTGTAGGGGGCAGGAACAAGAGCACTCAACTCTATGCTGTTATGGTGAGTTATTTTCAAAGAAGCAGCCCTCTGCCGTCCTGATTCTAGCATCAACCACACCACTATAAGTAGCTAGATTAGACACAGGAACACACTGTTTGTATTTGCTCGTAGATCACAGCCATGTAAGAAGGCTGAGATGACTTATGACACACCTAGGTTCCCACAGGAATCCTAAAATGGCATGTTCTGCTAATGGTGACTATTCATTCGATTTAAAAGGGAGCATGGGACTATACTTCAGATGTTTCCTTGTCTGCAGGGTTAATTCTGTGCTTTAACATCATTTTTGGGTTTTTATACTCTTAATTTGGGCCACCATTTAAATTTCCTGCTACCACTGCACTAAATGATATAGCATTTTCCATTGAGACTTTTAATACGCTCATGAAATGTGTCTCTGTGCTTTCTATGATACAGCCTTTGATTCAGATTCACTGTTATTTGTTTCAGCTATTGGAGATGCTCATGAATAACTGCGGAGAGCCTATCCACAGGCAGGTTGTTGATAATGGGCTTCTTCCAATACTAGTGAAGATAGTGAAGAAAAAGGTAACTTCTTTTCCGCTGAATATTGGATATAGTCGTGAAACCTTTACTTAGTGATGTTGACAGGATGCTATCTTGATTGCAGACAGAATTACCAGTTCGAGAAAAAATATTTCTTTTGCTAGATGCTACCCAAACATCCCTTGGTGGAGCTAAAGCAAGATTCCCTCAGTACTATGAGGCATACTATGAGCTGGTGGTAGGTATCACATTCTACATTAGATTTCTTTCGCTTTATTTCCTTCCCTATTATCGTGTTGAGAATTTTGTTAGCGTTATGTTATGTTGATGTGTAGTTGTATGGATTCTTTTATAATATAATCTTTACCTGGTCAAGTGAACTGCATTTGCACATTGTTTGTTATTTTTACTTATAATTATGTTAGAGTCGTAAAAAATGCTGCACATTCGGATGCGATGCTGCCTTTGTTTGCTAGATTTATTGTTTAACCACTTCTGTGACTCCAATATGGGCAGCAAATCTTTGCATATTCATTTGTTGTTAGCTTACGATGGAAAATAGTTGCTTTGGTTGTTGCAATGTTGTTATAATATATAACTGAAGCTATTATTATATTTCTTCCATAGTCTGCGGGCGTACAGTTTTCAAATCGGCCAAACGTTGTTGTCACGCGAGCAGAAGTGCCTGTCCCAGAAACGAGAACAGAACCAAATAAGGAAACTTTATCTACCCGACTGAATGAAGCTCAGCAGGAAGCGCACACTCAACCTGCTACTGACACTAGGTATTTTCTTGGCATTGATATGTTGATTTGAAGCTACATGTTACATCTGAATCTACTCACTTCTCAAGATTCCTTTTTAAAATTTGGCCTCTCTGTTTCCTTTGGATTAAATATCCTGTTAGTTATAACTACGAGTGAAGTGCATGTTACATTCTAGAATGTCAATATTTTCATGGCGATTCTCTTGTTTTTGCTTTCTCCCAGTGTGTAGTTATCTAGATGCCACCCACTCTCGTGCCATATATTTGTGGTAGGAGCCAAATGCACGACGTTTATAGGGAAAGTTAATGATTGCAAAATTGAGCTGCATGAAACAAAACAAATTTTTTTGCATTCCTTTGCGTCGTATTAATCATCCCACATTTCTTCTGGTGGAAACATATGGCATGCTGATTTCTACTCAGTACAGTTCTTAGGGTGCCTTTAGCGTCTAGGTACTCAGTGTTGGTTAATACCTGGGACAATATAATTCTGTGCAACAAATTTTTCTTCATCTGTGTCGGCTCCTGTCCAGATGTTCTAACCGTGCATTTTACTGTTTTTCAGTATAATCCGGAAAGCCACCAGCGTCATGGAAGTTCTAAGGGATGTGCTTAATTCAATGGATCCTAGACACCCTGAGGTATGGATAAAATCATTCTTTGTGACATAAATTATGTTATTTACATCTGTACCCTTCTCTGTTTTGAATGTGTGTCAGATATTTCACCTTCATCCCTTTTGTTTCTGGGGTAGCTTGCTTTCAGCTGTAAAGATAACCTACTGAGCACTCATATGCCCTAATACCGTGTTCTTGCAGGGAGCAACAGATGAATTTGTGTTGGATCTTGTAGAGCAAGGTACATTCCAAAAGCAGCGGGTAATGCACCTGGTTATGACATCAAGGTACATATTCATTTTTTATTACCATGTTCTTTGAGTTTACTACTTCTTCTGTTTTCAATTTGTCACTATCTTCTGTCATTACACTAATATTTATTCTGTCACTGATTTTCTAGGGACGAAGCGGTGGTATCACAAGCTATAGAGCTAAATGAAGAACTACATAAGGTCCTTGTGAGGCATGATGCATTGCTTTCAGTTCAGCCGACTACCACAGCAGCTTCTAATCTGAAGGAGGAAGAGGAGGAAGAAGATGCTGAAAGTCTCTTTCGGAGGTATGATCTTTCACTCTTTCTCCTGACAGGGGCAGATAGCGGTCTCTTACAGAATTTATTTTCCCTACCGAAACAGACTGAGGAAGGGGAAAGCTTTGTCGCAAGATTACACAGATGATTCTGTGCCGTCATTCCGATCCATACCGGATGACAAGATGCGGCGCCCACTGACCATCCAGCCGCCTCACCCTGACAAGAAACTGGGCGCGCTGAACATCCGCTCACCAGACCGGGAAGAGCCAAGACCCGAACTTGGTCCACTGATCCCACCGCCGCCCGCGAAGCATGCCGAGAGGGAGAGGTTCTTCCGGGAGAAGAGCATAGATGGCATCTCCAGCCTGCCGGGCCACCTGAGGGGCCTGTCGCAGCACAGCCGGGACGGCAGCAGCTCCTGCAGCGGCAGCACTGATTACGGCGACTGAGGGGGGGGAGTGGCAGCGGTACATATAGGGTTTCCTCCTTGGGGTTGCTGGTCTCCCGCTTGGTCGGGTGATACATCGATGTTCGGCGAGGCGGGCTCGGCCTCGGCCTCATCTTCTTCATGCTGACCTGTGTACACTTGGGTTTGGTAGCTGATCTTCTTCTTCTTGTCCTTTGGCTGATGACATTATTGGGAGGCCGTTGTGGTCGGCGTGGTGTTGTGGGCTTTTTTTCAGATCTATAGAGATGATTGTGATCTATCCATCCGCATGGGGTATGCTTCTGTCTGAAGCATTGTTGTGCTTTCCCCTTTTGGCTTTCTGCTCGTGTGTAGGATGTGGTGTAGCACTTGGTCGTGTCAGAGGCGTGCGTGCTGCTGTGTGCAGTGTGCTGGTGCAGCTTTAGGTCGCTGCCGCCTCGGCCCTGCAGTGCAGCAAAGTGGTCGGTCATTCCTGTGCTACTGCGCAGAGCGCATGCGACAAGCCCACCTTGAGCTGTCTGTACATCGGAATTCCTGTGCTCTTTTCCATCAGCAGCCTCAGCACCGGTGAGGCCCGGTACGTTACCGTAATTTTCCGTGCCGATCGAGCGGCTGTCCATATGCCAGCGCGTAGAAAGTTGCAAAACACCCTCGCACTTTATGAAAATCAACCCTCAGTACAAGGAGGCCCCTAGTGAACAACGAACCCGTTTGTTATTCTTCTATTGGGCCCCTTGTTCTTAAAATTATTTCATCATGAAGAAGAAAATCTCATCGAATTTGTGAAAAGATGCTCGCCGATCATTTTTACGGAAAAGCCCACCCACAGCATCCCGCGCACCGCGTGCCTGGCCCCGAGGCCCGAGCTGCCGCTCCCCTCTTCGTCGCCTCCCTCTCTCTCTCTTCGTTTGTTTTTCAGACTTAGGTTTGTTTTTTTGAACCATTTGGGCACACGATCGTGGTCGTGTTTCCTGAACAAGATGCTCGAAATTTCTTTTCACTTCATGGGTAAGGCCTCAAATTGAGCTAAATAATATGAATATCATTTTTCTACTAATTTTATTCTATTATTTGAATCACTTGTAGTTCAAATTTGACTTGATTCAAAAAATTGCTTGAAATGCAATTAATTAGATAAATATAGCAAACAAATACAAAAATACACCAAATTTTAACATGGAGTACTACATGTTGTAAGTGGAGAGTAAGAAAAGTTTCAAGGTGAGAAGTGGAAAAAATAATTGTTTCTTTGTCGAGTGGGAAGAAAACACTTGGTAAACCCACATCTTTGCCGAGTGTTAAAAAAACACTAGGCAAATAGCTGAAGCACCCCTGCCTAAGCAGAGACTAAATGTGATACAAATTATCAGTCCCAGGAGGCTGATACACATTTATTCAACAGATAGTTCAGAAACTTACATCCCCCGAGGGAGAGGGCACTTGATACAAGCCAAGATAACTAGAAGGTAGATAACGGCGATGAGCCAAACATGAACCAGGCCAGCTCAACAAAGGGATCAGAGCTACGCGACAGCGAAGACATCTTGAACAGGGGGCCAAACTCCACAGGCAAAGTTGGGTGCGGAAGCGACCACCTACTCAGCGTCCTCAACAACAAAGTCTGGGTCTTCTTCTGAAGCAACAAATACAAGGGTGAGTACAAAAGTACTCAGCAAGCCCAACCACACCCACGGAGGGATTAACACGGAAGTATGCACATGATAAATTAAGGATAAGGCTAAGTTTCATTTGCAATAAAGTTAAAGTTTTACACATGCAAGGGTTTGTCAAGGAGAGTTTTAGCAAAGCAAGATTTAGTAACAAATTCAATAAGTGGGGGTTGATCCACAAAGGATCCAAATTTTAATGCTACCGGATTCCTCATCCGCCGTAGCTCCCAGCACAAAGCCGGACTCTTTCCAAAACCAACACACGCCAACCAATTCCCCAAAACCTTTGGTATTGTGACCAAGCCATAACTCACCCATGACCGTGGGCACGGCTATTCGAATAGATGTTAACTCTGCAGAGGTGTACACTTTTCCCACAAGTAGGGTACCGCAACACGGTCACCTTAGTGCCAGTACGGATCCTATCGAAGCCATTACCCACCATAGCCAAAACTGCCTAGCCATCTACGAGAAATAACCAAGGGGTTCCTGACCATCCAGTGAAGCCTACAACCATGACACTAAGTTTGCACTTGGCTTCTCGCTGCACACCTGTCTCCAGACAACTACCAGTCCAGCTAGTGGGATTTAGACTAAGCCCTTGCCACATACAAGAGTCGAGTGGTTGTACGGGATATATTGGGTTAGGCAAGATGACACATTACCTCGGTTTAAAACAGGACAAAATGAATATCTTCCCACTTGCTTAACCACAAAGGTACAAGCCTACTAATGGTATTTCACAAAGAAACACCCATCCATCTCATCGAACACTTTCTTTCTTTTAAAACCCGAAACCCATTTTTCTTACTCAACACACTCACACTTTTATTCTTTGATAAACCGAGTATAGTCATGATTGATTAAGTAAAGAAAACAAGTCCTAAGCATGCTAGCAGTGGTTATCATCCAAACAGAGCATATCATATTCAGAGATAACTGGGTCATCAAGGAATGATCATATCAATCAAGGAGTGGCTATCCAACCGGGTTTCAGTAGTAAAATAATATGCAATTTATAGAAAGGGCCAATAGGTTGTGTTTATAAAACATGGGATAAACATGCATCAAAAGATGGGATTGGACTTGCCGTCTTCAAAGCCTTCGGGCAGTTCCTGCTCGCGGTACGGGTCCTCGGGCTCCGGCTCGCGGTACTGGGCGTCGTACTCCGGCTCGCGGTACTGGCCTCCTAACTCGTTCTCCTCCTCGATCACTCCGTCGGCTACGGCGACGACGACGCGAACGACAAACAAGACAAACAAAGCACAAACACAAACAGAATTAGCTCAACTAGAGATTCGGAGGATGGAAATAGATAGAGTATGATTTTAGAAGAATTTAGGAAAAAGAATTGGATGATTTGGAGCTCGGATGAGTGAAATATTGTATGTGCAAAATTGGGTGTTTAATTAATTCCGAAAATGGAATTACATAAACAGGGATAGGTAGTATACGGACTTTGATTGGTCCAGCAAGGTATAGACGTGTGGGCTCTTTATTTATTTGGACCTCTGCTGGTGGCGTTTGGGACTGGAATAAAATAACAGAGATGAAGAGAAGGAGAGACCAGATAGACAGAGCAGTTGCTCGTGTTCCACTGCTCCGCCATGACGAGCTCCTGAGCTCGAGCCAATATCAGCTCTGGCCACTCAAAATCAAATTGAAATACATGGTGAGGGAGAGGAGTGGCTGGGGAAACTCGACCTGGGCTCACCTTGGTCGATTATAGCTCGGAGGAGGAGATCAGGGCAGCTCCCTTGTTTCTTTGTGGAGGAGCAGAGAGAGAGAGAAAGAGCGCTTGAGGGAGATAGAGAGCGAGCAGAGCTTCGCGGCTCGGCGAGCTGGAGATGGCGGAGGAGAAGCTGCTGGTGGTGCTATTTATAGGCCGGCGAGGGCGGAGCTGTGCCAACGCTCAGCTGCCCGCCTTCAATGGCGGCACTGGAGGCGAGCGTCGGCTTGCGGCGTCGGCGTGCTGCGGTGGTGGCGCTGAGGCGACAGTGCGTGCAGGCGGAGTTATGGCGCGGCAGAGAGTGGGTGGAGCAAGGCGACGTGCGTGCCTGCGGCGGCGGTGGCGCGGAGGCGATGGCCGCGTTGACGGCGCACGCGACGAGGCGGAAAGGCCGGCGAGGGGGCTGCAGCAGCGAGGGGCGGCACGGCGTGGTGCTGGCGGCACGGTGCATGCGGTCGCGTCGCGGGGCCGCGGTGTCGCGTGAGCTGAGCGAGGGCAAGTTCGGCATGGGGGCCCCGGACGTGGCGTGCTTGCAGGTGGAGGGCGAGCCTTGCGAGCGAAGCTCCGTGTGGCAGAGCACCCCAATTAATCCGGCTTAAGAGCATGGGACCACTATCACAGCAGTGCGCCACGCCCCTAAACCGAGTTAATCGTGCAATCCGTCGGATACCTTCCCGATTACACCACATTTTTCTCTCGACCGAAACAAAATAGCAGCAGTCCCACTCGAAGATGGGCTCAGGCAGTACAACTCATCGCATATTTTACATCACATGGTGCACGTAGATAATTATACCAATACAGTACATATGTTTTATCTTCTTACAAACCAGAGTTATTTACAGCGGAAGACTACACATCGGAACAAAAGGCATTATGCGGAGCCCTCGCACAACACCTAATCGCCGCGGCTCGAGTCGGACTCGGACGGCACCCGCTCCACGATCCAGCCGTCAGGGAGCACACAAGGCCAAGTAAGAGCCGCAACAGGGTCATAGCCATCGCAATCTGCATCAAAATTTAGCCACAAGCAAGGCTGAGTACTAATTACTCAGCAAGACTTACCCGACGGGAATAAATTCTAGACATGCAAGGCTTTTTGGCTCTGGGGTTTGTTTTGCCAAAAGCATCTACAACTTGACCTATTTTCATTATTTTAGCCAAGTTTTAAGTTGTGAGCAAACATTACTAAGTTTGCCAATCTATCCAATAGCAAACAATGTTGACATACAATTGATTAACATCACTTTCCCACTTCTCATCTAATCACCTCTGCTCATTTGGCCCAAGCACACTGATGTGTGAAAAGAGATCAAGCAGCTTCATGTAACCGCGAAGGACGGACAACTCGAGTTGATTTTAACCATGCATGGGACAACCTAATCGCACGACCCGTGAGAGACACCCAGGACCTCACGGGGCAACCTTTCCTATCTCTCCCTGCCATCTGCCATCGGAGACCACTCCGTCCGAGTGCACGCCCCAACGGACCCCAGGTGCCCCAGGCAACCTGTGCCGCGGCCACTGCTACACTCGCCACAACCCCTCGCCCAAGGGAGTGATAAAACCCGTCAGACGTCAGTTTGAATCAAGTACTAGGTTTACCAGTTTACCATATTTCCCGGCATACGATTAGTACCTTCAAAAGCTTGACCAACATCGCCACACAAGCAATGCCTCAGCCCACCATTTTCTGTGCAAGCGGGACATTCAATCAATCATAAATATCGCACAAGCCCCGCTTGCCGATCATCATTAACTGAAACAAAGTAAAACCTATATCTCGTGAGTGACCAAGCAATCACTCGACTTCTACCGGACCTAATTAAGCATAGCACTCTATACGACCTACACATACTAGTATTAGGACATAGGTACCTAGGGATCATGCATCTAAGGTTTCAAGCAACTCCTTAAACTTAAATGCACAAAATTAAGGCACGAACAAGGAATGTTAGTTTCACAGTGGGTTATGCTCCGGGGCTTGCCTTCTTGATCAGCTACGGCCTTGGGCCCTTCCGGATTTTGGTCCGGGTCTTGAGCAGTCGTCAAGTTCAGCTCCGCCGTCGCTTGATCGCCCTCGTACTCGACCTTCAACTCGTAAACACCGTCAACAATGGGGTGATCTATACGAGATGCAAGGAGTATGCATGAGATGCATGAATGCATAAGCTATCAACTACCAGAATACTTGCAAAACTTATAACATTGATCAATTATTTATGGAACACAACAATTAAGAAAAGCAATAGGCACAGGAACCGGTTTGACCGGTTTTGGAAACCGATTAGACCGGTTTGGCCGGTCTAACACACTACGGCTGAAACAAAACGTAAATCAACCTATCAAAGTATATGTATCTAGGAGTTAACTCCTTTTTGGTGAGGGTGACCTAAACTTCATGCAATCTTAACCAAAATTGCTAAGTTTCGCTAGGGAAAATATACATTCCTTACTTTAACTACTTCATTAACTTAACCAAGTCCCAAACCCCCAAAACCATGAGTAAATCCTAGCCACTAGGTACCTAACTTCACTCCCCTGGCTATGCCAAAACTAATCAAGGTGGATTGACCTATCTAGCTTGCTCCTATGATTTATGAAACCAAGAACATCTCTTTAGCACACACTAGCACATGGAGTAACACCTCAATCAAACCACCATTATGCACACTACTTCTAGAACCCTATGGAATAACTCCTTTATCATTTCTACTCTTACCCCAGGGTCCTTTGGCTCCTTCCCTTCAGCTCACGGCTCGAGCTCGGCTCGGGGAGAGGCCGGCGGCGGCTCTGCAGCTCGAAAACAAGGCGAGAAAGGGGGAGGAGTAGCTGGGGATGGCTCGGGAATGGGGATGGCGAGGCAAAGAAGCGTGGGGTGCGGGAAATCGGGCAATGGACGAGTGAGGATGGGTGGACTCGGTCCCGGCGCTTTACCGCCCGTCCATGGAGGTGGGGTGGTGAAATCGGCCACCTGGGCATGCCATGGCGCGCCAGCGGGACAGGGGAGGCCACGTAGACGACGAGAGAGCAGCGCGTGGCCGGAGTTGGTGAAAAGGACGGTGGTTGGGAGTTGATTCCGGCGCGGTTGGCAGCGACCGACTGTTGCGGTGGTGGGGTAAAACACCCACCGCAACAGTCCGTGGGGTCGAAACACTGTGCCGATGAACGTTGGATTTCAAAACTTCGCGGCCACCGACTGTTGCGGTGGTGTAATTCACCGCAACAGTCCGTCAATCCAGAGAGCAATTTCCACTGTTTCACCTACCCACCGACTATTGCAGTCATAAGTTGAGATAGCACCGCAATTTTCGGTGGCTCAGAAACTAGTTATAGATAAAACGGTCAGGGAATGTTGTGGTGGTGCACATTTTGGTTGACCACCGCAACAGTCTGTCATTCCAGAGAGCATTTTTCAATTTCTCTCTGGCGACCGACTGTTGCGGTCAGGGCACCGCAACTTCCTGAGGTGGCTGTGAAAACGTGTGTGTAGAAACCTAGGTCACCGACTATTGCGGTGGTAGCAAAGACAGGCCACCGCAACTTGCTGTGATCTCGATATTTACACTTTCCAAGTTGGTTTTGAAGTGAATTTGGCTAAGCTAAGTCGTGGTCATGTCCAAGGGCCTATTAGGAACTAAATCAACCTATTCTTGGGCAATGCCAAGAGATTCTCTCTCTCGTTCCAACTCGTATTCGAATACTTCTAATATTCTACTTTGATAGTTGACTTAGGGCAAACATATATACATACACACATATGCACAACAACATGATTACGAATGATGCATGACATGACTAGATTAATTACGTTCATTTGGGATTTCTTAATGGCTACAGTAACACCAGGGGTGTTACAGCCCTCCCCCCTTAAAGAGAATCTCGCCCCGAGATTCCGGTGCAGAATATTAAGTGCGGAACTAAAGTTACCTGGAATAGAGTTCATGAAATCCGGATACTTAGATCTGAGATATGATTCCTCTTCCCAAGTAGCTTCCTCTTCGGTATGATTATTCCATTGAATTTTATAGAACTTTATAACCTTTCTTCTGGTGGTCCTATCTTTTTGATCAAGAATCTTGATAGGTTGGGCTTCATAAGTGAGATCGGGTTCCAGGGGAATTTCTTCATAAGGAATGGATTCTTCTGGAACTCGAAGACATTTCTTGAGTTGGGAGACATGAAACACATTGTGTACCGCTGAAAGGTTATCGGGAAGCTGAACTTTGTAGGCCACGGGTCCACACGTTTCTAGAATTGGGAAAGGTCCAATATAGCGAGGAGCTAATTTGCCTTTCACCCCAAATCTTTGAACGCCCTTGGTTGGTGAAACCCGAATATAAACATGATCTCCCACTCCAAAGGTCAAAGGATTTCTTCTCTTGTCATAATAGCTCTTTTGGCGAGATTGTGCAGCCTTAAGATTTCTCTGGATGACTTGCACCTTATCCTCCGCCTTTTGAACTAAATTTGGCCCGAAGAAATTTCGCTCACCGGATTCGGACCAGTTCAACGGGGTTCGACACCGTCGCCCATACAAGGCTTCAAATGGTGCCATTTTAATGCTTGCTTGGTAGCTGTTGTTGTATGCAAATTCAGCCAAAGACAAGCATTGATCCCAATTTCTGTCATAATGCATGACACAAGCTCTAAGCATATCTTCCACTATTTGATTTACCCTCTCAGTTTGGCCGTCAGTTTGAGGATGATAAGTGGAGCTATGGATCAACTTGGTGCCTAGAGAAGTATGTAACTGTTCCCAACAGCGAGCAACGAACTGAGTGCCTCGATCAGAAATAATTGTTCTGGGAATTCCATGAAGGTAAACAATCCGATCGATATAAATTTCCGCATACTTCTTGGTAGTATAAGTGGTGTTGACCGGAATGAAATGAGCTGTCTTTATGAGTCTGTCAATAATGACCCAAATAGAATCGTGCTTACGAGAGGTGTTGGGCAAACCCACAACGAAATCCATTGCTATGTCATCCCATTTCCAGGATGGAATAGGAAGTGGTTGCAATGTTCCAGCTACCTTTAAATGGCTTGCTTTCACTCTTTGACATGTATCACATTCGGACACATACTTAGCAATCTCCCTTTTCATTCTAGTCCACCAAAAATTTTCCTTCAAGTCTTGGTACATCTTATTGCTACCTGGGTGGATAGAGAATTTGGATAGATGAGCTTCATCAAGAATTTGCTTTCTTAACTCATGGTCTTTAGGTACCACAAGCCGTTGCTCAAACCAAAGAATTCCCTTCCAATCTTGTCGGAAGCATTTATATTTGGGCAACCCTTGAGCTAACCCTTGCTTGATATGAGCAACTCCTTTGTCTTTGGATTGTGCCATGATAATCCTTTCCCTCAAAGTGGATTCCACCACCATGTGGCCTAGTGAGCCTTGGGGAATAATTTCCAAACTCAACTTGGACATCTCATGGCAAAGGGTGTCATTAAAAGACGTGATGGTGAGACAATTGCACTGAGCCTTGCAGCTTAAGGCATCCGCTACCACATTGGCTTTCCCCGGATGGTAATGCACCTCAAGGTCATAATCCTTGATCAACTCTAACCATCTTCTTTGGCGCATATTTAAATCAGCTTGGGTGAAGATATATTTGAGGCTCTTATGGTCGGTGTAGATGTTGCAATGAGTGCCCATAAGATAATGCCTCCAAATTTTCAAAGCATGGACCACAGCAGCTAACTCTAAATCATGTGTGGGATAATTCTCTTCATGAGGCCTAAGAGCTCGAGAAGCATAAGCAATGACTCGATCTTCTTGCATTAGCACACAACCAAGACCCGTGCCCGAAGCATCACAATAAACATCGAAGGGCTTGGATGTGTCCGGTTGAGCTAGAACCGGTGCTGAGGTTAAAAGTTTTCTCAGGGTGTGGAAAGCTTGCTCACATTTCTCACTCCACACAAATTTCTCTCCTTTCTTGAGAAGTTCAGTCATTGGCTTGGCAATTTTGGAGAAATTCGGGATGAAGCGGCGATAATATCCGGCTAAACCCAGAAAACTCCGAATTTGGTGGACTGATTTCGGCGGTTTCCAATCCAGTACTTCCTGCACCTTTCCTGGATCTACCGCAATTCCCTC
Organism: Alloteropsis semialata; assembly: GCA_004135705.1. Classification (NCBI taxonomy): domain Eukaryota; kingdom Viridiplantae; phylum Streptophyta; class Magnoliopsida; order Poales; family Poaceae; genus Alloteropsis; species Alloteropsis semialata. Next base: position 62,326,240 of record CM014275.1, read on the forward strand.
GGCTGAAATAGTGTGCCCCAAGAATTTGACACTTGACAGCCAAAAATCACACTTGCTGAGTTTTGCATATAGATGATGATCTCGGAGGCGTTGGAGAACAATGCGAAGGTGCTGAGCATGCTCCGCCTCATTTTTGGAATATATGAGAATGTCATCAATGAACACGACCACAAACTTATCAAGCTCGGGCATGAAAACCGAATTCATGAGATACATGAAATACGCCGGAGCATTGGTGAGACCGAAGGACATCACTAAGTACTCGTAGAGTCCATAGCGAGTTGAGAAAGCCGTCTTCGGTATGTCACTTGGTCGAATCTTGATTTGATGATATCCAGAGCGTAGGTCAATCTTCGAGAACACCTTGGCTCCAGACAATTGATCAAAGAGAGCGTCAATGCGGGGAAGTGGATACTTATTCTTGATCGTCACCGCATTGAGAGGTCGGTAATCAACGCATAACCTCAAAGTTTTATCTTTCTTCTTCACAAATAGAACGGGGCAACCCCAAGGTGAAGAGCTGGGACGAATATAGCCCTTGTCTAGCAATTCTTGGAGTTGGACTTTTAACTCAGCTAGTTCCTTGGGCGCCATTTTATAGGGCCTTTTTGAGATGGGAGCTGTGCCGGGCTGTAATTCAATCACGAACTCAATCTCCCGGTCAGGTGGCATTCCCGGTAATTCATCAGGAAATACGTCCGGGTATTCACATACAACCGGAATCCTTTCCAAAGGAGTCTCTATGGCGGAGAATGCACAAGAATTCCTGACATCCTGGTGAGGCAGGTATAGTGTTGAAGCACCCAAAGTGGGGGAATCGATTTCCACACAACGGGAAAGAATATCTAAATTGACCCCGTGTTTTTCCATCCAATTCATACCCAAAATAATGTCTACGCCCTGATTATCCAAGAGAATGAAATTGGTCTCATAGACCTTACTACCCAACTGGAGAGGCACATTTCTCACAATCTGATGAGATCCTATTCTACCACCAGGGGTAGATATGACATATTGTTGAGTAGTATGCACAAAAGGAAAATTGTGCTTGGAAGCAAGTCTATTGCTCATGAAACTATGAGACGCTCCAGAATCAAATAGAACATATGCAGGCATATTGCGGATAAAGAAAATACCCGACATCAACGGAACACCAGCAGGGAGTTCATCCATAGTGGTGAAGTTGAGTCTGCCCTGTCGGACAACTGCCACTTGCTTTTTGCCTTTGTTATTATTGTTGGCTGGAACTGGGGCATTGTACCCACTTTGCTTGGGAAGCTTGCAGTCCCTGGCAAAATGACCTGGCCTACCACAATTATAGCAGGGAGCATTGGTAGGACGAGGCGGCTGTGGTGCCTGAAAGGGAGCACGATACCCCTGATTCTGTGGTGGGGGAGGCCTGATGATCCATGACCCTTGTTGAGGGGCCCTCTGAAAGGTTTGAGCAGGATTCTTTTGGACCAAGCGATACTTAGGTGGTGCGGAGCTAGATTGGCCAACCGGGGCCTTCCTCTTCTTTTTGGCCTTGTGGACATTAATGCTGTCCTCTTGAGTAATGGCCATGTTTACCAAATCGGCATAGCTATCAGCCTTGACGAGAGAAAGCCTGTCCTTTAGCTTGGAGCTAAGACCACGGCGGAAGCGATCCTGCTTCTTGGCATCAGTATCAATATGATAACCCGCATAGGGTGCCAGCTGATTAAAAGCCTGGGCATACTGTAGCACATTGCGGGTGCCCTGAGTGAGTGCAAGGAACTCATTGAGCTTGCGGTCCATTAGACCAGTAGGGATGTGGTGAGCACGAAAGGCGGTCTTGAATTCCTCCCAAGTCATCACAAGATTATCCGGGAGCATTGCATAATGGTTGTCCCACCAGAGTCGAGCTGAACCTCGCAATTGCTGAGCAACAAAGCGAGCCTTGTTAGCATCCGAGCAAGGTGCTACTAGCAAAGCAAACTTGGACTCGATGTTACTGAGCCAAGCATTAGCATCAAGGGGATCTTTCGTCTCGGTGAACAGAGGTGGCTGTGTGCCTCATGGGGATGGGGATTGTGATGTCCGCCATGTGGTTGCTGATTCACTTGCGCTTCGGTCAAGCGCCGAAGTAGTTCCGTCTGCATAGCCAATAGTTCCGAGACATTGGTAGGCATAGGTGGCGGAGCGGGTAAATCATTCCTGGGATTTTGCGACATCTGCATTGTTTCATAGCGCAAGTTAGTCACGCATTTCTTGGAAGGATACAATAAAAGGACGATAAAAGGGGTACTAACAATCATAGAAACATTCATTGTAATGTTAGTACCAAACATCATTCCATTCATCGAAAGGCGTGATTCTAGCTTGCTAAGGCATTTACGGAACTACCCAAAAATTCCCACGTTTTGCCAAAAGAGCGCTTACGTAATTATGTGACTCTTTTGGTAGTTGGGGTTTCAAACTATTTCCAATTGAAAAGTTGTGAAACTTGAAATTTCTGAGGTAGTTATCGGCGAAACTGGTCACCACCGACTGTTGCGGTCCCTCATTCTTGAACACGACCGCAATAGTCGGTCATTCCAGTAGCCTTTTCCAAAGTATTAATAAGGCACCGACTATTGTGGTGGTGAATGCCATATGCACCGCAACAGTCTGTCATTGTCAGCACCGCAACAGTCTTTCAATCCAGAGACGAATTTTTGTTTCTCTGGACCACCGACTGTTGCGGTCGTTGTTTCTAATTAGGACCGCAACTTCCTGGGCTTCGATTTTAGATTTTCCCGCCCAAATGTTATTGTCACCGATTATTGCGGTGCCTGCGGCCAATTGTTGCGGTGGTCGCTGGGTTTCGGTGATTCGACCATAACTTTTGTTGCTTAGCCCAAAAAGAGTTGAATTTTGGATATGATCTAGATCCTGAAGTTTTACACAAGTTTTCTATTCATGTCTCACCCGAAAAACATCAGTTACTAGAAGTAAATTGAGGACATGCTTGTGGCAACAAAGCGGAAATTAGTATATATGCACAGATGGTTCTTGCATACTAGTGGCATATATACAATATCCATGAAATATTCTACACCATCCTTGCAGTAGAACAAAAGTCTACCTAAGCCCAAGGATTACATTTCATGGACACAAAAGAAAGTCATTTCCTAGGAACACTCTTTAGTCGGAATCAACAGGGTAGAGCTCCTCTGGATCCTCCTCGTCATCAGATCCGTCGTTCCCACCATTGGGAGGTGATGCCTGGTTGACTGAGCCTTCTCCATCCGACATGGCAGGATCATTCAGCGCAACCGGCAGGCCCGATATGGTATCCAATCCTGACTCACCCTGTAGGGGTAGCTCTGGAGGTACAGGTGCTGGGGGAGGATTTTGCAACTGAGCAATCACTTCCTGAGTTTCATTCATGTCATCCTCCAAATGAGCTACTATCTCGTGTTGCTCAACTAGCTCCTCATTGAGATTATGGACCTGCTGTTCCAAATCCCTCACTTGATCAGCTAGAGCTTGAGCGGCTACAGCCACCGAACGGTTCTGGTGGTTGAGCGTTTCTATGAGATCAGCAGATGCTCTCCCATAGCCAATCAAAGCAATAGTGGTAGGGTCATGAACTGTGGCCCTGCTGTCCCACCACAAGATGGCGTTCCCGGGTAGTGGTGGAAACAAGGCTGCAGGAGTGTGGTGAAGTTGCATTTGGTGCTGCTGTCCAAACTGCAACAAAGCTTGTTGTGCCACCATTTCACAACCGGGCAAGAAAGAATGAGACCGTGTTGTCACCACCAAATCTTCTTGCCTCACTCCAGGTGGGCTTGGAATGGTGATTGTGACTTCAAATTGCATCACATTCCGCTCATGATGGGGAACTCCAACGTAGCGGGGTGGCTAGGTGTACCCGCACCGTTGCGCGGTTTCCCATAGCAAGACGGGAAATCCCCCAGGTGGAGGCAGGTGGAGTGATAGTGCCCTTGGTCATCGATGTGCATGGTACGATTGCTCGGACCAGCCATCTGAAATAAACAACAACCAAGACAAGTTTAAGCGTTAGTATACCAAACCCATCAAACACTTTAGTATAGATAGATTCGATACAAGGATAAAACCGACACACTCTAAAAGGAGTAGTGTCAAAAGTTCGAAATTTTGGCAAAGGCTAAATAAGGAGATTTGGATCCACCTTTCCAAAGGGAAAATTCTTACAACGGAAAATTCTCGTTGGGTGAAAAATTCATGCCAACGGGGAAGTCTAAGGAAGATCTAGAACATTCTTAAGTGAGTGCATGATTTTTGTTGACAATTTTCACCTTAGATTTATCCTTTAACCCACAAGTTATGTCTTTGTGTATGATCATGATGCATGAACAAGCGACCTAGCTGTCCTCACAAATGAAAATAATTGCCAAGTATTCTTGGACTTACGGGGTTAGCATCGGTGGCACATATATACGGCTCTCTATATACTAATTAGTCGGATTTCTAGCGAGCACACAACCTATGGTCTCGTAGTTAGTGTACCTGCAGAAAATATTCATCACTGAACCGTTTGTGCCAGCACTCACAAACAGCTCCCATGTACCTCACGCCACATGGGTGACGCATATGTAGTTTCCCACATATGATGACCACGCTCTGTTTCTCACTATAGAAGCAACAGTTCAACCAATAAATAAAAGCATTACAGTCATTATAACATCGTGATGGTATTATATTGACTGCACCCCAAGTAAGCCACCGCTTGGGGAACAGCGTCCAGTATTTACACCCTCTGGCAATGGGCGACCATACATTACCTGGAGTCGTCGGTACAGAAAGTAATGTGCTGGAAGTTAGCCATATACATATATACTACTATGCCACCTAAACATACCCATAATTCTCCCTAGGGCTCACGTTCTATTCTGCTTAAATCCTAACGCAACCATCGAATTCCTAAGTCAAGATTAAATTTTTGCACATCAAGAAAATGTTTTTAAGACTTGTTGTACCACCTGCTGCCTATTTTTTGGCTCTGATACCAGCTGTGGCAGACCGCCCCAATTAATCCAGCTTAAGAGCATGGGACCACTATCACAGCAGTGCGCCACGCCCCTAAACCGAGTTAATCGTGCAATCCGTCGGATACCTTCCCGATTACACCACATTTTTCTCTCGACCGAAACAAAATAGCAGCAGTCCCACTCGAAGATGGGCTCAGGCAGTACAACTCATCGCATATTTTACATCACATGGTGCACGTAGATAATTATACCAATACAGTACATATGTTTTATCTTCTTACAAACCAGAGTTATTTACAGCGGAAGACTACACATCGGAACAAAAGGCATTATGCGGAGTCCTCGCACAACACCTAATCGCCGCGGCCCGAGTCGGACTCGGGCGGCACCCGCTCCATGATCCAGCCGTCAGGGAGCACACAAGGCCAAGTAAGAGCCGCAACAGGGTCATAGCCATCGCAATCTGCATCAAAATTTAGCCACAAGCAAGGCTGAGTACTAATTACTCAGCAAGACTTACCCGACGGGAATAAATTCTAGACATGCAAGGCTTTTTGGCTCTGGGATTTGTTTTGCCAAAAGCATCTACAACTTGACCTATTTTCAATATTTTAGCCAAGTTTTAAGTTGTGAGCAAACATTACTAAGTTTGCCAATCTATCCAATAGCAAACAATGTTGACATACAATTGATTAATATCACTTTCCCACTTCTCATCTAATCACCTCTACTCATTTGGCCCAAGCACACTGATGTGTGAAAAGAGATCAAGCAGCTTCATGTAACCGCGAAGGACGGACAACTCGAGTTGATTTTAACCATGCATGGGACAACCTAATCGCACGACCCGTGAGAGACACCCAGGACCTCACGGGGCAACCGTTCCCATCTCTCCCTGCCATCTGCCATCGGGGACCACTCCGCCCGAGTGCACGCCCCAACGGACCCCAGGTGCCCCAGGCAAACCTGTGCCGCGGCCACTGCTACACTCGCCACAACCCCTCGCCCAAGGGAGTGATAAAACCCGTCAGACGTGAAAGGACCTTGATGTCGCCTAGAGGGGGGTGAATAGGCGATATACCGCAAAATCAAACTTTTCCCCTTTTTGCTCTAGCTGCCAGGGGGTGACCGGTCAGACCGGTGCTCCACACCGGTCAGACCGGTGACGTGCAGTGCACTCCCCCAACAGCAGCTCGAGCTTCTTCTTGACTTCTAGCACGAACCAAACTTGGTGAGTTGCTTCTGTAGGTGATATTCAGCAAGGCAAAGCTATCCCTGTGCACAATATAAGCACACCCAAGTAGATCGAAGCGGAAGCACAAAATATGCTAGAAATCAACAAGTGAGGCAAACCACAACGGAGACACAAGGAGTTGTTTTCCCGAAGTTCGGATTCACCGCTCGCACCAAGCAACCACCAAGGTACGGTGAATCCTACTCTCCGTTGAGGAAGCTTATGCGACCACCACTTAGGTCAAGCTATCTCCTCCTTCCACTATTTTGCTTCTTCCCTTTCGGAGGTGAAGCACAACCTGCACAAACTATCCCAAGGCTCACCACACACTTTGGTAGCTCACCGGGCGACGCCTTGCCGTCTAGGAGGAAGAACCTCCAAGAGTAACAAATGCTTCAAATTGCTTTCTTGACAGCAAATCGAAGTGCTCAAGCTATGGTTGCTCTTGTTTTGCTCTCTAATGCTCACTCAATCTTGCTCACTCAACCCAACTCAAAGATATCACAAATATCACACAAATCTCACAAAGAGAGGTTGGGGAGGGCTTTCCTTGCTTCTGGAATGTGTCAAAGTCGTGTGGAAGCAGCAGCCCACCAAGAGGGGGGCTGAGGGGTATAAATACCCCATCACACAAAAACTAGCCGTTGGAGAATCTGTCGTGACCGGTCAGACCGGTCACCCGGACCGGTCAGACAGAGCTGATTCGAAAAACTAGCCGTTAGAGCTTACACCGGTCAGACCGGTCCCATTGACCGGTCAGACCGGTCAGGCTGAGTGTGTCCCAAAAACCCCTCAAATTAGCTCAAGGTTTCATCCAAGGATAAAACCACACAATGTTAGATGATCTGGGATTTGTTAGCACACTCTGTGTCTCTCTCAAGGCTATTCTCACATGGGTCAACTATTGAGCACTTTTGATATTTGTCAATAAGCAAATGTTGCATCCCTCTTGATAGTACGGCGTACCTATACTCAAGGATAAATATAAACACAAAGACATCTTCTTGAGTTTCCAAGTTTTGATCAATGCCATACTTTGATAGTTGTCAACTTGAGGGCTTTCAATATTGCTAACTTTCTTGAGCAATTCCATACTTGAGCTAGTGACTTAGGATTTTTTCATCATCCATTGACAAAGTGTATTTGAATCCTTAAGTCACTCTATTTTATCAATCACAACTAATTGATGCTTTGCATTGCTTCCCTCAACAAAGCTTGGATATGGTTCTTCGAAACCCCACGGACCTAGATACTTCACCTTAGCAATTTGCACACATGGAAAGCCGTCGCTTAGCCAAAGCTTGCTTAGTCTCTCGCTCTAGTCATCTCGGTTGATTTCTTCACCACTTACCCTTGCCACATTGAGTTTAGCTTTGCTTCATCATTTGAAATCCCATTTGAAAGAACTCTTCAAATGCTTGTTCTTGATTGACAAAGTACATTCAAACCATTGCAAGCTTCCAACAATGAGACCAACGTATATCACATAAGCATATGTCCCTTTGGTGTAAATGCATGAAGCCTTGCAATTTTCACTTTGAATGATCCCTTCATATATCAACAAGTTTTCTCATAGATTGAAACCACATAGATATACCTTTGTTGACTTGTCCAAAATATATCAACACTCATGCTTGTCATTCATTTATTTATGCACAAAGAGATCACACACTTGCTTGCCTTTCTCATTATGAGCCAAAGAACATTCATTTCATATATAATTCAACATCACAACATGAATGTACAAATAAAAACCTGCTCATAGTCTTAAGCAAACAAGTTAGTCCTTTAATCGTTTTGTCATACAATTCACCAAAACCCACATGGGGGCCTAGATGCACTTTCAATCTCCCCCTTTTTGGTGATTGATGACAACTCGATTAAAGCTTACAAATATGACAATTAAACTCTTTTAGTTTCTTAGATATAGTGTGAGCTCCCCCTTAATGTGTGCTTCGAATGGAATTTCAAAATTGGCCTCACATGCCAAGAGCACACATTTCTCAATAAAAAACATGGGAGCTCCCCCTGTATCTCAGAAACCGTGGGGTGCAACAAGTGTGTGTACAAAAATATCCGTGATGCATATGACAAGAAAAGGCACACAAAGAAATGTATGTGTGCTTTCAGGTGCCTGACCGGTCAGACCGGTCAAGGTGACAGGTCAGACCGGTCAGCCCCAGTCAGCACACATACAAGGGATAAAAACAACCACCAATCAATCCATGCATCACATACTAACACAAAGTTACTTAGAAGCATAAATAAAGGTCTTACACACACAATAGCACACATTACAAGTTCTCAAGTCCACAAAGAAATAGAATTCGAGATTTATTATAAAGTTCCACTGCCAACTACACTTGACCGGTCAGACCGGTCACCCTGACCGGTCAGACCGTCTTACACACACAATAGCACACATTACAAGTTCTCAAGTCCACAAAGAAATAGAATTCGAGATTTATTACAAAGTTCCACTGCCAACTACACTTGACCGGTCAGACCGGTCACCCTGACCGGTCAGACCGGTCAAGGCTGCTGCCACTGCCCTGAAACTGAAAACTGAAGCTTTAATCCAACACTTCTTCCCCTTTGTCATCAAGCATCAATAAAAGGGCCTGGAGAAGTTGTAGCTGCAGTCACTCCTGTCCATTGCCACCGTTTCCTCCATTTCCTCCTTCACTAGGTGAAGCCCCTGACCAAAGATGAAGTCCTTCATGCAAATGCGAGAGAGGAGGCATAAGATATATAGAATCTGATACGGTGATCTCAGAGGGAGGAGCAAGAGTGGGATCAGTAGTACCATAGGAAGCTGAAGTGTCGGGAGGCACAGTAGGTGTATATCCAAAGATAGAAGTAGAGAGCCTCGCTGCAATGTCAGAGGTCTCCGGTGCATCACTAGACATCCCAAGAGTGCCACCGCTGAAAGGTGGAAGTGAAAAACCTGCCACCATGCCTTCACTGTGAAAAGATGGACCCACTGAAGATGATCCTGCTGCATATGTTCCTCCCATCATCCCTGGCACAAAGCCCGATGAGAACGCACTCGGCATACTAGCTGACAAAGTCTGGTACAGTGGAGGAACAGGTGCATACTGTGGAGGTGCTGGCGGCTGCTGTGGCTGAACATGTGGAGCACCTGATGAAGAACTAGTCTCTGGAAAGAACATGCTCCCATACTGATCAAAGTAGCCTGCTGATGAATATCCACGGAGCCTATCCTCAACAGATGGGATCTCTACCTCTGGAGGTGGTGGAGATGGAGGAGAACGCGGAGGCTGAAGTTTCATTGCGTTATGCATCAACTTGATAGAATCATTTATCTTCTTGTTGTCTTTCCGCTGACGCTGCTGCTCCACCTCTACATCCCTCTGACTCTTGCACATACCAACAAACAAGTTGAAAAGCTTCTTGATAGGGAGGTGGGACGCTCCCGTGGCCGGCGAGTGAAAACAATGGGCTCAGGCCCGAACCGGTCAGACCGGTGCCGGCCTGAGCACCAGGCTGAGCTGGCTGAGGCTGCTCCTGCTGCTCAAACTCTCCTCCAACTGGCTCATGCTGAATCTCAGGGTCTGGAGAAGGTATCCTAGGATGTTTCTTGGCATTAGGCCTCAAAGGTTTGTGCTTCACATCACTAGGAAAATCAATTTTGGTCACCTTTCTGATCATGTACATGATATAGGGACAATAGCTGCAGATCTTCTTTGGATTTTCAGACACATGCATGATCTCTTGCCAAATAAAATCCCCAACACTGAATTCGGGTGCCTCAGGTCTCATAGCATAAATCAAATTCTTTTGGTAGGAAGTAATCTCAGATGTATTGCCATCTCTAGGGGTTATTGTCTTTCTAAAGAGCCTATTGAGAACTCCATAGAAAGTGTACAAATGCTTCACCTTCCCCCATTCATTTTCCATATTGCGAGGATACATGATCTTCATCATAGATAGTTCAAGTTCATCCTCATCATGCAACATTTGAAGGCCTTCTTCATTACCAAGTTTGAACATGTTGCTGAAGGCCGGAAAGGTGATGTGATATCTAACTCCATTTGTCATCCAAAACATGGCTTTAACATCATTCCTAAAGCCAAAGTACACTGTAGCATAGAACTGAGCAATAATCTCTTTGTTCCAGCTTTGCTTGAAACCCATGATGTGCATTATCCTTTGTCTTGTACAGGTCTCAGTGAGCTCATCAAAAATTTGATTATGCTGATCTGTCATGTGTTTCCAATCCACATACTGAGCCTCATGTGTGATTTTGGACTTTTTTAGAATAACTGAGATGTAGAAATCTTGCTGAAACATAGTCCAAAATCTATTATCACTAGCTGTCCTAGGCCCACTGTAAGGATCTGCATCTCTCATTTTCAGCACAGCCTTTGTCATCCCTTCCCCATGATAATTTGTCATTCTTGTACCATAGAGATAGTTAGGCCTCACAATGACAGGAATCTCATCATCATCTTCACCATCACCGTCACCATCATCACCATCATTATCACCGTTGCCATCACTATCACCACCACCATTACCATCAACATCACTCTCACCGCTGCCACTGCTGTCATTATCAGTAGCCGGGCCTTTGCCATGGCGAGGCTCCACTCTATAAGGACTTTGCTCAACATCATCACTACTAGTTTCCACTTGCTCCTCTTCTTTCTCCTCAACATGTATCTCAACTGAAGATCTTTTCTGTCCTCTAGGTCTCAATCGGCCTGCATAATCTTGCACAGAGCTAGCACTTTGAGAACTAGAGTCATCTTGTCTTCTCTTTTTCCTTCTCTCGGCATCATGACCCTTAGTCATAGCTGCTGATCCTGGGTTACAGAGATTATGAAAAAGTATCCATAAGACACCAGGACATAAGATTTGATAGATTTGGCAATAGAAAGAATAAGGATTGGAAAGATTGGAGCAGCTCTGGGCTTGACCGGTCAGACCGGTCAAGGCGACCGGTCAGACCGATCACCCCCAGAACTGAGTCAATAGCTCCATCCAGTAAACTGAGCAGCTAAGAGGTCAAGATATGATCATGGAAATACATGAGACATCCTAAGTAGATAAATGTTGAATATATCGAAGAAAATCAGATTTTGGATGTGAACTGCCCAGACCGGTCAGACCGGTCGGGGGCACCGGTCAGACCGGTGCTTGGCAGTTCACCCCCAAAATCCAATCCTCACAATGTACCCAACCAAATTGAAAGATCTTCTAGGTATAGTCTCTAAGGGTTGCCATAAGATGTTCTACCCAAGGAATTTCAAATCTACTCATGGAGTTGATAGATCGGGCAGAAACAAGATTTGAATACCTTTGGAGAGAGGAACTCGAGATGAATCCAAGGGGCCGGTTAGGGCACCGGTTAAACCGCCCAAGGAGACTTGAATCCTTGAGAGGGGCGAGCTTTTCCTTGGTTGAATCCTCAAATCGCCAATGGAGGATGAGTGGGAGGCTTGGGCGCTCGGTCTGGAGAGTGGACAGGACGTGGAGGAGAGTAGAGGGTGAATGTGGATAAGGATGTACTGTTGAGTCACGGGAGGGGGTAAAAAGGGTAACTCCCGGGGTACACCGGTCAGACCGGTGCCTGGCACCGGTCAGACCGGTGCCCCTCCCAACAGCAAAGTTGAGAAGGCCGATTGATGAACTTTTGATCCTTTTAGCCCTTACAAGGTTGGACATTAGATTTGCAGTGAATATTATCCAAAGTTGGCATATCTTAGAAGAATATGGAATAATCCAAATTATTTCTCATTTCTTGATTCTTCCAAGAAAGATAGATAGATAGATAAAGATTTTATGGACTTGAGAAAATCTTCCCACCTGTGACTAGGCATCAATCAAACAAAGTGAACAATAGTCACAAGTGAGTCAATCGGGCCACAAAGACCAAGAACCAAAATTTTCAAAGAAGGCACACTTCCTACACATGCTAGTTGAATTTTCGCAAAAACTACCCTATGCCACAAAGGACATGCATCCATCTCAAGTCAATAGTCATCTTAGCATATTTAGCTCATATCTTGCAAGAGATGACACCAAGTCAATCCTTAATGAAGACATCAACTAAATATCTAGATATGAAGCTCAAGGGGACTTGAAACAATTTCATGCAAAAACACATACTAGCAAGGTACAAAGGCCTAGATGCAAAAGATAGGAATAGAAGGTTCATGAAAACATACCTTTGCCTTAAGCCCATTCGATTTGTGCATATTTCAATTTAGCATGGTGCTAGCTCTCATAATTATTTTTCTTATTCAAGTATTGAGTTAGCACAAGATACACTAGCACATGTGACTACAAATTCACTAGAAGAAATTGTTAGTACCACAAGTGACACAAGTATTGGAATAAGCTCCCCTTAGATAGTGCATAAGAATTTTGAATTTCTTTTGAGTTGCACTTTATTCAATTATGAATATTGAGGAGTTTATTCACAATCTTGGTCAAGGCATATAGAAGGTAATAAACAAATTGAAATTATGCCAGGGATCTCAATCATAGTCACATAAAACTTTTCATGCTAAACACACTAGCATGAGGGAAGGCCTAGATGCATTGAAATGAATATATGAAATTGAAAAACATACCTTGGTCTCTAGCTAATCCTTTTCTTCATATTGGTGAAGATTCACTTCTCAAGTCTTGTGCGTTATCAATATAATCCAAATGCTTCTTCTCATTTATAATTTTTCCTTATATGCATCATAGAGAAGAAATGCATTAAGAAGCACAAGATCTAGTTTCATCATTTAGTGATCTTTGGATTGGAAAGGCACAATGGATCACTAAAAGATGAAACCTCACAATATAGGTTAAATTCCTTTTCTTGATGCACATGTGTATATGGGTGAAAGGCAAGCTCACATGTATCAATCTTGTCACAAAAACAAGCAAGAGAATTTAATCTATATTATGGGAAGCAGCTATTCAATAAAAGAATTTATTGTCCAAAGAGGAGGTAGATACACTTTTACCAATTTTGAACAAAGGACATAGCTTGCTTCAAAGAGAGACAAACTCTCACACATGAGACTACAAGATCACTAAAAGAAAATGTTAGTCTCTAGAACACAAATTGTGTGATAATCTCCCCCTTAATAGGTGCATCATGTATTTGAATATCATGTCACATGCACTTGATCAATTTAATGAGTTTGAGGAGTTTATCACACAATTTGGTCCCGGCACATAAATAAATTGCATTTATTGACAAGGTGCCAAGAATACTTACTACCACAAAGATAGTGCATAAATTGTATGCCATGAAAGTGCTAAATGAATTTCTTGTAGAATTCCAAATTAGATGAAACTTGACAATCAAACCTCTGCCGGAACTTCTGGTAGGATTTGGCCGGAATTTCTGATACGGGACAGAGGCTGCCGGAATTTTGGGTCGGAAGTTCTGGTGTGAAACCGAGGCTGCCGGAGCTTATGTTTGCTGACTGGGCCAGCACCGGTCAGACCGGTCAAGGTGACCGGTCAGACCGGTCCTCCCCAGTCAGTGCACATACAAGCGGAATTCTTTTCTTTTGCTTACTCTAAGAAATTTCTTCTTTAATTTTTCTGTGATTTCCTGCACTTCAAAAAGTATTCTCTACTAGAGAGACATTAAAAGCATCACATGGCATATGGGAATTAATCAAATAAAAATGTCAAAGTCACTTTCTCATGCCTCACAACCTCACACTTGTGACCCATGAGTGTTCACATAGAACTGAGAGTGACTAAGGCATGACATTAAGCACTAGTTACCGAGATGACATTGGTTTTGTGATTTCAACACTTTGCTAGTCACTTGGCTAATTTCTTCATTTCTTGCATCTTTTCTATAAGCCAAGTGTCCAATGCCTCTCGACGATCCTGCAAGCTCAGCAAGCACTCTTTGGTACCCAAATCTTGTTGGGTCCTTTGAGGTTAGTCACAAGATGCTTAGGAACCCAAATGGCTCTTATGCTAGTTTGAGGTGAACTAATCACTCTTGTAGCACAAGTGTCAGTTTTATCTTTCCCAAGCTTACTAAAATCATAATGGACAAGGTTAGATTCAAGAATGTTACCATTTGGACAATCCTTGCCCATGTGACCCTTTTGCCGGCAAGTATAGCAAACACGACTCTTGTCCTTGCTTGACTTTATATTCCTTTGCTTTTCTTGCCTTTGCTTGCTTTTGGGTTCCATGGATGAAGAGATGACTTCAATCTTGTCACTTTGGTGAAGAGTGGCTGCTCTGGCTGTCACCGGTCTGACCGGCCCTGGGGACCGGTCTGACCGGTCAGGGTCAGAGCCAGGACACATGGCTATTGTGTGTCCCTTCTTCTTGCATCCATAGCAAATCCTATTCTTTGCAAGACTCCTTTTTTTGGATACTTTATGCTTCATTATCTTGCCTTTATGCTTGATCGGGCACATAGATGCATAATGCCCCATTGTTGAACAATTGAAGCATTGTATGTGATCAAGCTCCTTTTTCTTCTTTTCTTGAGTCTTGTCTTTGTTGACTTGCTTGTCATGCTGAGGAATTGAGTCAGTGACCATTGATCCCTTCTCAAGCTTATTCACCATGTTTTCACGGTTATCTTGAGAAGGTTGCACTTGACCCTTTCCCTTAACCTTGATCAAGTCATTCTTGATCTTTTCTCTCTCTTGCTTCATGTCTTCCAATTCTTCAGCAAGGAGATCATCACAAGACTCTACAAAAACATGCTCACCACAAGTTTGGGTTGCTTGGGAGCAACACGGTTTCTCACATAATAAAATAGGATTCATGTGAGAGCATGTACATGTGTGTGTATGAGGTTCAAGATATTTTACCGATGATAATACAACCTCATGAGCAATGTCTAGCATAGCATATGCTTCCACAAGCTTCTCCTGAGAATACTCAAGTTCTTTGTGAGTTGCTTGCAAAGCCATATGCTCACTAGTGAGTTTCTCAAGTTGAGCAATGAGCATTAGTTTATCTTGTTCTAAGGATGCTACACAAGTAGATAAATTAGTAGCACAAGCATAATCCTTAGACAAGAATTCATACTTACTGACCAAGGAGGCATGTGACAACTTGAGCTTTTCAAGTTCTTGAGTTAGAGCCTTGATGGTTCCAACTCTATGGAATTCATCTCTCTTGGTCTTCTTCTTCTTTCTGCAAGCCATCAGACACTTAGGTCCCTCATCATTGGATAATGAAGAACCAGAAGTTGATGAGGTGACGCTTGCGGCTTGGGTGTCTTGAGCACACTCGGGAGCAGCTCCCTGGGGAGAACCGGTCAGACTGGTCCCCTGCACCGGTTGGACCGGTGCCTCCAGGCAGGCTGCAATTTCTTCCTTTTGCTCTTCAAGCTTCTCGGCAAAAACCACCTGAGGCTCAATGAATACTGCTGATGTAGATGAGCATTTCTCTGGTGATTCCATGACTTCTTCCTCTTCATCATCACTTTCCGGATTTTCAAATATATCCGTGATGAGAGTCCAAATGTGATGAGCATCTCTTCGGATTTCTTTCTTGCTAGAGATGATGTCCCATAAATCTTTACAAACAGAACTTCGCAAGAAGTCAGTAACACAAGCATTGAGTTGCACGCATGCTAACTCCTTTTGAGTGAGATTTGACAAATCAAAGTTGTCATAATCAAATTTAGGAGGTAGAATGCTAGCAACTAAAATGTGTTCAACTAAAGGATCTAAATTTCTAAAAGCATTATGAACATTACCAAACCAAGAAGCATAGTTTGAGCCATCGAGCTCAAGTGGCTCAAATTGTACCTCACAAGTAGTCGACATCTTTTCTCACGGCGGTTAAGCTTGGATGTGAGTCCTTGCTCTGATACCAATTGAAAGGACCTTGATGTCGCCTAGAGGGGGGTGAATAGGCGATATACCGCAAAATCAAACTTTTCCCCTTTTTTGCTCTAGCTGCCAGGGGGTGACCGGTCAGACCGGTGCTCTACACCGGTCAGACCGGTGACGTGCAGTGCACTCCCCCAACAGCAGCTCGAGCTTCTTCTTGACTTCTAGCACGAACCAAACTTGGTGAGTTGCTTCTGTAGGTGATATTCAGCAAGGCAAAGCTATCCCTGCACACAATATAAGCACACCCAAGTAGATCGAAGCGGAAGCACAAAATATGCTAGAAATCAACAAGTGAGGCAAACCACAACGGAGACACAAGAGTTGTTTTCCCGAAGTTCGGATTCACCGCTCGCACCAAGCAACCACCAAGGTACGGTGAATCCTACTCTCCGTTGAGGAAGCTTATGCGACCACCACTTAGGTCAAGCTATCTCCTCCTTCCACTATTTTGCTTCTTCCCTTTCGGAGGTGAAGCACAACCTGCACAAACAATCCCGAGGCTCACCACACACTATGGTAGCTCACCGGGCGACGCCTTGCCGTCTAGGAGGAAGAACCTCCAAAAGTAACAAATGCTTCAAATTGCTTTCTTGACAGCAAATCGAAGTGCTCAAGCTATGGTTGCTCTTGTTTTGCTCTCTAATGCTCACTCAATCTTGCTCACTCAACCCAACTCAAAGATATCACAAATATCACACAAATCTCACAAAGAGAGGTTGGGGAGGGCTTTCCTGGCTTCTGGAATGTGTCAAAGTCGTGTGGAAGCAGCAGCCCACCAAGAGGGGGGCTGAGGGGTATAAATACCCCATCACACAAAAACTAGCCGTTGGAGAATCTGTCGTGACCGGTCAGACCGGTCACCCTGACCGGTCAGACCGGTCAGACAGAGCTGATTCGAAAAACTAGC
>CM014275.1:62362964-62380970 GCA_004135705.1 Alloteropsis semialata
TAAATCTGTAAGTCTTTTTGTGTTGCTTCATCATCATAGCTATATTAACTAGACAGTGCAGTGGATGATCTCTTGATCTGTTTACTGCCAGTGGGCGCAATTTGATTACCTCCACTGATTCTTTCTTGGTTATATTATCAGATTTCTGGGATATTTTCAACCGCAAGAAGGAAAACCAGCTCTTTGGGAGCTGGATACTGATTACTATCTTCACGTAACAACTGCTGGGGATGATAGCTATCACCTGAGGCAAGTTTTAGTGGTTCTTCGGTTTAGTTTTTGTGGTATAACAATTTGTCCCTTAACAAGATGTTAACTCACAGTTCTGCGCCTGGTAATAATGCGTTTGTGGGATCTGGAGTTGCATTGAACCCTGGAACCACATTGAGCCCTGTTCCAGCATTTAAAGAGGATTTCTCAAGGATGAAACTTAGTTCATTTGAAAAACTTTTAGGAAGGTCATGCAGTTCGATAAGGGATGTAAGGCTTCATTGTGATGCTGATCTAAAGCTATGTGGTGTGGGAACTTCTGGAATGGCACCAGACGCAGCGTATGCATTTTTTTTTTACTTATCACATATTTGGTGATTGAATTCATTATCTTGACGTTGTCCTTACAGCATGCATTTATGATTCAGTGAGATACAACTTAAAAGCCCAAACTGGTTGTTTGGTCAAAGAAAGCATACCGAGACAATTCCAACTGCAAGAGTTGTCCCGGTCGAAAATGCGAACGAGGGAAACAGAGACGAGCCGAATGTCTCTCTTTGTGGGGAACTGAATTGGCTATCCTCCTCAACGGAATCATGCGAGGAGGACATTTTCAGAAGGTGATTACATAATTTGTTATAGCTCTTTACAGATGACTCCTTTGTGAGTGGGTGTGGTCGATGGCCATCATTTCCACAAATCCATTGTGGATAATGTTGACACTTTTGTCACCTTTCAAATGTGCAGGTACCTTGCATTTACAACAGCAGATGTAGAGAATGGTTGGTATGGTGGAACACTTATATATGACCAAGATGAAAATAGTGGGGCTTACAAACATTATTCTGAACTCTGCCAGGTAAGCAACTGATTGGCTGTGGCATGCTAAAAAAAAGCCGTCACCATCTTGCTTCGGAATGCATAAGGTCGCATATTCATGTTTTGTGAATTGTGATACTGTAGGGAGCGGTCATGGATCCTTTTGAGCATGACCCCGAGAAAGAACAGCACTATGCAGAGGCCCTTAGCGTGGATCTTGCTATTTCACACGATGCTCGGGTAGGGACAGAAATGCAAGCCGCGCTGGATGAATATGAGATCATAGGCTCAGACCTCAGCATCATCCCTTCATGCGGAGCCCTGGCTGAGGATTCAAGCCATCTGACGAGGTGGATCATTGGGGATGAGAAGCTGCGCGTTGGTACTGCACAGTAGCTCGTTTTTTTTTTTTTTTGGGGTGGCGCTGTACAGTACAGGTTGCCGGTGGGTCAATTTGTTACTGAGTGCATGTGTAAATAATAGAAGTGATGTCTTAAAAGACATTACCCGGTCTCTGTATAGCCATTTTTTATACAAGTAATCATTGTTGGTGGTAAGCTGAGCCTCTGCTTATGGGTTGAGTATGATGCTGAAATGGAAGGGTATGCATGGCTAATGAGGGATGCTAATGTGTGTTTACACGTGGTGCCAGTTATTGATGAGCCTGTTTATAAACTAGGTACGACTCATTCCGACCCCCCTGTCCAGATTAGACTTTGGCGGAGATGTAACTGGAGAAACACTGCAAATGAAGAACCTAAGCACGTATCATTCAGAGGGCATCTATTATGCCCGTGCCAAGCTGCCGTCCATTATGCCAAATCTTGAGACTCTCCACATAAGATCTTACGAAGAGGTATATACTCTAAAAAGTTAAGAATAGCTATATATGCATATTACAATAACCATAGATTGTGTATAGTATAATTAATCAGAAACACAAGGTTTTTGTTATGTGCAGTTGTTATGTGCAGGTGGTCTACACACCAATGCTGCCTACCAAATTCATCTACCTCAAGCACCTGACGATTGAAATTCACTGTCGCCCATCGTATGACTGTTTTTTTTCTGGTTTCTTTCTTGGATGCATCTCCTTCCTTGCAGACTTTGGTCTTGGATGTAATGCCTTCACTGTTCATCCATTACATACTGCAAGTAAAAGATATCTGATCACTCTCTGTAGGGCCAGTGTCCACTGATTCAGTTTCCTGGTTTCATCCTCAGATATCCCTTGATGTTAAGGAGCATGAATCGGTCTTCAGAGGTTCCTCGCCTCTGAGGCAGCTGCCTAAACACTGCCGCTATGAAAGCCTCAAGAGTGTGGAGGTCATAGGGTTCAGCTCTGCAAAGAGCTTGGTGGAGCTAACACGATGCATCGTCAAGAGCGCAGTCTCACTCCAGTGCCTTACATTGGACACCCTTCGTGCTACCTACAGCTACAGGTGGCTATGGAGATTTTCGCCAAGCATGGATGGCTGTCATTTAATAGGCTTAGTGCTTAGTTGGCCTTTTGATATGCTTTTATCTCCATACTTTTTGTTGCTTTTTCAAAGCTTGCTTTAATCAGCCGGAGGCTGTAACTGTAATAATGAATGGTTGAGTGCAAAACTCATGCAGAGGCCGGAATGAAATTTCCTTTTTCTAAAAAAACAGGTGTTCAGGGGAAAACAGTAGTAACTCCATGGATCCATTTTGTTTCCCCCTCAGCAAGGCTGAGCTCGACGAAGCCTCTAGATCGGCCACAGCTATAACAATGCACATTGAGGGTTAGTGCCGCCTGCAGCTGAACTGACTGTTCTAGGGCCTTGCTCGCGGTGTCACTCCATTCCATTGGATGGTTATGGTTATTTCAAGGTACTGCAGTTTGGTCTTTACCAACTACATGCTTTGTTTCTCAGATTACTGATAGGTTTGTTACCTACCCGATTGGATTCATTTAGGCTGATGCAGAATATCATACCATCTGTGTTAACTAGCATGCATAAGTAGTCTATTTGGCCCAACATTAAAAGTACAAGTTGCATGCTACGCAGCTATGGTTGTGCCGCCTGGCGTCAGGGCTATTTGACAGTGTCAGTATGTTATTTTGCCGCACAGGGACAGAAAATGAGGTTGGTTGCATTGGCTTTCTGAATTCTCATGTAGTCTAGGTTTCAGGCAGGGACCTGTGCATCTGCAGGAAAGGTGGTTGGCAATGGTTTGGAAACAAGTCCCCAACTGTCCAAGGCATCTGCAGGATGTTCTGCTTGGGCAGGCAGTGCTTATCCTTATCCATGCCATAGACTAATATACAAAGCAAGTTAGTAGTAATAATCAAAGTACTGGCTTAGAAAAATGGTTTCGTAGCAGCCCCTTGTGCTTGGGTCACAGCCTACCTCGTCACTCTGCCCGTCCTTGTCTCCCCGGATAAACTGCAACGGCACTAATGACCAATTGCCATCCCTTTTTGTCTCCTCGGATAAACTTGTCCAAAGTAAAATAAAATAAACAACTTTTGTTTTACGATGTAACAATTAACAAAACTAAATCTGATCAACTACTACACACACAGATGTGACAACAACTAGTACTGAACACTACTCCCTCCGTTCAAAAATGATAGCTATATTTTTATCAATGAAATATCAAGTTATACAAAGTTTGACTAAAAATTTCTATTAGAATATGTCTTCAATTTTTAAAAAATCGATATCATCCTAAAGAGATTATTGTCATAAATCTATTGATACAAGTTTTAAGTCCTAAACTTGCATATAATTTGACTAATTGTTGGTCAAATTTTGTATAACTTGACTTTTCACTGATGAAAATATAGCTATTATTTTTGAACGGAGGGAGTATATCACATCGCAAGACAAGACAGATTATCTGTATTTTCTTTTCCCCCCTACCAAATCAGGAGCATCTTTTGGCACAAAAAAGTTCGTGAACAACTGGTACTATGTTATGAAATTATCGCGTACTGGATTTGGAGTATAATTTTGCTGTCATTACAAATATAAAAGCCATCAAGGAGTCTAATCCAAATCCATTGTGGCCAAGCCTAGTTGTTCAGATCAGTGTGCCAGCCAGCAGCTGAGTCAGTCACTCCGTCCTGCCCACGGTGCTTGCGCTTGCTTTGGTTGACTGCTCCTACTCCAGTTCAGTTGCTCATGGCCATGGCCATGTCCTCCTCCCGCGCCTTCCTCCGCCGGATCGGCTGCGCCCTCCTCCGCCGCTCCTTCTCCGATGCCGCCGGGCCCGACGCCGCCGCCGCCACTGCGGCAGCGTACCACGTCGCGGGCGGGCCCAGCTACATGCGCGGCGCCGTCTTCTGGGAGACCGGCCGCCCGCTCACGCTCGAGGAGTTCCGGATGCCGCGGCCCAAGGCCGGCGAGCTCCTCATCAAGACCAAAGGTCCCGCCTTTTTCTCACTGCTGTTATGTTCCAGCTTTCCGATCGAGATGAATTTGGTGCCTTCCCACTCGAATCCACAAGAAATTTATCGGGTGGGTGCTGGTGGTTGGAACTCTTGGACTACTTCAGTAACTGACCTAGTCTAGATGCGAGTAGTGAGGGATATAGATATCAAATGCCAAAGCCAGTTGATTTGATTCCTTAGCCTCTGCTCTGACGATTCACTCGAGTGCTTGCATTCTGCGACAGCTAAGGGAGTGGTGGCAGATTGGAGTGCTGTGGGAATTATTTCCAACAACTCATCTGGTTCCTGACATCTTCATCTCATATGGCCTTGACAAACTTGTGCAGCTTGCGGGGTGTGCCACTCCGATCTCCATGTCCTGAAAGGCGAGATCCCTTTCACAAGCCCTTGTGTTGTGGGCCATGAGATCACTGGGGAGGTTGTCGACCACGGCACGCACACTCCTGCTGAAATCATCAATAGGTATATCCATGGAACCACACTTCATATGCTTCATAGAGATCTGCTGCTGTTTAGGCTCACAAATTTGTTGGTGCCATATACGGAGAGCTGTTAATTCAATTTGCCAAACTTCAGACACCGTTGTTTCAGAGTTGATCGGTTCTTTTTTTTTTCTTTTTCCAAACAACGTTTCAGGTTTCCAGTTGGAAGCCATGTTGTTGGTGCGTTCATAATGCCCTGTGGGAACTGCTTTTACTGTGTTAAGGTACATCATCTTTGGATAATGAAATCCCTTTGTGCTAGTGTTTTCAATGCTTTCTTGCCTATGTTCATGAGCAATCTATTTCATACAGGGCCAAGAAGATCTGTGTGAGTCTTTCTTTGCATATAACCGTGCTAAAGGAACTCTTTATGATGGTGAAACACGCCTGTTTCTACGCAGCAATGGTAACCTGAGGATATTTCTTTGCATCACTCATCAGTTATGCCACAGTATAGTTGTATGTGGTCAAAGTATTGAAAATTTCCATCCATCTTCAGGGAAACCGGTGTACATGTACAGCATGGGTGGGCTTGCAGAGTACTGTGTCGTGCCAGCCAATGCACTAGCAGTTCTCCCTGACTCATTGCCTTACACAGAATCAGCGATTTTGGGGTGTGCAGTGTTTACCGCCTATGGTGCCCTGAGGCATGCTGCTGAAATGCGCGCTGGTGATTCAGTAGCTGTGATTGGAGTCGGAGGGGTCGGATCAAGGTTAGCAGATGCCTGGCATAAGATGCTTCACATCCATATTTCTCCATTTTATTGTAACAATTTAAAACAGAAGCATGAGTACGCTTCTTGTCTCTTACAAGTATCTTAAAAGTAGATCTTTTGTTCAGATCTCATCATAAGTCAAACTTTGCAGCTGTTTGCAGATAGCAAAAGCCTTTGGAGCTTCTGAAGTTATTGCAGTGGATGTTCTTGATGAGAAACTCCAGAATGCTAGAACACTTGGAGCAACCCACACTGTAAACGCAGCAAAAGAGGATGCTGTTGAAAGGATAAAGGTGTGTGTTGATTGTCAACTTTATCAGTTCAACCACTAAACTTCAGAAATTAGTCCCATATATATAAGTGCTGAGGTTGCTTGTCTTGGTTTTTCAGTTTCTTTTTCTTTAATAAGTGGGCTGTGTACAAATGTGCATATTAAACTTCTCAGCTGCAGATCCCATCCAAATGTGACTGTCTTGCTGTTCACAGGAAATTACTGATGGAAGGGGTGTGGATGTGGCTGTAGAGGCACTTGGTAAGGCATTGACATTTTCCCAGTGTGCCAAGAGCGTACGAGATGGAGGCAAAGCTGTTATGATTGGACTTGCTGCAACAAACGTAGTTGGGGAGGTTGATATAACCCGTCTTGTCCGACGACAGGTACACAGATTTGCAGCCTTCAACATTGTACTGTATGCATGGTTCATTGTTAATCCTTGCATGCTTTCTTGGAACCAGGTGAAAATCATTGGGTCATACGGCGCAAGGGCCAGGCAAGATCTTCCTCAGATCGTGAAGCTCGCAGAGAGTGGCGCTTTCAACCTCCAGAACACCATTTCAAGGAAATGCAAGTTTGAGGAGGCGAATGGCGCCTATGAGGATCTCAATCAAGGCAAGATTGTTGGCCGAGCTGTTGTTGAGATAATGGAGTGATGACCAGATGATGTTGTGGTTCCAAGCCTGGGTCAGACAATAAGTGTGCTTGCTCTAGGACAGCATCGCCTGGAATTTTCAAAAAATGATGGTTGAACTATATATGGAGATGCACATTGGGTGCTTTCCAGTGTGTTACTGGTTCAGAAAGAAAAGAAATAGCTGTTGCGAGAAATTAACTTGAATCTTCCATCAATTCCTGAGCCTACGCCAATAAACAGCTCTAGTTAGGAATTGCTAGAAAAAGGAAAATTCACACTCAATTTATCACTGTGCATCAATCCAATTGAATTCTTAGGCCAAAAAAAAAACCCATAGTTTATGTTCATGCTCGGATTCGAGCAATCAAATCTTCCAACCAAACAGCTTTCTAAAAATTAGGCTATATTGATCAAACAGGAACAGCAAAAAGGTCCGCAGCTGCAATTTCCTTGGCAAACAACAACAGGCAACCATCACCCAGAAACACGGCATGGTTTCACTAACTAATCGTTGACGCTGAAATCACAGGAACTGAAGGGAAACACAGAAAAATATCTTTATCATGTCCACAGGTGGTTCGGCACATCATAAAATGTGTAGCATCAGCATGTAAGATTAAGTATCGTCCAACAAAACCAGGTCCCAAGGCTTGCACCATCGATTTCCTACTCTATTCCACAAATACAAACATTCCCTACCATGTTCCTAGTTTTTAGTAGAGTACCCTAAGGGCAGCCGTATTGTGTCTTGTTAGAGAGCAGTAAACAACGGTGGGATCCACAAAAGTACATGGTTTTAGAGTTAAGTGAAATCACTCACACAGCAGCAAGAGGCGCGCTGAGGCGACGGGTGTTAAAGGCGGCAAACGACAGGGGATCGCCAGTGCGTGCAGCGGAGAGCGAGAGGAGGCGGCTGGCTCGCGAGGGCTCTGTGCTGCTGCTTTGCGGCCGGCGAGCGAGCCAATCGGCATGGGCGGCGAGAGAGAAAGAGGAGGAACTGATATCTGCAACGGCGGCGCGGCATCTTTTTTAAAGGGGAAATTGCATTCCTTCAAATCGTGGATACAGCAATGTTCACATTTTTTTTTATAAGCCCTTAGAGAATTTGACTCTTTGCAATTTGGACCCACGTGAACTGATTAGCAAGTTCAGGACCTGTATATGCATTTTTGGAGTTTAGGGACCTGGTTGGCGCAGCGGTACAAGTTTAAGTACCTGTAGTGCATTTCACTCTTAAATAAATTTGGCAAATTTTGGCAAAACCAATATCCAAACACAACTTTGCCCATGTCTTTGGCGTCGCCCGTGATATGGTCATGTCATGACAAAAAAATTTAGTAGGGCGAGTTGGAGAGCAAACCAAACATGCCCGTACCTAGGGGTGGAAAATGGCCTACAAATTTAGTCTACTAGTTTTAAGGACAGTGCTGAATAAAAAAGAGCTAAAATGCTATATATTTTTAAACTAAAATTAATTAGAGTCAAATTAGATCGTGAAAAAAAAATATAAAAGCCATGATAAATTACCACCTCTCATCTCTCAACGGGCCGAGGCCTACCAAGCCCATTGTCAGACAACCGTCCGAGTCGGTCGGTTTCCATGGCGCGTACGGCACGCGCTCTTATCTCATCTTTGCTTCCAATATCTTACTATTATTTAATATCTATCTATTAAAAAGAAAGGAGAAGAAAGAAAATCTTGTAGTACCTTTTTCAATCTAAAGGAAGATCCGCCGCCGCTTTCCCCACCCTTTAATTTGCCTCCTACCTGCGCTGAAGGAGCCGCCGCCATGGCCGGCCCGTCGTTGCTCCAGTCTCCTCCGCCGGTCGTCGGTCATGGATCGGGGGCGTTATTCCATCCTTGCGTGGCCGTCATCCCGGAGGGTGATATACCACGGAGCTGGGTGTCCGCCGCGGCCACCACAAGCAACGGCCGGGAGGTCCGCATCTCCGTCCGCCTTGCCCCTCCGCCCGCCACATCCTTCGTCAAACTGCAAACCGGCAGCGACAACAACAAGCTTGTTACCCGGGATGCCTGCAGGGTCCTGGCGGCTCACGGTGACCTCCTCCTCATCTACATGGCTGTCGCCGACGCCGCCGCCGACACCTCCTGCCGCCGGCATGACTGGTTCGTCTTCAGAGCCAACCCCGCGCGCCCATGGCTCCGTCGCCTTCCCCATGCTGGCGACCTCCCTTGCGGTGCCTACGACCCCATCGGGATCGTCTCCCTCCCCGGCGGCGACGGCGACGACTTCATCGTCGCAGACTTGCTGCCATCGTACGCGCCAGACATCGATCCGGCCACAGGCCGCCACCAGGAGATGGCCTACCTCGTGCGCTACTCCTCCGCCCTCGATCGGTGGGATGATGCCAAGGCGCTGGCCATGCCTTACGACGCCTTCGCCCACAGGACCACCCCATGGCAGGCGCACAAGTTACTGTTCCCCTGCACAGAGGCAGAGGGCTCCATAGTAATGTACTGGATGGACTACGACCTGGGCCTCATGCGCTGCAACGTCGGTGACGCCGACGACAGCCCCCCAATGCTCCGCTTCGTCCCGCCCCCGGAGATTAATGGCTGGATCAAGGGCCGCCGCCGCGAATGCCCTCAAGAATACCGGACTGCCGGTGCCTGCAAGGGCACTGTCATCTTTGTCCATGTTGACAACGGCAGCATGTACTCGGTTAGATTGCGCGATAAGAAGCAGCCTGGATGCTTCACCGTCACCACATGGGCTCTCAAGATACCAGAGTTGGAGTGGGAGGAGCGCGCCGTGCTCCGAGTGCGCGATGAGCTCTGGCCCCTCGCGAGCTTCAAGGATTCGCCTCTGCCACGGTGGGTGCCGCAGTTCCCCATGGTGAGCGCGCAGCAAGAGGGTGTTCTCCACTTCATACTGCAGGAGCATCCGTATGGGCAGGATGACTGGATGATCACAGTCGACATGACTCGGAAGCTGCTGCAGTCCTATGAAATGCGCATCAAGACCCATGACTGGTGACATGGAAATTATATGTATTATTAGCAGCGTCAGCTGCCAGGTCATTAGGATCGATCTCAGTACCCACTCTAAGATAATATAATACTACCATATATAGTAGCAAAGAAGAAGAACAAAGATTGTTTGTCATTGCAACTAAATAAAATTATTGTTTTACCACTAGTGTCTTGTGCTCACAATTGTTTCAGATAGAACGAACTACTAGATTATAGGAGTATCTTCAATGACACGGGTGCTATTTTCCAATGCATATATTTCTTTCACTGTTTGCAGTTGATGCAAAGCATTTACTGGCTAAATAAGTTCAACTCTCCACAGCCAAAGGTACTGCTCGCGCCGTCCAAAAAAGATGCATGGCTGTCATTATTTCTTTCACTATTATTTCGAATTTGGATCTAGCAGCTGTCATTTGTGCTGCCTAGCAAGTTCATCAGTTTATCCTAGGTTAGGAAGGAGGAGGACCAGCACGGTAGGCGCGCTTTGCAGCGCCCGTTTTGTCTGACGCAATCGCTGGCAGAAGTTTTGATTTTTTTTGGTCATTAAGATGCACATTTATCAATAAAGTTGCGTTCGATTTTATGCTGGCAGTAGTTTTGAATTTTATGCTGTTGCACGCAACGATAATTAAGGCCTAAATGCTCAACCTGTATTTACAGCTCTAATTGAACTTTACTACTAAATAGCATGTTTGTTTATCACCTAGATTGTATAATCTAGGTTATGAGTCAAAGGCACTATGGTAAAAGGCCACTATGGACCACCAAATAATCTCGAATAAGCTGTGCCCTTGACTCATAAGGTAGATTATATAATCTACATGAGAAACAAACACCAAGTTATGCGCATACAACATGCATAATTCAAAATTTGGATAACGACATATATCTAAGGAAACACAAAATAAGAACTCGAGAAATTAGCAAGCTTTACATAGCTTCTTTGCCTCCATCGCGCATATCCATACTATAAGGATCCAAAACAATTGAAAATAGCTTTTACTTTAAAATACACCCATACCCCCTCACATATCTCCAGCTGAGGCCCACCTCACAGTCCTAGGATGACTACAGTTTCTCAAGTATTAGAAAAAAATCGCATTTTTTAAAATATTTGGTACTTTTTCACTCGTTTTTTTTTTCACCGGCGATTTTTCTTTACCCGCCTCCTGCACCCACCCGACCCGCCTCCGTCAATTTCGCTCGTAGGTCCTTTCCTTCCTCGTACAGGTACCCCTCGTCGCATCGCACAAAAATGAAACTGAAGCCGCCGGAACCGAGCGGAAGCAGACCCCCGCCGTCCCTAGGCTCCAATCGGATCGACGCTTCAATCCATCCCGGTGGCTCGTCGTTATCCTCGACCTCGCCCTCCCGCCAGCGCTCCTCTCCGCGGCCCTCCGCGGCGGCGGCGGCTACGCCTCGTTCGCCATGGCGGCTACACCTCCGGCGACGGGCCTCATCCGGTAAGAGTTCCTTCCCTCCCCGCGCACCCTTCTTCCCCTTCGTGTGCTCCTCCTAGGGTTACCGGGGTGACACCACCCCCGCGGAGTCGGCCGCCTGACCGAATTCCTTGTCTGCAGCTCACCCGCAGGTTGGTTCCGGTGGGACGGGATCCACGAGGCGGAGCGGCGCGCGCTGCCGGAGTTCTTCGGTGGGGCCGGCGGCGCCGGGTTCGGGACGGCGACACGGAACCCGCGGATCTACCGCGAGTACCGTGACTTCATCATCACCAAATATCGGGAGGACCAGGAGCGCCGCCTCACCTTCACCGAGGTCCGCAAGGCGCTCGTGGGGGACGTCACGCTCCTCCGGAAGCTCTTCGCCTTCCTCGACGCCTCCGGCCTCATCAACTTCTTGGCTTCCTCCTCGCCCTCGGGCTCCGGGTCGCGGAAGCAGGAGGCCAGGGTCATCGTGGAGGCGCCTGTGGGGCTGCAGGTGACACCGCGGCCGCCGGCGTCCTACTTCGCCGAGGAGAAGCGGGGAGGGGCTCGCCTCCGCCGACGAGGCCTACTACCACGAGCACCTTCTTGAGGTAGCACAGCAGAACCAGACGAAACTTTATTATGCTACTGATGGTTGATGGGCTTCTTGCAGTATCGACCTGCGGAGTCTCCAGTCCCAGAACTCCTTCAATGTCAATCCACCCACATCGCGTGCCACCAACTACGTCGTCCTTAGATACTACGATGTCAAGGGGACCCTGAGGTAGCTAACCCTATCCGGATCCTCCCTGCTTTCTTAATTATGCACCTAATTCTAATTGTGCCATATTTTCTTACCACGATGGAATCAGCACATGTTGAAGTTGTATGATGGTCTGCAAAGTAAGATCTAATAATATTCAAACTGCAGGCTCTTAATGTACCCATTATCAGGGAGCGTGATGAAAATTTAATACCAAAACCTTTCTATATTTTCTTTATTTGCAATGTTGAATCCAAAGTTTGAACTACCACAGCAGGTTGGATTTTTTTTACTTTTCCCTGCAGAGCTTGGTAGTGTAAATGACCTTTCTGATGTTGTGCTTCATTTGTCATAGTATTGTGCCCTCACACGTCTGTATGCCTGTATAATCAGAATTGTGCTCGGCATTTGTAGAAGGCTATCTGAAAGCTCCTTTTGTTGATTTGCCTACATTCACTAGAATTGTAAGTTAGGATAGAGTTTTTTTTAAAAAAAACTTTTGATACGTAGTTAGGATATACTTGGGGCTGCCTTTTGTTGTTTCCTGACATTGCATTTTGGTGGCATATGATAATTGTCTTTGTATAATATATGTCCATATTATGCACCTGGAGAGCTCATTGTCCTGTACTCACATACCATGAGAACAATTGCAATCTGATTATAACATCATTGTCTTGTACTCCATACATGATTGCCTTTCTAGAAGGTCTGTGTTTATTTTCTGAAATTATTTGCCTTTCTAGACTTACTGAATTGCTTTGATCTCATTCTCATCATTCACAGGGTTTTAAGTCTGGTGTCATAGATGAGAGCCGTTGTCACTACATGGTCGATTTCCAATATGGGTCCATCGTGCTGTTAAATGTTTCTGATCATGAAGCAGATGGCTACCTAAAAGTTGTCCAGAAGCATGCATCAGGTTTGATTTAATGACTTTACAATCAAATTTGGTGGTCTGATTCTTACATAAGGATATCATATAGTTGTGATGATAGATCTCATGCAACTTTATGCCTATGTAGTTGTAGTCTAAAATAATTAAACTGTAAATACTCATGCATGAACCTGTGTCAGGTTTATTATGGAGTTATTTGTAGCAGTAAAATATTTTGATCCCGGATCAACGTTGGATTCATTTTTTCTCCCCACTTGTCTTCTGCTTCAGATCCGGTGGAGAGGAGATGTAGCGCACGAGCAGGACTAGCTTTTCAGCGGGTGCCGCTGCATGCATATCCAATCCAACATCTGGTTTCTGCTGCTCATGCCCTTCCTCGGTCGTCATCTTGGAGTCTCATCTGTACTTTTGATTTTTGATGGTGAGTGTTTTTTGTTTCCTCTTGCAGATGCTTCTATGTTACAATTTTCTTGTCGTACGTATAGTCTGGGGCTTAATTCTGTAACTTGTGAGTTACATTTTTGCCTTTTGTACTGCTTTTGTTCTTCCAAAGGATTAGGAAACAACAACAACAACAACAACAACAACAACAACATAACCTTTTGTCCCAAGCAAGTTGGGGTAGGCTAGAGATGAAACCCAAAAGAAACAAGGATAAGAGAGACATAAAAAGGCACAAAAAGACAAAAGGTAGAGTTAGGGAAAAAGAAAAAGATCACGGCTCAGGCACGTTGATTGCTAATCTCCAAGCGCTCCTATCTATAGCTAAATCCCTGGAGATATTCCACTCCTTAAGATCTCTCTTAACCGACTCGTCCCAAGTCAATTTAGGACGTCCTCTACCTCTCTTTACATTATCTATCCGCTTTAAAACCCCACTACGCACTGGCGCCTCAGGAGGCCTCCGTTGGACATGTCCAAACCATCTCAGCCGATCCAAAGGATTAGGAAACAGTGATAAAAAATTTAGATGAACACCAAAGTGTTGCTTCAAAGAAAGAAGAAGGGGCACTTCTTTCAGATTTTACTTGCAGAATTGAAGTTTGTTTATTCTACTTATTGTAGTATACTAACCCCCTTGCAGGCGATTTGTAGTTACAAATTAGTAGGTGTTGCAAAGCACGGTTGATACCACTTCTATTTAGTCAAGTTCTTATTAGTGATACCCAACTAATTTGTATGTTTGTAGGTATATTGAACTAAGACATATTAGTGAAACTATAATGCTCTGGGGATTGTCTTCGATGGAAAGATTGTTTTCTAGAGTGACTCCTGACAGTGGGCAGGTGATCGTCCAGCAGAAAGGAGGGGCATGACCAGGCGAGGTCAGCCCGCGCCGTCGTCTTATGGATCAAGCCTGCTCATACTCCTTGCATCACAGTTGGATCCGCAAGGTGAAGGTCCTCGTCATTGACAGATTTGTTCACCTCATCCCTTTCCCATGTCATCTTGCTACCCACCCTCAGAGAATAACATTCATTTCTGTTTAGTGATTGGTTACATTACTTCTATCTCTCGATTTGCATACTGGAACTATGAATGGCATTATCGCAATAAATCAGATTGCACATCGCAGGACATTCCACCTTCTGATTTAAATTAGATTACATTCTGTTTATGGCTTTATGCACATATGCTTTTGCTTGATTGTTAGACTGAAATTTTCAATTCTTCAGATAAAACTCGAGGCGCTGTTCTTTGCAGCTGAGTTCCTGCACCGTGTTAGTGAGGTGATCTATCTCTCAGGAGATTCATCTCATCTTTTCTCTTTCACTCCGCTTTGCAAAGTTTTATATACCCATTATCTGTGCAAGCGTTAACACCAAGTATTTTTTTAGGATAGTATATTTTGCTAGGCAAACTGTGGTTAACTATACTTCTCTTTATCAGTGGGATAGAAAATTGTCGAATTAAATCTTATAAGCTCGAGCTACTGTCCTCTTTAATTGCTAACCCTGAAATTTGTTAAAACCTTTCAATTGCTATACTTCTTTGTTTTCTTATTTGCTCTGCAGTGTTCCATCTGCTCACTATTCTTTTCCAAGGTAAGTGTATATTGACATATATTGTTGTGTGCATAATATTCTTACACAGATATTCCGAATGCAAAGAGGTGCTGCCTTTACCTCCCTCTCTTCCCCTGTTTTGCCATTTGGTTTCGACGCAGGAAGATATCACCTTCAGATTTCCTTGGTTCAGAGTCGGGAAGTGGCATGACGGCGAGGAATTGGTCCAACGAAAGTCGCCGGCATCAAGAACAAACAATTTTCAGCAGAGAAGCCACAAGCTTTGGCAGTGCCTTGATGTTTCATTGCCTTCTCACCTGCTTCGATTTTAGCTTGACGATGGTATTTCTACTGTTTAGGTATGAGAAATGTATGCACAAGTAAAATTATTGTGTTATTTGTTGGTGTGCAGAGAGGTGAAGAATTTACTAATGTTTTCTGGATGGACTTGTTCATTATCAAATTTGATGGAAGAACTTTTGTTTTCACATGTTTGTTACTGCTCTATCACATAATTGGGCTTTCTCTATATATCCTGGTAGCTCTTCTTGCTTAACAAATTGATATCACTGGTACCTGATCTTGATATCAGTGGTACGTAATCTGATCCTGCTGACTCCCAGGTGAGGTGTGGTCTGTGGTGAATTTTTTTCCTCCCTGTACTACCTCGTACTCAAAATGTTCTATATGTGTGCATATATATATCGCTAGATTGGTTGCGGCAACTTGCAAATCTATTCTTTTTTTTTTCTAAACCAGTGCATTCTCTTCTCTAACCTATTAGCTGCACTTCTTATGTGAAACTCAGTATTGCTAGATTGTTACTTTGTGTGCATTTGGATAGACCTGCATGATATGGTGTCCACGAACAGTTTGATATGCATGCTAGACTTGAATTGAAGTAAATAAATTAAATTAGATTGGATAGTATTTCTATTTCTTTAGATGGTTTGTCCAAATTTCAATTCAATTACTACTTTATATTTTTTAAGGAACAGGAGATTTTTCCTAACCTATGATCATAATTTGGCAATGTAGGTTTCAAGTTGTAAAACATAGAGAGATCAATTTAACAATTTTAAAAGCAAGTATTTAAGGCCAGTTTTCAGTATCCAAAAATCAATTGATTTGCTCGCATAAAATCAATTTCTGTTTCATTACAGAAAACGATCAAATTCAGTTTTGATGATTTCAGTCAACTAATATCTGATAATTTTATTTGTAGGTGGAAGTGTAGTCTTCTCTATGCCATTTTTTTTCCTGGGTTATCTTCCCAGTTTTGTTGTATGTGTTTGTGGAATGGGCCACAGAAGTAATCCAAATTGCCAGCACGACCAAGAAGACATTTGCATTTGTGGGATGGGTCCCTAGATGGGCTATCATTGTTAATTCGATTTTTAAGGAATTATTGAAGAAATATGTATTTTAATATGAGGATTTGTCTTATTAGTATATAACATCTTGACGTATCAGCACAGTAACATGTATTATTTATTGCGTGGGTTTATATTTTCATGGGAACAAGACATTTTAAAAGATATAATTTTAGTGATCATTTGATTTTAACACGTGCGTGTCGCACGTGCACCTTTACTAGTTAAAGTAGTATCGATGGAAGCAGAGATAGCTTATGTAAAAAAGGCCAGTTGATATTATAGTGAGCTTAGGAGGTTCGCTGTAAGCATATCACAGTTTGGACTGCATAAAATGGACTTTTAGCCATGGCCATTCGACGCACAATGTCGGTAGGACATAAAAGGAATGTACTTACAGAGGGGTGTATGAATAGAAACTATAAGAAGAAACCCTTCAGGCTCATAGAAGGAAAAACCGCCCAAACTGTGCAACTGAAGGAAAACCAGAAGAAAACCATCTGTAAGCCACGGTGTTAAAAATCGCCATATCGATGGTTTTCCTTGGTTTATTTAATTCCTCTCATACCATTATAATTTTCAGAAATTTGAAATATGCCACTAGACCCCACATGTCAGTGACTGAGGTGGCCCCACCTTCAGTGACTCACCGATGGCATATTTCCAAACCGTGAAAATTATAATGGCATGAAGGGTTAATACATAAAGAAACTATGGTTCGACCGGTCAGGCCATTGGCTGGACCACCGAAGCAGCTGCCTCACCGGTCCGGCTTTTTATTCTATTGTTGTACACCAGCTTTTGAATAAAATAATTTTGGAAGCGATAACCAAAACTCGTCCCAGCACTAAGCATCTTGCTGAGGACGAACAGTGCTGGAAGAGTAATCAGTGCTTCCAGCAGAAGCAAATAATCCAATATTTCATTACCAAATCTACAACATTTTTGTTTCTGGACACTTCACCTCGAAATCTGACAACCTTCAAATTACAGAACCAAAATAATAATAAAAAAACAACCAGTAGACCTAAATGAAAACATGAACGTAAAGGCATGAAGCGTGAGGATCAAGGCCCAAGAGGGAATGTGTAGGCATACTGCACTATGAATTGACTCATGAGTCATAACTGAAAGCCTTGACACAAGAAGAGTTGCCTGATATAACTACCTTGCAAGAAATAACAGTTTGCATCTCGATTCTCGAAAGGGCTTGTATGGTCAGACGTGGAGGCCTTCTTACCTGCCTCAAATGAATCACAGGGCATAAAAACTGTCTAGTGGACAATCTAATGGAAACTGTAAATCACCAGCTGTCTTGTCTATCGAGTGATTGTATCATGGAAATCGAATATTTCTGCATGTACGGATCACCAGCTGCTTAATATTCATATGACAAAAGGCAACCGAACTAAAAAAGATCAGGGTCCCAATCACAAAGGGAACGCCATGGCCACATGGGAATGAAAAGGGCAGCACCTCCGTAATAACACAAGCCAAGCATGTGCAAGATGAAAACCTAGTACAGTAGAGCTGAATCCATGTGAAAGAGAAGTAGACATCTCGCAGGAGGCAGGAAGGCAGAGCAGCTGACAGGATCGGAACAGGAGTTCGAGACTGGGCTGGGCATCATCAAATCCATAAGAAGCAAACACATACAAACAAATGAAAAGAGAGAATCACCGAAAATGATACCAGCGAAGGAGTTTGGAGTGGAGGTCGCGGCATCATCAAATCCAATCCATAAGAAGCAAATAGCAGGCAAGGTCAGCACTGAGGGGAAACTTGCCGTTGCCGGGGAAGACAAAGACGAGTTACCGAGCAGAGCAAGACGGCCGTCGACGCCACCGTGGGTCAAGAGGAACCAGCAACGACATGAAGATGTTAGGAACGGCAGGAGGCCAAAAACTTCGGGAGGCACCGACGACCCGGATGCCGGCCCAAGCCCAACATGCAGCCAGCAAACAGGCAACAGCCCAACACCACTGGTAGAC
>CM014275.1:62383468-62408184 GCA_004135705.1 Alloteropsis semialata
GGCGGCTCCGGGAGCGCCTCGAGCACGTGCTCCGCCATAATCCGCAGGGTTTCGTCGATTAGCGCCAGATCTCTGGGCCTGTACTGCTTCGGGGCGGTGTCCGCCATGGCGACGGCAGCGCGGCGGCGAGGGTTTCGGTGGCTTTCCTCTGCAGCCTGCTGAGAGAGAGGAGTGGCAGTGGATGAGAGCGGCGGCGGCGGCGGCGGCTGTTTCGACTCGAGAGTGCGGAGGTTTGCCTCTTTCTAGGTTTTGTTCCTTGTCCGCCTCGCGTTGTTGGGCCAAAATATCCGTCGGGCCGGGTTTAACCGGGCCCTTGCCAACGCATTTTTTTTCTTTCCAAACAAAAAATGTGATTAAAAAACTTTTGATGGGCTCACAGCTTGGACCTTTGGAGGCTAGGGCTTGGCGAGGAGGGAGGGTTTCACTGAGGACAAAAACAACGTGACAACGTTGCAGGTTCGATAGGCGATAGCTAAATGCTCATGCTTGCCTCCCCCCAGTCTTTCAGATCAGAAAACAAATCAAAATGTGCCGGGATAGAACAGCAAAGGGAATAGATGACAAGGCAATTTCATCAGTAATGCACAACGCAAATTTTAATAGATGACAACGTCGCAGCCTTGTGATTGAGAACTTGAACTCAACGATATGATGAATAGAATGTACACCGACTGTTTTAAATTTTAAGTCGTTTTAGTTTTGTCCTAAATTATATCTATAACATATTAAAGACCATGGTCTAGGTCCCCATTTCCCATCCTCTCGCCGTCGGATCCTTGTGAACATGCCAAGTGGTTCGACACGTTCACTTGTGAACATGCCCTTAAGTTACCCACGCCGAAAGAGAGCATCGTGACAGGGTGTGATCTCGTGTGGCTTTCGGGAGTTTGATCGGAGGTCATGATTTAAAGATGCTTTTCATTGATATTCACATCTATCTTTCTTCGTTCTATTTGGCTCAGAGCTACAACATATGCATGATCTAGGCGATCTAGATTGGTTATCTCTAACTTTCTCTTGCTACCTCCGGTGTTTGGTTTTAATAGATTAGATTGGTTTTACAACCCCTCTTCAAGATAAAAGGCTTTCAATGCTGGTTGGATTGTTTCTTATATCTTTAGTTTCACGGATTGATAAACCTTGAGAAAGTAATCTAACGGAAGAGCTACAACTGATCCGTGCGCTTGCGGTTCACGATTGACGCGTCTAAGGGCCGTCAGCACACATCAGGTGAATAATCTCACTATGGGCACATTTAATCATAAATTTTTGCTACTATGCTTGCGTAATTTGATTAGGAAAATGATATCTGCCTCTAGAGGGTCACTATGAAACCTCCAAATTATATAGAGAATTATACTTTTCTGATGCCCTCCATGCACAAACTATTTATTGTGCAACTACTTCTCAATTTTACACCAACTTTCGTGCTTTGACAGCTATTCCGAAAACATATCGAAGACTAATCCCCTGCTCAGATTTATGTTCTTGGAGGTGGCATATATTTTGATTTCAAGATAAATCTTCATGATTTTATATCATCATCTGTCGTATCATGTCAATATATACTCACTACCAACATCTCTGTTTACCTTTTTTTTGGAACATGAAATTTGCTCCTGTTTCTCAAAGATGTAGATATAGATCACCAACATACAAATGTGCAATTCCTCATCAAGATGTGTCCACTGCAACTTTTTTATTGTTGCAGGTTCCAAGGAAGCCTTCGTAATAAGAGCATTTGATTAATTGATACTGATAATGACCAACCAAGTGGCTGGGGAAACAACAGTTCAAATGGCATCAGGTATTCAGGTGGTCCTTAGTAACTTACAATACTAGGTGAATTCCCCGCGTGTTGCAGCGGGGTTTTCTAAGTTACTTGTATAAATTTGTTGGAACAGACAGAAATAGGATATGTAAATGACGTGTGATTGCAAGGAGTAATCATCAATGATAGAAATTGGCAGAACTACATTAGTCATATCTCTCCACTCTCTTAACCTACCGACTTCAGATGAATTGCCACAAACTTAAATAGACAACTGTGAAAGAGTCGGAGGGGCGGACAGTAGGTACCCACATGATGGAAGTGATCGAATATTCGAATTTGTGAAGGTGATGACGACTGTGAAGTGTTCCGAACCCACATGAGGTTGGGCAGTGGGAATGAGAATTGATTTAGGGATGAAAAATTTTGCACATGGTGGTGGATGATGTGGACAGTTTTTGTGATTAGTGGAAGATGAGGTGCATAGCTTGCACATGGTGGATGATGTGGACACTTTTTGTGATTAGTGGAAGATGAGGTGGATAGCTTGCATGAAGAGCTTTAGAGCTGGTGGGTTATTAGTGGGTACGAACTTTATAGGTATACCAGGTGATTCCCCGCGCGTTGCTGCGGGATTTGAAAGAGTTTTTTTGATAAACTATGAATCACTGTGGTTGTTTAGTTGCTCGTAAAAATAGTGCACTTGTAGAGATTATCCCGAGAGCCATATGAGCTATCTCTTGATGAAAATTATAAACTTTTATGTTACTTTTGAATAGATAAGAAAAAAAGCAATAAGACATACATCTAATGAATAGAAAATGTGCACCAAGTTGCCCGGACAGTTAGAAATTCAAAATGATGTGCACCACATAAGAGAGAAATAGCAATTAATGCATCTTAGTGGGAGGTGATGATGTGGCCTCTTGAGGATTGAGAGAAATAGTGTAGTGGGGACCAATTATATAGGTTATATAGATTACCAGTAATATCCTGTTGAGACACTATAAGTGTTAATTTTCTTATTAATGTTACTGGATGATTTTACAGAAATGGCATATCAAGAAGTCATTAGTGCGGGAAGGAAAAACGAATGGGCCAAACGGTTTGAGCAATTCAATGTTCAGAAGACTCCACATTCTACTCGCATAACAGGAGCTACAAACTTTATTCAGTTGTTCCTGAAGTTGTGATAGAAGTTCCCAGATAATCTTTGTATCAGACTGCAGATGTTTCAAATGTGTTTAATCTACAATATGGGAATATTGCTGCCATTTCTTTGTGATCTTGACAATTAATCTTCTGAAAAATCTTTATGCTGTAACAAGGAAGAAAATAATTATTGCTCTAAGGCGGGACCAACTCCTGCATGTCAGTCCAATGACATACAATTGTCAGAGCGCCACTCACTGGACCTGATTGTTGTACTTAACACAAAGCAATAGTATCTATGAATTACATGTTACATTGCTGTGTTTTTTATGCAGTTTGTTTGAACTATGCTGGCAACGTCAAAGTCATGCAAGATTATTAAATCTTTCGTACAAGATGGACAGAAATATGCATGTTAATTAATTACGCATTAGCATTTTATAGTGTTTGCCGATCTGTTGTGTCCCATGATAACTGTAGGGACAGGGTGCGCCCAAATGTTCGAGTGGTTTCCAAAGGTCTTGGGATTTTGGAGACAAAGTTCTAAGCGCCAACATCCCTACCTCGCGTGCCAATTGACGGTGGGTGAGTACCGCCAGCAGGGATTCGTGGAAACCTCAATTTAGGCCTCCTCCAACAATCGGCGATGTCGCCAGCGGAGGCTAAGCTGTCATTCGACGTGGAGCAGAGAGAACACGAAAAAAATCAATCGCTAGTGAGCCTGCGATCGCTTGCTAGAACACTGCCCAATGCGTTACTCTTTCAGCGTACGAGGTTCCAAGCTATAAAATCATTAACTCCGCCACATTGTACCCATCTCTCTCTACCACGTAAGCAGGTGACTTCCCTACTGCCGTTGGAGGAGGCCTTAGAGATTTGGCCAGGTGTGTAACACGCGTAGAGCTTTTGCTAGTTTGAGGCTAAAGAGCACACGGAGTTTAGACAGCTTCAGACCGTCCGGAGGCATAATATCCTACATCCTGTATGGGAGTATGTGTGATGTATATTTCTTGATCTGTCCCTTTACATGCGCCTTATCACGTTGTTGACGGTCCTTAGACGCGCCAATTGTAAACCGCAAGCACACGGATCATCGTAGCTTTTCCCTTAGGCTCCGTTTGGATGTAGATATTTGAGGGCATGGTATTGAATTGGGTTCAATACCAAATCAACCATTATATTGGAATCGGGCACAATATGAATTCTGTTGTTTGGATTAATGTAGCATTGCCTTTCAAAATCCTAGGAAGTAACCAATTCAATTCATGTTTGGATGTAAAAAAGGTGGAATTGGATTTTGGAAAGCTCATCTGCACGAACAACAGCTCCAATGCCCGAGCAAGTTGTCGCACCGGCCGTTCGCCGGCGATGTCAACCACCGCTGATGTACCATCCCTCGTTGATGTCCTCGTCCAGGCACCCAGCCCCTCGCCGTTTCTTCTCCATCGCCGATGGCAGCCGTGTGCACCCTCCTACTCCTCCATGCGCCAGATCTGCCACCATGTGAGTAGGAGGAGGCCATGGAGCAGGTCACCAGGCTCCTCCGTCCTCACCTGGCCGGAGCAGGTAGTACCACCCTCATCTAGAGCGGAGTCCACTCGCGCCGCCGTCGCCTTGCCGGAGTAGGACGCTCCGAGGTCACCTCTTCGGGCGGGCGGCACCCCTGTGCTCGATTCTGTGGTGGAGAGGGTCAACGCTCGGCTCTGCAGCGAAGAGGGGCTGCGGCGGAGGGGAGGCACGACGCAGGGGAGGTGTGGCGGCGCCGAAGAGGAAGCGGAGCCACGGAGGCAGGCACGGCTGCGCCGACGAGGAAGGGGGAGGCACGCGCGAGAGAGAGAGACCAAAAGATGCGGACGCGAACGATTGCGGCTAATACGGAGGGGGAGAGGTCGGAATTGTGGGATATGCAGTGGTATTGTTCTGAATACCGCTTGGTATTGGATCAAATTTCCAATTCCGATTCGGAGAGCATTCAAACAACATACATTGGATGTATCCAATACCAATTCCAAATTCTGGGCTCCAATGTCTACATCCAAACGAGGTGTTAGAGTATTCCATCCAAGGTTTATCAATCCGTGGATCGACAATGAACTACCTAGGGTTTTCTATCTAGTGTAACGGATCTATTCATAGCATTAAGCGTAGATTGCATATGAAGGTAAACCAAATATATATAAGTGAAGTGTAGGGTTAATCTCATCCGGAAGCGTAAGCAAAGATAACATAACCAAGGTTAACAAAGGCCTAATCGTCTCTAGGTACAACTCTTAGTCAAAAGGTGGTCAAAACCATAGATTGCATCTCTACCAAAGGTACCCGAGTCTTTTCTCCAAAAGGCGGATCGCAAGCGGCCTACTTTCCAATGGTCACCACCGCGAGGTGCGTGCCAATGGCTAAGGTTTCCCTAAGCTTTACCCCAAACAACTAGCAAGCGCTCGACGAGCTTCGTCTTGTAGTGGCCGCAACGACTCCCATTGTACTCGCCATTGATCCAACTCAACATTAAGTCGTTGCTAGAACTTTTCCATCCGACATGCTGTCACCACACCGGGGTAATCGACGGACTAGCTAGAACGCGCTACTTCAATGTATCCGCAAGATATGGACTAATCACCATAATTAGATCTAATCTTACTAAGAACATATGACGGCCGTGCATATGAATATAAAGCATCCAAAGAAGTAGACCAAGGTTGAGACAACTAGAATAGAGATTAGATTGATATCACCATCATGTGTGTACATACCCCGATGAATCTTGGGGTTCGATTCCTGAGCTCCGTCGTGGTACAACTGCACAGGGAGGCCATGGTGGCTAGGGTTGGCCTAGGCCATGCCCTAGGTACCTTCGAAGACTTGCAGCGACACTCGTCTTCCTTTGGTGTATGCTCTAGTTTTCACCGACTTCTAGTGGATGGATGTGCGTGGTTCCGGGCATCGGGGTTATAAATAGTCCGAGGAAATCCTAGCTCGAAGGGGAGGCCGAGGCGGCGCAGAAAAGACTTAGGCCGGCCGGCCCACCCCCCTGGGTTCCCAAATGCCCGAGCGCTCCATACGAAAGTTGTAGATATTTTTGAGCCATGCAATTTTCGTATATAACTTGCCCCCATCGGACTTAAGATGAAGAAGATATGGCCCATATAAGCTCGGCATCTCTTGCGGGCCTATAGTCCAAAGTTGGTGATTGTAGCTTCCATCATCCAAAGTCTGGGCCTTTGCACATTCTTGGAGGTTGGTTCACCATTGATGAGCATGAACAAGATCCAAGTCACATTAGGTTTGGCCTTCATATTCCTCCATGCTACGCACGATCTTGGTTTTCGTCCAAAAGTGCTCTTTTATAGCTCAAAAACCTGCGTAAACCAAAATCCTCCAAAAATACATGCATATGCAAAAACAGGGTTGTTTCACATGCCAAGTAGTGGGTTAGTATATGAATTAGTCCAAAACCACCACATAAATAGCACTAAAAGTGTACCAATAACAAGCGTCACACACATTTATTTATAACCCACCCTGGGCCCAAGGGTGGGGTGATACCACCTTGAGTGTGAATGTGGCGTTGTTGTGAAACTCCTGGTGTCACTATAGTAATTAATAACCACAATGAACATAATTAAGCAAATCATGGCATGCATCATGAGTATTTTATGTTTGTGCATTAATGTGTATGTTTGACCTAGTCAACAATTATTAAGCAAAAATGGTCAAAATATAAAAATTACACCAAAATGTCATAAATAATGTCAATTACATGTTTATGAACTCTTATGAGCATGGA
Source organism: Alloteropsis semialata (assembly GCA_004135705.1). Lineage (NCBI taxonomy): Eukaryota > Viridiplantae > Streptophyta > Magnoliopsida > Poales > Poaceae > Alloteropsis > Alloteropsis semialata. The sequence goes on from CM014275.1 coordinate 62,390,176, forward strand.
AGGTTCAAACAAAAATTCAAAATTCAAATTTGAACTCATTTGACCATCATTTCATGTGTTGCAAGTTTTCCTTTTTACCCTTCTTGTGAGGCTAATATCTTTAGATTTTGCCTAAATAATTGAAATTCCACCAATATAAAAGTTAGAGTACAAAGTACCCTCTTTACAATGGTGGTGATGTGGATCAAGGAAAACCTTGTTTGATCATTCAAAATCTTGGGCAAATACAGGTCAAACTGCTGAAAATTCAGCACTTAGCTGAATAAACTAAGTCTGAAAATCAGTGTTTTCGCTGAACTTTAGGGCCTTTTAACTCTCAAACCAGTGATCAAATTAGAATGGTTCCTTTGTAAGAGTTATAGCCCTATATACCATCTGTAACTTTTGTATTGGCCAATTTCAATGTTTATATGTGAATGTTTGAGAGAAATGCAACCAAAGTCGGGTCAAAACCAGGAAATCCAACACTTAGCAGAATTCAACCTAGAATTCAGCCTATGTCCCTTTGGACTCGGTTTTGGCTGATTTTCTTGGCTCAATAACTTTCAAACCAATGATCAAATGGTATAACTCTCTTTGTAGAATTTGTAGCTTTATCTATCAGCTACACTTTTTATTTTGGCCGATCGGTATGTTCACAAACAGAATTGGGAGAAAAGGGGGACCAAAGTCCGGTTGGTACTCTGAAAACGTATTGAGTTTCGTCAGTCCTTTCTGGGCAGATTTTGGTTGGATTTCACCACTCATTATCTCTTAAAATGTTGCTCAAATGCTATAGAACCCTTTGTACGAATTGTAGCCCTATGAACCAGCTACAAGTTTTATATTGGTCGGTGCAAAATTTTACACATGGAATCGTAAGTTAAACTGACCCAAAGTCGGACTGGCAAACTGCGCTTAACTGAATAAGTTCTACGTCTAAAAATCGTGTTTTTACCTGTTTTCACAGCCTAATAACTTCCAAACCAGCAAGCAAATGATTTAAGTTCCTTTGTAAGAGTGGTAGGCCTATGTGTTGTCTACAACTCTTATATTGGTCGCTCCTTGAGTTTATACACAAAAGTTGGAGGAAAATCGAACCGAAGTCAGGCCGAGCTGTTGCAAGCGGACGACTGAATCGACTTGTCGATTCAGTTCGTCAGGCTTACAGACGTGCTGCCAGGAAGCCGACCGCGGCGACCTCGACAGTGTCGCCGTCACGCGCCGTCTCCACGGCGTTTCGACCACGCATCCGCCCTCCGCGATGCCATCTCGACCATGCCAGGTGTCCCGGCCTCGGTGACAAGCGCGCGCGCGTGACTGGCCGAGCCGCCACCTCATTCCTTGGCCGCCGAGCTCAATAAAGAGCACCGACCAAATTCACCGGCCTCCCTCAACCATTCTTCAATTCACCGCGTCCGTGGCTCCTCTACCTCGCCCTCTCCGCCCCCGAACCATCCCTCGCCCTTGCCCCAGCCTCCCTCGCTGGGCATCGGAGTTTTGCAGGCCGCCATTGTTAGAGCTCGGTCGAGCTCCGCCCCTCACGTGGACAGCCCTCCACGGCCTTCATCCCCGCCAACCAATGCCAAAAATGGTTTCCCCATGATTCCGTGATACTCCCCGAACCTTTTCCCCGCCGTTTCCTAGTCCGGTTGGGCCTCGCCGCCGTTTCCGGTGTCGCCGGCGAACGGCGTTTGCCGCCGGCCGTCTCTAGGTCAGGGGCTGGTCGCGTCGGGCTGGGGCCTAGTCGTGCCAGGCCATCCCGGCCGCGTCCTCGCCGTCCCAAGGCGCTGCTCCGGCTGCCAAGGTCGTTCCCAGGCCGGTTGCCGGCCACTGGCCGACCGAACCGAGCGTGTCGAGCTTCTGCTCGTGAGGAAGAAGAGGAAGGGTAGGTGGGTAAGGGAATAAGAAGTACAGGGGGTTATCCATAAATATGTTGGATTTGTGTGGAATAATCTGAAAAGTATCAAGGGCTAATCTGTAAATTCATTTTTATTTTCGTAATTGTTTTTGTGTAAATAGGCTAAAATTTTGGTAAATCGCGAAAAATCACAGGAAAATCATAAAAGCACAAATCAAGATGTTTTTGAATCCTTGTAAAATGCTCTGTCCAGTGGTATAAAATGCACTCATGAAAAGTGTGGTTTGAGATCTGTGTAGCATTATGTATGTTTATGTGCATGAGAGTGTATGTATTATTTCATAAATGCTTTGCATGTTCTTTTTGAGTGATTTCAACTATGTTGCTGAAGTATATGCTCATTAGAGTAGATTTGAGTAATTGGTGGTCAGAGCCTATGCATGTTCTTGATAGATATAGATTTAGTTGAGTTAATGAGGTGGGAAATAAGATAAATAGTTAAAATGCTCAATAAAACTTGAAAATTTTTATTAGTGCTGTGCTGGAGCTTAGGAACACTCACAAAAAGACTCAGCTCCAGAAAAGGAGTAGTTTTAAAGTTATGATTTAAGTTTGTTTCTAGCTAGTTAAATATAGTTAAATCACCAAATATTCTGTATAAAATAGAAAAATGTGAAAAATTCACAGTAGAGTTCTCTAGCCATAAGTAAGATCTAGTAAAAATCTTGTGCACAAAATGTCTATATAGATTTAGTTATAATTTTCTAACTGATTACAATTTGTAAGTGTTAAAATAAATAGAAAACAGTAGGGTAAAATGCTAGAAAATTCTTCAAAAATATGTTAGATGATTAGTTACAGAAAACATGCTCACCATAATTTTTTTTCTAAAAATCTTGCTGTTTGAGTTAAATGCATGAAAATAGCTAGATTAATGCTTATTAGAATAAATAGTTTTTGAACTAATAAAAATCTAAGAAATTTGTGTTATCATATTGAAGTGCTGAATGTTCAGTTTAGCAATTAAAATCAACAACTTGGGTTGTTTGATGTTATGAGTGAAATTAAATGGTTAAAAGACTAATTAAGTACTCTTAAATGGAATGATTTAACTTTCTTGCATAAAAATGTTTAACTTTCGGATCTGAAACTAAAATTAAAACTGATCTTTGTCATAAGTCACCCTTGTTTACCTTGTGAAGTTTGTTTGTTAAATACTTAGTAAATGATTAGTCTGTGTATGTTTAATTTGAGTTGTTGCATTCATGCCTCTCATGCATCTGCATCGCCATTTGTAGATCATGCGATAGATGTTGGCGTATGCGAGGTGATCCACAAGCCGTCCGTGCTAAGTCTAACTGAAGCCGCAGAAGACCCGGGCAAGTCTGGAAGGGCCCAAGGCCGCTGGTGATCAGGAAGGCAAGCCCCGGAGCATGAACCCTTGTTCAAAACTAACACTCTTGCTTTATGCCTCCCTTTGTGCGTTTAAGTTTTGAGGAGTTGAATAAAACCCTAGTTGCATGATCCCTAGGTACCTATGTCCTAATACTAGTATGTGTAGATCGTATAGAATGATATGCTTAATTAGGACCGGTAGAAGTCGAGTGATTGCCCTTGTCACTCGCGAGATATAGGATTTTACTTTATATCAGTTTATGATGTTCGGCAGGCGGGGCTTGTGCGATATTCCTGTTTGGTTGAACGTCCCGCTTGCACAGATAAATGTTGGCTAAGGCATTGCTTGTGTGGCGTTGTTGGTCAAGCTTTTGAAGGTACTAATCGTATGCCGGGAAATATGGTAAACTGGTAAACCTAGTACTTGATTCAAACTGACGTCTGACGGGTCTTCCTACTCCATTGGGCGAGGGGGATGATGGCGAGTGTAGCAGTGGCCGCGGCACAGGTTTGCCTGGGGCACCTGGGGTTCGTTGGGGCGTGCACTCGGGTGGAGTGGGCCCTGATGGCAGATGGCAGGGAGAGATGGGAACGGTTGCCTCGTGAGGTCCTGGGTGTCTCTCACGGGTCATACGATTAGGTTGTCCCATGCATGGTAAAAATCAACTCGAGTTGTCCGTCCTTTGCGGTTACATGAAGTTGCTTGATCGCTTGTCTCACATCAGTGGCTTGGCCAAGGGTTAGAAATGTTGTTAGTGGAGAAATGTTGATATCTGGTTAATCAATTGTTTTTTGGCACTAATTGTTGTTGGATAGTTTGGTAAACTTAGTAATAATTAGTTTTACTTTAACTTGGCTAAAATATTGAAAATAGGAATCAACTTGTAGATGCTTTTCGGCAAAACAATTCCCTCCACCATAAAGTCTTGCATGTCTAGAATTTAACCTTGTCGGGTATGTCTTGCTGAGTATTAGTATACTCAGCCTTGCTTGTGGCTTTGTTTTTCAGGTGCTCCTGTTAGTTGGTTTTTGGTGTTTGAGCCGTCCTGAAGCGCCTCTGCCTAAGCAGAGACTAAATGTGAAACAAATTATCAGTCCCAGCAGGCTGATACACATTTATTCAACAGATAGTTCAGAACCCTACAACCCCCGAGGGAGCGGGCACTTGATACAAGCCAAGATTACCAAAAGGTAAACCACGGCGAGGAGCCAAACTAGGAACCAGGCCGGCTCAACAAAGGGATCAGAGCTACGCGACAGCGAAGACATCTTGGGCGGGTCCAAACTCCACAGGCAAAGTTGGGTGCAGAAGCGACCACCTACTCAGCGTCCTCCGCAACAAAGTCTGGGTCTTCTTCTGAAGCAACAAAAGCAAGGGTGAGTACAAAAGTACTCAGCAAGTCTAACCACACCCACGGAGGGGTTAACACAGAAATATGCACAGGATATACCAAGGATAAGGCTAAGGTTCATTTGCAATAAAGCCAAGTTTTACACATGCAATGGTTCGCCAAGGAATGTTTTAGCAAAGCCAGTTTTAGTAACAAAATCAATAAGCGGGGATTGATCCACAAAGGATCCAAATTTTAATGCTACCGGATTTCCCATCCGCCGTAGCTTCCCAGCACATAGCCGGACTCTTTCCAAAACCAACACACTCCAACCCACCCAAAACCTTCGGTATTGTGACCAAGCCATAACTCGCCCATGACCGTGGGCACGGCTATTCGAATAGTTTGGAAACTCTGCAGAGGTGTACACTTTCACCAAAAGTAGGATACCGCAACATGGTCACCTTAGTGCCGGCGCGGATCCTATCGAAGTCATTACCCACCATAGCCAAAACTGCCTAGCCACCACGAGAAAACAACCAAGGGGGTTCATGACACTAAGTCGGCACCCATGACACTAAGTCGGCACTTGGCTTCCCGCTGCACACCTGCCTCCAGACAACTAACAGCCTGGCTAGTGGGATTTAGACTAAGCCCTTGCACCATACAAGAGTCGAGTGGTTGTACGAGATAATTGGGTTAGGCAAGATGACACATCACCTCAGTTTAAAACCGGACAAAATGGATTTCTCCCAACTTGCTTAACCACAAAGGTACAAGCCTCCTAATGGTATTTCACAAAGAAACACCCATCCATCTCATCCAACACTTTTCTTTATTTTCAAAACCCAAAACCCATTTTCTTACTCACACACTCACACTTTTATTCTTTGATAAACCAAGTATAGTCATGATTGTTTAAGTAAGAAAAACAAGTCCTAAGCATTCTAGCATTGGTTATCATCCAAACAGAGCATATCATATTTAGAGATAACTAGGTTATCAAGGCATGATCACATCAATCAAGGAATGGCTATCCAACCGGGTTTTCAATAGTAAAACTCATGCAATTTATAAAAGGCCATTAGGTTGTGTTTATAAAACTGGGATAAACATGCATCAAAAGATGGGATTGGACTTGCCGTCTTCAAAGCCTTCTGGGAGTTCCTGCTCGCGGTACAAGTCTTCGAGTTCGGGCTCGCGGTACTCTCCTTCGTACTCCGGCTCGCGGTACTGTCCTTCTTTGTTCACTCCGTCGTTGTTGACACCGGATTTTCGCACCAGGAATGCTGAGTCAGATGGTGACGTAAGCAGCGCTGGAACTGAGCAGTGGGCCCGTTGACTGGTCAAAAGCCGAATGTGATAGAGAAGAAAGCCGATGCGGGGAGGGGAGTCCGATTAAGCAAAAGTCCGATCTAAAGAAGAAAGGCGCGTTGGCTAAAAGGAAAGCGTATCAGATGTGGGGTTATTTCCTTTTTTGAAGGCTTATTTAGAATCCCATTTTATCTTAGAATAAGTTTACTTTATCTACAAGTTAGTCAAGTCCGATCAGGACTCTTCATGACCAGGGTATAAATATAAACCCTCGTCCATTGTAAAAGATCCATTCACACAATCAATACAACCCGGCTTCACGCCAAAACCCTAGGAGTAGGTTAGAGTAGATCTCGACGAACTCATTGGTGAACGGGCTGCATCAGTTCTCGATCTCCGGCTTACCAGTAAGATTGTCAACTTATCGAATTAGTATAAGCTTTGAATTGAGGCGTATCGCCCTTTCTCGTTTATGCTGTTCAACCGATTTATCTTTGGATTATTAAGATTGGTTTAGATTCCCTGCGTCGGAGCTAGATTTCTCTTGATCATTCAGTGATTTATTGTTTATCGAGTTGTTCTTTTATTTTTCGGGTTTGATCTAGATTCCCTGCGTCGGAGCTAGATTCCTCTTGATTATTAGAAGGCAGCTTATGCGGTTGTTTGAAGTTGCTAGATTGATTTAGATCTGCGCCATGTGAATTGATCTGATTCTTCAACAGCTATGAGCATTGGTTTAGTCCAATTTGAGCAATATTTATCTTACAACATCGTTCTAGGTCCGATTTATCTTTATAGCTTAATCTGGTTGTTCTTTGAGTGTCAAGCTTAATTTAGATTCCCTGCGTCGGAGCTAGATTTCCCTTGATTATTCAAAGATGGCTTTGAATATTGGAACGATCTTGTTACTGTTTTATTGCTTATTTGCTTTAATCTGACTAATTACCCGTGCGAGCATCTTGTTTAGTTATTCTGTTGATAAGTTAAGTTTGATCGTTTAGCTATTTGGTCCGATCATAGCAGGAGTATGTGCGCTGTATCCGTCTGTGAAACCGTGTCGAAACAGTTCTGGTTTGATTGACTAGCTAGATGGTCCAATGAGATGAATCATACTGTCAATTAGGCAAGGTGGACGACGTATCGGCTTTACTTTGGTTATTTAAATATCTTGCTCAAAGGCATAGCTGATCCGTTATTTTGCATCTAGATTAACTGTAAGAATGTCATCTTGTATTAGATCTGTTAGAAGTAGCAGCTGAACAGTTAAGATAGATGAATAGTGTATTGGCCATGTTTTATGCTTTATTTTATTATTTAAAAGGCTGGTTTGTTGCATTATTCAAGGTCCGATCCTGATTGGTCCGATTCTGAGGTCCGATTCGATGGCATGATTGAGGTCCGATTATATTGGTCCGATTGACGTCATCTATGAGGTCCGATTGGCATCGGCCGATATAAGTCCGATTGGGTCATGGCTAAATCCAACGTACATCTATCGTCTGGAATAGAGCCGGCACAATCAAAGAGTAATTTAACTATTTATTCCCTTGTCAATTACAGGTCAAATTGACTGGCACGCCGTGAATCTGGACAAAGTGCAGGACCAGCACCGGAGTGAAGCAGATCTCCCTGGCCTTGTTGTGTTGCTCGCTGAAGATACAACCGCCGATTTTCCGCGTCAACACATTTTTGGCACGCCCGGTGGGACCCGTAAGACAAATTCCAAGATGTCGTCTGATGCTGAAAAAGAAGGTGCTGCTAAGCTCGTTGCTGACAAACTAGCAGCTGATAAGATGGCGGCTGAGAAGTTGGCTGCTGAGAAAGCCAAGGCTGACAAGAACAAGGTTCCTGATGCAACCATTCCAGTTACGAAGGCCGATCTATCTAAAGCTCAGTTAGATGCAGTTCAGGCCCAGATTGAAGCATTTGAGAAGCTCTGCCTTGGCCAATTCGGGCGTAATCGTTCAGGCCCTGTGCTCAAAGGTGCTCTTCCAGACCCAGAATTGATCAAGAAGACAGCGGATGCCCGGGAGTACCATGTCAACATGACAGAGATGATTCATCAAGCTGTTCATCATGCATTGATTAACCAGTCAGGCACTTTGGTGAATTCTTTGGACAATCTCATCAAGAAGGCGGTGGATGATACTATTTGCTTAAAGGGCCCAGTCTTTATGCCAGAGTCTGCAGGGGCATCAGGATCAGGAAAAGGCAAAGGTACCGAAGACTACGCCATGACCGTTGCTCCGCAAATTCCGACGACTCCACCACCAATTCAGCTGGCCAACGGTTTTCTGTTGATGGCCGATGGATCTATTGTCGGCCCACATGGTGAGAAATATGCTAGGACTCTGAACGAAGAAGAAAAGCAACCTGCGGCTGCAAAGATACGTACAGAGATTCCTGCACATCAGCGTATGGTCAGTGATTACAATAATTATATGACAGATATGCAGCAAGGAGAGCAGTCTGATTGGTCACAGAAAATAGCCGAGGTGATCCAGAATCAGTTCGGTTTGAAGCCTAAAGATGAAGCGAGGTTGTATCGGCACCCGTACCCATCCTACTTTGATGCAGTGCCACTTCCTCCGCGCTACAGAGTGCCAGATTTTTCCAAATTTTCTGGGCAAGACGATATGACCACCATTGAGCATGTGAGCCGATTCCTGGCTCAATGTGGTGAAGCTGCTTCTGAAGAGGGACTCAGGCTCAGATTCTTCCCTCTGTCACTATCAGGGCCGGCGTTTACTTGGTTCACGTCGTTGCCAGCAGGATCGGTCACAGGCTGGTCCGATATGGAGAAGCAGTTCCATAAGTACTTCTTTTCTGGTCTCAATGAAATGAAGATTTCTGATTTGATTGCTATCAGACAGAGGACGATGAGTCCATCAAGGAGTATGTTCAATGGTTCCGTGATATCAGGAATCGGTGCTACAGCTTGAAGCTATCTGACACGCAATTGGCTGAGCTTGCGTTCCAGGGATTGCTCGCACCGATCAAAGACAGGTTTTCTGCTCAGGAGTTTGAAACATTGGGACAGCTGGTGCAAAAGGTGTCAGCCCATGAGGTCCGATACCAGGAGTCGAGGCGCACAAAGTTTTCCAAACCAGTGTCCTATCTTTCTGATTCTGAGGAAGAGGCTGATATCAACATAGCTGAATGGACCAAATCCAAAAAGCCTGTATTGTGCCCATGGGTCAAGCAGAGCCCTGAAAAATTTGGATTTGATGTAACAAAGGCCGACTATATTTTTGATATGCTACTCAGTGAGAAACTTATCCAACTTTCTGCAAATCACTCAATCCCATCGGCCGAGGAGTTGAAAAGGCGTAAGTATTGCAAATGGCATAACTCAACTTCTCATGAGACAAATGAATGCAAGGTGTTCAGGAGGGAAATTCAATTGGCTATTGAATCTGGCAAGATCAAGTTCGAAGATAACAAGAAAGCCATGAAGATCGATGGTCATCCCTTTCCTAACAACTTTGTTAATTTCTCCTTTTCTATTAATATGATTGATGCTGGTGAAAAGGGGAAATTCAAGGTGCTCACATCGGACCACGCCAAGAGTTCTGGTGCCGTTGATCCTGCAGTTCAGGTCACTGTTGAAGAGCTGTGAAGGAATCATCAGGCATTTGGGCGTGAATCTAATGCTCCTGGTGGATATCGGCCACGCGTGACTTCCCAGATGCTAATTAACAAGTATAAAAGGCAACAGGCAGCAGCCCGAGCGTGGGAAGAGCGTGAGGAACGACGACGTCAAAGGCGCGAATATCAGGCAAGGCGGTTTGATGAAGGGCTTGATGATCGGCGTCGACGTGATGACAGGTTCGATGGCCGATACCGGTTTGATGATAGGTCCGACGATCGTCGTCAGTACGGCTATAGGTCCAATTGGCATATGGACAGGCGTCAAATTTATGAGCAGTACGATCAAGATGATGATCACTGGAGATGTCCTTTCTTCATATTCTGCTGGAACGAAAAGCTCAGGTTGCCGTCCAAAGCAGATTGTCCTGAATGCAGCTTCCAGTATGAAGAATACAGAGTTTCTAAGAGAAGTCGACGATCAGTTCATGAACGGATCGGCGTCAGGATTGATGATCATCATCAAGAAGATGAAGGCCGGGTTGATACTCATGGCCGCAAAAATAATGAAAGACAGGTTGATGCTCGTGGCTCAGAAAAAATGGAAGAGAAAGCTCCAATTCAAGATCGGATTAGAGAGCCTCAAATGAAGCCTGGTCAGTGGTGCCCATCGGGAATTTCTCGGTCCAAAAAGAGACGTGTTCAGCGGTTGCGTCATCGTGAGCAGGTTCAGGAGCAAGAGTTGGCCAAAGAGAAGAAAACTTGGCGTGTTAAGATGGCCAATGATGATGAAGCAAGCGCATCGGCCCCGGTGAACATGGTTTTGATGTTGCCTTTTGATTTTGCTGCTCCTGATGAACAGGATGGTGATGAGATTGATTATGAATTGGAAGAAGCAGCTGCATGTTTAGTTCTTGATTCAGAGAAGGCCATCTTTGAGAAGCCAAATGCGAATGGATATCGGCACCTGAAGCCTCTGTACATCAAGGGATACGTTGATGGAAAACCAATGACCAAGATGCTGGTTGATGGGGGAGCTGCTGTCAATCTCATGCCCTATTCCACGTTCCGCAAGTTGGGTAAAGGGATTGATGATCTGATCAAGACAAATATGACACTCAAGGATTTTGGCGGTAACATTTCAGAGCCTCGGGGGGCAATTCATGTAGAATTGACCATCGGCAGCAAGACATTGCCGACCACTTTCTTTGTAATTGATGGACAGGGTTCTTACAGCATGCTTCTCGGGCGAGATTGGATTCATGCCAACTGCTGTGTCCCATCCACAATGCACCAATGCTTGATTCAGTGGCAAGGCAACAATGTGGAGATTGTCCCAGCTGATGATTCGGTTAGTATTGCAACAGCCGAATCAACGATTTGGGAGTTTGAAGGGATTGAATGCCTGTCAGGGAAAGCATGGGATGGTGATTTCCTCAAGGTGTCCGATCAGGGACTACAGCCGATCCAAGTAGTCGGCTCTGAAACTTTGTTTTAAATGGCCGATTATATAGAAGATTATGAGGACCGAAGTGAATTCGGTAAGTTAGGATTTGGGTTTACGTCGGCCGATGAGTTAGAAGAGATAGACATAGGATCTGGTGATAGGCCAAGGCCGACGTATATCAGTGCTAAGTTGGATCCCGAGTATAAACAAGAATTAATAAAAATTTTGAAAGAGTATTCTAATTGTTTTGCTTGGGAATATTATGAAATGCCAGGTTTAAGCCGTGATATTGTTGAGCATCGGCTGCCCATCAAACCAGGATATCGGCCGCACAAGCAGTACGCAAGGAAGTTCAAGGCCGAGATGTACGAACCAATTAAGGCCGAAATAACGAAGCTGTTTGAAGCTAAGTTTATCAGGCCATGTCGATATGCTGAGTGGGTGTCAAATATAGTTCCTGTTTATAAGAAAAATGGAAAGCTGCGTGTTTGCATTGATTACAGGAACTTGAACAAGGCGACTCCGAAGGATGAATATCCGATGCCAGTGGCCGATATGCTTGTTGATGCAGCATCAGGCCATAAAGTGATGAGCTTCCTGGATGGTAATGCTGGTTATAATCAGATTTTTATGGCGGAAGAAGATATCCCTAAGACTGCATTCCAATGCCCAGGTGCTCTCGGTTTGTATGAATGGGTTGTTATGACTTTTGGTTTAAAAAATGCCGGTGCTACTTATCAACGTGCTATGAATTATATTTTTCATAAGTTGATCGGCAGGATAGTTGAAATCTACATTGATGATGTGGTGATCAAGTCAAAAGGGTATCAGGAGCATTTGGCCGATTTGAAAGAGACACCGGAATGTACAAGGCAGCATGGATTGAAGATGAATCCCCTCAAGTGTGCTTTTGGCGTATCGGCCGGCCAGCTTCTCGGTGTCCTGGTTCATGAGAGAGGAATCGAGGTGAATGATCGGAACCGCAAGGCGATTGATGATATTGAACCTTCAGTAAACAAGAAGCAATTGCAGAGTTTGATTGGAAAAATCAATTTCCTGAGGAGGTTTATATCAAATCTATCGGTCCGATTGGAAGCATTTACTCCCCTGTTGAAGCTGAAAGATGGAGAAGAATTGGTGTGGGAGCCTCGACATCAAAAGGCACTGGATGAAATCAAACAGTATTTAGCATATCCGCTAGTTCTTATTCCACCACAAGAGGGTAAGCCGTTCAAGCTTTATTTGTCAGCTTTTAATCATGCGATCGGCTCTGTTTTAATCCAAGAAGTTGATCGGAAAGAGCGAGTCATATTTTATTTAAGTCAAAGATTGCTGGATCCTGAAACTCGGTATTCGTATGTGGAGAAGCTTTGCCTTTGTTTATATTTTTCTTGTACAAAATTGAGGCATTATTTGCTATCGGCCGAGTGCACTGTTGTCTGCAGGGAGGATGTGATCAAATACATGTTGTCGATGCCAATCATGAAAGGGAGAATTGGCAAGTGGGTTTTTGCTCTGACAGAGTTTGATCTTAAATACGAATCGGCCAAAGCGGTAAAAGGGCAAGTGATGGCTGATTTGGTTGCTGATCATTGTGGATCTAGTGTTGATGCTGTTAAGCAATGCATCATGGAGATTGATGAGACTGGTCCGATGAATACGGAGGCCGATGTGGTTGACGCAGTTCCATGGACCATGTTCTTTGATGGCTCATCTTGCAATGATGGTTGCGGAATCGGCTTGCTTATTATTTCGCCTCGGGGGGCAAGATTCGAGTTTGCTTATCCGATTGAAAAATGCACAAATAATCAGGTGGAGTATGAAGCATTGATGAAAGGTTTCCAGATTCTTAAAGAAATCGGCGTTCAATTTGTTGAAGTATTTGGAGATTCTTTGTTGATTATTAACCAGTTGCTTGGCAAGTATGATTGCAAGATGGATGCGTTGATGCCTTATTTTGAAAAATGCCGAGATTTGGTTGACCAGTTCACCCTGGTAACTCTTAAGCATATTCCAAGACATCATAACGAGGAAGCAAATCGGCTAGCGCAAAAGGCGTCTGGCTATCGGCCTATGTCCGATGTGATGGTACAGGAGATACCAGAAGGGGATTGGAGGAAAGAAATCGTTGAATATTTAAAGGATTCTTCTGTCAAGACTTCCAGGAAGTTACGCTACAAATCAATCAGGCATATCTTGGTTGAAGGAGTGCTTTATTTTCGCTTAGTTGATGGAGTCCTGTTAAGATGCATCGGACCTGAAGAAACCAAGGTCTTGATAGGAGAGATTCATGAAGGCGTTTGCGGGGCTCATCAATCGGCGTTCAAGATGAAGTGGATGATCAGGAAGAATGGATATTATTGGCCGACGATTTTGGAAGATTGCTTTGAATATTATAAAGGATGTCAAGGGTGTCAAAGATATGGGAATATTCAGAGATCTCCAGCATCGGCTATGAATCCTATCATCAAGCCATGGCCGTTTAGAGGTTGGGGAATTGACCTGATCGGCCAGATTTTTCCACATTCAAGCAAGGGACATAAATTCATATTAGCGGCAACAGATTATTTCACCAAATGGGTTGAAGCTATTCCTTTGAAAGAGGTGAAGTCCCAGAATATTATTGATTTCGTTAGAGAGCACAATGTTTACCGATTTGGAATTCCACAGACAATCATGACAGATCAAGGTACGATGTTTACGTCTGACGAGTTCAAAAATTTTGCTGCTGATATGGGTATCAAGCTCCTCAATTCATCGCCATACTACGCACAAGCCAACGGTCAAGCTGAAGCCTCTAATAAAAGTTTGATCAAGTTGATTGATAGGAAGATTGAGGAGTACCCGAGGAAATGGCATATTGTACTTCCTGAAGCTCTATGGGCATATCGAATGGCTTGCCATGGATCAACCAAGGTTTCTCCATATGAGCTGGTTTATGGGCATGAAGCCATTCTTCCATGGGAAATTCGTACTGGATCAAGGCGTATTGAGCTTCAGGATAAATTAAAGGCCGGCGAATACATGGAACTCATGAATAGTGAGTCCGATGACTTAGCTGTTCGTCGGCTACGCGCTCTGGAGAGCATCGAAGCTAACAAGCTCAGAGTTGCGAGACATTATGATAAGAAAGTTAAAGGAAAAGAATTCAAAGAGGGCGATCTCGTGTGGAAAGTTATTCTACCAATTGGTTCTAAGGATCCCAGATACGGCAAGTGGTCACCAAACTGGGAGGGACCCTATCGAATCGTCCAATGTGTTCCTGGTAATGCTTATATTCTATAGACGCTTGAGGGAGAGACATTTCCTAAGGCATTAAATGGGAAATATTTGAAGAAATATTACCCTAGCATTTGGGTAAATTCGTAAAATCGATGCTGCGCGTCAGGTTTGGAAGCCGATGGAACATCGCCTCAAGAACAAAATGTGAAAGCCGATGCGACATGCATCGCCTTAAGGGCTATGTATAACAAAAGGAAGGTATATTACATCATCAAGCCGCTCGATGGCGGAGCAGGCTACCGGTGTATCAAACCGCTTGATAAGCGGGACATGCGAGTTTCAGTATTCAAGGCTGCAAATAGCTAACTATCGAATCAAGGGCAGTTTGATGAATCTTGTCGACATCGGCGATGATTTTGGCATCAGCTTCAGCGTTCCCTTCTACAGGCTTGATCGATTTGTGGATTTCTTTGGCGGCCTTGATATGAGTCTTGTAATCTTCTTCGGCCTTCGCCTTCAGAGTTGGGAGGTCATCAAGTTCTTTTGCCTTAGCCTGAATGCTTGATCGGACTTGGATGAGTTCCTGCTCCAGTTGTTGTTCTCTGGCTCGCAGATTCTCAAGCTCTGATTGAATGGAGGCAGGAAGCGCCGATAATTCTTCGATTAGTTTTGTTGATTCTTCAGCTTGGGCGCGTTTTTCATCTCTAGCTTTGATCAGATCCTGCTGGGAGGTCCGATTCGCGATCCGGCGGTTGGCTTGTATCACTGGGAAGGAATGACCTTCTATATAGGCCGCCGGTATCAATGCCTCCTCCAAGTCCGATGGAAGGTGGCCTCGCAAAGTCTTGACGATCTGACAAATCGGCTCTGCATCCTGGACAAGATCGACGATATTCTGATGAAGGAATGCAGATATGTCAAGCAGCTTCGCTTTCGCCTCGTCAGACAGCAAGCCTTGCCCAGAGCTGATTTCCTCTTCTTCAGTTTGCAGCCGATCAAAATCGACTGATATGGTCTGGCTGGGTTGAGGAGTGTCTTGAGCCTGCAAGTGAGAAAATGATCAGATATAATATCAAAAGAAGCCGATATGATCGTGTCAGGCTAAGAATGCTTACTTGTTTCCAGGCTAATTCTTGTTCAGGTCCGGTTGGAGGGATGATATTGCCGCCCTGAATATTTATTTAAGCAATCTCGAGATCCGTCAAGACATTCTGAATGATTTGCTAGAAAAGAAAGAGTAAGAACAAATTGGCTATCAACTATTAAAAAAATCGGCCGATAATTACCATTGCCTCTGAAGAATCGGGAGATCGGATCTATAGGGGAGTTACCGGACGATCTTCTTCGAGGCCCTGGCCTGATTGTCCTTGTTCTTTTTGAGGAGGCAGGCTTGATTGACGAGGTGAGCCAGTTAAAGTCCTCTCAGATGAAGACGAGTGAGCCGGGTGTGTCTGGATCGGACTTGATTGCACCTGAGAAGGGCTTGGTGATTTCTGAAGGTCCAATTGTGGGACTTCATCGGCCGACGGACTTGAAGGCTTGGTCGGACTGAGCTGATGTGCGGAAGATTGTCCGATGGTCTGGATTTGCAAGAGGATTAATGTCGATAAAGAAAGTAATCAAGTTTGGTGAATTCTTGAACTTACCAGAGCAATCTTCTGGCGCTTGAGAGTTTTGGAGGACGTCGGCTTCTTCCTTTTCCTGCTGTCACTGAGAGTTGACAGGAGCTTGCCGATAGTGGGAGAGTCGTAGCCGATCCAAGGATCTGGCGAAATGTTCTGTAGACGACTTGTCTCCTAGATTGAGTCACCATTGGAGGAGAACGATCGACATCCTGGCAAAAGAAAAGATTGTTTGATAAACTGGAATAATGCAAAAGAAAAAAGCAAATTCATGGTTATTACCTCTGGTTTACCCTTAAAGGTAGGGTGTAGCTTCCGGACATAAGTCTTGCAGGCGATGCAGAATAAATGTTGACTCCATTCGGCCCACCATGTATTGAAGGTCCGATGAGTTACGAGGCCGATTGCCCAAGTGTCTAGATTGGTTTGATCAAGGGGAGGCTCGAGCTCCAGGAGGCGATCCCATTCTACGCCTGTGTCGACTTTCCCCCTTGGGTATACTCGATCGGTCAAGATTAGATGGGGCGGAAGCTGTCCGATACCGAATTGACGGGCGGCCAGATTTGGATGATAGTACTCATAAGTTGATTGCCCTGGCTTGCTCAGACTGAGGCCGATTGGGAGGAATTGAGCATTGATGCAAGTCCGGAAGATTGTCAGGGCTTCTGTATCTGTCTCCACAATCATGCCAAACTTGAATTTATAAGGTAGCTCATATTCATCAGCATCGTCATACAAAAACCAGAGTGCCTTGTCGTCAGCAATGCCTCTGTAGAGGAGTGCGAAGTACTTGGACGATTCTTTGGCCGACAGCTTATCGGCAGGGAAGCCCATGGCAGCTTCTCCAAACGAAGTGCATCGGCGCCAGGTGACCTCTTCTGATTCAGGTCTGCTCTCTGGGAACTTGTGTTTCCGGATGTTTACTTTGAGGGCCTTGCTCAAATGTAGCATCAGCCACATCTGGATGAACCACCATGGTCCGCCAAGATTGGTGATGGGCGATCCGGTCCTCAGGCGCTTGGCAACTTGATGAAGCAGATTGTATACTGCTCCCAGGAGATACTGGCCAAGGTTGATGACGTGGCCACTTGCCAGCGACTCGGCCAAATGTTGAAAGTTGGCCGTCGGACCAAGAGTTGTGCCGCAGAAGAAGAATCTGTCTAACCACATGTTCAGAAAGGCCGCATGCTCACGGTCAGTCACGGGTCCGATCCGATGATTATTTTCCATGTATCCTTTCCAGCCACCAGAATTTTTGGTCTTGAAGTGGTGGGTGAGTTTGACATTGAGCCTGAAGGGGCGCTTATTGCTGGTGACGTTGAGGCCAAGGAGCATGACCACGTCGAGCAGTGTTGGGGTCATCGGACCATGACCGAAGAGGAAAGCGTTCATTGCATCGGACCAGAAATGTGATGCGGCGATCAAGAGGTTCTCATTCTTGGCGATGGGTCCGATGCTGAGGCCGATACACTGGGCGATGTCTAATCTGTCCCAGATTGCAGACTTAGAGGTTGATACTCTCAGATACCAATCCTTTCATCCAGGGAGAACTGTCGGCCAAGAGCGGAAAGCATTCTTCCAATCATCTACGTCAAATCCCGAGGTTTTGAATGGAATTCGGAGGGTTTCCAGATTGATAAGCTCAGTGGGGTCCGAATCTCCCATTGGACCAAGGAAATAAGCACCTCGGACACCGCTTGTAGGGATTAGGGTTTGGGCACGAATGGCCTAAAAAAGGGAGAAGATGCGAAATAAAGACGAGTTTGAAAAGCCGAATCTCAGAATACGAAAATGAGTTCGAGTTCGGTAAAATACCTCCGGGATTGGGTGGCGTACTTCTCCTGCTGATGATCCTGCGGGCGCCGAAGAAGAGCCTGAGGCGAAGAGAGTCGGTGAAGAAGAGGCTGAGAGGCTCGCTGCTGCCGCCATTGTCGAGGTCGCTGCTGCCGCCATTGTCGAGGTCGTGGCCGCCGCCATTGTTGAGGTCATGGCTGCTGCCATGGTGGAGATCGCTGCTGCTGATGAACTTGCCGAGGCGGAGGCGAAAATGGATGCGGATGTGGAAGACTGAAGGGCACCCATGGAGGATGATTCGGCCATTTGAGCGGATTTTGTTTGGGCTTAAATGAATACGAATGGTCGCTCGGAGGAGGGAAGGAAGAAGATGAGTAGTGCGGGTGCTTGGCGAAGAAGGAGGAGTGAACAGTATGGCCGCCGGCGGGGGTTTTTATAAGGAGAAAACAGCTGTGG